>OX422213.1:255194545-256394545 GCA_949130495.1 Sambucus nigra | reverse complement strand
GATGACATTCTAGTTTACTCCCAGAAAGAGGAGGAACACGTCGAGCACTTGAGACAGGTTTTACAAACGTTGCGTCAGAACGAGTTATATGCAAAATATGAGAAGTGTGGGTTTTGGCTGAAGGAGGTATAATTTTTGGGGCATATCATTTCAGACAGGGGGATATCAGTTGATCCGGGGAAGGTATCAGCGGTGAGAGAGTAGGGACAGCCCACGACACCAACTGAAAAACATAGTTTCTTGGGCCTAGCAGGATACTACATGAGGTTTATTTGGGGTTTTTCTAAGATAGCGGGTCCTTTGACACATTTGACTTACAAAGGTGTGCCATTCATTTGGAGCGATGCCTGTCAGTTGGCATTCGATGAGTTGAAGGACAAGTTGACCTCAACGCCAGTGTTAGCATTGCCCAGATCGGGAGTTGAGTATCTAGTCTACACCTATGCGTCCTTAGAAGGACTTGGAGGTGTACTGCAATAGAAGAGTCAGGCTATAGATTATGATTTCCATAAGCTTAATCCTCACGAGAAGAATTACCCCACACACGACTTGGAGTTAGCGGCAGTCGTATTTGCTCTTCGGATTTGGAGATATTATTTCCTGGGGTAGAAATTTCTTTTATTCACAGACCACAAGTCTTTACAGTACCTTTTCACGCAGAAGGAACTTAATATGCGTCAACGTCGGTGGCTCGAGTTCGTGAAGGACCATCAGTTCGATATCCAATATCACCTAGGGAAGGCTAACGTGGTAGTAGACGCGTTGAGCCGTAGGAAAGTAGATGAGGTGGCCGAAGTGTGGAGAGAAAAGTGAAAGGAGTTAGGACACCAGGATGCAGTGGCCCGATCATTCATATCTGTGATGATTGTTACGCCTCAGATTGTTGTGAGAGTGATACAGGCCCAGGCAAAAGACTCGTTCTATCAGAAGCAGATGGTTCGATTACTAGCAGAGGGAGCCGAGTCCTATACCGTTAGTTCAGATAGGGGCTTACGCTTCAGTGGGAGACTGGTCGTTCCGGAAGGGGAAGACTTGTGGCACAAGTAATGTCAGAGTTACACGGTTCGCGATTCGCAGTACATCCTGGCGAGGATAAGATATACCAGGACATGAGGCGATAGTACTGGTGGAGCAGAATGAAGAGAGATATTATCGAGTTCGTTTCTAAATGTGCCACTTGTCAGCTGGTAAAAGTGGACCATCAGAAACTGGCAGGACTTCTACAGCCATTAGAGGTTCCTATGTGGAAATGGGAGAGCATTTCCATGGATTTCATCATGGGGTTGCCTACGTTACAGAGGGGTCACGACTCCATATGGGTAATCATGGATCGGTTGACCAAAGTTGCTCATTTTCTGCCAGCACGGACAGACTACACTACGGGACAGTATGCCCAAGTTTTCATAGCGAAGATAGTGAGACATCACAGGTTGCCTCTCAATATCGTGTATGATCGAGATAAGATATTTATTTCACGATTTTGGGAGAGTTTCTAGGAGACCATGGGTACGGAGTTGCGGCTGAGTACGACATATCACCTGCAGACAGATGGGCAAACCGAGCGGACGAATCAGATATTGGAGGACATGTTGCGTATGTGCATCCTAGACTTTGGAGGTGGTTAGGAGCAGTACCTTCCACTGGTGGAGTTTACTTATAATAACTCCTACCAGTTCACCCTTGGCATGGCTCCATTCGAGGCATTGTATGGTAGACCTTGTCATTCCCCAGCATGTTGGTTAGAGGTGGGGGATAACAAACTCCTTGGGCCGGAAGTGATTCAGGATACTTCGGCAAGGATAGAGATGATAGGAGCCGCATTCGGGTAGCTCAAGATCGACAAAAGAGTTATGCCGATGCCAAGAGGTTCTTCAGAGAGTTCCAGGTGGGGGACTAGGTGCTACTCAGAGTATCTCCGATGAAGGAGATTATGCATTTTGGGAAGAAAGGGAAACTGGCTCCTAGATATGTGGGACCATTCCCTATCATCGAGCGGATTGGGCCAGTAGCGTATTGACTTGGGTTACGGGAGCACTTTCATATGATTCATGATGTGTTCCATATTTCCTCGCTAAGGAGATATCTTAGGGACGATTTGGCCCATACCCACATTGCTTTAGAGAACATCGATCTTCAGCCTGATAGTTCCTACGAGGAGGGGCCGATTTCTATTCTGGACCACAGCGAGAGGAAACTGAGGTCGAAGATAGTACCGTTAGTACGTGTTCAGTGGCGGCATCATAATGCCGAGGAGTCCACATGGGAGCGCGAGGACGAGATGCGCGAGCGTTATCCAGAGTTAATTTTTCTAGGTACTCTTTAGTTCCGAATTTCAGGATGAAATTCTGTTATTAGGGGGGGAGTATGTAATATCTCGTAATTTTATCGATTTTTATTTAATGGATTAATTGAATTAAATGAGAATTAATTTGGAAATTAATCTGGAATTAAATACTAGCGAGATGTGAGTTGGTATTTGAGTATGATGTCAAAATAAAATATTACTGAGAATATATGGTAATATATGAGTATTGAAAATATTAAAATTATCGCGAGGCAGAAATATGACAATTTGGGAAATTAAGTTGAGACGCGCGTGTCAGTCACGTCAGGAATGAATTTAATTAGATTAAAAAGTAATTTATATTTTTATCAATCGAATGGTCATTTTGAGTGCGCCAACATGTCCGGAAGGGTCGAGATAGTCAGAAAACACTAGTCGGGGATTTAGTTTGGGTCCGGGGCATTTTTAGGCCAAACCGGCAACCCAGAAGGGTATTTTAGTAATTTTAAAAATTGAGGAATTAAAACCCACGAATTTTAGAGTTTAATTATATATTATTAGATAGGACACTAAGGCCATTATCAACCAAAGGTAAGAGAGTGGGCTACGGGGGTTTTGAGAGAAGTTAGAGAGGAATTACAAGAGGTTCCAAACCAAAAACCATCACCTATCGCCACCATCTTAGTAGGATTTGTGACAAGAAAGAGGAGAAAATCAGCCTATATTCACCAACAGCAAATCTAAAGAACAAACTTAAGGCAAGTGATTTGATGTTGTTAATTTCAATGAATATTTCCTCCATGTTTAGTGTAGAAACTTTATATACCTTGAAAGTTTTGATGAAAATCCAAATAGGATTGTTGTGGAACTCATAAATTTTGGATAGGGATTGCATGTAGAATGGTTATGGACGAATTCAATACCCAAATTATAACTTTTGATGATTTGAAAACGGATTAATAAGGAGTCTTTGTATGCAATTAAATTCTGGGTTCATGTTCATAGGGTTTGGGGCAAGATTTGGGAATTTATGGTTATTACATGTTGATTAGTAAGATTTGACCCCAAAAATATGTTAAGAAGTGACCTAGGGTGACTTAGAGTAGTTTAAAAACATAAAAACTTAATTGGTACGAACTTAGGATGGATTTGGAGAGAGGAATTTGGTGAAAAATGAAGTTGGGGAATCTGGGCATTCTCTGCCATCTCGTTAGAAGACCAACCCAGGTCGTTCGAACGACCTCGTTCGAACGAGCTTCTAACGAGATTCCAGTACCCCTTCTAATGAGTTCATAGTTCGTTCGAAGCCATTCGTTCGAACGACACTCGTTCGAACGACACTTGTTCGAACGACCTTGTTCAAACGAGATTTCAGTGACTTCTAACGAGTTTACATAATGGTCTTTTTCGGCTCGATTTTAGTTTCGAACTTTTCGTGGGTTTATTTAATTGAGTGTCATTCTTCTCTTGTTTATTAGTGGGTATATTTGTGAGATTGGAGTACATTGAGGATTAAACTTGGAATTATATAAAGGCCCGGTGACTTCTATGGGTTAGGTTGTAAGTACTGAAATTTGCGACGTGAGAAGTGTTGACGATCTATATTGTATATTATCCGGGGACTTGTAAATGTATAACATTTAATGACGGTATAGGAATGTAAAATATACCTCTATTAATATTATAAGATATCTAAGAAGGGTGAATGCTTAGTATATGTATTTATATGTGTATAACATACCTACCATACTTGCTATCACGGGAGGTCGGCTTTCGATCAGGGCCATCAAATCTTTTTGTGCCTACGGGGGTATTTAGATTGCTTCCTCAAGGACATAGGTCAGATAACGACTTATTGGTAAGTTAATAAGTCAGCTGACCATGGGAGCGTAGGTATGTGCATGACCCATGGGTATGTGAACTATGTTCGCCTCCATTATGTGTGATTGTTACTTATTGAAACGGTTCCTGAGAGATTAGGAATACGTGGTCCTTATGTACGTGATGTACCGGGATTCGATAGCAGAGTATGTGTGTACCGCAGCTTAGCCTAGGGGTACCATTATTGTATATTTATGGTGAAATTAATATACTAATAATTGGAATGGACTGTTTTTTAAAGTGTAAGCGTGAATAATTGTAACATTTTTAGTAGAGTTAAAAATGGGAAATTCATAGTAATCATTATAACGAATTTTGAGGTATAAAAAGTAAGACCCTCAGTTTATATTAAGATGTCGGGAATTCAACTTTGAAATGTATAGTAAAGTCAGGTTATGGATTGGACTAGTTAGATAGTGGAAGAACTAGAATGGGTACGCGTACATTAGGAGTGCACAATTAGTTGAGAGGTGAGGACCTCATGTGAGTGCACGCACTATCATGTATTTTATATTCACTGTTTAATGATATTAAACACTTGATATATTTTAAACTGTTTTCACAACCGGGTTCTGACCCGTTTGCTTTCAAATCTATTTTCTTGTAAAAACCTTTTAGGTGCCCAGCCACAAGGACACCAAGCTTAGAAGTTCCATTCCAGTGACGTGCTGTAGCTGCTGTGGAAGTTAGAGGACCTCGATAATAGACACCTCCACTTTCCACTTTGACCTCATTCTAGATTTATTCATATGTAGGGCATGTCGCCCCTTCTTTCTTAGAGACAGCTTATTTATTCAGTTTTATTTCAGTTTTGGGTTTAATTAATTAGTGATTCAGACTTTGTATTTGGTTTTATTCAGTATTCGGATTATTCAGAGGAGTATTCCTCCAGATTCATTTTTATTCCATTACTATTCTATTATGACTGTGATGTGGTTGTGGTAGTTAAAATTGACAACTCACTTTTTAAATATTAGGTGGCTAGTAATTGTTAAATTGTTTTTCGACAGTGATGCAATGAACTGAACCGACTTGACATTTTGTATTAATTTGAATAAAGGAGTAGCTACCCGGTATTTAATTAGATGGGGTGTCACATCAGACTAGCCCAAGAGTCTCACAACTTATATAACTATATTTTGGGACCATTTCTAAAGGTTTAAAACACCAAAACGAGCCCGTATGACACCCCGAAATACGTCCCAATAAATTTATCCCAAATAATATATTTATATCGTGTCACACGTAATATATGTAATGTTTCTACTAGACATGCAATTATTATAACACTAACATAATACAAATCGATCACACGTAAATACAACATAACAACAATTTATTTTTTCACAATTAATAATTTTAATTCAACAATTTAATCCAATTTTCACAAATTTTTACTTTATCCCAAAAATATAGTTTTATTATTTATTCTAGAAAAATACGGGGTATTACAAGTTATCTTTTACAATCAAGAATATTATCCTCGTAGTTTTGAGTGAGTTTTCTAATGTTGATTTGATGTATTAAAGTTTATTTGGGTTCAGTTTGGTTGTAAAAATGATTTGATTGTATAAATTGGTTTATTGTGAATTAATGAATTATAAATGAAAAGATTTGAAATAAGTTTAAATCCAATTTTAAATAATGTCTGGGAATATAAAATTAATGTTAAGGTGCAATAAAAAAATTAAATCGAATTTGGGGGGGGGGGGGGGGGGGGGAGGAGAAGAATAACTTAATGAACTTTATGTGACTCCTATTCCAAATAGATGCATTGAAGGTTTTTGTAAAATGCTCCAATTTCAAATTTTACACTGGACCTAAAATGAGCGAAGTAATAAATCATTTCATTAATGAAACCAAACACAATTAACGGGCCAATTCGTAAGTAGGTCAATGTATAAATGGGTTACTTTATAATTTTGGGACTACCAAGCGAGACCTGGGAGTTTGATTCCATTACAATTAGGAAATATTTTCTTATTGTCTTTGTTATTCTGATTTTTATCTATTAATAAAATCGAAAACAAAAAAGGTTATTTTATTCCTTTTATTTTTCTTAGTTTTAAAAATAGCTACAAAATGTATTTTGACCTAATTTTTTGAATATGGGTTTATTGGAAGGTTAGTTTGAAAAGAAAAAAAATTGAAAAAAAAGTTTGTTAGGATCTACAACTAGATGTGATGTATGGATATATATATATATATATATATATATATATATATATATATATATATATATATATATATATATATATATCAAGGTTCTAAAAGGAGTGAGGCGTGGTCGAGGAATAGAGGTCAAGCCTTAACCCTTAGGAGCTTAGGCGTATAATGGCGTTTTCCTTTTTTTATTATTTTAATTACTCTAAGGCTAGTAATATAATAAAATAATGCGTACTTTGAATTTTAAAAATATATCCGTATATTTGGTAGCCATCTTTCTCACAACCATGCTCAATAATCAATATATAAAATGCATTTCTCAACATTTAGTAAGCAATAGTTTATTTATAATTCAATAATCAATATAAATAATTGATAATCAATTATCCATACAAAATGATTCAAAATAAGAAATATATTTTTCACCTTTCAAATGAAATATATAGACTTTTGGTCGGAAGTCTGCCGACAATGTTAGTTTTTTTTAGCGAGAGGCACTACACCAAAACACGCCTTTAGTAACAGTATTTTACCGTTACAAAAAATATTAGTAACTGTAATTTTGGGCGGTTAGGAGCTAAGAGAGTTTTATATTGTGTGTGTGAGCGGGGCTTTTAAGTTTTAGGTGTGAATTTTATTCGAAGGCATTTCTTTCGTTTGGAGAAAAAAAATACTTTTTTCTAAAAAAATCACTTCTAAAATATTAAATCAATATTATTAACACGTATACGAGATTACTAATGGTATTTTTTTTGTGAGAAATAGTAATGGTATAATACTGTTAGTAATAAAAAAAATAGTCTGTTACTAAAAGAGTGTTTTGATGAAGTGAGGTAGAGAGGTTTTATATACTAGTTGTCTTTTGATCGTTTTGAACGAGATATTGGTTCATTTTTTTTTAATCTTTAAAAGGGGATATAGTTTCACTAAAGCGTTTTCATTTAAAAAAAAGTGTGCCTTAAGACTTTGACCAAGTATAAGGCGTAAAAGGCTTAAGACAAAGCGTTTCTCCCAAGTCTCAACCTAGGCGTGCCTAGGCTAGAACAGTGATATATATATATATATATATATATATATATATATATATATGTGTGTGTGTGTGTGTGTCTAAGTTAATATGATATATGAATTTACTTTAATATATATGTTAGTATAGTCTTATAAATACGTGGATCAAATGTGTTTAAAACGCATTGAGAATGCGAACATTTAGGCCCCTTGAATTATACCCCTCGAAATACTTTGCCCCCACTTATTTCGTATTTTCCAATTCACACCTTTAACTTTGAAAACGGCTACAATTAGCACCATGCCGTCCAACTATATTATTTTTTTTACGGGAAACGTTAACATGTGCGTGGCACATGACTTATAGTAGGAACATTTTTTCCAAATTTATTTTTTTCTTTTCCCCCTTTATTCCCTCTTTTTTCTCTCCCTAACACTTTCACTTTTATTTTTTCTCTCTTCCTTATCTATCTCCATCTCCATGGCTAAGAGATTCCTCCCATCTCCCCCCAACCCCTACCTGGAAAATCCCGTTCCTAATCCTAACCACTATTGTTTTGTGCACCCCCTTCATGTGACACTCCGCTTATTAAAATAAGAGGTGGCCAGCCCGATAGTCCAATAAATACACAAATCATAGATGGTACATTCTTAGCATCACTGTCGTATAACTAACAGTACGAGACAACCACCAATTATTATAAATAAAAACGGATGTCATATAATTTTGCAAGTTAATAAAAACCAATTTCGACAATCCAATTTGTAAAAGAAGGTTGATATATATATAGACATGTAACCGTTTTATAACCATTCAACAAAGCAATAACCGAATAAGCTGTAGGTTAACAGACTAAAACCAACAATTTACACCAAGTATTACAGTTAAATATAACAGCATATACAAATACAAAACTTGGGCAACACTCCCGAATGTATAGACTGATCATAACTAGATTCTGGGATTGATGCTTCTTTTACAAAAAACCTACACATTCGCAAAATGCTGTAGCTCCTTGACACTGAGAAGGGAAGATTAGAACGGGCGTCCTTGTGGCGAAGAACCTAAGCATAAATAAGAACCATACAGGACAGAGAAATATTAATGGGTCAGGGCCCGGTTTGATATGATATACGTGTGAATAAAATTCATAACAGTTATGAATGCTAACATCGTAAACAGATTAAGATCGCTCTTCAATATAAGAATTATCCTTACCTCTCATATAAATGCACATCCTAGCGACATTCTAGATCATTATAAGTTAAACTACTCATCTAACTAAGAGAAATAGTTTAATTCCATTAACATGATAAATTTGCCGATTCATAAAGTATAATTTTACAAGTCTATTTACCACCAGGAAACTTATGCCATGCAGTTAGTTTATGAATAGGTTACTCATTTATAAAATGCCACATTTGTGAGAATAATTACAATAAAAATATAACGATTCTAAGACCATCCTTTCGGGAGTCACCCCACTGGATGCGCCCCTAAATGCTATCATCTTCCAGGGACTATAACCAAGACCACCTGGGCACCCTAAATCACGTCGTGTGGGAAGCGGCCATATACCTTCGACAGTGAGTCCTAACCATACCCGGAATTATCTCACTTCGAATAAAACAACAGCACAATGTAACCACCATTCCTATGGCCAATGACTATATTCTCCCTGCATTCACTGGCCAGGGGATTTACCTCATTCGCGTAACTTTCCTTATGATGGAATTTAGAGAGGTATGTATATGCAAGATATAAATCACAAGATATGCCAATTTAAAATTTACATTCATTATACCCGAAACTATATGTGTCTAATGACATAAACTACAAACTTTACTTGCCCTTATACTAGTCTCCGAGAGTTCACGACAACACTATAAGCTACCAAGTGTAATTTTCCTCATACAAGTCTCTAAAAATCCAAAGCAATACTACCCAACTCTCCTCTAGTCCTACTAGATGAAAAAGACACTAATTTCCATTAATTAATTAACTAATTAACCCCTAACATAAGCCAGAACACTCCCTTTCTAACCTAGGGTGCTAATCCCCTTCATACCAGACCCTAATACTCTATTTTACGTCATATAAGAAGGTTCCTAAGCCTCAAACCTTAAAAGAAAATAATAGAAGAAAATATAAATTTGTGGGTTAAAAATAGGCTACCGGTCGACTGGCCCTTGACCCCCGATCGACCGTGCTTGTGAAATTTGCCTTGCGAGAAAAGCAGTAAGCTTTTCCATTTAGGACCGATTGATCGACCTCATGGCCGCGGTCAATCGGTCACACCAGATCCATCGGCCACAGCCCATTTTTTCTTAGAAAATCTAAATCTCCAAACCTATTTCCTTCCACATCTCGCAACATCATCATCACATAACTTCACCAAATGATTCCTACACAACAACTAACTAATACAACCAACTCAAATCATATCTACATAAAAATCTAAAGGTTTAAGCACCAAAAGTCATCAAAATCCATTAATGGTTAAATCTGAAGAACACAACTATATATGCGATTTACTCACACTCAAACATACATAATTGCAAGTTAGAAACTTGCCTCAAGATTGTAGCCTCGGATTCTTGCTCGTTGAAATGATTCCAAGACAAAAATAGCAAATCTCCTCTTTCTCTCCTTTTTCTCCCAAGCTCTCTCTTCTCTCTTACTCTCTTTAGGTTTAGAAACATAAATGAAAAATAAATGTTCTTACAAGACTAAAATACCCAAATACATTAATTCTAATCATTTAAATGCTACTACATAATTAAAATGACTCGTAAGATCATAATTTAGTTATAACTAGTCAAAAGTACCCCGAAACCCAAAATACAACTTGGTACTTATTTTGAATGTTTCAACCATAATGGACTAACCATACCCTCTAAATTGGCATCCGGGATATCATAAATTGTTTCATGTTCCAACATCATATTAATTCATTAATAATGATCCACTTGGAATATAAGTCATAACCGTCGCTTAAAGCACAATGACGCAACAAAATATGATATGATGCTATTTATTTTCACTTAACAGTAAATATGCAAAAATCAGTAAATATTATCTCTTAAATCACTTAAAGTAATATTTACTTCAACTTTCTTTATTTTATATAATTAACCAACAAGGCAAATTAATATAAAAAAATAATTACTCATAAATAAGGGGTATTACATACTCCCCCCCTTACAAGGAAATTTTTCCCTCAAAATTTAGGCGTACCTTGTAAAAAGAGGTGTGGGTGCTTCTCTCGAATATCATCCTCTCGTTCCCAAGTTAATTGACTCAAACCAATGGTACCACTTTCGATCTTAGCCTATGCTCTCCGTGATCTGAAATAGCAACAAGTTATTCCTCATATGAAATATCGGGTTGTAACTCGATATCATCCAAATGAATGTGCCAATGATCTCCCTCGCACCTTTTATACTTCTTCAAAGATGAAACATGAAACATGAAACACGTCATGAATCTGTTATAGGCGTTCTGGCAAAGCAAGCTGATATGCTATGGGGCTTACCTTTGCAATAACGAGAAAATGGCCTACATAGCATGGCACAAGCTTTCCTTTCTTCCCGAATCACATTATACCCTTCATTGGGGATACCCGCACTAAAACTTGGTCCTCCACTTCCAATTATACTTGACTCCTATTCAAGTCGACATATCTCTTTTGACGATCTTGTGCAATTCGTATGCGGTTTCGAATAAGCTCAATCTTCGAAGAGGTATATTGGATCATTTCAGGTCCAATGAGCTTATTATCTCCTACTTCCAAACAATAAGCAGGTGATCTACACGATCGACCATACAATGCCTCATACGGTGCCATACCTATCGTGAATTGGTACGAATTATTGTATGCAAATTCGACCAATGGGAGGTATTGCTCCTATCCTCCTTTAAAGTGACGTATGCACATTCGAAGCATATCCTCCAACATTTGGTTGACTCTCTCTATTTTTCCACTAGTTTACGGGTGGTAGGAGGTACTCAACTTCAATTCGGTCCCCATCGGCTCTTGGAAACTTCGCCAAAAATGGGAGACAAAAATCTTGTCCCGGTCTAAGACTATATTGATAGGCACCCCATGGAGTTTCACAATCTCCGCAATAAAGAGCCGGTGTAACGTACCGTATTATAATCCGTCCGTATCGGTAAGAAGTGGGCCAATTTGGTCAGACGATCGATAATAACCCATAAACAATCATGACCGCTTTTGACGTCGATAATCTCGTGATGAAGTCCATTGAGATACAATCCCATTTCCAGACTGGTATTTTGTAACACCCCGCCCGTCCGGGGAGAGCGATCGACGCGCTACTGTCGATAAAACTAATCAAATCCAAAAATAACAAGGTATAGAGCATCTAAAAATCCCACAACAATAAAAGAGAACTACAAATCTCAAATCTCTTCAATTAAAACAACGAGTCTCTCGAATTAAAACGACTATATATCTCGATACTAAAATGAATCTCCAAATGCTCTGTACATCAAAATAAATGCAATTCTTCCAATTTGTATTCTCCAATAATCTTCCCAAAATAATCCACGCTAAAATCCATCTCCAAAAATCCCAAGCGCCCAAAATCCGCGCTAACCTTCCACTAAAAGAAAATATGGGGAAGTACACAATACGACAGGAAAGATGCTCAACAAATATTAGCGATAAATAAAACGTAACAATACAAGTACGAATATTCAAATCAAAAGCGAATCTCATAAGCAATTATATCAATACAATTTCTCAACTACACATTAACCGGGTCACCAGGCCTCACCACCATACCACGCCTATGCATTCTTAAGCATATCCGAAAAAAGGAATATTGGCGGGTGCCCAACCTCCGTGCCATATTAAAATCTCATGACAACATGCTCAACATAATAATAATATCACATGAATCAAAAATAGATTCCAACAATAATTTTCAGATTCCAATGAGTTTAGCAATTCAAATATGAGTCAATAATCATAGGAAAACAACGGGAATAACTCTTGCGAGATTAAGGAGCATATTGTGTAAAACCCCATAGCTCAAAATCATCACATAATCTCAGCCTAAAAATCTGATCGCTCCATCACGCTCCTCTCACGAAAATAATCAAATCTTGTTCTAGCCCAAACTCGAGAAAACACAAAATAAGCCTTCTAATCTAAGATTGAAATCTTGAATAAGTTGGGGGATATGGTTTGTATATGAAAGGGAGTAATTTTAAAGAGCTCTTCTGGTTGAAAATTTTGAGAAAAAGTGATTTGAAAAGCCAAGCCACGAATTTGTTGATATATAAAGGATTAAGAAAAGAGTTCTAATCAGATACAAACACTAAAATTTTTATTTCGGACGATCGGACCGTTGTAATTAAATGAAATTTTACAGAGAATTAGATGAAGATGAGAGGAAGCTAGAAAAAAAAATTCAACTCGATCGGACAGTTCAATATTTTTAAATATTCTTTTTTGGTAGAGAGTTTTATGCTCCGAGGACTCTTAGAGAGTTTTATGTTTGAAGGACTCTTCTATAGAATAAAAATTCAATTAAAGCTCCGTTTTAATTCCAATTCCGAAACCGTTTGAAATTCTCATCTTTAAAAATAAAATCCAACATATTTGAGCAATAAAAATAATTTTACCAAAATCTTTATTTTCCTCTATATTTTGAAAATACCCCCAAATTACGCGGGTTGTTACACTTCCCCACTAACAATGGAATTTCGCCCTCGAAATTCGCCGAATACCTAACTCTAAAAAATTAGGCCAACAATCTCCAAAAATAATCTCGTCACAAAAAAATAATTTCCTCTCATCTAATTTAGATGCCTAACGCAAAACAATTCTCTAAAAATTTCTATCTCCAAAAATACGTGCCACAAAAATGCACCAGACCCAAATCCCAAGACCCGAGGGTGGTCGTATACCTAAGCTCTGATACCATTCTGTAATACCCCGCCCTCCCGGGGAGAGCGAGCGACGTGCTACTGTCGATAAAACTAATCAAATCCACAAATAACAAGGTATAGAGAACCTAAAAATCCCACAACAATAAAAGAGAACTACAAATCTCAAATATCTTCAATTAAAACAACGACTCTCTCGAATTAAAATAGCTATCTATCTCGATACTAAAATGAATCTCCAAATGCTCTATACATCAAAACAAATGCAATTCTTCCAACTTGTATTCTCCAATAATCTTCACAAAATAATCCACGCTAAAATCCATCTCCAAAATTCCCAAGAGCCCAAAATCCGCGCTAACCTGCCACTAAAAGAAAATATGGGGAAGTACACAATACGACAGGAAATATGCTCAACAAATATTAGAGATAAATAAAACGTAACAATACAAGTACGAATATTCAAATCAAAAGCGAATCTCATAAGAAATTATATCAATATAATTTCTCAACAACACATTAACCGGGTCACCAGGCCTCACCACCATACCGCGCCTATGCATTCTTAAGCATATCCGGAAAAAGGAATGTTGGCGGGTGCCCAACCTCCGTGCCATTTTAAAATCTCACGACAACATGCTCAACACAATAATAATATCACATGAATCAAAAATAGATTCCAACAATAATTTTCAGATTTCAATGAGTTTAGCAATTCAAATATGAGTCAATAATCATAGGAAAACAACGGGAATAACTCTTACGAGATTAAGGAGCATATTGTGTAAAACACCATAGCTCAAAATCATCACATAATTTCAGCCTCATTATTCTACACAACCGAATATAATTAATGGGTTCATAATGATACTACATTAAATATCTCAAGTACGTAGACATAAAAGTAAAGATAGTCATAATTTATATTATCCACATAAGTATGGTCTCCAACACGTACACCTAAATTGAGCTAACTCAAGTCTTCACATAACGAAGTCATATCCCTATCGCCTTTGGGGATCACTCGTGTGCACTAGGTATAGTCTTAAACTGCACCAAACCTAAAGCCTCGTCACCAACAAATGAATAAATATTTACACATTCCTGTGATTCGTATAGACTATTATACCCAAGACTATACGATGGCAACTCCCATGGAATCCCCCTTAGGATATGGGTACGTAGGCAATAAGACTCGAGGTAAAAATGAACATGATAAAGCTCGTATCTATTACCGAGGTATCATTGTGATCGATGTTGTACGCATCCCATAATGTAATACCTCCTAGTACGTCACCCACGAGCACATACACGTGATATGCATTTTACATAAACATGAGAATATAAATCCTCTCACACATAGATTTTCAAAGCTAACCTGATTACTAAATTGAATAAAATCTCATCAAATTAGGCATTAAAATATGATATCAAATTAAAAACTTCCAACCAACAATATTCAAATTCTTCAACATGAATATTTAAACTAAAGTTCACCCTCAACTGTCCCCCAGTCCCAAAAACCATTCCAACAAACCCTAATTCCATCTTGATCCAAACTAGGGGGTCGATCGATCGGCCTGACCTATAGGTTAACCTCTTCCCTTGTTACGGTAATCATCCCCATTTATATCTCTAAAACTCTATTGATAACTTTTCAAGCTTCATTTAAGCCATAACCAATAACCAAACTACAAATTAACTTCTGATGTGTGATTATAACAAATATCTAACATCATTTAAATAAGTTTTATCAAAATTTGAAAAGGAAATTTCAGATTTAATATCATGAACCCCCCATTTTTTAATATAAATTTCTTCAATTGAATTAAGATTTTTATGGAATGGTTTAATAATATGGGGCTTTTAAAGGATTTACATTATACAATCAAGTCCTAACAACATTTAGATTAACTCCAACTCGAATTTACGAAGAAATCAATCAATTTGAGTTTCTAAATAACATGATTATTACCTTAATTAGGTTAATTATGAAATTAACTAATTAATCATCTACATCATATTATAATAAGATTAAATTTAGATTTCAATGAATAGATATAGTCTCACACAAAAACAAATCTAATTAAATTCTCAACAAACTTGCCTCTATCAAATTTATGGAGAAAGTAGGCCAATAACCTCTTTCTCTTCTCCTATTGAAGTTCCTTATCTCTATCCTTAGGGTGCTCCCCAAATTGTAATGTGTAACTAATGAGAACCCTAATGACTCTCTAAATCGTTTAGTCTTGAAATTATGCTTGGGCCATATATGGGCCTCATCTAAATGAGCCCAAAAGCAGCTCGAAATGATGTAAAACATTACCCAAGCCTTATACTAACCCAGTAAGCCAAAACTCAATCATCTTAATCTAAAAATGGACATTCTATGCATCCCAAAATTAACCAAAAACATGACATAAATTAATTACTCATTTAACTCAGTAATTTTATTAAATTAGATGGTACAAGTTTGAAAGTCAATTATTTAATTATTTATTAATTTAGTGCGACACATCTTTATTGAAAACTACTTCATGATCGGTGAAACCGATACTGAGAGGATAATTCAAGTCACCCATAATACACAATCACATTAAAATATATAATTAATATTTTATTGTGCATTAAGTCACATTTTTAGATATACAATAACACATATAAACTTTTAAATAGTGACATCATAGGTCATGCAGGCAAATAAGGTAATATCATAATTAATTTAATGCATAAAAATATGGGGTATTACACAGAAACACATCCTCTTCACAGAAAAGAAACATTTTGCATTCAATACTCATACCAATTATGTGCACGGTTTTGGGAAAAAGCTAAAAGTCAGGGAAATCATTAAAAAAAAGACTTAATAGCACAACAATCCCCAATCCCCAATACTCTCTCAAAATATGCAACGAAATGCATGCTCATGTATGTTTTTCAAAGTATTTTATAGATAACAAAATAAAACATATAAGTTTATACTAATAAGTTAAATACATGTGAAAAATTATATGTAAACTTTACAACAACCAAACCTATACGATTTAGACTTCATTAAGCATTTTTAATCATCATAGTTGATTGTCACATAAAATTTGTTTAAACACATTATACACTTATCTTAAGTCACATAAAGACTCAGTTTAACATGTGATATTGGACATTATAATAAGTATGTGTGTAAAGAACAAAATAAAACCAACGACCGTTTCAAATAGAATTTGATTCGAACCATGTTAGAACTGGTTTACGAGATCATTATATCAAATCATGGGCTAGCAACAAGTTTTCATCAACTGTATTAAATCTCCGAAGCGTAAGATGCAATTGATATTTTACTCCAAATCTAATATAGCAAATGCTTTTGACTTTAAGTTACGTCTTCTTCTTTTTTCATGCCCATCATTTTGTTTGCTCTTGGATATTGGATTTTACCTAACATGCAGGTTTTTGCTAACTACTGGCTTCTAAAAAATGGCTTGGATGATACCTACCCAACAATGATGACATTTAAGTTAGGCATTATTTTAGACACCCTATCCGTCTCCCTCGAAACACTAAGAGACTATGATGCAAACCATCACTCTCCAACAAACCCTAAATAAGTAATAAAACTCATGAATTAAATCTTGGAAACTTAACAAAATACCTAAAACGGACAAGGATCCAACAAATAAAGCCTAACCCCAAAACACGTCATGATGATTGATTGGTCCCTAAGGAAGTGTACCCGGACCGAACGGTGCTGTCGGGTTGGTCGATCGATTATACACCATTGGTAGTTTGCTTATAAATAGAGGCCTTACCAACCACCTCTGTGGGCAATAATTCTACCTCTTAGATGTTTTCTTTCTATTTTTTTCTCCAGAAAACCCTTAAAATTCTCTTCTTTTGCCTTCCAAACCCCTCATTAACCAAACTTCCATATTTTTACCTAAAACCCCTATATGTTTTATTATCTCACATAAATCCCCAAACTCCAAAACATATTACTTTTTAATTTTTTTTACTTTTAAGAAACCTCCTCACTACCGAAGAATCTTCAGATCTATTTCATAAAATGATAATATCACGTCAGAACATTATCAAAATTGAAAAGTGATCGTATGGCATCAGAGATACGTTCTCTCTTACTACGTTTACTCTGAAAATATAAATCTAAAAGGGTGGAGTTGTTCTAGAATACCACCCATTATAATTTTCTTCATCTTCTCCATTCATTTCTTTTCTCTAAAGGTCGTGCCAGAACTAGATTATGCCTATATCGGATACGTAGTCGTAATAAGGGGTCCACCCCTAAAACTCAAATCAAACCATGTACTATTTATTTATCTATTTCTATTTTTATTTCTACAAATAAAAAAAATTAAACAAACAAATCTCCAAAATATGTAATAATTAAATATAGGTGGAGGATAATATAGATTCAAGGATTCCACCTACTATTTTGGCCATAATGTTAATGATCTCAACACTCTTTCACTCTTGAAGTAGATTTATGAGTAAACCCATTTCATCAAATTATTTTCATGAACATAAACCTCTTTTTATTTTCATATTTAAACCGTTTTTATCTTAAAACTATTTCAAGGCATCAAAAGGAGTTAAGATCTCCCATATCGACCCTTCAAAAGTGGTAGATTCCCTACTTGTCCATATATGAATTACGTGGACTTTAAATCTCTATGTGCGAGTACATAGGCTCACTGCAATGTCAGACGAATGAAAAGGTATAACTTTGTACATATTTATTCTTTGTCTTTATTATTTACACCCCCATACTTCACTGCATAGGTTTTATACTTATATAGCTATTTTCTTTTTATTATTTCTTTTACTTTATAACGAGTTAATATAAAAGTGTCACCTCCACATTTGAGATTGAAAGGGCGAGGTAGGCTTCTAACACCTTCCTAATATGTAACCTAGTCCCTAGACCTTCGACATTCGGGGTAAACATGCAGATCACTTTCCATCACTAGGTCTCAAGGACACCTACCCCTTATTTTGTCTATTTTGTGTAAAATATACTAGTTACTCCAAATTTTCAAAGAATACTAAGAGATCACCATGAGCCAATGAGAAAGACCCTTTCTGTACATGTCTTTGGATGTGCATAGGAGAGATGCGCCATTAGGTCCAGGTTGTTACCATAGAGACTCCGCCAAGGACTTTTCCTAAGTGAACTGAATTCATTTTAATGAAGATTCATATTTACGTTAGCATGTTATTTCTGTGAATTCTTGTATATTCTATTTTTTATTGTCTCCTTTTAAATACTCGAATAGGTAGAAAAATATTGGTACCACATGATCCCGTGGGGATAATATTACATACTAGGCGATTCCGAAGAATTCATGGCTTAAATGTTTAGATACGCCTTATTTAGAGACACCCTTAAGTAATTAATGCAATGGACGATAGAGGAACCACGGAATAAAGTGATATCTCTAAGGAATTTGTGAAATAATATAAAAATAACGATGAGCTAGAAATAACTCGTTGATATTTAGAAATGATAAAGAAAGAGATAGAGGAACACTTAGGCACCTTCATAGCTTGTTGGAGAGATGAAGTAACCCAAATAGTGTACCGACCCTTTGGGAAGTGAAGGTTTCCATAGTAAAGAAAAATCTAGTCTAAACTCAACGTGATTAACTCAAAGCCCAATACAAACTTCAATTAAAGGCCCTCATGGATGTAGCATATCAACTTAAGGACGAATTTATGAATCATCCACCAAAGATTAAGATAGAAAATCTAAAGAACATCCCCCATTTCTCATATAGGAAAACCAATAAAGAAAATGTAATACCCCGTGATTTTAATGACTTTTAAAATGGGTTATATTTTAAATTAATGGATTAATTGGATTTTATTATAAATTAATTCATTTGGGTTTCATCCGAATTGTGGATATTAAAATGTATGATTCTGAATATTACTTAAAGATATTTAGGTAATATATGAATGTGATGTTATTGATATTGCTGTGAGTTATTAATTCAGTAATTTAAATTTTTAGTCAGACGCGGTATGGGACGTGTCGGGATAAATTATGAGATTAAATAAGAAACTTATTTTTACATCAACCTTATAGTCATTTCGAGTGCGTCGTTGCATCCTAAAGGGTTGAAATAGTCAGAAAAGTCTATTCGGATGTTGGTTTTGGGTCTCGGGTCATTTAGAGATGAAAAGACAACCCAAAAGGGCATTTTTGGTCATTTTTATAGGGGGGATGAATAGTGATTTCGGATTTTGTCTTATTATAAGTATTTGGAGATTAGTTGTACGTGGGTTCATTCATCTATTCTACACAAAATTGAGAGGTCACCTTTTTAGAGAGAGTGAAAGGTTGCTTGGGAGAAGAGAAGCTTGCTTAGAAAGGAGGAGAAACAAAGACCAAAGGTCACCACCACCAACCATCACTGAAAGTTGGCCGGAGAAGGGGAGAACCACCTGTGATATACAACCCCAAAGGATCAGACCTTCATTAGAGGCAAGTGTTTGATAATTCCAATCTAAGTTTGTATATTGTCCATGTTAGAATAGTTATAAAAAGATGAGATTTTTACATGTTTGGAAGATAATGAAGAGAAGTTAATGGATTTCTGAAAAATGGAAGTTTATAGGAATCAAACTCATGTTGTAGGCAGGTAGTAATCCACGAAATAAATCTTAAATCTGTTGAAGAAATTCTGAAAATCATTGGTGTGTTCTTGAAGATATTATGTTGATAATTTTCTGGAAAAATAGGATAAACATATGCTTTTAATTCAAACTCTTGATGATTCTAGGATGTTTAGAGCATTAGAAATCATTCACATATGTTGCTATATCATGTAGTAAGGTTTATAAGGAATTTGGGTAGTTAATACGAAGGTTTGAATGATCAAAAGTGATGAAATCCATAGTAGAAGAAATGCAGAAAACTGGGTTGTTTTCTGGGCGATCGATCTTGCCTTCGATCGATCGACCTCCCCAGAATCTTTGAAGTTGTTTCTTTTTAATGCTTGTTCGTATCCCAAACCTTTTGTAAATATTTGGTGATTATTAATTAAATGTAATGGGACTTAGGGAAGACCAGTAAGCCCTAGATGAGATTCGAATTAATTTGATCGGGATTTAATTGATTAAAATGATGATCATTAAATTGAAAGAAATTTTGGTTGCTAGAATCATGTGTTGGATTCTAATTGGTATGCATGAGGATTAAGGATAGGTCCAGTAGGGGAGATTTAATATAACACCTGGGTAGCCTTAGGGTTACAATATGAACATCAAGGACTGAGTTTAAGCTTATTATTGATTTCGCAAGGACTGAGTGTTGTACAAGCGCTTAGTGGTATGGATCCTGGATAGAGATGGGAGTTCATACCACATTTGGTTGAAAGAGGGGATGAGGTTATCCTGGTTGCATATTTGAAGTTGATGGACCTCCACGACCGATAAAGTTAAGTAGTAGTGTATTGGAGGGGTTCCTTGTTTGGATTTCGCTTTGCGAGACGCTCCGCGCATGAACCTTAATGACGTCGGGAGTGGAGAGATGTTATAGGATGCGAGGATTTTGGTTTAGTTGATAGGTCATATAGTGTGAATGAAACACAATAGACTATGAGCCATGTGATGATGGCATTCAATCCTAGTTTATAGAAGATGTGTTTATAAGATATTAGAAACAATCGGTTATAACTCTAATTAAGGGAGAGTTTAATTCGTAGTAATTCGGGAGATACGATAAGGTGGACCAGTAGGATATTTGTGATTTTCTTACTGAATAAATATATCGAGGAAAAACCTATTTGATCCTTGAGTAATGAGTGAGGCTCGGTGATAATTAAATTTACGAAGTAAAGTCGTAATATTTTAATACGTAGGATTGAAAGAGAGATAATGATACGTATGGGAATTATCTTAGGGTAATGTGATTACCTTGTTGATATTACGTCTATAGGTAGATGATAATGCCTATTTGATTGATTGATAAGTTATGTGTATGACATACCTAGCTTGCTTGCTATCGACGGGAGGTTTGCGCGTGAGGGCATTCATATCCTCATGAATCCATGGGATTTTTGATTTGTCACTCGAGAACATAGGTCTATTACAGACTTATCGGTGAGTTGATAAGTCCGATGACTATGGGAATGTAGGTATGTGTGTGACCCGTGGGTATGAGAACTACGTTCGCCTCCAAATTTTTGTGTTGATATTTGTGGTTCGAGGAATCCTTATCGAACTTTTAGTTCCCTTTTCGGCGACGAGCGATACTGGAACATGATAGAAGAGTAACGCATGCACCGCAGTTGTGTCTCGGGGTGCCGTATTATATATGTATATATATAATGAATTAAATGAATATATATATATATATATATAGTGGTTAGATAAATGTTCTATGTGATAATTGTAGATGACGGTGAATAGAGAAAAAGAATTGAATTAAGTTAATGAATATTTATTCTTATAGATTTGAAAAGATTAATTCATATTAATGAGAAACGTATATGAATGATTATACTATGTATGATATGGGACATACGGGGTTATGATATGGGATAAAATCATATTATGGAAACTAGTTAGGAGGAACCATTAACTAGGAGGTTAATAGGAAACGTTAAGCGTGCACTCTAGATGAGAGTTGAGAATATCAAGTGAGAGTATGGATACTAAGATGTACATAATAAGTGCTTTATTGCACTTGTTAAATATTTGCTGTTTTCAAAATTATTTTACATCGGGCTCTGACCCATTTCCTTGCATATTCTCTTTTCTATTGTATCTTCTATATCAGGTGTCCAGCATTAGGGACGCCAACCTTAGAGGATTATGATGAGCTATGGAGTTGGAGTATTTCTTAGATGCCTATCTTCATTTGTTTCACAGTGTTCTTTTATTTAGGGCATGCCACCCAAAGGAATTCATTTATCTCCTTTCTATCTGAGTCATGTAGTCTTGTACTTGTGTCATTTTAATACTTTTATTATTGTTGGGATTACTGTATTGGATTATTACTTGGGAGTGTCCATTCTAATTGCATTTAAATTCTTTTGAGTTATCTGTTCAGTTATTATTGTGATAGGATAAAATGTGTAGTGGTATTCGTAAACTAAAAATGAATTTTGTTGAATTAAAATTTTGAAAGTTTTTAACACCAGCTTAATTGGGTATTGGGTGATTAGTTAATGTTTTCGAAAGTGATGCTAAGAATGAGCCAACTGTATATTCTATTTTAATTTGGTATAGGATTGGCCACCCGGTATTTAATTAGGCGAGGTGTTACAGGTGGTATCAGAGCACCAGGTTCTAGTGTCCTTTAGGGTTTGTACGGTTTACTATGTTTTCGGCTTAGCGTTCTTTGATGTTGGGCCCTATGTTTAGGATTGTTGATTTCTATGGTAAGATTCAGTTCTCCTACTATAACGTATATATTAGTGAATTTTATTTGCGTTCAAACATGTTCGTACAAGAAGTATGGCAGATGAGGGCCATTGGAGGGATAACGGAGGTCCTACTTAGGAGGTTATGAAGTATGTTCGAGGATGATGACCATAGTCGAGGTCACCCCTATTATGGCACGAGAGACCAGGACTGTAAAGATGGTTAGGACATAGCCTACAAATTTCAAGTGTTGCTAGAGACGAAGGTGATGCCAAATTAGACTCACCCAACGTAGTACGCTTGGGAGAGGGTCAAATGGAAAATTGAGGAGAGTCATCTGTAGAAGTTCTAAAAATGTGGGAATGGTGTGTGTTACCTAACGAAGGCAATATATTCAAAGGATTGGGCATATACTGGAGTGTGATGAACTAGAACTAAAA
This sequence comes from Sambucus nigra, assembly GCA_949130495.1. NCBI lineage: Eukaryota > Viridiplantae > Streptophyta > Magnoliopsida > Dipsacales > Adoxaceae > Sambucus > Sambucus nigra. Next base: position 256,371,465 of record OX422213.1, on the reverse strand, counting down.
ATTTAGGGTAAAATTTTTTCTTGACTCATTGGAGCAAAGTTATAATAGTGGGAGTTAACAACCACCACCCGCAAATGAGGGTATGTTTTCTATCTAAGGAGTTATGAGGCGGATACTGATTTTGTAGCGATTAATATTCTATGGGCTAATAGGTTGCTAAACTTGTCCTATAGCACTGTTATTTACGTAGACTCACCGAGGGGTTATGGGACACCTATATTTTTACATGTCATCATGTGGGTCTGATTTTTATCACGGAATTACTTACTTTAGGCATATCTGAACATGATGTGACGAGCGGTGTGGATTGACTTGTGGTATATGAGAGAGTATGTACTACTATAGCCAGCATCTTGTCTTTAACAAGAGGGTAGATGAGTAGACTTTACTTGAAATCGATAAGACCCGTTGAGAGGTATACTATTGACTAAGGACCTGAGGAGTTTCGATGACCGACTACTTTAGGTAGTAGTGTATCTGGGGGGCTCCTTGTTTGGGTTTCGCTTGCGAGACACCCCACGCATGAAGCTAATAACCGCTGGGAGTCGAAATAAGTTAGGTATTTAGGATATGAGTTTATAACCTTTGCGATAAATCAGAGTATTATGCGGTAATCATATCCATTTTATAAAGAAAGATATACAATATTGTGTATGGGCGCCCTGGATGGTTGGATTGTAGTATTTTTTAGAATTGTGAAACAGTAAGTATTTCTAGGTCAAGGAACATAGAAGTTGTGACTTCAGGATTTATTTGTTTAATACATGAGGATCATTTTCCCCAAACTTTGTCACGAGGATGGTATAGGGAAGATTGCGTAAAATTTGAATTTAATTCAGTTCTAAACTATATGGTGAGGCTTGGCGTATAACATCAATGGGGATTTTTTATAATGTACTGTATGGGCGGTACGACATAGATTACTTACGATGTGAGATTTGTACTCAGAGTTGACCTTACCAGTATGATTTATCTTTCCGAATTTTGGGATGAAATTTTGTTATAAGGGGGGACGTATGTAGTACCCTGTGATTTTAATGACTTTTAAATTGGGTTATGTTTTAAATTAATGGATTAATGGGATTTTATTATAAATTAATTCATTTGGGTTTTATCCGAATTGTGGATATTAAAATGTATGATTATGAATATTACTTAAAGATATTTAGGTAATATATGAATATGATGTTATTGATATTGCTATGAGTTATTAATTCAGTAATTTGAATTTTTAGTCAGACGCGGTATGGGACGTGTCGGGACAAATTATGAGATTAAATAAGAAAATTATTTTTACATCAACCTTATAGTCATTTCGAGTGCGTCGTTTCATCCGGAAGGGTTGAAATAGTCAGAAAAGTCTATTTGAATGTTAGTTTTGGGTCTCGGGTCATTTGGATATGAAAAGACAACCCAAAAGGGCATTTTGGTCATTTTTATAGGGGGATGAATAGGGATTTCGGATTTTGTCTTATTATAACTATTTGGAGATTAGTTGTACATGGTTTCATTCATCTCTTCTACACCAAATTGAGAGGTCATCTTTTTAGAGAGAGTGAAAGGTTGCTTGGGGGAAGAGAAGCTTGCTTGGAAAGGAGGAGAACCAAAGACCAAAGGTCACCACCACCAATCACCACCAAAAGTTGGCCGGAGAAGGGGAGAACCACCTGTGATATACAACCCCAAAGGATCAGACCTTCATTAGAGGCAAGTGTTTGATAATTGCAATCTAAGTTTGTATATTGTCCATGTTAGAATAGTTATAAAAAGATGAGATTTTTACATGTTTGGAAGATAATGAAGAGTTGTTAATGGAATTCTGAAAAAATGGAAGTTTATAGGAATCAAACTCATGTTGTAGGCAGGTAGTAATCCATAAAATAAATCTTAAATCTGTTGAAGAAATTCTGAAAACCATTGGTGTGTTCTTGAAAATATTATGTTGATAATTTTCTGGAAAAATAGGATAAACATATGCTTTTAATTCAAACTCTTGATGATTCTAGGATGTTTAGAGCATTAGAAATCATTCACGTAAGTTGCTATATCATGTAGTAAGGTTTATAAGGAATTTGGGTAGTTAATACGAAGGTTTGAATGATCAAAAGTGATGAAATCCATAGTAGAAGAAATGCAGAAAACTGGGTTGTTTTCTGGGCGATCGACCTTACCTTCGATCGATCGACCTCCCCAGAATCTTTGAAGTTGTTTCTTTTTAATGCTTGTTCGTATCCTAAACCTTTTGTAAATATTTGGTGATTATTAATTGGATGTAATGGGACTTAGGGAAGATCAGTAAGCCCTAGATGAGATTCGAATTAATTTGATCGGGATTTAATTGATTAAAATGATGATCATTAAATTGAAAGAAATTTTGGTTGCTAGAATCATGTGTTGGATTCTAATTGGTATGCATGAGGATTAAGGATAGGTCCAGTAGGGGAGATTTAATATAACACCTGGGTAGCCTTAGGGTTACAATATGAACATCAAGGACTGAGTTTAAGCTTATTATTGATTTCACAAGGACTGAGTGTTGTACAAGCGCTTAGTGGTATGGCTCCTGGATAGAGATGGGAGTTCAGACCACATTTGGTTAAAAGAGGGGATGAGGTTATCCCGATTGCGTATTTAAAGTTGACAGACTTCCACGACCGACAAAGTTAAGTAGTAGTGTATTGGAGGGATTCCTTGTTTGGATTTTGCTTTGCGAGACGCTCCGCGCATGAACCTTAACGACGTCGGGAGTGGAGAGATGTTATAGGATGCGAGGATGTTGGTTTTGTTTATAAGTCATATAGTGTGAATGAAACACTATAGACTATGAGCGATGTGATGATAGTATTCAATCCTAGTTGATAGAAGATGTGTTTATAAGTGATTAGAAACAATCGGTTATAACCCTAATTAAAGGAGAGTTTAATTCATAGTAATTCCGGAGATAAGATGAGGTGGACCAGTAGGATATTTGTGATTTTCTTACTGAATAAATATAATGAGGAAAAACCTATTTGAACCTTGAGTAATGAGTGAGGCTCGGGGATAATTAAATTTAAGAAGTAAAGTCGTAATATTTTAAAACGTAGGATTGAAAGAGAGATAATGATACATATGGGAATTATCTTAGGGTAATGTGATTACCTTGTTGATATTATGTATATAGGTAGATGATAATACCTATTTGATTGATTAATAAGTTATGTGTATGACATACCTAGCTTACTTGCTATCGACGTGAGGTTTGCGCGTGAGGGCAGTCATATCCTGATGAATCCAGGGGATTTTTGATTTGTCACTCGAGAACATAGGTCTATTATAGACTTATAGGTGAGTTGATAAGTCCGCTGACTATGGGAATGTAGGTATGTGCATGGCCCGTGGGTATGAGAACTATGTTCGCCTCCAAATTTTTGTGTTGATATTTGTGGTTCAAGGAATCCTTACCGAACCTTTAGTTCCCTATTCGGCGACCAGCGATACTGGAACGTGATAGCAGAGTAATGCATGCACCGCAGCTATGTCTCAGGGTGCCGTATTATATATGTATATATATAATGAATTAAATGAATGTATATATAGTGGTTAGATCAATTTTCTGTGTGATAATTGTAGATGATGGTGAATAGAGAAAAAGAATTGAATTAAGTTAATGAATATTTATTCTTATAGATTTGAAAAGATTAATTCATATTAATGAGAAACGTATATGAATGATTATACTACGTATGGTATGGGACATATGGGGTTATGATATGGGATAGAATCATATTATGGAAACTATTTAGGAGGAACCATTAACTAGGAGGTTAATAGAAAATGTTAAGCGTGCACTCTAGATGAGAGGTGAGAATATCAAGGGAGAGTGTGGATACTAACATGTACATAATAAATGATTTATTGCACTTGTTAAATATTTGTTGTTTTCAAAATTATTTTACACTGGGCTCTGACCCGTTTCCTTGCATATTCTCTTTTCTATTGTATCTTCTATATTAGGTGTCCAGCATCAGGGACGCCAACCTTAGAGGATTATGACGAGCTATGGAGTTGGAGTATTTCTTAGATGCCTATCTTCATTTGATTCACAGAGTTCTTTTATTTAGGGCATGTCACCCAAAGGAATTCAGTTATCTCCTTACTATATGAGTCATGTAGTCTAGTACTCGTGTCACTTTAATACTTTTATTATTGTTGGGATTACTGTATTGGATTATTACTTGGGAATGTCCATTCCAATTGTAATACCCCGTACTTTTGGCTATATTTATTTTTAGGATTAATTAATTAAATTGCGTATTAATTGGAAATTAATCCGGGTTATAAATACTAATGAGATGCGAATTGGTATTTGATTATGTGCATATATGATTATATATGTATTTGGTATTATAAAATTTGTCGTGGGATTTATATACGGCATTTTAGAAATTTTGTTGAGACGCGTGGGACCGCCGCGTCACGGTATAATATTTTGTTAATAAAAGTGAATTTAAAATCTATAATCCGTATGGTCATTTTGAGTGCGCCAACGCGTCCGGAAGGGTCGAGATAGTCAGAAAACACTAGCCGGGGGTATAGTTTGGGTCCCGGGGTATTTTTAGGCCATACCGGCAACTTAAAGGGTATTTTGGTAATTTTACATTTTTAGGAATTAAAAGTGACGAAAATTGGGTAATTAAATCTGATGTGGATATTGACCCACTAAGCCCATAACCAACCCATATTAACCCTTTAAGCTACGGAGGCTAACATTAGGTTTACAATCTTTCCCAAATCAAAACCCTAGCCACCTTAAGCCACCATTGGAGAAGGAGCTTGGAGAAGGAGAGAAAGAGAGGAAATTCTGCAGAAAAACATCATCAACCTACACCAAAGTCAGAAATCAAACCAAGGCAAGTGACTTTATTCCATTTAACTTCTGAGAATGTCTTTTCCATGTTAGAAAATTCGGATTTATGGTTTGTTCTTGATAAAACATGAAAACCCATGTAGTTTAGATCATAAAACTTGAGGAATTTGAGAAGGATTGCATGTAGAATAGCTTGGAAACGATTAATCTGATGTTAATACATGTTTGGGTGAAATAAAAACGAATTAAATTCTGGGATTTGATGACGATATGTAGTTAGGGTTCATGTTCTTGAGATATTTGGAAAAAGTGTAGAAAGTTGTAAATTTAATTGATGTTAGGATGGATTGATCCCTTAAAAACATGTTAGGATGTGATTATATATGTTTAGTATTGATGGTAGACCTTTAAACGATTGATTGGGACTTAGTTTAGAAGATTTGAGGTGTTAAAATGGATGAAAAACGATTTGGGGAAAAATCTGGGCCGAAACTGGTAGCTCGTTAGAAGCAGCCCCCAGGTCGTTCGAACGAACTCGTTCGAACGAGCTTCTAACGAGTTGACCAGTCGTTACTAACGAGAAGGGATCTCGTTCGATATCTCGTTCGAACGAGATATCGTTAGAAGGAACAGTTCGTTCGAACGAACTGGGATCTCGTTCGAACATCCTCGTTCGAACGAGACTTCTAACGAGTTGACAGAAGGATCTCGTTCGAACCTCCTCGTTCGAACGAAACTTTTAACGAGTTGACAGTTTGGTCCTTTTATAACTGTTTTGACTTTTGGAGTCCCGGAAACTGGTTCAAGGGTAGAGTTAGCATTCCTGTGATGATATAGTGATAGAATTGGGACTTTTGGGCAATTATGAGAAGTAAATTATATGCGAGAGTTGTATTACATGGACGATTTGGGATGAGACGTGAGTGTCTACGACGACGTGAAAAATTATAGTGCGTATAATTACAAACCGGAATAGTGTAGTTTGTGATAAATATAGTTAGTGCGAGAATGCGATATGTACTACGATTAAAATACGGTATTACTAAGATGTGTTTACTTAGTATTAGTATATGGATTGTGTGTATGACATACCTACCATACTTGCTATCACGGGAGGTTGCGTTCGCTTAGGACCCTCTAATCCTTGTGTGCCTACGGGGGGGATATAGACTGGTACCTCGATGAACATAGGTCATAGAAAGACTTATTGTGATATTAATAAGTCCGCTGACCGTGGGAGCGTAGGTATGTACGTGACCCACGTGATGGTGACTGTGTTCGCCTCCACTATTTGTGATTTGTGTTATCTGAACTATTCCTGAGAGATTCGGAATGTGTGATCCTTATGTACGTGATGTACCGGGATGGATAGCAGAGTATGTGTGCACCATAGCTTAGATTGCGGGGTGCTTGTATTGTATATTTATGATATGAATAATATACATTAAATTAATGGGAATCCTCATGTTAATGTTGTAAAATATTACGGTATTGTTCCGAGATATATAATGAGTTAACTGATAGTTATATCAATGGCATATTTAGTAACTGAGTTTACGTTAAACCTCTATTTAATTACGAGCGTTGTTATGTTAAATGGAACCGAGTAATATGGGTAGAACCTTTGGCAGTCTAGCTAGTTATGTTGTCAGTTAGCTAGTAGTATGGGTCGTTATAGATGGGTACTTACGTTAGGAGTGCACAGTTAGACGAGAGGTGAGAATATCATGCGAGTGTACGTCCTAACATGTACTTTGCATTTAATGTTTTAAATGTTTTTAAAGCACTTGCAGGTTTTTAAAATATAACTCCACATTCGGGCTCTGACCCGTTTGCTTTTCAAATCTTTTTTTCTTTGTAAAACCATTTTAGGTGCCCAGCCACAAGGACACCAAGCATAGGATACTCATTCAGGTGACGAGCTGTAGCTGCTTGTGGAAGCTACAGGGATTTGCATGTAGACGCTTCTATCTTTTGGATTCCAGAGTCACCATCCATCAGTTGTAGGGCATGTTGCCCATTTCCTTAGAGACATCTTTTATATTTCAGTTTTCAGACTTTAGCATGTATTGTTCAGTTTATTTATTTCAGTTATGGGATTGTAGTGAGGAGTTTTCCTCCAGACTTTATTTACTGTTATGGGATGGTTATTCGTTTTACTTCAGTATGGTGAATGGTGTTGTTTATTTCTTCATTACATTTGTTGCATGTTTAATCAGACTTAAATTAAAATTTGGCAACTTGCTTTTTAAATACTAGGTGGTTAGTAATATTAAAATGTTTTAGACAGTGATGCTATTAACTGAGCCAACTTGGCATTTTGAATTAATTTAATAAAGGAGTAGCTACCCGGTATTTAATTAGTCGGGGTGTCACACCAATTTCATTTAAATTCTTTTGAGTTGTCTGTTCAGTTATTATTGTGATAGGATAAAATGTGTAGTGTTATTCGTAAACTAAAAATGAATTTTATTGAATTAAAATTTGGAAAGTTTTTAACACCAGCGTAATTGGGTATTGGGTGATTAGTTAATGTTTTCGACAGTGATGCTAAGAATGAGCAAACTGTATATTCTATTTTAATTTGGTATAGGACTGGTCACCCGGTATTTAATTAGGCGGGGTGTTATAGCAGATGGCCAACACTTGCACAAGCAACATGGACTCTGAAAAGGGTTCGAAGCTAGTTTCATCCTTATATGAACCCATAAGCACCATTTATAAATATTTCAAGAAGAAGGGGTTTTTGAAGCCAAAGGATTCTAAGCCTCTACCTAATTATCTACTCAAAAACTTTTAGACATAGATGTATTGTGAAAACCATAAAATTATTGGACACACTCTCAAAGGAGTTGAGGGTGTAAAATATGACATTTAAGGCATGATTCAGAAAGAAAAAATAATAGCACTTGCCAAACCTAAACCTAATGTCAATGATAATCCCTTTCCTGAATATGGCGAGATACTCATCACCGTCACTATGGAATGCAATAAGTGTATACATCCCATTTGATCGAGACCATTGACCCTAAGACAAAACCAATAGATCCTGGGGAGTTTGATCAATCGAAATCTCACATATGTAGTGCCAACTCATAAGTACATGAATCTTATGGTTTAAATTCTAGGAAGCATGAAGATGACGAACCATGAACCCTTGGAGTTTAGTATATACTAGCTGAGGCATCTAATATTTGAGCAAAATACTAATCTTCTTATTAAACACACAAGCCACCTATACAAAGACCTTTATGAAAACTAGGAGCTCATTTATGTTAAGGCACAACAAGTTGGTGATCATATACGAGGATCTAAAAATTAAGATGTCCTCCCCACTGGATGGTGGGAAGAATTTATAGTGGAAGACAATCAAGACTCATAGTCTGGTTTGCCAATAAAAAATCAATATCAAAATAATACTCCAAAGCATATCTGATATCCCATTTTTAATGTCTACTTACCTCCCCGCTTCTTAAAGCATCCGGCCATGTGTACATCTTAGACTTTGACGAAATCATAACAAAATTCCTGAAACCAGACTGGGAGTCTATGAAAGTTGACCACGTTCCTCAACCATGAAGGTTTTAAAAATACACCGCTAGTAATCCAATACCATATAGGAAAAAAGGTAGGAAAAAATGAAAATGAGTAATTGATTAATTCCCACTAAAAAGAGTCGAAGAGAACCGGGTCTTGAAATAGCAAAAAAATACCAAAGCCAACATCTCTACATAGAGAATTCTCATGTCATCAAACCTCACAATAAATTTATCCAAAAAGAATTTTCTCGAAAGTTATTTCCCTTCCTATATATCCCATAAGAACTCATGTAAACTATGGGATGTTTACAATTTTACAAAGGGTATATAATTCCCCTATGTAAAATTGCAGAAAGGTCGAACTATGCCACAATATGGATTTAAACATCACCATTAACATTAAAGGACAAAAAACCCATATCATCCTCATTGAGAACGGATAAACGCTAAATGTATACCATATAAGAATATATTATTTTCTGGGGATAAATAATGAAGACCTCACACTAACAATGCAAGTCGTTAGAGCCTAACAACATTATAAGAGAATTTGTGGGTTCGATCAAACTTGATCTAAGTATTCAGAACAGGATAACCTCACATAATTCTAGCTGATTGACATACCTGTATCCTACAACTCTTCATTGGTTAAACCATGGATCCATGACATCAAAGGGGTTTCTTTGTTGTAGCACTAAAAGCTTTTCTTCTGTGGAGAAAGCATGATCACTATCATGGGAGACACTGGCATACTCAAGGGGGAAAGAATAAGTAAATCAACCATACAAATTCAACATAAGAGTGGAGATATCTATAATAGTTTCTTCCATCTAGATTCACTTTCTGATGTTATCTCCGCTGATACTAAAGAACACATTATGTCGCCATACTTTGAGTACGGGTGCTATAATGTTGCCCATATGATGAAAAATATGAGCTACCTACTCAGAATGGGATGTGATACCCCATAAAGTCTATAAATTGATTGATCAAGTTTTATACAAAAATCATGGGAATAAAAAAAAATTGGTAAAATTCTCAGAATAATGAAATAAATAAAACTAAACAAGTAATATATTGAGAAATAATTAAAATATTGAGCGTACGGCTTATACAATAGACTATAATGCAGAAGTAAAACAATTTTCCGAAATAAACTCCAATTACCTACTAATTATCTATGTTATTCAAGAGGGGACCAATTCTAACTTTTCTTGAATTGCTAACTTTGCTAAAACAGGTTTTAGTTTGCCAAGTCAATTAGTAGACCAAATTATTATCTTGAGTTAACTAGGTGCCAAAACAGATAATATATGATTCAATTAATTAGGTGCGTTTCTAGTATTAAACCTACTTTTTTGTATGAGGCGAGATACTGCAAATATGTAAAGTAAAGCACAAGGTGTTTATTTTATGTCGCAAAAACCCCTCCCCGTAAAAAATAACGGACCCCACTAGGAGTCACCTAATCTACTTCCACTAAAACAATAAAAACAACAGCAATAGTTACAATCAGCAAACATGACATTTAAAGAAGATAGATGTATCTATTACCTCACATGAGCAAGACTCCTCCCTGGTTGCTTATTCTGCCCTCTCTTTAAGTTTGTCCTTGCTTGCTATTGCGTTCTACACTTCGCAGCTTCTCCCTTTTGCTCTTCTAGCTCAAGATTAGCTCACTGCCTATTGTGTTCTATTTTCTAGTGAAGTATTTGTGTGCGGTGTTCTATCCTATATGACACACCCACACTTAAATGATACACACCAAATGCAATGAAACATATTATATCTCCTATGTATCTTCCCAAGTCTTGTGTAAACTCAAGTCAAGTTATCTTGACTTTCAAACTAGTTTTTGAAAAGCTTTCTTTTCTTTTAAATCCTGAACACTAGACTTGTTCAGATATTCACACCAAAATATGTGTCTACGTGAATAGGTGTAAGTGAGTGATTTTCTAAGTGATATGCACAATAAAGATTAATTCTTGAAAAATCACTTGATCAACCAAGAAATCATATACACAAATAACAAGACTGAAAATATGATGCAACTGTTCTCAAAGACTATTTATATTAAATCAATATTAATCTCAAATATACATAAGTAAGTTCAATCCAAACAATTCGGCAATATGATATTATTGATTTAATCTAATCAAATCTAGGTTCTCAGATCATCAAGTATATGGTTCATGCAGGAATAAAATCGAATCAGATTTTAGATTTCTACAATTTGTTCCTCTACAGGTTTAAATGTCCAAACATAAAAAAACGAATATAATGAACCAAGATTTATAAATTCAATTAAAAAAAACATTTAATTAAGTACTGATTTAGAACCTATCAAAATAATCAAAGTTATTAAACAGATCATATTTATGTACATGGACTTTTTCACAGAAATATATATAAGAAAAATATATCACACTTAATACCACAAGAATTTTTTTCATGTGTGTAGTGTTTATATATATAAAATATATTTCAGAAATACACTACAAGAACGTAGATATAATAGATAATAGATCTAAATGAACAAATAAAACAAGAACAACAATTAGAGATACTCAAAACAATATTTTTTAAAAAGAAAAATCAACACAGAGAGAAGAGGTTCTAAAAAAAATGTCCAAGCTTGAATCCTCAAGAATATGTTGAGACTCAGCAATGGCTTTCGAAAAATACACAGAAGATTTATCTCTAAAAATATGTGTATTGTCTCACCCTAACCCCATTAGGATATAATTAACTAAATAGTTCACAAACCACTTAGCAAGTTGTCTCACCCTAACCCCATTAGGATATAATTAACTAAATAGTTCACAAACCACATTTATTATTTATTTATTTAGTAATACATATTGAAACAACTTCAAGGTTAAAAGGCGGAATACTAAAAATCCAATCATTTTAAGGAGACATAATTTAAACAGAACTCAAATACCATTTAATTTAATTACAAATAGTACAATGTATAAAACAAAACTAACAAGACCCCGCTATTATTTACTCAACCTCCTAGGGCAGTGGCAGCTTCAGAACCTGAAAATGTAAACATATAAAACCATGAGTTTAAAACTCAGTGAATGTACTACATCTCTATATAGTAGAAGTACTATGTTAACATCTCAACATATCAATATATATCCATCTCTATGCCAAATTAGGCCATATACATATTCGGAGTTAATAAACCCCACATCTCCTGCCCGTAGGCAATAATCATATCCATAGGTTTTAATAACCTAACATCTCCTGAATTGCATAACAACTCAACATATCTTGACTTTTATAAAGCCATAACATCTCAACATCTCTTGACTTTTAACAAGCCATAACATCTCATGACTTTTAATAAGCCATATCATCTCAATATATAATACATACACATCATATCCATAATCAACTCAGTAAGTACACTCACATTGGGTTGTCAACTATGTATTCACGTTTCCCTTGGGTGGAACTGAACTGGGTTGATTTGACCTTACACCTATTAATCGAACTAAATAAGTACTGAATCTCAATAATAAGTATTAGCTTAATATATCTATGTAACTTTCAATGACTATACAACAACAATATAATTCTACTCAAGTCACATTCCATGAAACATGTGTAAAGATGAAACAATGGTATATATGGTGATAAGGTTATGAACATTCAACCATAGGAATACCTCGTAAGGAATTTATAACTAAAATCAAGTAAACATAAAAGTATACTTCTCAATGTATATACACATGAAACATGCACTCAAAATACTCTTTGGAAAGAGGAGATAACAATATTCTTTTATGGGTTATCCAGTATGGCCTCAAATTATTGTCCTCTATACTCAACCATCCTATATTCATAAATTGTATAAATACAGGTGTACAACCTTATCAATATGAAAACATATATGAATATACTTTCCATTCCAAGTTACGGTGTAATTTTTCATGCTTCCTAGGGCAAGTTATGACCATTTCTTTACAACACAAGAAATCTGACCTACAAGCTCCTCTATTGTTCCTTCAACTTCCAAGAATTTTCATAATTTTTCTCCAACATAACTTTCCATGATTTTCAACCCATTTTCATTACACATACTTAATTGTACATAATTAAAGTTTCATAATTTTTTGACATCATTTGATATCTCAAAATCTTGACCAAACTCAGGAAATACCGAAATGAAATATACAAACAGCAACTATATACCAACTTGTAACCATCACTAAGGCCTAACCACAAGGAGTTAAATTTTAATTATAAAAAATGGTATGAATATGTGATTCTACTTTCATATTCAATTGGAATTTCTGAATTCCAGTAAGCATACAAAACTATATGCAAGTTTGAATACAAGGGGTTTCAATACAAAGAAATATGACCTATAAACGCCACTTATCTCACATAGTAACTGTTGATGTAAAAAACTAGATTACTCTAATTATTCAATCACAGATAAATAAATAAGATAAAAGATTTTAAAGTGGTTCAGCCTTATATGAATGGCCTACGTCCACTGTTATGTTATTGCTGAGTGTTTGGGAATTCTCGATTACAAGTGCTATCAAGAAATTCCGATCCCCTTGAATGAGAGTGATACAAGGTATTTATAGCCCTTAGGTTGTACATGAAAGGGTGATACATTAAATGATATACATATGAAAGGGTAACTCATTTAATGCTCTTCAAGCGTGTGCGTCAAGATGATAAGCATTCAATGAATAGTTGAACTGTTGATTATCTGGCAATCAATGCTGTGGTCGAGATGCAGCTCGAACCGCCTTAGTTGCTCATCGTCCAATAGTTCCTCGGAGCACTGAAGTTCCTCGGAGGACTGGTGTTCCTCGGAAGACTGGTGTTCCTCGGAGTACACCTGTTGCTCGGAGTGAGTATGTTGGTCGGGGGAATGATCTTCCTCGTTGCTATTGTGCCACGTAGATTGACACGTGTCTTCTTGTTATTCGTCCACATTAGCATACTAATTTTGGTATCAACAGAAGCCCCCAATGTTTCATATTTCAAACTTTGAGGAGTATGGAACATTCTTTCTCGGTATATGGCAATATTAAATGACCTTCCTGGTTTTTAGGAGCCTTTTCTTCGTATTTGAATTTCCTTCCAAATTCGCAGAATCCGCCTTTTTGCATTTTTATAAGCGCTTCGATCTTCGTGCACTTTTTGTCCCTTTAGCCGCCGGTAGAGCAATAGTTTCTTTTTTGTAATCATTTCTTTTGCCGTTTCCCAAGGCAAAGTATTTAAGCTATAGAGGCAATCCCATCGTCTTCTACCTTTTCAATTTCTGCTTTCGAGTTTTCTATAGCTTTTCTCTTTCCTGTGCGTTCATCCCTTTCTTCGTTTGTTTGTCAACAGATCTCCTTTTTCCTGTAAGATTTTCTTCCTTCTTCCTCATTTCTTTTTATTCACCATGGTTTATATTGTTGAATCTCTTGAGAAATTCCGTTCTGACTTTTCTATTCCTTCTTGGGTAACTTTGGAGAGTCTTTCTGAACCTTCAACTTATTTTAATTTGGCTGAGGGACATTGGTTCCCTAGCCTCTTTATTGCTGAATGTGGATTTTCTTTTCCACCAAACCCTTTGTGTTTAGAGTTCTGTCAGTATTTCGATGTTGTCCCTGCAAAAATAGCCCCCAACACATGGAGAATAGTTAATGGGGTGTATAGGTTAAATCAAACTCATGGAACTCGCATAGGAATTCCTGAGATTATGTACTGTTATAGATGGGTTGTTTTAGACAATGTTTTTTTATCTAAAAACTAGGTTTTTGAATAGGGCCTTAGTATTCAACCTCCCTGATGCAAACAGGGATTATTTTGAACATGGAGTAGTTATAAAAAATTGGCAACATGCCCCTTTGGTTGGAGATGCAGTATATGAGGGTCCCAGATGCCCTCCATATGGCAATGGGATAGGTTATTTTCATCTTATTTTGTTTTTGACATTATGATTTCATTGTGTTTGACAAAATATATGACTGATATTTCACTATGTATTTGTTTGCAGTCGACAGCAAGAGAAAAACTCTCAAAGAATCAGAAGTTAATATAAAGCATTTGAAACATATCTGTAATTTGCATCGAAGAGTTGCAGACGATCACATCAGGTCTGCTTCATATTTGTTGCAGTACGTGAGCTACACATCATCCTTTACTGCTCGTCCTGTGGTCAGCATTAGTGACCCATTGCCAGCTTCTGAAGAATCTTCACCAGAATCTCATATTCCTCTAAGTCAGAAGATGGGCAAGAGAAGAGTTCCTACTATCTTCGAAGAGTCTTCCTCTGCTGGAGATGGAAAGAGGAACAAGGTTGAGGTCCCAAAGGGGACCAAGAAAGTAGATGTTGCTCCTTCTGTTGCTCCTAGAAGGCTGTCGAGAAGCCTCCAATGGCTCCGAGCAAGAGAAGTACTTCTGTGAAAGTGGTCACCATTTCCCCCACCAAAGGTTCTTTGGCTGAAACTGCTGAAGTACCACTGAGGAGATTGAAGAAATCCTCCTCGGTCAGTTTTTCTGAATCCATTCCTCAGCTCCAAGCTAGTGGAGCTGGTGTTCCAACCATTATTCCACCGAGTTCTGCAATGAGCTCGGTAAAGACTTGGACTATTCCTGAAGTCCAAGGAATTGAAGAAAACATGTCTAGGGATATGCTGACATCCCTAGCTACTCGTCACATTGCTTCAGTAAGTTTCTCTTATCCTGAGTTTTTTCTTTCTTTCAGTCAATATATGTATCTCGGCACTGACTTTTCATTACTTTCCTTTTCAGCTGGTGAGTTGCTTTAACACCATAGTGAAGAAAGATGAAGCGCTCAAGGCTTCAAGCTCCTCGTCCGGAGTAGAGGATGCCTTTGTGGGTTTGTCCCAATCTCTGAAGGAATCTCGTCAAAAATACGATGAGGATAAAGGTGAATGGGAGAAGAAGTTGACTGCGTCTGAGGCAGAAAAAATGCAGTTGGGAAAGAAGGTGAAGGACTTGGAAAGAGAGAATAAAAAATACGCCGAGAAGCTCACAAATTTTGGGGAGCTTGAGAATAAGCTGAAATCAGCTGAGGAAGAGCTGACCCTTCTGCGCGAAGTAAATCGTCAGAAGGAGGAGTTGGAGGCCAAGTTGAAAGCCTCCGAGGATCTTCTATCCGAGAAGCTCTCCTCGGAGAAAATGAAGAGAAAAGCGGCTGTGAAGAAATCCTTTCGAACTGGTTGGGACAAAGGATGGGATAGGGGGTAGCGGCAATGATGACTCAGGTTAAGTATGGAAGTTTGCAATACTTCCGAGATGGTTGGGTTGCTGCCCTGCAGGAACTGAAGGTGAGCGAGGATTCTGAACTATTTCAACAACATCTCCCTGGTCCTCCTCCAGCTATTGAAGATGAAGAGGAGGATGAAGCTGCATCCGAGGAGTCTTCAGTGATAGTGGGTGATCAAGTCCTTGCTCCACAACCCAATCAGACAGCCACCGAGGAGATTTCTTCCTTGACTGCTCCTTCTGAACAAGTCCCAACTTCTGCCAACCAAATCGTTGTTCCCACCGAGCAACCAAGCTCCTCGTCCCAGCCTCCCGAGAAAGTCTTGGGAGACAAGGAAAAGGTGTGAAGTTGTTCGGTATTCTCTTTTATTTTCCTTTTACTTGTACTTTGTCTTCTGAACGATGTACTCTTTTTGATGATGTAATAAAATCACATCTTTTTGTTCTTCTACATTGTTGATGCTTTGTCTTCTTCTTTTATTAACTCTTGCCTTCTCTTCTTTATTAGTTTATGACTAGAATGGAATTGCTGTCTGCCAATGATACAAAACTGATGCAGCAATGCCATGAATATTTTAAAGCTGACCATACTGACCTGAGTGCATTAGAAATTGCTGATATCCTTGGTCATGATGCTTCAGACCAAGCAGTGGAAGCATATCAATACTTGAAATGTCTTCTTGATCGTGCTGTAGCTAACAACGTGGCTTATTATGACATGATCGAGGAGCTTCAATATACTTTAGAAGATCTTCAGAATTATTACAAAGAATCAACTGCCCTTCTGCACGAGGGGTATGAAAAGAGGTATCAATAGCTTTCTGCCGAGACAGGCCACAAAAAGATCCTTGCTGGGTACGATGTCAGGGAGAGAACCCTAAAGGGTGAAGTTGAAGCTTGTAGACAAATTGCTGAGCTGCTGGAGCAAGAGAATAATAATTTGCAGAAAGAGCTAGCACAATATAAGTCTGTAGCCTCTTCTTCAACAGCGATAATCCCAGTGACTGATGAGGGATTTTCCTTCTTAGAGGTTGAGAATGCCAAATTAAGGCAAGAGTTTTATATCCTGAGAAAGTCTGGTACATCTACTTCTACTCAGGGATGAGGAAGAGGTTCTCGTGGGCGAGGAAGAGTTGCCCAGGATGTTGTCGAGGAACGAAGTACTCCACCTGCTCGGGGTCAATCAACAACTCCTCGTCATAGTATTGAAGAAGCTCGTACTCTGTCAACATTGGAAACTCAAGCGTACCAATTGAATGCGAAAGATCGGGCTTTGTCTGAAATGTCCAAGAAAATCCTAACTTTGGAGGATCAACTTACTGCGACGAAGTCTGCTTTAGAGAATAAGGACATTTTTGCAAAAAACCTTCACGAGCAGTTGGAGAGACTAACTTTCCAATTCCATAAACAGCCCAGGGAATTTTGGATGGCTGGGTACAACGAGGCACTATTCCATTTAGATGCTCGTATCCAGAATGCCACTAATGAGGGCTATAAATAAGGCTGGTTGAATGCCTTATGCGTGTTGAAACTTGAACAGGGACATTACTTGTGGGACTATTATGACCCTGGGGTACTTGACTTGCCTGTGACACCGTTCAATTTGGACAAGGAATGGATCCCAGCTCGTGCTATTCCTCGGAGCTTAATTGCACAATACCTTGGTGACTACAATCTTCATTCTCAGATCGAGGTATCTCGTCCCGAGCATCTATTGGACACACCTTCAATAATGAATGTCAGAATGCTGAAGGACTTGAATTTTATTAATTCTCCTCAGACTTTAAATGATCCACCTGCTGGCGAGGAACCTATTTCAAAAGCTGAGGGAAAGAAACCAATAGAGTAGGGATCTCAATGTAATAGTTAGTATATATGTAATTTGTAATTCGTTTTGAATTTTAATGAAAGACTTTCATTTTCTGTTTGCAAATCTGTATTGCTATTGTTTTGTACTTGTCTAACACTTTTATATTTGTGATTGCATAACAATACTTTGTGGTTCATCGACCAATCTAGTAATAAAAAGTTACAAGTATCAGTAATGTTGCTCGATCACTTAATAATAAAGTAATGAGTATAAAAATGTTAAAAAAATTTCCAACCAACCAAGGTTGTTAAATTGTGCTCGTCGACCAATTATAGTTAGGGAGAGTTTTTATCCCCGACTAACCATACTTGGTAAATTTTTTCATAAAATGTGTCCGACCAACCAAGGTCGATAATTTTATCCTCGTCGACCAACTACAGTTAGTGGGTTTTGATCCCCGACCAACCATACTTGGTTCAGTTTGGAATATTTTGTATTTTCTGGAATAGTTTTACCTTCCGACCAACATAAGTTGGCATATTTTGTTTCTTAACCAACTGAGATTGGCATTTTTAGGAATCACATGTTCTCGCTCTTTTACCCACCGGAGTTGGTCTGAGTTCGAACTATCAGTGTCCACTAGTTATTTTACCAACCGGAGTTGGTCACGCTAGTGTATGCCTCCTAACCAAAGGAGTATAGTTTGTTCTCGCCCTTTTACCAACCGGAGTTGGTCGTGGGTCTGAACTATCAGTGTCCACTAGTTATTTTACCAACCGGAGTTGGTCACGCTAGTGTATGCCTCCTAACCAAAGGAGTATAGTTTGTTCTCGCCCTTTTACCAACCGGAGTTGGTCGTGGGTCTGAACTATCAGTGTCCACTAGTTATTTTACCAACCGGAGTTGGTCACGCTAGTGTATGCCTCCTAACCAAAGGAGTATAGTTTGTTCTCGCCCTTTTACCAACCGAAGTTGGTCGTGGGTTTGAACTATCATTTTCTTTTTACTGCCGAGCAACGTTGCGTACCGAGCAGCGTAGTGTTAAACACACTAGTATTCCCCGAAAAACTTTCAATAAAAGGAGAGAAGATGGTGAAACATCATCGTTTTATTCATATTGATAGAACTTCTTTACATTTTACATTACTGATAATACTTGCGTAGGTGTTCAGCATTCCATGCATTCTTGAATTCCTCTCCTTCTAGAGTTGCTATTCGGTAAGTTCCTGGTCGAACAACTGCAGTAACTCGGTATGGTCCATGCCAGTTTGCTTCCAACTTATTGTGCTTCTGAATGACCTTCTTTAGCACGTAATCTCCTTCTTTTAAGTCGTATTTTTTCACCCTCTTGTTGTAGAACAGGGTTGTTCGTTATTGATAAGCAGCATTCCTAATGGCTGCCTCTTCTCTAACTTTCTCGAGCATGTTCAAATCTAATCTCCTCATCAGGTCGCTGACTGGGGAATTGAAATTCAGCACTCTGTGTGTTGGAAGACCCAACTCGGCAGGTATTACAGCTTCACTTCCAAAAGCCAGCATATATGGTGATTCTCCAGTCGCTGCTCGGGGAGTTGTTCGGTAAGCCCACAATACTGACTGTAGCTCATTAATCCAATTAGCTTTAGCCTCACTTAGCCTTTTCTTCAGACCATTTAATAATGTTCTATTCGTCACTTCAGTCTGCCCATTGCTTTGAGGATGGCCTGGTGCTGAATGTACCTTCAAAATGTTTGGCTGATGATAATAGGCGGCAAACTCCTCGTTATCGAATTGTGTTCCATGGTCTGTGATGAAGGCATGAGGGAGACCATATCGGCAGATGATGTTCTTCTAAACGAATTGGTACACCTTCTCGTATGTCATATCAATCAGAGGCTCAGCTTCTACCCACTTAGTAAAATAATCCACTGCGACGACGAGGTACTTGAATTTTCCTCGGGTCGTTGGCAGTGGTCCAACCAAATCCATTCCCCACATGGCAAAAGGCCAAGGGGAAGTTATGGGTGTCAACAATGCTTGTGGAGTTCGTCGGATGGAGGAAAAATGTTGGCATTTATCACATCTCTTATCATAGGCTATACAATTAGCCCTCATCGTTGGCCAGTAGTATCCTTGTGTCATCACCCTTTGCAAAAGTGTCCGACCTGCTACATGGGCGCCACAGGACCCTTTATGGATCTCTTCAATTAATTCTTTCACCTCGGAGGGATGCACACATCTTTGTAAACCTGCCATGATTCCTCATCTATACAATACACCATTAGTTAGTACATACCAAGCAGCTTTAAACTTCAATTTCTTTGCTGAGGGCTTATCCTCCGGTAATTCTCCCTCCTCAATATATGCCCTGATGGGATCCATCCAAGATGGTCCTAAATCAAGGGTAATAATATTCATCGTCAGGTCTTCATCTATGCTCCGAGCTTCTAATACTTCAATTGGTATCGTTCTTCGCATCTCAGTACGAATAGCTGATGCTAATCGGGCCAGTGCGTCTGCTTGTGCATTCTCCATTCTTGGTATTCTGATCAACTGAATGGCATCAAATTCTGCCAATAACTCCATCGCCTTTACATGATACTTGATCATTAATTCTCCTTTAACTGCATATGTTCCCATCATCTGATTCATAATTAATTGAGAATCATTGAATACTATCACTTGTTGCGCTTCCATAATTTTTGCTAAATTAAAACCTACTATCAAGGCTTCATACTCAGCCTCATTATTGGAAGCTTTGAATTGGAATCGCAAGGCATATTCCATGTCAATCTCATCTGGGGTTTTCAAAACAATCCCTGCCCCACAACCTGTTATGCAAGATGACCCATCTACATATAATCTCCATGTAGATAACTCGTCTTCAAATTTCTTATCTGACAGAGTTCCTCGGTGAAATATCTGCTATTTCCTTTCATCCTCCCCTGGTATTTTTCGCTCCTCGTCGACCATCTCTTCTCGCCCTTTTACCAACCGGAGTTGGTCTGAATTTGAATTTGATGATATTTCTACATCCACAAGTCCTTTTACCAATCGGAGTTGGTCTGGACTTATGTCTGTTGATCCTGTAACATCCACAGGTTGGTCAGCGAGCAACTTTTGTTCCTCGGGGGTATCAGGATATGTAAATTCTGCTATAAAGTCTGCTACAACCTGTCCTTTTAATGATGATCTGGGTTCATACACAATATCATATTCACCGAGCTCTATTGCCCAATACATCAGTCTCCCTGATTTTTCTGGCTTATGAAGGGCTTGTCTCAATGGCATGTCGGTATACACGACGATGGTATGGGCCTGGAAATAAGGCCTCATTCTTCTACTTGCTTCAATTAATGCCAATGCCAATTTTTCCAGCTTTGGGTACCTGATCTCTGCACCTCGGAATGCCTTACTTGTGTAATAAATTGGCTTCTGGACTCCATTCTCCAATCTGATCAATGCCGAGCTGACTACATTCTCTGATACTGCCAGGTACAAGTACAATTTCTCTCCCATTACTGGTCTGGATAACAATGGAGGTGCTCCCAAATATTTCTTCAAGTCTTGAAAGGCTTTCTCACATTCATCATTCCACTCGAAAGTTTTTCGAAGCGTTTTGAAGAATGGGAGGCATCTATCAGTTGCTCGAGATACAAATCTGTTGAGCGCTGCAACTCGTCCTGTAAGACTCTGCACTTCTTTCTTCGTCGTTGGAGATCGCAACCCTAAAAGAGCTTTGATCTTTGCTGGATTTGCCTCAATGCCTCGCTGGTTGACGATGTACTCGAGGAACATTCCTTCTCGTACTCCAAAAGTGCACTTCGTCGGGTTGAGCTTCATTTAGTATTTATCCAGTTGATCAAAGGTCTGGCCTAAGTCAACTAGATGATCAACAGCTTTTTTGCTTTTTGTCAGCATATCGTCGACATAGACTTCCATATTGCAACTGATTTGTTCGGCAAAAACCTTGTTCATCAGCCGCTGATATGTCGCACCTGCATTTTTCAAACCAAAAGGCATAACATTATAACAATAAGTTCCCCTAGGGGTAATAAAAGAAGTGCTTTCCCTGTCTTCAGGTTTCCTTTTGATCTGGTTGTAACCAGAGTAAGCATCCATGAAGCTGAGCAGCTCGTGTGCCGAGGTAGCATCCACCAGTTGATCAATTCTGGGCAATGGAAAATGATCCTTTGGGCATGCCTTGTTGAGGTCAGTGAAATCAACACACATTCTCCATTTATTGTTTTTCTTCTTCACCATCACCACATGTGCCAACCAGTCTGGATACTTCACATCTTCAATGAATTGGGCTTTCTGGAGCTTCTCGACCTCCTCTTGTATAGCCTGATTCTTCTCGGGACTAAATACTCTTCTTCTCTGCTTTACAGGCTTGATCTCCTTATTCGCATTGAGCTCGTGACATAAGAAGTTTGGATCTATTCCTGGCATGTCTTCATGACTCCACGCAAAAGTTTTCTTCCTGTTTCTCAAGAAAGTTATTAACTCCTGTTTTATTGAAGCATCTAACGACGAACCTATCTGGGTTACTCGTTCAGGATGCTCGTCGTCCAGAATAACATTTTCTGTAGATTCCACCACCTGTCCTTTTACAAGTTGGGATTCATCTCTGGGATCAAGTGTTTCAATTTCTGTACCTTCCTCCACCTGGTAGGTGGTAGTATTTTTCCTTGATTCTTCAAGCTCCTCTTGCTCGGCAGACGAATAATAACATTCTCGAGCTACTTTCTGATCACCTTTCACAACTCCCACTCCGAAATTTATAGGAAATTTTAAACACTGATGTACTGTAGATGGAACTTCTTCGAACTTCTTCAAACCAACTCTTCCTATGATGATGTTGTAAGCTGACTACACATTCTTATCCATCATAAAAAACGTATTTTTTCTGTTCGACAAGCAGGCCAAGTTCCAATGAATATATCCAACTTGATCGTCCCAAGTGGAAAGACTTTCTCGCCAGCAAAACCCAGTAGAGGTCTGTGATAAGGTTCCAATTGAGATAATTTCAAATTTAAACTGTCAAAGCATGAATAGTACATGATGTCTGCCGAACTACCATTATCTACCAGCACCCTTGAAATCACTACTTCTTTCATCCTCATTTTGATCACCAAAGGGTCGTCGTGAGGGTAAAGAACACCTGCCAGGTCGTTTTTTGAAAAACCGATGACCAGCTTCTCTTTGTTTACCTTCCTCGAGCGATCCTCTTCAGCCAAATTTATCCGTTGAATGTATGAGCAAGCCTGAGCCTCACTGAGGTAAGCTTTTCTTTCTGCAGTAAGGTCTCCTCCTCCTGCATCTCCACCTGTAATGACATTACAATCAAATGACCCAAAGCGTATTGAAAATACCTCTCGTTCTGGCTGCCTTGGTTTCTTGGGAAGATCGGGGTCATCCTCTGTATCATCTTCATGATCCCTTTTCTTTTTCTCCTCTGCTCGACGAGGAGATCTAGACCTTTCTCTAGTTCGGTCATTATTTCTAGATCTGACCTCAGTTTCTTTGGCCACTTTACTTCCTCGTTATTCTTGATTTCTTCCAAGACATGATTAATACCCATTTTCAAAGGAGTATAATTATCGAATTTCTTCAGGACTTCCCATGACGATTTATTATTCTTGGAATGCTTGTCACCGCCATTGCCCTTATGCTCTTTCTTCTTGGATTTGTCATTTTCCACCTTGGTTTCTTTATCCATATTCTTCTTCGCAGCCATGGCCTCCTCGGCATTCATGATTTTGGCTGCTTTCGCCATCAACTCTGACATAGTTGTAGGTGGATCTTTGGCCAAAGTGTAATACAACTTGTTAGGCAACAACCCACTCATCAAGGCTGTGATTGCTGTCTTTTTCTCATAATCTATGACTTCCAGCTTCTCGTTATTGAAATGAGTTATGTAATCTCTAGTACTCTCAACAGATTTTTGTCTAACACTTAACAAGTGTGCTACTCTTTTTACTGGCTTTGCTCCAAAACAGAAATTGCCGATGAACAACTCGGCCAACTGAAAGAAAGTTGAAATCTTACCCCGAGGAAGATTGTTGTACCATATCTGGGCAGGTCCAGTAAGAGTTCCTGAGAATGCTCTACATCTCATCTCGTCGGGGACGGCATAGATATCGGCGGCAGCTTGATATTGCTCTATATGAAGAACAGGGTCTGTCTTTCCATCATATTTGGGGGTCACTACTGGTGCTTTAAACTTCGACGGGGTAGGAAAACCCACAATGGCCTGGATAAAAGGTGTCCCTTGAACAAAAGTTCGTTGTAGGGGATTCTTCGCCTTAGCCATTTCTCCCAATCTATCCTCCAAGCGCTGAATGGAACCCTTCCACGCATCGTTTCCTTCCTCGGGCTTATTAGTTCGGGAAATTGATTGTTCTGATGTGGCCTCTTGAGATCTATCTTGACGAGCAACTGGTCGTGATTGTGCTGATCCTTCTCTTAGATCTGATGGTCGTCGAAAACTCCTCGATATGGTCTTAGGTGGACTCCTATTCCTCCTAGGGCCTAATCGACTGAAAGGAGATACCCTACTCAGTCTTTCCAAGGCACTAGGTCTTTCTGGAGAGGGAGTGATGCGTTGATCAGTATCTGTAGCCCTTATTAACGAGGTTCGCCCAGGTTGATAAGAGAAATCATCAGCTTACTCATTACGATATGACTCAGTATGCCTGGATCGTGAAGAATGTAAATAAGTTTGCCTATGACCACTTCGCTGTTCGGAACGCGCAGGTGCACCGCCATGAAGGGTCTGTATGAGTTGTCGCATAGTTTCCTGCATGGCGGTTTGTCCTTAAGCCAGATTCGTCATAATTCCAGCCAGATCTGGAGGTGCAGAGGGATTTGGAGGATTTCCAGCGTTCCGATTGCTAGATTCTGGATTATCCGCCATTGATGATGAATGAATTTTGGTGAAAAACGATAATAACAATCGTTCCCACAGACGGCGCCAATCTGTTGATGTAAAAAACTAGATTACTGTAATTATTCAATCACAGATAAATAAATAAGACAAAAGATTTTAAAGTGGTTCAGCCTTATATGAATGGCCTACGTCCACTGTTATGTTATTGCTGAGTGTTTGGGAATTATCGATTACAAGTGCTATCAAGAAATTCCAGTCCCGTTGAATGAGGGTGATACAAGGTATTTATAGCCCTTAGGCTGTACATGAAAGGGTGATACATTAAATGATATACATATGAAAGGGTAACTCATTTAATGCTCTTCAAGCGTGTGCGTCAAGATGATAAGCATTCAATGAATAGTTGAACTGTTGATTATCTGGCAATCAATGTTGTGGTCGAGATGCAGCTCGAACCGCCTTAGTTGCTCATCGTCCAATAGTTCCTCGGAGCACTGAAGTTCCTCAGAGGACTGGTGTTCCTCGGAAGACTGGTGTTCCTCGGAGTACACCTGTTGCTCGGAGTGAGTATGTTGGTCGGGGGAATGATCTTCCTCATTGCTATTGTGCCACGTAGATTGACACGTCTCTTCTTATTATTCGTCCACATTAGCATACTAATTTTGGTATCAACAGTAACCAATACATATTATCACAAAGGATAATGATTTTTTTATCAATAATTCACGATTTATATACTTTGAAGTAAGTATAATACATGATTAAAAAAATATTAACACATAATTTCACCTTGGAAATACTTTAAGGATTTTCTTGGAATTTTCCTAGCTTTTCTTGAAATCTTTTCTTCCTTAAACTTCCACTTTCTCTTTCCTCAAGCCAAAACTATCCAGAACTGAACCTAGGGTTTTATTTGATGAAGAAATAGCTTAGAATAAGATTTTTAAGTCGGCAAAGGCATGCCTCCTTTCCATCCAATCAAATTAAACCACTTGGTTTACTAGGGAATGGACTGATTTGCCCCTTGTTCGTAAATTCGGCCTAACTTGTTACTCGGACATCTGTTTGATGAACCGTTTATTGTGTTAAAACCCTAACTCATGTGTCTAAAACTATATACCTTTCATCTCAAGTCATTTGTAAATTTATAGGGGTCAAAACTAGTACGAAACAGGAACATTTCTATCGAAAATAACAAAATTTTGTGTTCGTACATAACTCGACATTTCACGATTTATGAAAGTAGGATTAGGCTAAACATAATCACTTAACATTAGATATACTAATAACAAATTATTCATATCACATAAGATAAGCATGATTTAAATATAATTTTTCATAATTATATCCGGGTTGTCACAACCTCCCCCCTTAGAAAATTTCGTCCCCAAAATTTAATATGAAGTTCACTTACCAAACAAATGGGGATACTGTTTCTTCATGCTATCCTCCATTTCCCAAGTTGCCTATTTAATACCATAGCTCATCCACATAACTTTAACTAAGGTAATAACTTTATTTCTCAATACTTGCTCCTTACGATCAATAATTTCCATTGGTTCCTCGATGTACGACAAGTCTTCCTTCAGTTCAATTGGTTGAGTTTTTAACTGATGAGTTGGATCTTCCAAATACTTATGAAGCATCGATACGTGAAACACATCATTTAAACGAGACAAATCTGTAGGTAATGCTAATCTATATGCCAGGTTCCCAATTCTTTCCAACACCTCATATGGTCCAATGTATCTTGGACTTAGTTTCCCCTTCTTCCCAAATCTCATAACGCTTTTCCATGGCGAAATACGTAGGAATACAAAATCCCCCTTTTCAAATTCCAATGGATACTTCCTCTTATCTGCATAAAATTTATGCCTGCTTTGCGCTATCTTTATCCGTTCCCGTATCATTTTGATCTTTTCAGTCGTCATATCTATTAATTCAAGGCCCAAAATTTTCCTTTCACCCACTTCATCCCAACACAAAGGCATTCTACATCTCCTCCCATATAAAGCTTCATAAGGAGCCATACCAATGGTGGACTGATAACTATTATTATACGAGAATTCCATCAATGCAAGATGATCATCCCAACTACCCTTGAAGTCAGACATACAAGCTCGTAACATATCTTCTAATATTTGAATCATCCTTTCAGATTTCCCATCGGTTTGTGGATGAAATGCAATGCTGAACTTCAAACTTGTGCCCATGACATTCTGTAAACGAGGCCAAAACTTAGAAGTGAACATTGGATCTCTATCTGATACAATTGACACTGGTGCCCCATGTAAATGGATAATCTCATCAACGTACACACGTGCATACTTGTCAACAGTGTAAGTGATCTTAACTGGAAGAAAATGGGCCTAATTTGTCAATCGGTTTACAATCACCCAAATAGAATCATTCCCCTTTGGTGACCGTGGTAATCCTGTAACAAAATTGATCGTTATATGCTCCCACTTCAATTTTGAAATAGACAATGATTGCAATAATCCTGTCGGCTTTTGATGCTCCGCTTTCACTTGCTGACATACTAAGAATTTAGCTATAAATTCTGCAATCTCACGAAAAGTGGAGAAAATAGGTAGAGAGAAGTGATGTAGTTGAAGGTGTGGAGAAAAGTAGAGGATATGGTTGTGTTTTTATAGGTGAGGAGTGTGGTAAGTGTTTGGAAATGGGGGGAAAGAGTTTGGAGGGAAAAGGGGATGGATTTGGGAGGGAAAGTGAAGGGAAGGAGGTGGTTGGATGAATTTGGAGGTAAGGGAAAGGATTGAGGGAGGGGGTGTACCTAGGGAAGGAGGAAAGACTGTAGAAAATCAGACCGGTCCGGCTGTTCCAGGACTGGACCGATCCGGCTGTAAAAGAAATGAACCGATTCGGGACGGAATAGTCCGGATAAAAAAGAAAAGAACCAATCCGGTTCTTGCACTGAGTAGGATTTCTCCCCCTAACTTAAATGCGATTGCTCTCTCCGAAATTTTTCGACACTCAACAATACTTCCTATCAATTTTGGACTCAACTCCCTCTCGATACCTATGACAAAGCAACTAGAATCATTCTCCAAAAACATGTGAACACTCCAACCTTATTATATCCTAATCCTAGGGACTCTCACTACTCATGTGACTCTCATCTACTATACATAAGAATTCACCCCATACGCATCGGGGGTACGATGACCTCACTGCAGTAGCTCACTCAGCCCCATAAATGGGGTCCAATAACCAAACGGTGTTGACTTCTTCTATACACGCCTCTAGATATGGATTTAGGCGTTGTCCATTTACCTTGAACGTATTTCCCCCTTTTAAATCGTCTAATTCCAGAGCTTCGTGAGGGAAAACTTTCCTTACAACGAATGGGCCACTCCATCGTGACCGCAACATGCCCAAAAATAGATGAAGTCGAGAGTTATAATGAAGTACTTTTTGTTCGGGAAGAAACTCTTTACGTCAAATGATGTTATCATGAGCGAGTTTCATCCTTTCTTTGAAAATTTTTGAGTTCTCATATGCATCATTGCGTATTTCTTCTAACTTATTTAATTAAAGCTTGCGAGCTTCACCGACTTTATCCATGTCATAATTCATCTTCTTAATTGACCAATATGCCTTGTGCTCTAATTCCACGGGAAGATGGCAAGGTTTTCCATACACAAAGCGAAATAGGGACACGCCGAGCGAATTTTTATATGCGGTGCGATAGGCCCATAGTGAATCATTCAAGCGAAGGGACCAATCTTTTCGGTTAGGATCGACAATTTTCTCTAGGATGTGCTTAATTTATCGATTTGCTAGCTCGGCTTGCCCATTCATTTGTGGGTGATAAGTCATTCCAATCTTGTGAATGACGCCATACTTTCTTATGAGCTTCTCGAATGGCCTATTGCAAAAGTGCGTACGATTATGACTAATTCTCACTTTCGGAGCACCGAAGAGGGAAAGTATGTGTTCTTATAAGAACTTAATCACCACTTTGTTGTCATTTGTCTATGTAGTTATAGCTTCGACCCATTTGGAAACCAAAAGATGAGGAAAAAAGGCCCATGAAGTCAATACCCTAACAGTCAAAAATCTCAATAATGAGTATTGGGGTCAATAGCATCATGTCTCGTCGAGTGATCGCTCCCATCCTTTGACACCTATCGCATGATTTGCAATAATTATTCATATCCCGAAAGATTATGGGCCAATAGAGGCCGCATTGACGAATCTTAGCAGCCGTCTTTTTCGTCGAAAAGTGACCTCCACAAGCTTTCGAATGACATAATTGGATGACTTTGGGGATCTCGTCATCCAATACACAACGTCGAATGATTTGGTCAGTGCAATATTTAAACAGGAAAGGATCATCATAGAAAAACATGCGCGACTAAGTAATAAACCTCTTCTTATCTTGCGGTGTCCAATCGGGAGGGACGGCTCCCGTGACAAGATAGTTCAAGATATTCGTAAACTAGGGAAAATAAGAGGTAGTAAAGAGTTGCTCATCCGGAAAGTATTCATCTATGGGTATTGGATCACTAGGTACGTCGGACGATAGTCGTGATAAGTGGTTGGCAACGACGTTTCTACTCCTTTATTATGTATAATGGATAGATTAAACTCTTGTAGGAGTAGGATCCACCTTATGAGGCATGGCTTTGCGTCTTTCTTCGCAAGTAGGTATTTCAATGCCGCGTGGTGGGTGAAGTAAGTGATGGGAGAACCGATAAGGTAGGATCGAAATTTGTCAAGGGAAAAGACTACTGCTAGAAACTCCTTCTCTGTGGTGGAGTAATTGAGTTGTGGTTCGGTAAGAGTCCGATTAGAGTAGTAGATGCCATGAGCTTGTTTATCTTTTCTTTGGCCTAAAACAGCCCCTATCGCATAGTCTCTAGCATCATACATAAGTTCGAATGGTAAGGACCAATCCGAAACTTGCATGATGGGAGCGGACACAAGCATGGTTTTTAGTTTTTCAAATGCGCTATGGCATGCTTCCATCCACTCAAATGGGATGTCCTTCATGAGTAGGTTGCTTAAGGGCCTAGCGATTGCGCTAAAGTCCTTAATGAACCTTCAATAACATCCCATGTGGCCCAAGAAGGAGCGCACATCTTTGAGCGATTTTTGTGGGGGAAGATCAACTATGACATCTATCTTAGCTCTATCAACTTCAATCCCGTTGGATGAAATTATGTGGCAAAGAACTATTCCCTCAGTGACCATAAAATGGCATTTCTCCCAATTTAGCACTAAGTTCTTTTCCACACATCGGGCCAGTACTTTTTTCAGCTTTGCTAGACAAAGATCGAAAGAGGTGTTAAAAATGCTAAAATCATCCATGAACATCTCTCGACCATGTCGCTAAATAAGCTCAACATGCACCTTTGAAAGGTCGCAGGTGCATTATACAAGCCGAATGGCATACGTTTGTAGGCAAACGTACCAAAAGGGCAAGTGAAGGTCGTTTTCTCCTAGTTAAGTACATTTACCTCAATTTGGTTATATCCGGAATAACCATCAAGGAAGCAATAGTAAGGATGGCCCGCTACTCTCTCAAGCATCTGATCAATAAATAGTAAGGGGAAATGGTCTTTCCTAGTTCTCGCATTGAGTTTCCAGTAATCAATGCAAATGCACCACCCGGTGGTGGTACGTTGGGGAACTAGCTCTCCCTTAGCATTGTAAATCACTGTCATGCCCGACTTCTTCGGGAAAACTTGAATAGGGCTCACCCATTTGCTATCCGAGATTGGGTAAATAAACCCAGCATCCCATAGCTTAATGATTTCGGTTCTCACCACTTCTTTCATATTGGGATTCAGCCTTTATTGCATTTCTCTCGAGGGCTTGACATCTTCCTCGAGATGAATCTTGTGGGTACAAATCAAAGGACTTATCCCCTTCAAATCGATAATACACGAACCGAAAGCACTTTGGTGCTTCCTCAAAATGTTTAGCAGTTTACCCTCCTACTCTTCGCCTAGGCTAGAGGAGAAAACAACAGGAAATGTCTCATCCTTTCCTAGGTATGCATATTTAATATGGGAGGGTAGTTTCTTCAATTCAAGGGTTAGAAATTTGTCACTGGAGGTAATTGTGCGTGTCTCCCTCGGTGGTAACTCCTCAAATTGAGAAACCCAATTCACATCTCTTGCGTCCTCGTTCGATGCTCTTTCATCAAGTAACTCTCTCAACTCATAAACTTCCCTCTTGAATTCGGTGTATGTTCCCTCACTCTCGCGGATCGATTCCAAACAGGACCCTAGGGCATATCCATAATAATTGTCCTCAAAATACTCCACTACGGTCTCGTCTATTAAGCTCATCGTGTGAAGTTCACCTTCTTCCCCCGTATGTTGGGCTATATGGAAGATGTTAGTCTCTAAGGTCATGTTCCCAAAAGTGAGTTGCATCTGCCCATTTCGAGTGTTGATAATAGCGTTAGCCGTAGCTAAGAATGGGCGCCCAAGAATGATGGGAACATGATTGCTCGAAGTGAAGGAGGGCTCCGTGTCCCAAATGACAAAGTCTACCGGGAAGTAGAAGGTGTCAACTTGGATGATCACGTCCTCAACTATACCTCTTGGGATCTTCATGGTTTGATCCGTTAACTGGAGAGTGATCTTTATGGGCTTGAGGTCGCCCAGATCAAGTTGCCTATAGATGGCGTAAGGGAGGATATTGACACTTCCTCCCAAGTCAAGAAAGGATTTTTTAATTTTATTTTCTCCAATGATGAAGGAAATGGTGGGTGCACCGGGAACCTTGAATTTGGGCGGGGGATCATTGAGTAGGATGGAGCTCATGTTCTGTGCTAGAAATACGTTTTTCTTTAACTTCATCTTCCTCTTCACTGTTAACAAGTCCTTGAGGACTTTCTCATAAGCTGGAATTTGCTTAATGGCATCGAGGAAAGGTAAATTTAATTTTACTTGCTTCAACACGTCTAGCACTTCATCATGGGGGTTTCCTTTGTGGGAAGGAACCAACCTTTGAGGAAATGGTACCGCGATGGGTGGTTTCACTACTATCGTGGGTTCTCTAGTCTCTTCTTTATCACTCTCATTCAAGGAGACATCTTCGGCCTCTTTCGTGCCGAGCAAAATCTCCTTGTCTTTGGTTGCGTCGTGTGGGGGAGGTGATAGATCAACGACTCTCCCACTATGAAGATTGGTCACAGCTTAATATTCCTCCTGATGTTCTGTGGAAGTGGAGATAACATTAGTTTGACCTTGGGGCGGTCTTTGGCCCTGGGAAGGAAACTTGCCTTTCTCTTGGATACTTAATGATGATTGTAACTTTGAAATGTTCGCATTCATGTCGTTGATCATGCGCTCATGCCTAGCATTGGTTGCATTCTGGGTATTGATGAATTGGTTTATTATATCCTCGATATTTCTCCACGGTGGAGTGATATATGTTCCTTGAGGTGGTGGTGCTTGCACATGTCCTTGCATGTGTGGAGCTTGTTGAAAGTGCGGTGGTGGAGGAGGGGCAACATGTGAATTAGGATTCATCGCAACATGTTGTTTCCCATAGCTAAAACCATGATAGTTTTTCCATGAAGGGTTGTAAGAATTCTCGTACGGTGCACTAAAATTACCCTTTAATACTCCTATACCACTCACTTGTTCTTGAAGTATCACTTTGTAGGAGGGTATAGTCGGGCATTCCTCAATTGAATGACCCGCCTCACAAATCGCACACACCTTCTCGATGGGGTATGGGATGGATCCAGTTAATCCCCTTCCATATACTTCAAGTAGGTCTCGCATTCTTTCTCAATTACATCGAGTCGACAGTCCTTCATATAATTCTTTTCTACGTGAAGTAGGTCGAATGCCGATGGAGTGGTGGTCACTTGGCAATTTTGATTTTGAGCATTAGGGTCAGATGTATCCCAGGATTGGGTAGTCTCGATGACATACTTCAGGTGAAGCTCAACATCGTTGGCGTCTAAGTCAATAAATGGACCATCGCACATGGTTTCAACGAGTTGCTTGGAATTAATGTTCAGCCCATTATGGAGGAAGGAAATGATTTGCGTTTTATCAAAACCATGATGGGGACACGAAGTAACTAACTCATTGAAATGCTCGAAGCATCGATCGAACGACTCATTTTTTAATTATTGGAAGGTTTGAATTTGTGCCTTGATGGAGTTCGTTCGATGTGGAGGGAAAAATTTCGAGAAATTTAGATTGTAGCTCGTTCCATGATGAAATCGAATTTGGAGGTAAAGACCATAGCCATGTCTTAGCCATATCCTTTAGCGAGAATGGTAAGAGTTTAAGGCGGAGCACATCTTTTGTGCAAGTTTGATCACTGAGAGTCTCGCACGCCTCCTTAAATTCCATGATGTGGGCATATGGCTTTTCTGATTCCATTCCATGGTAAGTGGAAAGTATCAGGATCATCCCATTCCTAAAGCGAAATTGCCCTGCATTATACGG
The DNA here is from genome assembly GCA_949130495.1 of Sambucus nigra. Classification (NCBI taxonomy): domain Eukaryota; kingdom Viridiplantae; phylum Streptophyta; class Magnoliopsida; order Dipsacales; family Adoxaceae; genus Sambucus; species Sambucus nigra. The sequence continues at coordinate 256,338,695 of OX422213.1, read as the reverse complement.
GAGTAAAATGCATCCCGGAGTGACAGTGCGCTCGGGATATAAGACGTCTCTCAAAGGGAGATACGGGGCCTCTCCCTCACCGGAGGCTGCACTACCGTGTTAAAATATACTTCTCTCACTCAAAGGCGATGTGTCCTCACTTGGTATACTCAGGGGGAGCTCTGAAGTGTGTCCTAAGAGGGAAAATGGAGTGTTATTTGCAATTGAGTGTGACCGTGTGGGAGGTGGAACCCAGAACTGTGGAGCGTTAGGAGTGTGAGGACTATCAGGGTCGTACTCAACAAATGAGTTTTCATGAATGCGGGTTGGAGCATTATTGTGGGTTGGAGTGAGTTCAGAATTTTGCATTAACAGGCTTGTGAGAGATGATGAGGAATATTTTTGTGCTTTTTAATTTTTTTTTTTATGTTATTGGAAATTTTTTTGGTCAAAATTTGAGATTGACTTGATCTAATCATAAGTCTACCTAATTCCCTGGCAACGGCGCCAAAAACTTGATGCGACTAAGAATGTGTCTCAGAAGTGCGTACTCTCTAGGCTCAAGTGCAAGACTGTCGCTCAAGTAATAATCCGATAAGTCGGGTATCGATCCTCAGGGAAATAGGAAAACAGAGTTTTGACGACGTTAGACAGATGAAGGAATCCTAACTCTGACTCTAAAGAAAAAGAAAAGATGATTTGTTTTGGTAATGGACTACAACTATATGCAATTTGGAAAATAATTAAGTAATGCACTAAAGTATGAATGAAATGAAACTATTCTAAATTACCTAAAATACCGATGATGAATGACGTAAAATTTAAACTATAGGATGAAGAAAACAAGACGGGAATACAATCCCTCAACCCTAGTGTATTGCAGATATAAAACTAATCGTAAATTTAAATGATTAATTAGACCCACAATTTAATTCTCCCAAGCATTACGTATATGAGGTTCAAGTCCGCACCATACTTAATCAGAGGATGAGTAAATCAGTATTGTGATAGTGACGCTCGAATTGTATTCTGAAGTATCCCGGTTACCTTGAAGCAAACGAGATCCAAGATCTATAATTGTCACATTTTTATGCAATACGGTCGTAATCAATTCTTAAATTTAGAGGATTAATTTTATATACATGCAACTACCACATCAGGTTGAGTTCATGTATTGCGCCCCTTAAAAACCTAGCCTAACATGATGAAATTAATGAAAACGATTGTTGAATTGCAAGAAATCATGATTAAACTAAGGGAGAATTGAAGAATGATGTAGAAGGAAGATTAGGCAGCAGAAATTAATCAACTAACTTACCAAAGCACTGAAAGCATCAACTAAAATTACTTGTAATCACAGAAATCTGAACAAACTTCAATTTTGGAATTCAAATCGCAATAAATCTTCAAACTAGGGTTTTGTAGCAACTTTCTCTCTCTAACTACTTCTAAAAGTTTTAACTGAAAAAAGAAAAAAATTAGATGAATTTTCCGCCGCCAAAATGATAATAAATCGGGTTTAAATACGCTACAAGACTCCAAGTTTTTAGCTTAACCTGGACTCTCCATTGGAGGAAGGGTAAAAAACCAAAATTACGATAGCCGAACTGGTCCAGTCCTCCTTCGATTCGGTTCGGCTTGGATCCGGATCGGTTCTTTTCTTTTCTGACCAGAACAGTTCGATACGAATTGGTTCTTTTAATTTTTATCGATTTCAATCCGTCTTCGGTCTGGGTTTCAGTGGAACTTTTCATTTCGGATCGGTTCGATTTTTCTTTGACTTTTTCTTCTATCTTTGACTGCTCATATCTTTCACACCAGGACTCCGATTGAGGTACCGTTTCTTCCTATGTACTTGTAAACTTAATATCTTTAACTTTTCTTGAGATGCTTCATCCGAATTTTGGGTAAAAATTATAACTTTACCCTTTTGACTCTTCCTTCTTTTCTTCCAGTTTCTTTCTTTCTTTATTGACATCAAATACTTGTAAAATTAGTACAAAATACCAGAAACTCGGGGTACTCGTTAGAATAAGTCAGTAGCAAGATTATGAGATAAAATCAAATCTATTACGTTATTCGAGGTGCTAAAAGTAACTAAATTAAATGGATAAATTTGGAACAATTTATGCCTAATCAGACATCTTGTTTCTTCTTCTCAAGGAATGGATCACTGACCTGCAAATTTCTTATGCTTTCTACCAATAAAGGTCTCACTATAACATGTGCTAATAATCCTCCCCCTTTTGAAAAACTTAATTCAATGCCCATCGATGCCAAGTCAAGTATATTTCCCACACATGCACACTGTATGCAACCTAGAATCCCCGATGATTTTCGACTCAAAACTTCTGCTACTACATTGGCCTTACCAGGATGATGATGAATGGTACAGTCATAGTCTTTAATCAGCTCTATGCAATGCCTCTGCCTCAAATTCAAGTCTCTCTGTGTAAATAAATACTTCAAACTTTGATGGTCAGTGAAAATTTCACACGTCTCTCCATATAAATGATGTCTCCATAATTTCAAGGCAAAAACAATAGCTGCAAGTTCTAAATCGTGTCTAGGATAATTACGCTCATGCATCTTTAACTGTCTTTATGCATAAGAAATTACCTTTCCATGTTGCATGAAAACACAACCTAGACCCTGATGTGAAGCGTCAGTATAAATCACAAAACCTTCTCCATTGGATGGAACAGTGAGAACTGAAGCTGATACTAGCCTATTTTTCAACTTTTCAAAGCTGTGCTGATATTCATCACTCCGCACAAATTTCACTTCCTTTCGAGTTAATTTAGTCAACGGTAAGGCTATAGATGAAAACCCCTTTATGAATCTTCTATAATATCCAACCAATCCTAGGAAACTCCTTATCTCCATTACATTTCTTGGTCTTTCCCATTGCACAATTGCCTCTACCTTCTTAGGGTCAACCTAAATTCCATATCCCGTAACAACATGCCCTAGAAATACTACCTGATTTAACCAAAACTCACATTTGCTAAACTTAGCAAACAACTGACTATCTCGTAAAACTTGAAATACAACTCTTAGATGCTTCTCATGTTCCTCTTGTCTAGGTGAGTATATCAAAACATCATCGATAAAGACAATCACAAATGAATCTATGAAAGGATGAAATATTCGATTCATTAAGTCCATAAACACCGCAAGAGCATTTATTAACCCAAATGGCATTACAAAAAATTCATAATGACCATAATGAGAACGAAAAGTTATCTTAAAAATGTCACAATCTCTCACCCTTAATTGATTATAACCCGATCTCAAATAAATTTTTGAAAACACTTTAGCACCCTGTAATTGATCAAACAAATCATCAATACGAGGTAATGGATATTTATTTCGAATAGTTACCTTGTTGAACTGCCAATAAGCAATGCAAAGTCGCATGGTGCCATCTTTCTTCTTCACAAATAATACTGGAGCACCCCATGGTGATACACTGGGTCGAATAAACTGTCTGTCCAACAAATCTTGCAGTTGAACCTTTAACTCCTTTAGTTCCACAGGTGCCATTCTATATGGAGAAATAGAAACTGGAGTTGTACCAGGCACTAAATCGATAGAAAACTCTACCTCTCTGCTAGGTGGCAATCCTGGTAATTCATCTGGGAACACATCTGCAAAATCTTTAACTACTGGGATATCTTCTAATTTTTGCAATTCCCTATTTGTATCCATAATATATGCTAAAAAGCCTTGACAACCCTTATTTAACAATTTCCTCGCTCGAAGGGCAGAAATAAAATAGTTTGGAACAACATTTCTTTCCCCAGTAAATTTGAATTCTTCCTCCCCCGGCATATTAAATGTAACCTCCTTACGAAAATTGTCAATCGATGCATGGTAGGAACATAACCAGTCCATACCTAAGATAATATAAAAATATCAAATATCTAGTGGAATTAAATCAATGGTCAACTCCCTCTCCCCCATATACAATACATAATTTTTATACACAAGATCCACTAACATCACATCCCCCATAGGTGTAGAAATATATAAACCACTATCTAGATAAGAACATGGTATACCCAAATGCATGGTAAATGACAGTGATACAAATGAATGAGTAGAACCTGGATTAATAAGCACGTAAGCATGTTTGTTCATGATAGAAAATTTACATGTCACCACCTTTGGAGTAGCCTGAGCATCCTGTAAAGTCATAGAAAATATCCTTCCCGGAGCCCTAGAACCACTAGCCTGTCCTCTACCTCCTCCTCTCCCTATGCCTCCAGGTGATGAACCTCGACTACTAGTAGCTGATTGAATCCCTCCCAGTAGCATAGGATAGTTCTTTTTGGTATGACCAATTTGATGACAGTGATAACACTCTACCGCCTTTAACTTGGGACAATCTAGACTGATATGGCCCTCAACTTTGGAAAACATAGCATGTAACAGGCTTAGACTGCCCATTGTCATTCTCCTGTTGTCTATTATGTTAGACCATCGATCCTTCACCCCTAAAACTGCTTGGTGTCCTATTCTGAATAAACTTTCCAGACCCTCTATCGCGCTGAAATCTTTGACTCCCCTGTTTCAAGTATTCTATATTGCCTTCCTTTTGCTGAGATGGATCAAATCTACTCCTCTTTCCCTTTTATTCCCTATTCTTTATTGCATCATTAACATCTCCTTCAACCATCATAGCTTTGTTAACTAATGAAGTATAATCTACCATTTCAAGTGCAGTGAGCTAGACTTGATAACCAGATTCAACCCATCCTGAAATCTGGTGCATTTGTCCTCCTCATTGTGTAAGAAATGTAACGAAAATCGAGACAAAGATATAAATTTAGTTTCATACTCCCTGACCGATATATTCCCCTGAGTCAATGATAAAAATTCTCTCTCTTTTTGCTTTCGATACATGCGAGGAAAATACTTTTCATATAAGACTTTAATAAAGGAATCCCAAGTAATTACCTCACCTCCCTACGGAGTAAGCAATAAATGTTTGGAAGACTCCCACCAATATTTAGCTTCGCCCTTTAACATGAAAGTAGCCAAAATTACCTTCTGCGCGGCAGGTACATTCATCACCCCGAAGATAGTTTCTGTGTCTCTAACCCAAGCCTCGACTTCTAAAGGATCTACAGAACCTGAGAATGCTGGGGGGTTCAATTTGATAAACTTCTCGTACAGAGTATTCTTCTCCTCTCATTGTATTTCCCTCTCTCTACTGGCCAAAGTGTGCTTCTCCAAGTACTTGGCTTGTTGTTCTGCTATTTGCGTCATAAACATGTTTTGTTGTTCTGCCATTAAAGTCATGGCATGAGCCATTTTCTGCATATCACTAAGTTGTTCAGGAGCCCCCTCTACATTATTTGGATTTTGTTGGTTTACTGTATTTGAAGACTCCTCATCAACCCTCTCATGAACATTTGATCCTTCCATATCTTACTATCTGTCATAAACCATAATTACAGAAATAAGAATACAACATTTATTTCTAACATAATGGCTAGTATTTCTCACAAGTTGATATAAATGACCCACACCACACTATTTCTGCCACTGCCACATCTAGACTCTTTAACCCCCAAAATATAAAAACCTAAAGCTCTGATACCAAGTTGTCTCACCCTAACCCCATTAGGATATAATTAACTAAATAGTTCACAAACCACTTAGCAAGTAGTCTCACCCTAACCCGATTAGGATATAATTAACTAAATAGTTCAGAAACCACTTTTATTATTTATTTATTTATTTATTTAGTAATACATATTGAAACAACTTCAAGGTTAAAAGGCGAAATACTAAAAATCCAATCGTTTTAAGGAGACATAATTTAAACAGAACTCAAATACCATTTAAGTTAATTACAAATAGTACAATGTATAAAAACAAAACTAATAAGACCCTGCTATTATTTACTCAAACTCCTAGACCTGGCAGTGGCATCTTCAGAACCTGAAAATGTAAACATATAAAACCATGAATTTAAAACTCAGTGAATGTACTACATCTCTATATAGTAGAAGTACTATTTTAACATCTCAACATATCAATATATATTCATCTTTGTGCTAAATTAGGCCATATACATATCCGATGTTAATAAACCCCACATCTCCTGCCTGTAGGCAATAATCATATCCATATGTTTTAATAACCTAACATCTCCTGAATTGCATAGCAACTCAACATATCTTGACTTTTATAAAGCCATAACATCTCAACATCTCTTGACTTTTAACAAGCCGTAACATCTCAACATCTCATGACTTTTAATAAGCCATATCATCTCAATATATAATACATACACATCATATCCATAATCAACTCAGCAAGTACACTCACATTGGGTTGTCAACTATGTATTCACGTTTCCTTCGGGTGGAACTGAACTGGGTTGATTTGACCTTACACATTTTAATCTAACTAAATTAGTACTGAATCTCAATCATAAGTATTATCATAATATATCTATGTATCTTGCAATGACTATACAACAACAATATAATTCTACTCAAGTCACATTCCATGAAACATGTGTAAAGACGAAATAATGGTATATATGGTGATAAGGTTATGAACATTCAACCATAGGAATACCTCGAAAGGAATTTATAACTAAAATCATGTAAAAAGAAAAGTATACTTCTCAATGTATATACACATGAAGCATGTACTCAAAATACTCTTTGAAAAGAGGAGATAACAATATTCTTTTATGGGTTATCCAGTATGGCCTCAAATTATTGTCCTCTTTACTCAACCATCCTATATTCATAAATTGTATAAATACAGGTGTCCAACCTTATCAATATGAAAACATATATGAATGTACTTTCCAGTACAAGTGACGGTGTAATTTTTCAAGCTTCCTAGGGCAAGTTATGACCATTTCTTTACAACACAAAAAATCTGCCCTATAAGCTCCTCTATTGTTCCTTCAACTTCCAAGAATTTTCATAATTTATCTCTGGCATAACTTTCCATGATTTTCAACCCATTTTCAGTACACATACTTAATAGTACATAATTAAAGTTTCGTAATTTTTTGACTTCATTTTATATCTCAAAATCTTGACCAAACTCAAGGCATACCTAAATGAAATATACACACAACAACTATATACAACCTTGCAACCATCACTAAGGCCTAACCACAAGGAGTTAAATTCTAATTCTAGGATATGATATGAATATGTGAGTCTACTTTCATATCCAATTAGAATTTCTGAGTTCCAGTAAGCACACTAAACTATATGAAAGTTTGAATACAAGGGGTTTCAATACAAAGCAATATGACTTATAAACACCAGTTATCTCACATAGGAACCAATACATATTATCACAAAGGATAGTGGAATTTTTATCAATAATTCACGATTGACATACTCTGAAGTAAGTATAATACAAGATTAAAACAATATTAACACATAATGTTACCTTGGAAACACTTTAAGATTTTTCTTGGAATTTTCCTAGCTTTTGTTGAAATCTTTTCTTCCTTAAACTTCCACTTTCTCTTTCCTCAAGCCAAAACTCTCCAAAACTGAACCTAGGGTTTTATTTGATGAAGAAATAGCTTAAAATAAGAGTTTTAAGTCGGCCAAGGCATGCCTCCTTTCCATCTAATCAAATTAAACCACTTGGTTTACTAAAAGACAATTTTCCACTTAAAGGGAATGGACGATTTACCCCTTGTTCGTAAATTCGGCCTAACTTCTTACTCGGACATCTGTTTGATGCACCGTTTGTTGTTTTACAACCCTAACTCACATGTATACAACTATCTATATTTCACCTCAAGTCATTTGTAATGTTATAAGGGTCAAAACTAGTCTGAAACAGGAACATTTCTATCGAAAACAACAAAATTTTGTGTTCGTACATAACTTGCCATTTCACGATTTATGAAAGTAGGATTAGACAAAATATAATCACTTAACATTATATATACTAATAATAAATTATCCATATCACATAAGATAAGCATGATTTAAATATAATTTATCATAATTATACCCGGGTTGTCACATGTATAATCTCACAATCTCTCTAGAAATTTTAGCCGAGCTTACGCTTAAAAATAATTTTTCTCGGTTGTTTAAACCAAGACCTTGAGGGTTTTATTTATAGAGAAATAAGAACGTGTCTGATTGGTTGAAAAATTCTCACAAGGATTTGACATTAAACACACACAACCGAAGATAAAAGTTAATCTTACGGCTTTAAAAGAAACACAAGATAGTGTGTTATAAACAAGATACGTGTTTGCAATATGTCAACAACTAGAAATACATGAACGTTATATTTTAACAAAAACGATGGTGTTTAGAAAAATGGGTGCCAGCTATTAAAAAGACGTAGCATAATCAAAACGGAAAAAAATATTACATTTGAAACAATCTGGCGTCGTTTCAATAAAAGTGAAAACCAACTTTGGTTTTAAAAAGAAAACCGTGGGCGGAATCAATATGATTAAGGAACTGGGAGCCAGCTGTACAACACTTAAATTAAAACCGTTTTAAATATATTAGAGCACGACGTCGATTTGTAATTGAGAGACCCAAGACAAAATCAAGTTGCATGATGGACAACCTACATCAAAAGCCTAGGGGCTACATGACCTGCCACTGTCCAATCGGCCACAAAAGGGGACCATGCACAGGGAACACACCAACTGCCAAGCTTTGGGCTTATGACTTGCTAAGGATAAGGGCCATATATAAGAATAGCTATGGGACATTTAGACCTGCTAAGGCAAGTGGTCTAGTATATGGTAAAATCGAAAACAGAGGGGACACGGCAATCAGAATTGACAATTTCTTAGGAAGCCACCCATGTATTTAAAAAATATAAAGGCATATATTACTTACATGCACATGAAACCATTTTACTAGACTTAACAATATAAGACACGCATACATATTATTAACAGATAGTATACACGCATGCCAAAATATAATAATATATATAAAAATATATATATATGGGACGCAAACAAGTATAAAAAACACAACATATAAAAACGAAAATATACACATTCATTCAAAAAAAAAATTAATTCAAAATTTAATTCTGAAAAATTTATTTTCTACAAAAAATTTTAATCATAAAATTTCAAATTAAATTTCAATCAGTTTTTAAAAAATCATTTTTAATCACACACTTAATCAATAGAAATGTTAAAATGATATGCTGTGTTGTGTAGTGCATCTTACGTGATAAAATCCTACGAGACATAGAGGATGTGAGAAGCAACCTTACGCAGTAATGAGAATTCAATCGATCGCTGAGTTGAAGTAGATAGCAGTAAGAGCTTGGCGAAGATAACGATACTCTCCCTAATTACAAAAATAATTTTGTCAAAATCGAAATCCAACTAGATGAAGTCCTATATAGCTAAAGCAGGGAACACAAACCCTAAGAGTGCTCTATATTGGAACCTTCAAACTCCCCCATTGGACTTATTTTGACAAATCCCTTGAGCATATCAAATGATATACCAAGGAAAAAAATAATTCCTAACAGGTCCTATACAAAAGAGTATCTAACTACCCACCCATCCTAGAAATGAAAAAGACACGAATCAAGCGTAGAGTTGATGAGAACCTGTAAAACATAAATACCTTTCTGCCGAGATCAAAGTTAAAAGCATTTGCTCCACTAAAAAAATAGAAATAAATGTGCAGGAATAATGCAGGAACAATATGCATGAAAGAATATCAACACAGAAACTAGAAAGATGTACTCAATTCTCCCCCATTTTGACTAAATAGTACAATGGAAGAAATTAACATAGAAAATGTTTAAAAACTGCATAATAAAAGTCTCCTACATTAAACATGATTTTAAGAGATATCGATTGTTAGTAGATATCTTTATCCTAAAATCTCAAAGATCTGGTAAACATGATGCAGAAAAAAAAAACAATCTAGTTATTAAGTACAGTCATTCCTATCATATATCTCAATCTTTCAAAACGAGGTTTATCTAACGGTTTTGTAAACAAATCAGCAAGTTGATTATCGGTGGAAATATGTTCTATTACAAGCTCTTTCGATTCAACCAACTCCCTAATGAAGTGATGCCTAATATTAATGTGCTTAGTCCTACAATGCTGGACATGATTTTTAGCAATGGAAATAACAATCTCATTATCACAATAAAGGTGAACTTTGGACTCAATTATACCATAATTAGATAACATCGGTTTAATCCAAATTAGTTGAGCACAACATGCGCCAGAAGCAACATATTCAGATTCGGCAGTTGATAAAGTTATTCTAGTCTGATTTTTACTAGACCATCCAACTAGGTTCTACCCTAAATAATAGCAACCACCCAAGATGGAACAATAATCATATGTGCTACCACCCAAATCCGCATCCGAGTACCCAATTATCTCACATGAGGAGTCATTGGCATACCAAAGTCCAAACTCAATTGTGCCTTTAACATATTTCAAAATATTTTTAGCACAAGTGAGGTGAGACTCCTTTGGACTGGATTAAAACCGCACACAAATACAAACAACATATTTAATATCAAGCCTAGAAGCAGTTACGTATAATAAACTACCAATAATGGTACGGTATAAAGTAGGATCTACATCAGGGCCACTTTCAGATTTTGATAATTTTGTTTTTATAGCCATGGGTGTAGACGATATTTTAGCATTTTCAAGTCCAAATTTAACAAGTAAATCCTCAGCATACTTAGATTACGATATAAAAAGACCATCACTTCGTTGTCTTATCTGAAGTCCTAGAAAATACTGTAACTCCCCCATAAGTGACATTTTAAATTCACTACTCATGTCTTTTGAAAACTTTTTAACTTCATCTGGAGAGGTTGACCCAAAAATAATGTCATCTACATAAATTTGAGCCATTAAGACGTCATTTTTATTAGATTTTTTTTAACAAATAGAGTTTGGTTAACTCCTCCTCTAACAAAGCCATGTGAAGATAAAAAAGAGGTTAAACGTTTGTACCAAGCACGAGGATCTTATTTTAAACCATATAAAGCCTTTTTAAGTCTATAAACATGATTGGGGTGTTTGGGATCATGAAATCCTTTGGGCTGCTCAACGTAAACTTCTTCAGATAGAATACCATTAAGAAAAACATATTTTACGTCCATTTGGAACAGCTTAAATTATAAGTGGCAAGCAACAGCTAGAATTAATCTCACTGATTCAAGACGAGTCATTGGGGCAAACGTCTCATCACAGTCTATTCCTTCTATTTGAGAATAACCCTGTGCAACTAGTCTAGCCCTATTTCGAATGGCTATCCATTATTCATCAGTATTATTTTTAAAAATCCATTTCGTACCGATTACTTTGATATCTTTGGGCCTCAGGACTAAATACCAAACTTCATGATCCGTGAACTGAGCTAGCTCCTCTTGCATCTCATCAATCCAATACGAATCACAAAGTGCCTCATCTACTGATTTTCATTCTACAAGGGATACAAAAGAAGCCATATGAGCTACTTGACGTAATTGATTTCTAGTCCTCACGGGCGCACAAGTATCACCCACAACTTGTGCGTAGGGATGATCTTTTGTAACCCAATTAGGCACGAAAAGGGTTGGTTCTGGCAAAGATTCATCTTCTGTCGAAACTGGTTCATTCAAAATATTTGTATCCAAATCAGTTTCAACAGGTGGATCTTTAGTAATAGGCTCAATAGTGTTGTCAATTACAACAGCATTAATGGACTCGACAATGGATTTGGTTCTTAAGTTGTAAACTCTAAAAGCCCAGCTATTTTGAGAACAACCAAGAAAAATTGATTTGTCACCTTTGGCTTCAAATTTCAAAAGATTATCTAGATCATTGCAAACATAACAAATAGAGCCAAAGGTCTGAAAATACTTTACATTGGACTTTTTATTGAACCAAAACTCATAAGGGGTCATTTTGGTATTCTTCCTAAGATAAACGCGTTTAATAATGTGAATGGTAGTAAAGCATGCTTCCTCCCAAAAATATAACGGTAAATTTTTAACATGTATAAGGACTCTAGCCATTTCTTGTATGAATCTATTTTTTCTTTCAACAACCCCATTTTGTTCAGGAGTTTTTGAAGTACTAAACTTATGAGAGTAACCATTAGCTTCACAATATTCAATGACACCAGTTTCTTTAAACTCACCACCTCTATCACTTCGAATTCGGGTTACTTGGGTGTCTTTCTCATTTTCTATTCTAGTAAGTATTTTCAGAAAATTGTTAAAAGTTTCTGACTTAGCTTTCATGAAAGCTACCCAAGTAAATCGAGAGAAATCATCCACAGTGACTAGGATATAAGAATTTCCATTTAAACTGACAGTCCTAGTTGTACCCATTAAATCCACGTGGAGAATTTCAAGAGGTGTGGTGGTGTTAACTTCTTTAACCTTTTTGTGACGGGATTTAGTAATGTTACCCACTTGACATGGACCAAAAAGAGCAGGGGGCATTTCTTTATTTTAGGTAAGCCTCTAACAAGGTCTTGTGATGACACTCGATTTAAGGTTTCATAACTGATGTGTCCCAACCCATTGTGCCATAAGTTAAAATCATCCAAAAGAGTTACATTACAAGACAAGGGTCCAGAAGCTTTGAAACAGTTATTTGTGGTATGATTGCCTTTGATGTAATCTTCTCCCGATTCAGTCAAAACATCATAGGAGGTTTTTGAAAATTTAACTTGGCAATCGTTATCACAAAACTGACTGAGGGAAAGAAAATTATCTCTCATTCCATGAAGTAACAACACATCATTGACATTGGGTAAACCCTCTTCATTAAGAATGCCTTTACCTAGATTTGGAAGGTCTTACAATCTCCAAAGGTAACGTTGCCACCTTTATAATGAACAACATCCTTTAGTTTGGTAATATCCCCCGTCATATGGCACGAGGATCCACTGTCTAAGTACCAACCAGCACTATGCATCTCACAGCGGAGGGCTGTCAAGACTACAAAAGATTTCTAATTTAAATGATTTAGCTAGGGTATTAGATCGTCAGATGTGATCCAAATAGGCATAGTTTTAAAAAAAAATTGAGACATTAAATGGGGTCTAAAATTGGGCTTGCCTAATGGTTTTGATTTTTGGTGAGTCCAAGATCTAGGCTTACTAAAATAACGAAATGAATGATTACAGTTGGCGATTTTATTAGTAAATCTCCTAACTCTTGAGTTAAAGTAAAGATGGTCATTTTTCTTTGGAAACCTTTGGCACTCACAGTTTTGGTGTCCAAAAACATCAAATTTAGTACAGAATTTACTAGACGTAGGAAGGACTGAATTGTGAAGTTTTCTAATAAAACCCGTTTTAGATTGCTTATGTGCATTAGACATAAAAGGTCTAGAAAGTCTCCTAGGAGGGGGGGAATATTTAGACGTATATGCTTCAACATAATTTTCAATGAAAGTATTAATGTCACTTTCAAAATCACTTTTAATTAAAACTTGTTTTCCTTTGGCCTTTTCAGACGACTTGCTTTCTAACTGAAGAACCATTTCTTCTTCGGATTTTACAAAGACGACTGGTCTAAATAAATCATCATTTTTCTCAAAAGGACCTTCATAACCAAACCCTCTAGTATCTCCATGATAAGGATGGACAACTATCAACTCCTCAAGGTCAAAGGATTTTATATCGTGACTATGACACATTTTGAAAGCAGTTTCACTAACTTCTTTAGATTTTTCAACTTGTAAAAGTGCAGTATTATATTTTTCTTCTAAAGAAATAGGTTTTCATTTAAAGTCATAATTTGAAATTTGAAGTCAAGGGACTGTTTTTCAAAATCAATTTTTACATTGCTCATTTCAACGAAATTTTGTTGAACTATCTTATATTGATTCTCTAGGGACTCACTAAGCAATTTAACCACATTAGATAATTATTGTCTATTCTGCAAAGTCCTCACATATAATTCAGCATAATCATCATAAGAAATAAAATTTTCATTATTCTCTGTGTTGGTGTGTGAATTGTTGCAATTTTCAGACTTAGCATCACACAAACATGCACGTTTATCATAAAATGGAGCAGTTAATTCAAGCATAGAAGGCTCACTAGATAACAAAGATTTAGCAGCAAAAATTAAATCATGCACTTCATCAGATTCACATTCATCTTCGGTATCAGTCATTCTAGCTAGATATATATCTCCACAACAGTCATAAACTTCTCCTAAAAATGCAAGGTAGTTTGATTCAGATACTACTTGGTCTTCTTCTGATTCAGAATCAAAGGAATCATCCTAAGTTTTAGTAATGTTAGCCTTGTGTATTTTAGAATACTTGGACTGTGGTTTGGATCTACATTCAGCAAGGAAATGATCGAGTTTCTCACAATTTTAACAAGCCAATTTCGATTTATTAATCTTACTACTAGAACTATCATAATCAGACTTTGGTTTAGAATTTCTGTTATGAGGTCGATTGAACTGACTAAATTGATTATTCTCTTGCATACGTCTTTTAGCAATAGTGTTTCTATGCTTCAAAAGTTTCTTAAATTGGGAAGACATAAGTGCAAGTTTATTGTCAATCTAATCAATTTAATTTGACTTCTCATCAGATTCATTTTTCGACTCACATTGTTATTTAACGACCTTATGCTTGTTTTTATTAGGAGAGGCAGTTTTGAATGAAACTTTAGAAGAGTTGGTCAGATCATTTTAGCATAAGAAGTAAGAGTCTTTCTAAAAGCTGTCTCAAGTTCCATAGTTCTCAATTTATAGCTAAGTAATTCTGGTGTGAGAGATGGATCATTCATTTCTTCAATGATATAACATTTATGGTCAAACCTAGGGGAAAGGGACCTTAAAATATTAGCACATACTTCGTGATTAGTATATTCTACATCATTAGCATGCAGTTGGGTAATAATATCAATCAAACACATATAAAAATCATCAAATGGTTCGTTATCTTTCATAACTAGCATATTGTATTGTTGAACAAGAATTTGAGTTTTAAACTTCTTTACCCTAGAATCATCCTCGTGTGCTATTACTAAAGTTTCCCAAGCATCTTTGCTAGTAGTGCAGTGACATATACGTTTCAATTTATTTTCACTCACACTCATGAAAATCATATTTTTTCCCCCATTATTGAAATTGCTTATCTTTTTCTGATTAACACTCAATTCAGAAGTTTTAAGTTTTCTAAAGATAGTGATACCTTCTAGTGTAGGAGTAGTGGGGTGCCTATAACCATTTTCAATTAAATCCCAAACATCATCTCCTAAAGTTCTTTAAATAAATGCAACCATTTTAATTTTCCAGTATGAAAAATTTGAGCCATCGAAAATAGGAGGTTTAATAAATTTCCAAGCCTAAGTAATTGACTTGAATCATCCATTGAAAACAAGGTAAAACGAGTTTGACAAGATTTTTGGAAAATGATATTTTTAAAGTCTAGCTCTAATACCACTTGAGTGTGCGGCTTATACGATAGACTATAATGCGAAAGTAAAATAATTTGCCGAAAATAAACTCCAATTACCTACAAGTTATCTATGTTATTCAAGAGGGGACCAATTCAAACTTTTATTGAATTGCTAAAACAGGTTTTAGTTTGCCAAATCAATTAATAGTCCTAATTATTATCTTGAGTTAACTAGGTGTCAAAACAGATAATATATGATTCAATTAATTAGGTGCGTTTCTAGTATTAAACCTACTTTTCGTATGATGCGATATATTGCAAATATGTAGAGTAAAGCACAAGGTGTTTATTTTACGTCGCAAAAACCCTTCCCTGGGAAAAACGACGGCCCCCTCTAGGAGTCACCTAATCTACTTCCACTAAAATAATAAAAACAACAGGAATGAGTTACAATCAACAAACATGACAACTAAAAAAGATAGATGTAGATATTACCACACACGACCAAGACTCCTCCGTGGTTGCTTATTCCGCTCTCTCTTTAAGTCTTTCCTTGCTTGCTATTGCGTTCTACACTTCGCAACTTCTCCCTTTTGCTCTTCTAGCTTAAGATCAGCTCAATGCCTATTGTGTTATATTTTTTAGTGAAGTATTTGTGTGCGGTGTTCTATCCTAGATGACACACCCACACTTAAATGATACACACCAAATGCAATGCAACATATAATATCTCCTATATATCTTCGCAAGTCTTGTGTCAACTCAAGTCAAGTCATCTTGACTTTCAAACCAATTTTTGAAAGCTTTATTTTCTTTTAAATCCTGAACACGAGACTTGTTCAGATATTCACACCAAAATATGTGTCTACATGAATAGGTGTAAGTGAGTGATTTTCTAAGTGATATGCACAATGAATATTGGTTCCTGAAAAATCACTTGATCAACCAAGAAATCATATACGCAAATAGCAAGAATGAAAATATGATGCAAGTGTTCTTAAAGAATATTTAGATTAAATCGATATTGATCTCAAATATATATAAGTAAGTTCAATCCAAACAGTTCAACAATATGATATTATTGATTTAGTCTAATCAGATCTAGGTTCTCAAATCATCAAGTATATGGTTCATGCAAGAATAAAATCGAATCAAATTTTAGATTTCTACAATTTGTTCCTCTACAGGTTTAAATGTCTAAACCTAATAAAACGAATATAATGATCCAAGATTTCTAAATTAAATTAAAACAAAATGTTTTAATTAAGTACTGATTTAGAACATATCAAAATAATCAAAGTTATTAAACAAATCAGATTTGTGTACACAGACTTTTTCACAGAAATAGATCTAAGTAAAATAGATCAGACTTAATACCGCAAGAATGTTGTTCGTGTGTGTAATGTTTATATATATAAAATATATTTCAGAAATACACTACAAGAAATTAGATCTAATAGATAACAGATCTAAATGAACAAATAAAATAAGAAGAACAATTAGAGATACTCACAACCAGATTTTTCAAAAAAAAAAATCAACACAGAGAGGAGAGGTTTTGAAAAAAATGTCCAAACTTGAATCCTCAAGAATATGTTGAGACTCAACAATGGCTTTCTAAAAATACACAGAAGATTTATCTCTGAAAATATAGGTGTATAATCTCACTCTCTCTCTAGAAATTTTAGCAGAGCTTATGCTTAAAAATAAATTTTCTCGGTTGTTTAAACGAAGACCTTAAGGGTTCTATTTATAGAGAAATAAGAATAGGTATGATTGGTTCAAAAAAATTTCACAAGTATTTGACATTAAATACACACAACCGAAGATAAAAGTTAATCTTGTGGCTGTAAAAGAAACACAATATAGTGTGTTATAAACGAGACACATGTTTGCAAGCTGCCAACAATTAGAAATACACGAACGTTATATTTTAACAAAAAAGATGGCGTTTAGAAAAGTGGGTGCTAGCTATTAAAAAACGTAGCGTAATCAAAATGCAAAAAATATTACAGTTGAAACAACCAGGCGTCGTTTCAATAAAAGGTAAAACCAACGTTGGCTGTAAAAAGAAAACCGTGGGAGGAATCAATATGATTAACGAACTGGGAGCCAGCTGTACAACACTTAAATTAAAATTATTTTAAATATACTTGATGTGGAGGAAATAAATATGCCTACGTAATAGCATGACACGTGGCGAGAACCCCGGTCAAGATGGCGAGCAACAGATGCGCTAGTAATATAGGGACGACTAAAGTTCTTAATAAACTAGAAGATCGAGGAGCCGTATCTGATTGGAATCAAACTCCACGAAGATAGGACTCATCCATATTTGTTACTTATCCATATTTGTAACCCTAATGTAACCCCTAACTCTATATAAAGGGGACATCCCCCATTGCGAAAGGGAACTTAGAAGCTAGAGAAACACTCTCATGTAAAACTCTCTCATCATTCTAATGAAACACACTAGCAGCCCCGTGGATGTAGGTCATTCATGGTCGAACCACGTAAATCTTTGTCTCTCTCGTATTTATTTTTATACTTGTATCGTGATGAATTGGCACCTCCCGACGGGTGAGATTTTTTGCACCTACAATCGGCACCGTCTGTGGGAAACGAAACGAAAAGTCTTTCCTTCTTGTTGCCAAGACGAAGATTTACGTTGTGACGCAATGGTTTGCACGCACGGTATTCTCTATAAAATGATCTTCGGAGTACATAGAAATAATACTGACTGCACCACCGTGGACATAGGCTTTCTTGCTGAACCACGTACATACTGTGTTGTGTGATTGGCATTTTATCTTCTTTATTTGCTTTGGTGATTGCACTTTTCTTATTTATTTGTGTTGAAAATAATTTTCACCAAACTTGAGCACGCCGTCGATTGGTAATTGAGAGACCCAAGACAAAATCAAGTTGCATGATGGATAACCTACATCAAAAGCCTAGGTGCTACATGACCTGCCACGGTTCAATCGGCCACAGAAGGGGACTATGCACAGGGAACATGCCTACTGCCAAGATTTGGGCTTATGACTTCATAAGGCTAAGGGCCATATATAAGAATAGCTATGGGACATTTAGACCTGCTAAGGCAAGTGGTCTAGCATATGGTAAAATCAGAAACAGAGGGGACAAGGAAATCAGATTTGACAATTGCTTAGGAAGCCACCCATACATTTAAATAATATAAAGGCATATATTACTTACACGCACATGAAACCATTTTATTAGACTTAACAATATAAGACACACATACATATTATTAACAGATAGTATATGCGCATGCCAACATATAATATATATAAAAAATATATATGGGACGCAAACAAGTATAAAAAACACAACATACAAAAAAGAAAATATACACATTCATTTGGAAAAAAATTAATTTCAAAATTAATTTTTGAAAAATTTATTTTCTACAAAAAATTTTAATCATAAAATTTCAAATTAAATTTCAAACAGTTTTTAAAAATTCATTTTTAATCACACACTCAATCAATAGAAATGCCAAAATGATATGCCGTGTTGTGTAATGCATACTACGTGACAAAATCCTACGAGCCATAGAGGGTGTGAGAAACAACGTTACGCAGTAATGAGAATTCAATCGATCGCTGAGTTGAAGTAGATAGCAGTAGGAGCTTGGCGGAGGTAACGACACTCACCCTAATTCCAAAAATAATTTTGTAAAAATTGAAGTCCAACTAGATGAAGTCCTATATAGCTAAAGCCCAGAACACAAACCCTAAGAGTGCTCTATATAGGAACCTCCAAGTATTGAACTAGATAAACTATATTTGTTACCATCCAACTAACGACAACAAATAAAAGAGACACTGGAATAAAAATTTATCTCAAGTATAATAAGCCTCTCTGAGTACAAGTCCACATGTATAATCTCTTATGAGAACAAAAATAATACAAGAAGTGGATGAGCCACAGTGCTCAAGTCCTACATCCTAAGAATGAAAAATAGAATGTTGCTAAAGATACTCCTCCAACTATCAACCCTAGTATATGGCATCAGAATGACCTAGGACCCGTAAAGACAGATTCAACAAAAACACAAAAAATCAGTTTATAAAGATTAAGAATTAATTGAAGTTTCACCATAATAATAATAATAATAATAATAATAATAATAATAATAATAATAATAATAATAATAATAATAATAATAATAATAATAATAATAATAATAATGATGATGATGATACTAATAATACTAATACCAATACTAATACTACTACTACTACTACTACTACTACTACTACTACTACTACTACTACTACTACTACTACTACCACTACCACTACCACTACCACTACCACTACCACTACCACTACCACTACTACTACTACTACTACTACTACTACTACTACTACTACCACCACTACTACTACTACTACTACTACTACTACTACTACGACTACCACTACCACTACCACTACCACTACGACTACTACTACCACTACCACTACCACTACCACTACTTCGACTACCAATACCAATACCAATACCAATACCAATACCAATACCAATACCAATACCAATACCAATACCAATAATACTACTACTACTACTACTACTACTACTACTACTACTACTACTACTACTACTACTACTACTACTACTACCAATGCCAATACCAATACCAATACCAATACCAATACCAATACCAATACCAATACCAATACCAATACTACTACTACTACTGCTACTGCTACTGCTACTGCTAGTGCTACTGCTACTGCTACTGCTACTGCTACTGCTACTGCTACTGCTACTACTACTACTACTACTACTACTACTACTACTACTACTACTACTACTACTACTACTGCATATATAACCCATGTAAAGTTCATCTCTTAGTTCCATATTCTTTTATATTATTTACTTTTCATTATTAAATAATCTATTTCTTTAAGAATCATTTATCTTGTGGAATTCTCTTATCTTGAGCGCATCTCGCTAACTAATGAAAGTATCGCCAACAACCTCTAGATACGATAATAAACTCGTGTCTCAAATCAATAAGTTCAGAGCAATCTCATGCCATTAATGTAATATACACGTCTCTCGTATATTTTTTACAAAAACTCTGAGTCATAAGTTTATAGTTACATATCTCTAGTATAAATCCTATACATCTCTAGTATCTAGTAAAATATATAAGCCGATACGATCCATAAAGTGCCACAACACAAAACCACACAAAGTAGAGGAAAGACAATATTTACATCTAACATCCACATAAGTACATTCCTCAACATGTATAATTAGAATGGACTACTATCCAATCCTCATATAAAATAAATGAAGGCCTATTCCTATATTCTTTAGGGATCACTCATGCATACTAGGTATAGTTATAGGTTATGCCGAACCTATAACCTCAACACTATCGGAAAGGGATAATCACTATTCATTCCAGTCATAACACATGACCTTCGTACTGATGGCTAGATGCTAGAAATCCCTCATTTTGTCCTCACTCATGGACACGGGTACGTTAGCCATAGGATCGGTGTAAAAGGACTAAGGTAAAGCTTGTATAATAATCGGGGTACCGACGCGGTCAACTTCGTATGTGCTCCATCAAAATCCCTCATAGTATGTCACCAATGAGAAGAAAGACACTATGGTATGATTATACTCATAAAGCAAATATGAAAGTACGACCCTATACAATCGAGCCAAACAAATAATTATAAAAACTTATTCAACCTCCTTACACATAAAATCTCTTAGTATTATTAGCTAGTAGTTACGTTAACTATAATTAGTTATTTATAACCCTAGCCCTAATTACCAAGGCCCTAACATATTACTTACATAATCATTTCAAATCGATCATAAATTCATCTCAATTGATCACAACCCCAAAACAACTGACCAATTAAAACAGTAACCAAATGAACACAACCTAAAGCCCCAACCCAAATTCACCAATCCTGAATTTTAGCCTTACGCACATTTGATAAAATATTAATTATAAATTCATAAAATAAATAAATTATGAAACCAGCACGCACACAATTGTAATTCAATTATCTATAATTACGTGGGTTTTATCTCGTTCAAGCTGTTCGAACTAGAGTTCTAATATCGTTCAAATGAAAGCCTAATCTCATCCTAACAATTTCTACACAAAGTTCATCTTTTCCCAGTGCCAAAATGGCAGTTAATAACCCAAAACCTAATTTTAATGCCTCTAAGTAGCCTAAATTCCGTTCTCCTTTAAGTCTAAGGTGTATATAACAACAATACTTACGTAAATCAACTAACTATAGGTGAATCAAACCACGTCTAAGGATCAATTTCAGATTTATACTACTTAAGACCCTAGGTTAACGTTCTACCCAGAACAACTCAAATTTGGATCAATTTTTTAATTTAAAACAAGGGACTTTCACTTAATTCATTGACATGAATTAGTTTTTAGCAATTAAAACTAGATTACAATATCAAATTCTCGAGATTTTACATCAAATCATTATATATCATTAACAGGAGTCTTGAACTTAATTTGAGTGATTAGAAAACAAAGTATACGCATTTCAATCTAGGTTACAATTACTATTACTTTCATAACACAATCCCAATTAAATTCTTAATCGATATAAAGTTCCTAATGGATTGATTAAGGAATCAATCACCAAAGCCTCCCAATTTTTCTTTCAACTATTGTTTCCTCTTCCCTCAATCTCTTTAGGACTTCTCTAAATGTCTACCATGTGTTTAGGTTATGTCTAATGACCACTGAACATAGTCTCCCACGAAATTAACCCTAGGCCCCATATGTGCCTCAATCCAATGAGCCCAAATATAAATCCAAATGTCTTGCAAAACTGCCCCATTCATATACAAATCCAATAGACCTAAAACCCATTATTTTAAGTCAAAATTGGAAATTCTAATTGTCCCAAAATTTAACCCAAAATATGATACTAAACCAACTATTATTTCTCAAATAAGAGTCCAAATCTCAATTATTTCATTGTTTATTAATTAAGAGCGATACGCCAAGATAAGAAACTACTTCACAGTCGATGGAACCATACACCGAGGTTATAATACAAACAAAGATTCCCTCGATATCAAATCCCTAACCATTCTATAGCCACCTATAGTGTTGCGTCACTTTCATTTATTTAATTAATGAATTGCCATATATTGAGTCTGATTTCAAATAAAAAATATAACATATATAAATATAACAAGAGATATCTCATGTCACAGCAAGCACATATAATTACTTTTTATATTAAATAATGCTCAGAAAATATGGGGTATTACATTACTCCCCCCCAAACAAGGAATTTCGTGCTTCAAAATTCAAATTCTTTATAGACCTATTTGAATGTCTAAGAATATCTCGCCATAGATTCATCTCACTATTATAAAGTAAATTTACTCCCTCTTTAGCCTAATAGACACTAAGGTCTTTTTTATAGTAAATCGCGTTCCACTAATGCTCTAAAATCAAACTAGTCCAACCGTTGAAACGTCAACTTGTCCCTTAGTAAATTGAGGAGTTCGTATTATTGGTGCAATAAAACATCAACTTGTCCGTTAGTAAATTCTTTATAGCCTCACTTTATCAAAGATTATGAAAAAAGAACTTCACATCGGTTTGCCAACTCCCTTTTGGAACCGAAACATTAAAATTTACCACATCGCGGAGATCGTCAGCAACACCCGATCCTCTCTTCTGGGACTCCAAACAATGTTTTTTATCATCTCTGAATACTTTTTGGCCTCTTAAAGAAATATTCATATGATATAAGATGAATATTATTTCCTCTGAAGTATCCATAATAGATCCTAAAATGAAGGACTTTCTAACTCTTATCTCTGTTCAACTTGGTCAATCTAACTTAAATGGACCCTAATAGATATATGTCCTTTTTGGAGCTCCTTAACCTTATCATAATCAATTATTCTACTCTCCCACTTATTTAATGGGATTCAAACAATACAACTCTTTGAACATCTTTGGTGCTCTACCTTCCCTACTGCTAGGAAAACCCTCTCGACACAAAGAATACCAATAATCATTTCATTGCACCAACAATAAGAACTCCTCAATTTACTTTACATCCAGTTGATTTTTTAATGTAAAGTAAACCATGAAACATACGCCTTGGCCAAAAATACCTCTCATAGTGTGGGACCCTCAGGAATAAATAATCTCCCTTAAACAATTCAACCCTCACATGTCATCAAACGAAGAAAGGAAACTCACCCTAATTCGACTTGCATACAATCTCCCGGTAAAATTAAATTCTTGGGCTGAATCACCCACTAAAAAAATATGGGTGTAACACCCCACCACTTCTACACAAATTCTCTTCAGGAAGATTCCATCTCCAATCGTAGTAAACTATTCCTCTACACGATTAAAATGCACCATATAGCGCAAGCTCCTTTTTGCATTTAAAAACTGCCTTTAAGATATTCTCCTCACGATTACACAGCTGATGATAACTCGTCCATATCCAAATTTCAAGAAGAAACCACTCTCTTTGACTATTCTAAGTCATCGATATGCAACAATGAATAGTCATCTCGTATCGTGACCTTGTGCAACTCTAGGTGGTCCACACATCCATTCAGTGAATCGTTCCTTATTTTGTCCTTTCCCCATGGTAACATCTTCTTCGGATAACTTACTGATAAAAAAATATTGTGTCTTCTCCCATGATACTTTATATATCCAAATAAGTCATTCCAATAAGATACCCTCTCACGGTCCAATGCTAGTGCCACTCCAAGTCTACAGCTAATCTCTTACGTGAGTGATAACTCGATACTTATCCAAATAAAACTTAAAGGATCTCATACTATTTATAATATCTATAAGAAACCATAATCTTATCTAATGTTTTCACATTTATACATAGACAAATGTGTGCTAGACCCTCACCCGATCCTAGGCATAATCATAAGAACCATCCCCTGCTTGGAAACGGTAACACAGTGGCCTACCCTCGGTGGTTGATATAAGAATTTACCCTAATAAGGACAATAATAATACAATGATATCTTATCTAAAATTTAACAACGCATCTAAAAATTAAGCCGACAAAACAAATTCCCACGTTTTTAAAATCACAACGTAAAGCAACTCCTTACCCAACGGGGTATCCACGTATAAATAGAGTTTGGTGATAATATATATATATATATATATGTGTGTGTGTGTGTGTGTGTGTGTGTGTGTGTATTATAATCATAATAAACGCGCTACTAATAAATAACGACAACTCCTCGATGTATAATAAGTCTCAAGTGCGCGATCCATAAACATAATTGTAACCATCCTCCAATGACATCCCAATAGTACAAGTTTCCTTGTTGCAACTACTAACTATGTGGACTCACTCACAACAAATGTAACCTTTTCTTCTAAATAAACTATCGAAATGGAGACCTTATCGGCTGCACTACTCCTCTATGGACAATACTATAAAAATTTGGCCTCGTCAGTTATGTTCTCATTGGTCATGGATCTGATAGCCATAACTAATCCTACTATTACTTTTGAAAACCTCTTGGGGTCTGCTCCCCTTATTTGTGTCCTTTTACTGGTGAGGTCCTCCCTACTAGGGTCATCACTACATGATTCTAACTATTTGGGAATACTTTGGCCTTGGTCTTAATTGTCTTAGGAATTATATCCTTTTATTAGTTATGACGATCCTACTGATGTAGGAAGTTAACCTCCACCACTTGTGCACACATGGTAAAGAACATGTTTCCTAATAACATATACCAAACTCTTCTAGGTAAGGTTTATGCCAACTCAAAAGGTCTTCTTACCCTGTAAAGGATAAAAAAAATATCCTTATTTGCTTCTGTATCAATATATGTCAATGAAAAAAAATAAATATAGTTTAATCCTCCTCATACTGGCTACCATGTGATCGCCCAGAAGGGGTTTTCAAAAACTTACATGTAATGTCATTTCAGATGGTGAGTGGAAGATTTTCCCATGAACCACATGCTAAGAACATTCTAAAGGTCTCATAACCAAAGTACCTAACTCCCAATCAAATTCGACCTCATGCGTGGGAAGATCATTGAGGACATCCAAATAAGGAACCCTCTGGATACACTTAGATCTATTCAAATCGTTCGTCCATAACAACTGCACAAAACCCCTTAAGAGGTTGTCGTTGTAGATAATACAAACCTTAAACAGTAAAGTTCTAAAGTATTCAAGGAACGCTACGTGGGAAAGCGATGGATGCACACAAAACCCTAGGACACTAGGGCCTGAAATGCTCTGATTCCATCTGTGATACCCCGTAAAATTCATAAATAGGTTAATTAGGTCTAATACAAAAATCACGTCACTTAAAAAACATTTTTTAACATTCTTAAAGTAACGAAATAAATAAAACTACACAAGAAATATACTGAGCGATAATTAAAATACTGAACAAGATAAAACCAACTCTGATATTATATAACTTATGATATAAAATAAAACCAACAATGGAATCAAAATGTGTCTAAAATATTTTAAGCATATCTGACTACAAATCGACATGTACAATCTCTAACTAGAACAAAAATAAATAAAAGAAGTGGATGAGTTGCACTTCACGAGTCCTATATCCTAGGAATGAGGAATAAAACGTCGCTAGAAATACTTTCTCAATGATATTGTAAGTAAATTATATTTGTATCATCCGTATGGTCATTTTGAGTGCGCTAACGCATCCAGGATGGTAGAAATAGTCAGAAAACATTAGTCGGGGGTTTAGTTTGGGTCCTGGGGCATTTTTAGGCCTAACCGGCAACCCGAGAGGGAATTTTAGTCATTTTAATTTTTAATGAATAGGGACCTACGAAGATTAGGTGATATTTATCAGCCAACCTTAGGGCCACTAGGGCCATTATCTGTCAAAACTAAAGAGTGGGCAACGTGAATAGAGAGGAGAAGTTCCAAGGGTGTCCATGGCCATAACCACCACACACCACCACCATCACCGAATCTGTGACCAAAAGGAGAGGGAGAACCAACCAATACCTTCATCAACGGATCAGAACTTCTAAACAGAGGCAAGTGATTTATCTTGCAAAGATTCAAAGCATATATTTTACATGATAGTGTATATTTGAAGATTCATCATGAACAATGATATAAATTGTGAAACGGGAGAATTAAACATTGAATCTGGGTAGGGTTGCATGTAGTTAAAACTTCTGGGCGTATATTAGATATGAAATCATGCTTCATGTGTAGGGAAGTACGAAATTTAATCAGGACCGAATTGTCGTATTTATAACTCGCGACAATATTAATAAATTCAATAATCATATATTACCATATTCACTCAGTAATATTCAACATATTATCATAATCAAATACCAACTCTCGTCTCGCTAGTATTCGAATTAAATTCAAATTAATTATCTCAAATTAATTTAATGAATCCCATAATTAAAAGAAATTTTATTTAAGAAATCTCATAATCTAAAAGCCATAAAAATACGGGGTATTACAACCCATTTCAAACTAGATTCAAATCAGACCTATAATATATATATATATATATATATATATATATATATATATCTGTGATTAAAATCAACCCGTAAACAAAATAGGTAACGATTTCATAATACCCATTTGAAACTAGATTCAAATCAAACCTATGATACATATATATAGATATGTAGCTATACATATATCTAATTCAAATAAACAAAATAGGTAAAGATTAGAAAGCCAACCTTCAATGAGAGAGAGACGTTGATAGAAAGAAACCTTCAATGGGATGAGTAGTAGTAGTAGTAGTAGTAATAATAATAATAATAATAATAATAATAATAATAATAATAATAATAATAATAATAATAATAATAATAATAATAATAATAATAATAATAATAATAATAATAATAATAATAATAATAATAGTAATAATAATAATAATAATAATACATGTTTATCCCATTTTAAGTGGATTTTATTTTACCTAACTCAAAAAACTTAAAATAATTAATTGTGGTTCTACTCCCAACCCTATATGTAACCCATGTAATTAAAGTTCATCTTTAAGTTCCATATTCTTCCTTATTTTTTTACTTTCTCATTCTTAAATTAATCTCATGATTTAAGAATCATTTATTTTACAGAAATCTCTTATCTTAAGTGTTTCTTGCTAACTAATGAAAGTTTCACTAGTAGCTTCTAAATATTATAATAAACCCATCTATCAAGTCTATAATGATAGTTTGTGAGTGTAGAGAAGGACTACACAAATTAAAAGTTATTACCAATTGTAGGTAATGCTTTATTTTAATTCAATTTTAGGAAAAAAATTAGTCTAATTCTAATCACAAAATAATGATTTACAAGTTATTTTAACTTAAGAAATATATGTTCATGAACCATATATCATCAATCAAAATGGGAAATAATAAATCATGCACTTGAGACGGGGACTTATATGAGTAAAAGACCCTTACGGGAAAACCTTGGGCCAAACTTACACATTCTACTAAACAGGTAAAGATTTATAAAAGGGATAAATGACTTACAAACTTGAACCTTTACTAGATTCAGTACCACACAACCAGAATAAGACACTTTTTCCACCTCCTAGCTAGTAGAGCAAGCACAAATTACTCTCTGACCACTCGTCATATTGCAGGTGTCAACTTCCAGTGATAATGTCGCGCATTTGCATCAAATTTAGTTTCTTCTTTTTGAGGAGAAAACTTTCTTCTTTTTAAAGTTTGAATAAAAAAATTGTGTTCTAAAATGGAACAAGTGAAAAGCCACTATTTTTAGCTCTAACTTTCTAGGATGTGACAGTCCTAAAGGTTGAGGGATGTTTCAAAAGATGTTTGCCTAATGAAAATACTCACAAAATACTTTTGAGATATCCAATATGTTTAAAGTTTCTCAAGGAAAAGTTGTGTAAAAAATTTGTTCAAGGCTTGAAAGAAGTAATCAAACTTCAAAAACTTTAAACAGAGAATGACCAATGGATATCTAAAAAATAGAAAGAAGGTTTTTGCTACAAGAAAAATTAATTTTATAGCTTGGTAAAATAATGAAAACCTTTCTAAAATTCTTATCCTTACTTTTTATGGAAAGAAAGAGTGAGTTAAATATGAGTTTTGTAAAACATGTGGATACAAACTTCGAAACCTTCTAACTCATTCTCAACAACACAAAAGTAGGTTGCTTTCCCATGGCAACAAAAAATGTGTCACAAAAAGAGAATCTCACTTTTTACAATGCAATCTTTTGGCCAGATTCATTTTATATGACGGATATGATGTTGTCACAGCAGTGTCGCTGCCACGAGATAATGCATCTTTGTGGTGAACCTAAGGCGATCCAGGTCGTGCCAAGAAGCTAGGAGATTTTAAATGTGACTTTCACTGCATCGAGATATGTCACTAAAGTGAGACACCAACAATAAAAATAAAAATAAAAATACTTGTTTAAAGATTTTTTATCTAAAAAAAAAGGCACCAACAAAGAGCTTTTGCCGCAGTGAGCCATAGAATCGCTACGCAGCTGGCAGGTCACGCCTTTCTCCATAAAATCTGGACAAGTATTTTTATTTCAAGTATTTTGAAAATACTTTGGCAAAACACTCTAAGTATATTTGTTCTCGACCAAGAAAACTCGTAATTAAAATACACACATTAGAATGCAATGTTTGTAAACATAGTTTTTCCATAAGAAAAGTATATTCCTTAGCGTATTTCTTCAAGTAGTCCATAAAAATCTCATAAAGGTTTTAACATATTTTACAATTGAAGAAAATCCGAATTAAATTACGTCAAAACAAGGTTCATAAAACTAATTCATTCTAAGTCCTTTACCTTATCCTAAAGTAGTAGCCTCATTGGCCATAACATGAGGTAGTTTTTTGTATGAAGATGAAGAAGTCTGGTCTTGAAATCTTGATCATAATTTTTTTTTGGGACGACTTAGAAAATGACTTAAATATGTTTTGGAAAGGAATAAGACAATTTAATCCCTTGGATATTTTGAAAATACATGTGCTCTTACACATAAGTCCAGACCAAACTCATGTCACTAATATAATCTATACATCTTTAGTATATTTATTACATAGACCCCGAGTCATAAGTTTATAGTTATACATATTTAATTTAAATCATATACATCTATAGTATAAATCACATACATTTCTAGTATAAGATATAAGTCGGTACACCGCTTATTTATCGCAACACAAAACCACATAAATCATAGGAAAGATAGTCTCAAAGTCTCTCTCGACACGTACAATTTAAATGGGATACTCTTGAGTCCGCACATAAATAAATGAAGACCGATCCCTATAGAATTCAGGGATCAATCGTGCATACTAGATACATTTGTAGGTCATCCCCAACCTATAATATCAAAGACATATCACTACATATTTCTATCATAATGCATAACCTGCATACTAAAGGCTATACACTATAACTCCACCATTTTGTCCTCACTCGCGAACACGGTTACATTAGACATAAGATCAGGGTAAAAGTACCCGGGTGAAACCCATCTCATCACCGAGGTACGGATGCGATAAATGTCATACGTGCTTTATAGAAACCCCTCTTAGTACGTCACCCATAATCACTCACACACCAAGGTATGCTATTACAAATAAAGCAAATGGGCAAGTATGACCCTACGCAACCGGGGCAAACAAATAAGTATAAGACCCTAATACATCGGGTTACACATAAAGTCTCTAATATTATTAGCTAATACTCATGTTTATAATCAACTATTTTTAATCCTAGCCTGAACTCCCAAGGACCCACTCATGTTCATTATGAAATTAACACCCATATGTTCGTAATTTAATTATATACAATTCCGTGGGTTGAATATCGTTCAAACGACACTGTAAGTCATTCAAACAAGAGTTCCAATCTCATTCAAAAGAAAGCATAATCTCGTTCCAAAGATTTAGACATAGAGTTCATCTTTCCAACTGCCAAAAACGTCCATTAACAACCAAACCCCTAATTTAAAGCCTTTAAAAAGCATAAATACCACCCTTCTTCAAGTCTAAGGTGTATAACAATAATGCTAACCTAAATCAACCAACTCTAGGTGAATAAAATCACATTTGAGGATCAATTTTATATTTGTACAACATAGAAATATAATTCATGTTCAACCCAAAACAACTCAAATTTGAATCAATTTTTGAATTTAAAACAAGAACTATTAATTGATTCATTAACATGAATTACTTTTAATGATTAAAATAAAATTTCTATATTAGATTATTAAGATTTAACATGAAATCAGTACAAATCATTAACGTGAGTCTTAAACTTATTTTAGCCATTAATTAGATTTAAAAAAATTAAGTTTGAGTGATTAGAAAATAGAGTATATACTTTTTAATCTAGATTCCAATGAATACTACTACCATAACATAATCCCAATTAAATTCTTAATTGATATAAAGTTGCCTATGGATTGATTGAGGAATAAATCCCTAAAACTTCTCAATTCTTCTTATAGATCTTGGATCCTCTTCCCTCAATCTCTCTAGAGTTTTACAAATGTCTACCATGCATTTAGGTTATGTATAATGACCACTAAACATGGTTTCCCACAAAAATAACTCTAGTCCCCATATGGGCCTCAACCCAATGAGCCCAAATATCACTCCAAATGTCCTGAAACACTGTATAAGCAATATACTAACTCAATAGACCTAATACCCATTATTCTAACTCAAACACAAAAGTTCTAATTATCCCAAAAGTCTACTCAAAATATGATCCTACAAAAATTAATACTAATATGTTAATAGTCCAAATCTTTATTATTTAATTATTTATTATATAAACACTACACATCATTATAAGACACTACGTCATGATCGATGGAACCTGACACCGAGGGGATAATCTAAATAAAGAAACCTTCGATGTCATATTCCCCACCATTCTATAGTCGCCCATAATAATGCATCATTTCTAAATTTTTTTAATTAATGAATTACCACATATCAAGTCCGATTTTAAATACAAATAATATATGTATAACAAGTGATGACACGAGTCAAAACAACACATAGTTAATTTTTCACAATTAAATAATGCACAAAAATGTGGGTATTACATGGGCCTTGAGAGAAACCAACAATGGATTAGTGAGCCATCAGTGTCCCTTAGCAAGCAAACACCAAGGGGATAGGGTACAAATACAAAAGGAATGGCCCCCACACTAGGTCAATCAAAGACAAGAATTCAAAATTTAAGAAGCCAGGGGTTGTACAAACCCCAGACTATCCAAATCTCAAAAGTTTCTTCATCAAAGAAGGTGAAGATTTTCATTTTAACAAATTATTTGAACCATGGGTTGATGTTACTTTTGACAAATAAATGTCGGGATAGGAAATTTTCTTTGAGTATAGCTCAGAATGGGAGAAAAGTGTGGTGAATGAGATAGCCAATCTGATTGGAAAACTAAGAAACAATCTTCATATTGGGATCCTAAGAAAACCTGGACGACACCGAGATCTTCATCCAGGTGATGATGGAAGACGAGAAGAATTAGACATTTTTCTACTTACCTGTGACTGAAGAACCTTTGAAAGACAAGATTGCATACATAATCCAAGAAGTTCCACTTGCTTCTGTCTCTAACATTCATTTAGAGGAGAAATACCTTGATACTAATAACTTTGATTTACTTGAAATTATCAATCTGTAATACCCCGTTACTTTGAGTGCTTATTCATGAATAATATATAATATTTCAGTAATAATTGATCGAGATGTTTTACTTTAAATAAAAATATTTTTATTGATGTTATATTTAAAAACTATTTATTTTAGTTTGAAATCTAATCAAACGTTTAAAATTAAATTTAAATGATTTTTGGACATTTTTAACAATTTGAATATGTAAAGTAGACAAGTTTGAGTTAGAGGGCAACATGGTAATAAGCGTTAGCTTAGGATCCAAGTGTGACACCCCGCCTAATAAAATACCGGACGATCACTCTTATATCAAATTAAAACAGGAGTCTCATATGGATCATTCTTAGCATCACTCTCGAAAATCCATTTAATTACTAATAACCTATTAGGTCGGTATCAAAATTTTAACTTTACTACTCTTTTTAACAACTGTAAATAAAACATCCACACAGTTTTGCGTAAATCAAACTGAAATGAAATAAGATAGCCGAACACTCAGTCAAAATATACAACCATATCGAATGATGTCCTCAAAGAATAAATAAATGCAATTGGACCATTGGCCCGAATGTGTATACAGTACCTCCTATCTAGAGTACAAAGATGGAAGCGTCTACTGACAATCCTGCACGCACCCACAACTACTGCAGCTGATGTCTGACTCGAAAGAAATGTCATCCAGGCGTCCTTGTGTCTGGACACCTATGTATATATATATATATATATATATATATATATATATATATATATAATACATCAAGAAAGGAAAAGTAGATAAACGGGTCAGAGCCCGAGTTTTGAAAATATTTAGCAAGTGCATAAATGCCTTATTTTTAGAAAAAGGTTTTATCTCATATTTAAGTTTGGTATCGCACTCCCATGAGATAACCCTCACCTCTCCACTAACAGTGCACTCCTAACGCATCCTTCTAACATCCTAATCAAGCTACCCTGCTAAATTAATCTATCACCCAACTACTATCAACCCTAGATAGTCCAAGTAATGTACTAAGGGCTAAACTTCACCCTAGTCTCAACGCTATGCCATGTTCGTGCGTGGGGTGTCTCGCAAAGCGAAATCCAAACAAGGAACCCCCCCGATACACTACTATGTGGCAAGGTCGATCGTCGAGATCCGCCAGTCCCTCAGTACAGAATATATATAAATATTTATACCATAAGAATTATTTATATTAGAGCACTAAGGATTAAACTTCTCCCCAGTCTCAACACAATTCCATATTCGTGCGTGGGGTGTCTCGCAAAGAGAAATCCAAACAAGGAACCCCCCCGATACACTACTACGCGGCAAGGTCGATCGTCGGGATCCATTAGACCCTCGGTACTCGATTAATCCATATATATTAATACTATAATATACATCCGGATCTATCTCCCGAAATGAGAATTCATTTAATTTATTTCCATTTATCTCAAAACTTTCCATTTCCCTTCCTATATCCAGGAAATGTATATATAAAAGCCAATTCATTATCATGAATTGTTTTAACATTTCATACACTTTTGAAAGCCAGTTTTTTATTATCATAAAAATGCTTTTCAATTTCAAAATATCCCATTTCCCTTTTTATATTCAGGAAATGTATTAAAAGCCATTTTTATTATCATAAAAATGCTTTTACCGTATCATATGCTTCCACATCCCTTCTTTCCTCCGGGAGTGTTTCCGAAGCCAAAACTTTTATCCCATTTCCCTTCTTCCATCCAGAAAATGTAAATTAAAGCCAATTTATTATCATAAATTGTTTTAACATATAACGCGTTCTAAGACCGCCCGTCCGGGTTTCCCCACTGTGCGCGCCCCTAAATGGCTATCATCTTCCAGGGCCTATCATCAAGATAACCTGGGATCCTACATCACAAGACGTTGGGAAGCGTCCATGTGCCTGCGGGGTAGTCAAGACCACACCCGGAATCTCCTACCCATCGCAAAAAAATATATATCAACAAACTCTCACATGGCCTAGGACTATATCCACCCTGCATTCATTAGTCAGGGGGCTTCACCATACGCACGCAACTTCCCTTATGATAGCGATTTAGAGAGGTGTGTATCCTCATTTTTATCATTTATGAAAATCATTTGTCTTTTCATTTTGAAAACATTCATATTTTATTTTCAAAATCATTTATCTCAAATTATATATATACTTGAATCACATAGTATACATATATACCATATATTCCTCCTCGAATATATATATATGGCCATAATTGCCAAACTCATCTAGCGATGATCCATAATCCCAAAGATTCCCTCGAGGAATCATAATCATGCTTTCATATTAGCATGATACTAAACCCAAAGTATTTCCTCACTTTGATTCTAATAAATACCTTATTCTAATTTAAGGACTTATACATAAACCCGAATGTCTCTTGTCCCAAAACATTAATTAACTCCATACCCTGGATCACACTCTAAATTAATTCGAGGTTTAATTATCCTCAATTCATCATCTAGGAGTCCTAATATCCCATTTAGAAACTCCTATAATAATCTCCAAAATCATAATTTAAGTCTCCCTAAACTTAAAAGGAGAAAGCCTCAAAAGTCTGCCAGTACCGAATCGATTCGGCTTGTCCGAATCGATTCGCAGGGTACAGAATCGATTCGGCCTGTCCGAATCGATTCCAAATGGTTCTACTTTCAAACTGTCTCTTACCGAATCGATTCAGCTGGTCCGAATCAATTCGTCTTGTCCGAAAATCCCAAATCTGCCTAGGTTTTATATATATCCCAAAAACCCAAAATCAATTCAATCTCCATTTAAATTATAACTCGGATTCATTTCAACAAACCCAAAGTTTTCATATCTCCTCAAGTCCTTTAAAGGTCCTAACACGCTTTTTGGGAACCCCTAATATTTATCTCCAAATAATCCTAACGTTAGTTTATGATAACTATTTCGATCTCGGACAGCTTTTCGTAGAAAACTCACTATAAATCCAAAAAAAATAAGAAAAATACGCGGTCGGCGCCCACGCGACCGCGTCGAAGAGATCTACAATTTTCATTTTTTTGACTAAGAGCCAAATCGATTCATCCTGGCCTAATCGATTCGGTTAACACGCAGGTCCTACTATTCATCGTCTTCTCTGAGACGGTTTCGGCCATTAAAGCTTCTCCCAAGCTTTTATCGCCTCACCCAAAGTCCTACAACCTCAACCAACTACAAATACACATATATTAAGGGTTATAAACATCCTAGGACCCTAAACCACCAATTAATTTAGGTTAAAACCTAAGTTTCTCCAATTAACAAATTTTAGGGGTTTATTCGTTTTAACTCCCGAAAACCCGTTTTATTCACGAATACCCAACCCAAAACCTTTAGGGTTTGTTTATACCAAACTATGATATGAGATTTATGCTCAAAAGTAAATAAAGAAAGTAAACACTTGCCTCGTGGATATAATCCGACGACCTCGAGCCGAATCCCGCGGAGTTTGGCCGGAACCTCCTCTTTTCTCCTATTTTCTCTCCTCGTCTCTCTCTTTTCTATCTTTTCTTCCTTTCTTTCTTCTTTTCTCCCTCTCCCCCTCTTTAAATAAGAAGAAAAGGGTTATACCCCTTAAAACCCCAAAACGACTCGTTTACTCAATTACGAGCCCATTTAACTCTAAAATTCCCCGAAACTCAATTATCACAATCGGACACTCTTTTTCGACTATCTCGGACATTCCGAGACTCATGGCGCAGTCGAAATTCTCATCCAAGGTACTTGACCGCAAATCACTATTCTAACCCATAAAAGTAAATGCGGGTTTTCTAATCAAAATCTTACCTCTTTTGTCTCTTTACTCCATGGCGGCATATAGTTAAAATATTTTGACCTATTTAGTCCCAAAAATAATTACAAATCCCATAGAAAATCATTAAATCCTCAAAAATCCCAAAAATCACTATTTCGAGAAATTCTCCAAATTGCCGATTTATATTTAATTATGGAGTTTAATTGTCTTCAAAAGGACGGGTTGTTACACCAAGCTAGGTTTTGAGAGAGAGGATTTATAAGGAATATTAGGGATGCTTTTAAGGAAATGAAGATAAAAAAGAAAGGATAAAAACAAAATCTAAAGAGGGAAAAATGAGAAGAATGGAAAGAGTCACTTTGGAGTGTTTTAGATATTCTTTTTGAGTACTTTCGGATAAGAATTGAGAAAAACTCAAAACATATACCTCACTCAATTTTTTGTGCAGAATACAAATCTAAAGTTGAATTGGTGATTTAGATAATATTTGGATTATATATTTTAGATTTTTAAAACAGGCTTACAGTTGTGGATTTTGACTCTCTTAAAGTAGTTTTGTTCTCCCGTTGTTAATTTAGTGTGCTAAACATATTCAACCATGATTTTATAGTTATATCCATGCTATGTGTTGCATTTATATGTATTATATGGTCGTATACTATATTTGTTGTTTTACCCATTTCATGTATTATTTCCAGTGTAGGTTGGATAACGAAACTAGTTGATTTACGAGCATGTTGGGTTATGAAAATTGGGTAGAAAACATGTACACTTACTTTATGGAAATTGAGTCTGAAATTTATTTGAATTGAGAGAAAGATATTATAAGGATTATTATTGGAGAATGCATAGGCATTCCTTAGCCAAACCACCCACTGGACGGGGTGTGATGTCGGCAGCGATTTTGTTTATTATTCAAAGACTAGGTCATAGACCCCGGTTGGCGAGTATGCCAAGATTTTATGTCGGTGATGCCTGGTTATGATAGGTCGTTTGACCAAGTTTTGTTACTTATTTTTTGTGGGGGCCATTGGATTGTTCCGAGAATAAGTGACAAGATAGTGAACGGTAGTCCATACCGTACCGTGGAAAGTACGATAAAAATTTTGATATGGGATCTTGGGTTTTGTAGTGACCTTGGTGAGATCCTAGGTAATGATATATCATTGAGATTTTAGTTTGAGTGTTTATATTTCATAACGCACAGACATGTGTAGTTGCACTTGGAGCATTTTTATGATCTGTCGAGTTTTTCGCTCACCCCCCATAGTTTGTTGTATTTAAGGTTTGATGCGAGATAATATTTCTTACATCGTTGGGATTATGATTATCGTTAGGTGCTCTGAATATTTTTTTTTAGAATTTAAATGTATCACTTTGTTTATTGTAAATTATTTTTGTAAAATGATATTTGAGATTTTAAAAAAATTGAGATATTTCATTCAATAGATTTATTAGTTATGTTCCTATAGATTTATTCCCAATCTAAATGGTACTTTTATAAAATAATTCTCTAATTTATCAATATTTTTCAGTAGCACCTCCCGGAGTGTTACAAAGTAGTATCAGAGCATAGGTTATTCGTATTCTCGGGCTTGGGGTTATTGGTTTGTTACATTGCCTGTTGAGAGAGACTTTATTTATATTGTCTCTTATTTAGATGATTTCGAATTTTATGTTTGAATGTATCGAAAGAAAATTTCATAAGAATTTCGAGGACGAAATTCCTTTTGTAGGGGGACAATGTATTCTGAGGGTTTATTTGTGAATAATATATAAGATTTCAGTAATAATTGATCGGGATGTTATATTTTAAATAGAAATATTTTTATTTATATTATATTTAAAAATAATTTATGTTATTTTGAAATCGAATCAAACATTTAAAATTTAATTTAAATTGGTTTTGGATATTTTTTAATGGTTTAAATTTGTAAAGTAAACAATTTTGAGTTAAAGGGCAATATGATAATAAGTGTTAGCTTAGGATCTAAGTTAGGTTTTGAGGGAGAGGTTTTATAAGGAATATTAGGGATGATTTTAAGGAAGGTACGATGAAAAAAAGAGGCTAAAAATGAAATCAAAATAGGCAAAAATGAGAGGAATGGAAATAGTCACTTTGGGGCCTTTTAGATCTTCTTTTTGAGTGCTTTCAAATGAGAATTGGGAAAAAATAAGCACACACCCGACTCAAATTTTCATGTAGAATCCAAATTTAAAATCGGATTGGAGATCTGGATAATCTTTGGATCTTATTTTTCTAGGGTTTTAAAAAAGGTCTACAGTTGTGGATTTCGAATCTCTTGAGGTAGTTTTGTTCAGCCATTGTTAATTTAGTGTGCTACACATATTCAACCTTAATTGTATAGTTATATCCATGCTATGTGTTGAATTTATATGTATTATATGCTCGTATATTATATTCATTGTTTCACCCATTTTATATATATTATTTTCATGCCGTATAGCTTGGATAACGAAACTAGTTGATTTTACGATCATTTTGGGTTATAAAAATTGGGTAGAAAACATACAAACTTAATTTATGAGAATCGAATTTGTAATTTATTTGAATTGAGAGAAAGATATTATGATGATTATTATTGGAGAATGCATATGCATTCTTTAGTCAAACCACCCACTGAACGGGGCGTGAATTCGACTGTGATTTTGTTTATCATCCAAAGACTAGGCCATGGACCGCGATTGGCGATTATGCCAAGATTTTATAGTGGTGATGCTAGGATTTTATAACGGTTATGCCTGGTTATTATGGGTCGTGTTCCCAAGTTATGTTAATTATTTTTTGGGGGCCATTATATTGTTTTGAGGTAATTGAAAAGATAGTGTACGGTAGTCCATACTAACTGCGGGAAGTGCGGTGGTAATTTTGATATGAGGTCTTGGGTTGTGTAGTGACTGTGGTGAGATCCTAGGTAATGACTATATTATTGAGATTTTAGTTTAAATTTTCATATTTCATACACTCTTGTATATGATGCATGCACACACGAGAATGGGTAGTTACACTTGGAGCATTTATATGAGCTAATGAGTTTTTCGCTCACCCCCCATAGTTTGTTGTATTTCAAGTTTGGTGTGAGATAATATTTGTGGCATCGTTGGGATTGAGAATCATTAGATGCACAGTATATTTATTTTCAAAATTTAAATGTATCACTTTGTTTATTGTAAATTGTTTTTTTAAAAGGACATTTTAGATTTAATAAATTGAGATATTTTATTCAGTTGATTTATTATTTATGTTTCTGCAAATTTATTCACAATCCAAATGGTATTTTTATAAAAATAATTCTCTAATTTATCAGTATTCTTCAGTAATACCTCCCGGGGTGTTTCAAAGTGGTATCAGAGCATAGCGTATTCGTATTCTCTGGCTCGGGGTTATTGGTTCGTTACGTTGCCCATTGACAAAGATTTTATTTATGTTGTCTCTTATTTGGATGATGTCGAAATTTATGTTTGAATTATGAAAATAAAATTTTATATGAATTTTGAGGACGGAATTGCTTTTATAGGGGGAAGAATGTTATACTCCATTATTTTTAGGGCTTATCTATGAATATTATATAAGATTTTGGTAATAATTGATCAGGGATGTTTTATTTTAAATAAAAATGTTTTTATTAATATTTTATTTAAAAAATTATTTTATTTTGAAATCGAATCAAACATTTAAAGTTAAATTTAAATGGTTTTTCGATATTTTTTAATGGTTTAAATTTGTAAAGTAGACAATTTTGAGTTAAGGGCAATAATAAGCGTTAGTTTAGGCTCCAAGATAGGTTTTGAGAGAGAGACTTCATAAGGAATATTGGGGATGATTTCAAGGAAAGGAATATGAAAAAGAAGGCTAAAAACAAAATCTAAGGAGGAGAAAATAAGAGGAATGGAAAGAGTCACTATTGGGTGTTTTAAATTTTCTTTTTGAGTGTTTTCAGATGAGAATTGAGAAAAACTTAAAACACATACCTGAATCAATTTTTTGTGTAGAATCCAAATCTGAAGTCGGATTGGTGAATCGAAAATCTTTGAATCTGTTTTTTCCAAGTTTTCAAACAGTCCTATAGTTATGGATTTTGACTATCTTGAGGTAGTTCCGTTCCCCCATTGTTAATTTAGTGTGCTACATATATTCAGCCTTGATTTTATAGTTAAATCTATGATATGTGTTGTATTTATATGTATTATATGCTCATATACTATATTCTTTGTTGCACCCATTTTCTATGTATTATTTTTATGCCGTGTAGTTTGGGTGACGAAACTAGGTTATTTTACGAGCATGTTAGGTTATAGAAATTGGGTAAAAAATATTTGCACTTTATTTATCGGAATTGAACCCACTGGATGGGGTGTGTTGTCGGCTGCGATTTCGTTTGTCATTCAAAGACTAGTCCATGGACTCCGGTAAACGAGTATGTCAAGATTTTATGGCGGTGATGCCTGGTTTTGATGGTTCATTTGCCCAAGTTATGTTACTTATTTTTTGGGTGGCCATTTAATTGTCCAAGGATAATTGTTTGGATAGTGGATAGAAGTCCATACCGTACCATGGGAAGTGGGGTGGAAATTTTGATATGGGGTCTTGGATTGTGTAGTGACCATTGTGAGATCCTAAGCAATGACTATATTATTGGAATTTTAGTTTGAGTGTTCATATTTTATACACTCTTGTATATGATGCACACATGCACGAGTATGTGTAGTTACACTTGAAGCATTCATATGAGCTACTGAGTTTCTCGCTCACCCTCCATAGTTTGTTGTATTTTAAGGTTGATGCGAGATAATACTTATGGCACCATTGGGATTGGGATGGTAATTAGATGCACTGGATATTTATTTTCAAAATTTAAATGCATCGCTTTGTTTATTGTAAAAGGATATTTGAGATTTAATAAAATTGAGATATTTAATTCAGTCGATTTATTATTTATGCTTCTGCACATTTATTCCCAATCTGAATGGTATTTTTATTAAAAAAAATTCTAATTTATCAATATTTTTCAGTAGAACCTCCCCGAGTTTTACACAATTTGTTTTGTGGATGAAGTAAAATTTAACTTTGAGTATCATTGTGCGCAAAATTTCAGTGATGACTAATGTGCAAATCAAAGTCAAAAAGGAAACTCCACAAGCTCAGATCTAAATAGTCCCTCAAATTCAAAGCGAACGTGATGGAACAACTTATCATAGGCTTTCTAAGGAGTACCTAACATGGTTAGGCAACATCGTTCACGTCACAAGGGAAGGAAGGAATGTGAGAAGGTGCATTGAATACAAGTGTTTGAACAAATCAAGTCCTAAAGATGACTACCCTCTACAAAACATTGACATGATCCTTAACAACACTATTGATCAAGGCTCTAAGTTATGTGTGGATGGTTTTGTTGGATAGAATAAAATCAAGAATAAACGGCCTCCACAACTCCTTAGGGAACGTTTTGTTACACAGTCATGCCATTTGGCCTTAAAAATATCTCGTTTTGACATATGACATGATTCACAAAGAAGTTAAGGTATATGTGGATAATATGATCGTCAATTATAAGACATGCGACGGTCTTGTGCTAGCCCTAAGAAAGTTATTATAGCGGTTAAGGATGTATCAAATGCATTTGCATCCCCAGAAGTGCATTTTTGTAGTGACTAAAGGAAAATTGTTAGGATTCCTTTTTAGCGAAAAGGGAATTGAAGTGAATTCTATCAAAGTAAAAGCCATCCTTGAGATGCCACCTCTCGAACAAGAAAATTAAATGAGAGTATTTATAGGATGCCTCCAATATATCAATTGGTTCATCTCTTGGATGACTTCCATGTGTGAACCAGTTTATAAACTGCTACGCATAAACTCTACCAAGATATGAAATTATTCATGTGGAGAGGCTTTCAAAACATTCAGCAGTACTTCAACAAACTACCCCTTTTAACCCAACCTTGATTTAAAATTCCTCTCCTTCTATACGTCACAATCATTGACATGGAAATTGTTTCCTTGTTGGACTAGTATGTCTAGCAATCATGAAAAGAATAATCCATATACTACGTCAGTATAAAAAGGTATACGGTACCAAAAAAATATGCATATCCCTTCTGTGGTAACACAAAATTGGTGCACTCTAAGATTACCTTCCAAGTCAAGTTAATAGCTCGAATGGATCCTTTGAAATTCATACACTTGCACTACAAGTAAGATGGACAAATGGCTATTCCTGCTCACTATACTTGACGTCGAGTACGTACACTAAAAAGAAAGAAAGGGATAAGCCATTTCAGATTGGTCGACTGAATCCCCTTTGAAAGGAAAAGATGATATCCTTAACAATTTTCAAACAAAAACATCATAGTAAAGGAAGTCAAGGCAAGAATAGATTGAATTTGTACTTCAACAGAGCACCTAATTAGTAAGGTTGCGACAGCATAATGTTGTTAATTGTAACCCCTCGTATTTTTATGCATTTAAAAATTAATTAATTCGGGTAAAAATTTAAATTACTTATGTGTTGTAATTTAATGGAATTAATTATGGGAAATTAATTTACTATTAATCGGGAGAATAAATGGTTAATATTTATGGGAAATTATTTTACTAAGTGAATAGTAATAATTAACTACGTCTTAAGAGTATTAAAGACGTGGGGCTTACTTATCTCAACCGGGAGTCGGTTACAGACTAAGTTACGTGTGGGATAAGAAATTTTGTGAACTTATTCAGATGCCAATTGTGAGTGCACGTTTGAGTTCGGATAGGCCAAGATAGTCGGAATAGAGTACCCGGGGGTAGAAAATGGGTCTCAGGGCATTTTTAGGCATAGTTGGGCCCACACGGGGGTATTGGGTCACTTGAGCTTGGCCCATTAGGCTAAAAATGGGATTTAACCTTATTACCTAATTGGGGGAAAGAGGGGAACGACGTAATACACTGTTGTAACACCCCGTGTTTTTATTAATTATTTTTATTAATTAATTGGAATTTTCGAGAAAAATAAATTTTGAATTTAATAATTTTTATAGGCTAAATATGTTGGTTATGATTTTAGAAGAATAAAACTTCAAGAGGAATTAAAATCGGAGTTAAAATGGATTTTATATTGATTTTACAATTTTTGTCCCTTATAATTTTTTTGGGCGAACTGTCAGATTTTAGGCATGATCGATCGATCGATGCCTGGGGGTAGACCAATCGACCCTCCCAGAAAACGTGAGCAGTAAGCTGTTTTTAGAGTTTGTGTAGGATTAGGACTCCTAATCACTATATAACCTTGTTAATCCGTAGGAGGACTTCTCATAAACACTTTTTCTCTAGTTTTTCACCAGAGAACACTTCCAAATATTTTTCCTCTCACTCATAATCATCAACCTTCAACAAAATCAAGTTTTTGTCACAAGTTTTTGAAGACTTAATTGGGGTTTAATCAAGATCGTTCAAGAACACTCTTTTGCTAATTTTTCAAGAGGAATCCAGATTTCTAA
The DNA here is from genome assembly GCA_949130495.1 of Sambucus nigra. Lineage (NCBI taxonomy): Eukaryota > Viridiplantae > Streptophyta > Magnoliopsida > Dipsacales > Adoxaceae > Sambucus > Sambucus nigra. The sequence goes on along the minus strand of OX422213.1, from coordinate 256,295,302 downwards.
TCATATTTTCCACACGATCTTCACAGGTATGAATACTCTATTCTTTTCCTTTAGTATTATGCATTTTAAGTGTCGCCTAAACACTTAATTACATATTTTCTTAAAAATAATTAGTAACTTAATTAGAAAAAGTGGATACTAATTATGGGGTTGTTTTTATAAAATCTTTTAATCTGAATAATATTCATAACCCTTTGGGTACGTAGGATTCATGAGTGATTTTGGGTTTTATAGGTGTAGGTTGCATGCAGAAAAACCCTAGCTTTAAAATAATTGACTTTTGGGTGCGTATAACTCATGTAATATATGTAGGGATAATAAAATTTGGTTTTTGATGTATATATGATGAAAACTTGGTATATTTAATTTAAAATAATTAAATGAGATTATTTGGGTATTGATGACGTTGTGATAATTAAATTAAAGATTTAATTGAATTGGACTATCATGCGCAGTTTTATACGTTGACTAATTATTCTTATTGGTATGACTTGTTGGTATTATTAAATATCATTGTGACGACGGTTGTTGGGTATTATTTCTCTCCCTATATTTTAGAATGCCTTCTAGGAATGGGACTAGTGAGGGAAAATTATCACGTTTTTATTGTGTTGGGGGTGGGATGATTTTTATTACTTTATTGTCGTTACGCTAGTCTAGGTATGAGACTAGGTTATGATTTATGTTAGAAAATCCTCCTATATGATATATTGATAACTTGAGGATCCTTAGGTATGGGACTAAGGGGTATTTTGAGGATCTCACATCGATTAAAGGGTAGGGTGTTTATATACTGTGAATTGAGAAATTGAGAACTAATACCTAAGATAATAAGACGGGTATTAAAATATATTGGCGACATAATCAGCGAGGGCCAACAGTTTAAACGGGCTAGCCGGCATTTTATTTCGTGTCGTGTGTGGAACCTTGTCAATCAGCGAGGGCCGACAGTTAAACGGGACAGCCGGCATTTTGACAAGGGGATGTGTATTTTTGGTGGAGAAATCATCTGAGGCGGGAGGACCGCTATAATGAATTTTAGTGAATTATCACCCGAGGCGGGAGGAACGTCATACCTCATAATTATTGAAGTAAGAACATAAATAATTGAGAAATTTGATAATTTGGGTTAATTAATAAGATTAACTCCGCGGGACTCGAGAATTTAAAATCATATTGGTGTGCCTTTATAAATGAGGATTTCTGCGGGTAGTTAGTGATTTATATTTATCGCGTTTAATTATCCCGTTTAATTTAAAATACTCTATTATGATATTTATTGCGTATAATGCTACTGTCTGGATTCAAGGATCCTATTTGAGGGGAGTAGTGTGTATTCTTTCTCGGGACTTTGGCTCTGACCCATAAGTTGACTAATATTTTTCAGGAGTAGAGTTGGAGAAGCTGCATAAGTTTATCGGAGTTATCATTTGGAGGTGCGGCTGGAGTTATTCATTTTACGATATAGTTTAGTTAGACTTTCCTTTTCAGTCGTATTTAATTATGAGACTTCATTTGAGTTTTTGGGCCATTCGGTTCCAAAGTTGTTTAGAGGATTTCTATTGGGATTATTCAGATTTTATTTAATCATTATTGGAGTACGGATTTTTTTTGGAGTTAGCATGTGATGGATCTTTTATCGCTTAGTTGTTTATGATCATTTGAGATTGATTCAATTATTTATCTTATGGACTAGTTTATTTATGTCTCATATCTGTCTCATGCTAAGAATGATATTTTATTTACTCACGCCCGGATCAGTTTTGGTGGCGGTCGACGCCAGAATTAGGCGGGGTGTGACAACTGTCTAAAACCTAAATTTGGAGAGAGTACCCTAGGGAGAAATTAGAGTGCACTGGGAATCATTTTTGGGAGAGAAAGGCAAGAACAAAAGGGGATTTCACCATCAACCTTGTAAATTAGAATTCGGATCAGACCCTACGAACTCATAAGGCAAGTGCTTAACTTGTTGTTGCAATTATTTGTTTTTTCAATTCATATTTATGTGAAGTGAGAATCTAAATTCATTTTTGGGTAAAGTGGGTATAAATATGGGATTTTTCTAAATTAATGTCTTGATTGGAAATTATTGTAGAAATTAGTTGTATAATCTGAGATTGGTATAAGTACTGGTTAGATGTGAAAACTCAGATAAATTGTAAATGAATTTGAGTTGACAAATCGATGTTGGGACGCAATGAACGAACAACTCGGGATTTTCCCCAATTCAAAAAAGGTAGAAGAAATCGAGAATTAAACGGGGTTTGAAAACTTTATAGGAGTCCCTCATGATGTTCTTGGGGTATTATGTTGAGGATTAGACCTGAGTTAGACCGTAGAAGGAATTTGAAAACGAAGGTTTTCGCTAATGGCAGAAACAGGCCATCGGAGAAGACGAAGACTTGTTCGATCGATCGATCGATGGCTGGGATCGATTGATCGATGCTCAAGGATTTTTGACAGGTAGGCCAAAAATTTTATATATAACAAAATTTATTTAAAATTTCAATTCCTTTATATTGTTAGTCAAAAATAAATATAGGACAAAAATTCCTAGCAATCATGTAGGAAAGTAATTGGGATTTAGAGGGAATTTATGTGCTAAGGACTTAGTACACGGTAAAGATGGGATTTGTTATATATATATATATATATATATATATATATATATATATATGGTGTGTGCATGAATATCAGTGGTTATATATTATTAATACATACCCTAGTGCTATCAGGGGAGGTTGTGCGTAGAGGGTGAATCCCCTAGCTTGAGGAATATGGCAAGTATATCCCCAGGTCATAATGTCCGTTATATGGGTGAGGGGCATCTCACTTTCAGGAAAGGAATATGATCGCCTCCATTATTTATGTTTTTAGCCAAGTTAGTGAGCAATTCTAACTTTGGGGTAACTAAGTTATGTGAATACACCTAGTGGGATGGAACTTTAGAGAATATACATCTGGCAAGTTACTACTCGGGAGGATGGTTATCATGATTTTTTTTATTCCAACATATGTGCGAGTGTTGTAATAGGTTTATACGTATATAATGAGATAAATAATTATATACAGGTAATTTAATACATGACGTGAATTGTATTATGTGTATAACGGGAGTGAAAGTTATATGAATTTAAGAAAGGGAATGATTAATTAAGTAGTTATTACGATAACTTATAAATCACAAATATTGCATACTCGGATAGAGTAGGGTGATTGTAAACGATTACATAGGTGATCTAGTTATGGGGTAAATGACTAGGAGATTTAATTAAGGCGTTAGTCATGCACACTAGAGGAGAGGTGAGGATGTCCTCAAGGGAGTGCGACACTAATTAAAATATGAAGAGCATTCATGCATATTTATTACTGCAAGTTAATCATTTGCTGAATATTTTCAAAATGTTTGGGGTTCTAACCCTTGCTATAAATATTTTTAAAAACCTTTTAGGTGTCCAGCCACAGGGACACCAGGCTTAATTCATTCCAGGGATCCGTTGCTGCAGCATATGTGGATGTTGTGGGAGTTTGATAGGCGCCTCTACCTTTTCCATTCCTAGTATAAGGGGTTTCCTATGAGTTACTCGAGCAAGTTGATCACAGCTTCATTTAGTATTTACTTCAGACTTGTTGAGATTTATGATTATTTATCTTTACTTTTATTGGATTTTTACCGATGGTTTATTCGGTCAGATTATTATTTGTGTAATGTTTAATTCAGTTAATTGTGATTGTTGAAATGATTTCTTCTGCATCAGTTATCATCTGATTAATAAAAGAAAAAATTTGGCACCAATCTAATTTTCACTTAGGTGATTAGTAATTAAAAATTCGACAGTGATGCTACGAATGAACCAACTGAGAAACCTGTTCTAATTTAATTTAGGACTGATCACCAGGGGTTTTATTAGGCGGGGTGTCACATATGGTATCAGAGCATCAGGTTCTAGTGTCCTTAGGATCTGTGCGGCTTACTACGTTTTAGCGTAGCGTTCGATTGTCATTGAGCCCTATTATTAGGATTGTTGATTCATTTTCCACTTTTAAGATATCATATTTTTGCCATTAGATTTTTGTATAAATAGTGCACTTATACGATTCGATCTATTTTCAAATGCCACCGAGCGGAGAGGGTCGAGGCCAGGGATGAGTTGAGAGAGGCTCATCAGGAGCCACAGGTACCGCCACCCCCACCCCCACCCGAGTTGATCTCCACTACTCAGGTGGTAGTGATAGTGGCTTAGACAGTCGAGACAGCCATGAGGGCTATGGCAGCCCATTTTTCTCAGCCCTAGGCACCACCTCTAGTGGCACCAGGATCATCGTGTTCTCCATTCCGGGACAGGAGATGTTCCTAGTAGAGATGCCTCTACCCGAGGGAGGATCGCGCATGAATTTGTATTATATTGAGGAGGAGACCTCACGGACTTAAAGAAGATCAGTGTACATATAGTTAAGGCCCAGTTTAATCCTAATGAATGTAGAATTGGGATTATGACCAATGATAGTTAATCGATTGTGTTGCATATCAGAATTTTACAAATTGGGTTACGGGAAGAGTAACGATGACCTAAGACTCATAACAATAGTGTAGTGATATATTAACTACTGAATTTACTTAAGGTAAAATTAGGACCCTTCGGGTAGTGAGTGATACTCAAAAAATACGAATATAATACTATGTGTGAATCATTAGTACGTTAAGTATTCGATAAATATAAATACTACGTACATAATATATTATGGGTTGCGTGTATGCCCTATACTGGATATATATATATATATATCCAGTATATATATATATATATATATATATATATATATATATATATATATATGTGTGTGTGTGTGTGTGTGTGTGTGTGTGTGTGTGTGTGTGTGTACCTATTATGTGATTTTTTTATGTGTTCACATACCTACGCTGCCTGCTATTACGGGAGGTTCCGTGCAGAGGGTGATCCCACCTTGTCGATTACAGTGAGGTCTCGAAGTGTGCCCCAGAACATAGAACTTGGGGTGGCACACTATATGCAGATGTATTAGTGGGGCCGAAAGGTTATTTGAGTATGTTAGGTATGTGCTTATCCCAAAGGCTTAGAACTATGTTTGCCTCAATTGTGTGTTGTTTGATTTATAGTTCGAGGAGACATTCCAAACAGGTCGTCCTTGACTTTGTACGAGAGGTACATGGACTTGATAGCAAAGTATGCATGCTTTGCGATGGACATTTCGGGGGATGATGTTGTTGTATATATTATAGTGTGATAAATATACACGAGTGTGAGTATTCTACTTATGTGTGATGGTAGAAAAGATAGATAGTGTATATCTAAAAGCAATTTAAGTATGAGAAACTTAATTTAGCAGTGGAATAATAATATTCCATTATATTAATTATTGGTTTTACAGTAGCATATCGTATGGATGTTACGCGGGAGCTAAGCTTGTTGTGGTTAGTTAGATGCTTGGGTCTAGTTAGGTTGGGTAGCATAACTAGGTGGGTAAAATAGGAGATGTTAGGTGTTCGCTATAGTTGAGAGGTGAGGAACTTAAGGGAATGTACGTGAAAGTGATGCGTGTATTTAATAACTATTTTTAAACTGCAATCTAAATACTTACTAAATGTTTTTCAAATTTTTTTGGCTCTAAACCATGTCAAATCTATTTTTAAAATATTTTAGGTGTCCAGCCACAGGGACGCCAAGCTTGATGACTCATTCTAGGGATGCGTAGCTGCAGCAATTGTGTAGGCATTGAGGATTTGTGTAGATGCTTCAGTTATTCATTCCTAGATTATGATTTATGATACAATATTTCATTTGGGCATCTTGCCTCTTCAGTTGATACATTCTTTCAGTTTTATTTTTTAGACTATGTGTTTAGATTCAGTCTCATTTTAGTAGACTCGTGGTTTGGATATTACTTTTGGAACCGATGGTTTATTCGGTATTTATTATTCATCTATTCATCTTGCGATGCTTAGAACTTTTATGATTGTGTGAATGGACGATATTATTTATTTCCAAATGTCGTTATATGTTAATGAAAGATTAAATTTGGCACTGGCTTAATTTAAAATAGGTTCTTAGTAATTTAAAATGTTTCGACGGTGGTGCTAAGAATGAACCAAATGAGATTATTGTTTATTTTGGTAAGGAGTCATCCGTGGTTAAAATAGGCGGGGTGTCACAGAAGCCTAGTTTTAGTAGAGAAATGAATGCTATAGCATTTCTAAAGTTTTAATTAAAAAAGGCACTTTAAAAATGTATTTATAAAAATAGTTAGTTAATTTTTTAAAACAAGTTTATTTTATTGAATAATGGTGGAAAGATAAGGTGCCACGTGGACATGCTTTTAATACATCTGTAGTGATATTATAGAAAATATTTCTTAGTACTTACCTTATTAGTTATGAAAACTCAAACATAACATTTTTATTATAAATATTATGTTTTTGTTTAAATTTTCAATTCACCATCTAATTATAAAATTGGACTTGATCAACGAAAATAATAGAATTGAATATGCTCCAAAAGTTGAGCTTCATATTCGTAATCTCATGATATTGGGAAGGATCCATTGACCCATTTGATTAAAAAATATCACAAATATTTTTTATACACTGTAAAATTCCATCTACGATTTTTTCCTAGGAAGATTGTGAAATAAAAAAAAATCAATTTTGCATTACATAATTTAATTTAGACATTATTGTAAAAATGACTGCACACTGATAACATTCTTATTTAAAAAAAGTTCCAAATAAAGAAATAAAGCCTAAAAAAAATCAAATAATTCTTGAGGTAGAGACTTATTAACCTGTAGTAAATTCATATAATATTAGAGTGGGAACATAGATTTTGATGTAAGTCATAACATCCAAACAAAACACTAGTAAACACAGACGTAAACCAAAATAACCCAAAAATGCAAACATGCTCTTACCCATTCAAAACACTTAATATACCATGAATAGACACCACTTCACTCATACGCAACAAACCCAAATGCATTCCCCACAATTTTATTCATAAGTATATAAGCCAGCATTAGATAATAGAAGCACTCGTGCCACATCAAATACCAACTTTAACGGGTTCCTCTTTGTTAATATTATTTGATTCATCATTTTCCTCTTTTATCTCATTATTTTGTTAGAGAGTAATTTTTTTGGGATTAGAATTTTCATTTTATTTGCTAATTAAGATAATATATATACATCAAAGGATTATTTTACATAATCCATTGCTTATTTCCACCAGAAAAGAAAAAGAGATAACCTTTGCATTTTGCGGTTTAGCTTGCAAATATGAGATCCCCAAATTACACAGGCCAGTTGGTTCCCTAACTCAACAGCATTCCTACAATACTAAACCCCCTTCTCTTTTTTCACCATATCCCAACAAACCAAACCCACATCCACCATAGCCAACGTGGACCCATGAGCCGTCCCTTTTAAAAATGAATCAAGTGTTTTTTCAAGGTTCACCTTAACCTCTCCCTTCTGATGCTTAAACCTCTTCCCCACACCTTAAAAACAGCATAGCCTCTCTCAATGGCCTCAACCCATCCCTCCATGAAAAATCATTGTAATCTTTATTAAAACATCATCTAGGATCAATGAAAAATCATGATCATTAGAGGACCATGAAAAGGGAGATTTATAGATGCTGGGGTTTTTAAAAAAGGCATTTTTTTGTGGGTTGGTGTTTTTTTGGGGTGTGGAATGGGAGGGCTGTGTAGTGAGAGCCATCAGATTTGTATGGCTAGTTTTTTTTGTTTTTTTTCATTTGTTTTTTGTATTTGTTAACCGCTTGGAATATGAAAGAGAAGGGAAAGAGTAAAAATTTAATCATAATATGAAAATCGATAAAACCACCTTTGATGGTTACAATAAGAAATTTTAGGTCAGTTATTTCTCTTACTTTACTAATGGGAAAACATAGGAGGGTTCTTGATGAAGAAAATTTATTCATTCCATCCATTTCGTGCGAGGTTTTTTGTGTGGGTGGATGAGAGGTTTTTTGTGGATAGGAGGTGAAGAGTGAAAGATTTGGGGGCTAGGTTTAGGAGATATAGGAAAAAATATAAGGGATATAAAATCATTTTGTCTCCTACTACGTTAATGAAGAAAGCAGGGAGAAAAACTAGAGAGGAGAGAAAATTAGAGAAGCAACATCTCCCTCTCCCTAAACCCACATGGACACCTTAAGAAAATATTAGACTAGATGTATGTAAAGCATTTTATAATATACTAGGTTTTAACCCCACGCGATACGTATTTGTCTTAAAACTTATTGTATAATTATAAGCTGAAACATTTCATAGATTATCATTCATTAAACAAAAATTTAAATAGTTTTATGTCAAATTATGCAAAACAAATAATGGATTGTAGCACAACAATGTTATGAGATAGTTGGTTTCTTTTAACGGCTCCATCTTCGCCATTTCAAATTGTATTTAAAGTAAAAATGTACGTAAGGGAGGGTAAATGAAAAAACAATCTTTCCTAGTATATGGATATTAAATTATAAATATAAGAATGGTTTTATTCATTTCATAATACTCAACATCCTTAAGCTGTATGTAATTGTAAAAAGTCAAGAAAGATTACGATTGAACAGAGAAACATAGTGTGAAAAAAATGAAAAATAATTTATGCTGATGTTTGTAGTGCCATTATTTTATATTATGAAATGAACTTGATATAATCTTTTTGTGTAAAGATTGGTGAAAATGCAAATCGATAACGCTGAGAACGCAATAAATATTCGAAATTTTCATGTAAATATTCATCAATTTTCTCCATTTGATGATGCATAAACATATTGAACTTCAACGAATGTTATTTTATCAAATTCTTGCTTCAGAAGTAGCTTTTTGACGATATTGATGCATGTAGACAATGTAGGGAATCATTGAAACGCATGCGAACAACTACATAGATACATTATAGTGTATTCTGCACAGTGTAATCGACGCGTAACTGCTTTAATATTACTGTATAGTGATAATAAATTTAAGTTAAATATTATAAAATTTGATTGACGATAAAAGAAATTCTGTCAATCTTGAGAGTTATTCAAGGGATGATTTGGAATAATGTGTAAATCTTACTTTCAAAGGTATAATTTTTGTGGAGTATGATAACTAAACTTTTTTTATGAAAGCCTCTTCAGTTGTCGCAAAAAGTGAATTCCAAATCTTCCTATAATCACAAAACAGAAAATGAACCTTACTTGGGCAACTACCTCTGTTTTAATGTTGATTAACAACCATATGAAAAGTTACTAAGTTCAGACGAAGGAAGGGCTGAGCGGCATTATATTTTTTGGGGGACTCGTGAATTGATTCATAATCAAAAGAACACATTTGCACATACTGTCAAAATGAACTCTATCCAAGTGGAAATAGATTTTGGAGACTTCTCATCTTCTAACTAAAGATATTTATTCTGAAATAATTAAAGCCAATGCATCCTGTAACCACAACATAATTATACAACAATGAATAATCATCACAAACCATATTTAGTAGTGGCCCGAGTTAAGACAAAATATATGTGGTGTTTTAAGTATATCTTTAAAAAAACATAAAAAAATTATGTTGCAAGGACCAAAAATTAACCTAAAGGATTAGAAATGCCTTTTCTGCAATATATTTTTGTAGGAGAGTAGTACCTCGTTGTAATTTATCAGGGTGGAAATACAATCTTGTTTTCTGATAAGCCTTCTTCACATGTGAGTTGTCTTTGAGGTTATATTCAATTCAGATAAACAATTATGCAAGATATTGGCTAATTCCTCAATCTGGTTAGGAGATCATAATAGTAACTGATACCATCTGGTTCCTCATGATTTAATACTTTGTTTCATAATTTTTTGAATACATCCATTGTGAAATCATTCAGTAGGTAAGCGAAATTATATATAAATGATAAAAATGAATATAAACAATAATTACTGGAAAAGTAAAAAGGGAAAGAAGAACGTAAACTAATAAATCTCGTTATGTAATAACATTAATGAACCTATTTGATGATATCTTTTAACTATAGCTATTAAATTAAAGAAAGAAATGTTGTTGAATAATCTGTTAAACCGTGAATATGCATTAAAGAGAATTTGAAAGCCTTTAACCGACCTGAAATGACATATTCCAAAAGTAAAGCTGATGCCACCCAACACCATGTGAAATACTATGCTAATTTTTCCTCGCAATATAGTTAAATGCAAGGTTTTTGTAATTATATAATCTAATGAGACTAATTATGTGAGCAAATGATAGTAACACGAAGGGATACAAAGTGTGTAGACTGGTGTTTAACAATTAGTGCATATGATTTATGCCATTGCTTTCTTACATACATTATTGGTTTGTTCATTTATGCCTTAATTTGATATACCAAGTTTGGTTGTATGCACTACGTATTATGTCTTTCATTTTTAACAGAATTCTTACATGTCATTTAATGTTGTAATTCCACAAACACTTATTGTCTAGGTTCATGCATAAATTACATAACTGTTTGCTTGGCTAACGGTTGAGTTACATACACTATTCTTTTTTCAACTCTATTTATGATCAAGTAATGGTCTCATTCTCTATCAGCATACCAATATATAGACTATTTATTGAAAGAAACATATGTAATTCATTTTGTTAGACTACAATAAAATAGCAACCAAGTCAAACCAACGATAACGAGATATCGGAAATAGATGTGCATTAATTTAGACATATAATTTACCTGTAAAATGTTTAAAAATCATATAAGATTTTTTCCATTAAACGATATAACCATATTAGAAATTGAAAGAGAAATCAAATGAATGACAGGAATTATGAAAATCAAAGATTTTATATAAAATAATAATAATGTGTCCACAATTCAGCCGAGAACGTAAATATTATAATTCTATATTTTGTATTGAAGCATAGTAATGTCTTAATACAATTTGCATTAATTTGAGGTAAACGTATTCCTATAGCCCCTTATTTTCTAGTTCTTCATAGTTGGGGAGAGCACGCCGGTTTGTTTGAAGCTAAAGATCATTATTCAGTAAGATGGTAAAATGAACGTTGTATAATTGTAATAAGCATGAATACATACTTACTCATTATCTAAAACGTTTGTTTTTTTATTTGGTGAATTTGTTGGTGGTTCTATATAGTCATTTGATTGATATGCGAATGATCTTGCTAGTCTTTTATGGCCCTATTTATTCGCATAATGAAATAAATATAGTTTTGGAAAAAACCTTGAAATGAAAATAAAAATCGTAAAGCAATACTTGAATCAACCTATGTTATTAAGTTTGTTGCAGCATATTTTTTTCACTTTCCATGCACCTAAGTAGTTTTAATTATATGAATATAAATCTAAAAAAACTACACTATCCTTTTCATACCGCTCTTTTAATATTTAATGTTTTAAATAAAATTAATCCATAGATAAAGGAGAACAAAGTCATGAACCTTTTTAAACTATTGTAATCGAATGGAATTGCTAGAATCTAAGTTCATCATGAAACTAATTTTTGTGAAACCTATTCGCACTAAGTTTGATTAATAATTTTAGACTAAACTTAAAAATTTGTTCGGTAGAGTCAAAGAAAGCTAAAGACCTGCAACAAAGAGAAAAACACAAAGACATTGTTTGAAATCCAAGGATTCTCATGGCTTGTACAATCGATAACCAAGTTAAAGCTTTTTTATAGGAAAATTGATGATTATAGATTCAACTTCTTTAAAAACAATCCCACAAATATATACAAATATTTCAATGCTGTAAACAAACATGTGCTATTTTTTTATGTTGTGATCATCATCTCTAATCATTTGAATATTTTGATAAATGTTTGGTTATATATTAAGCTTGTTAAAAAAAATTCAAATAAATAAATACAAAAAGTTCAATGAACTAAACATAGTAAGAAGAATATCATACATAGAAAAACACAAACACATGGTATGCAATCCAAGGATCCTCATGGCTTGTGTAACTGATTACCAAGTTATTTGCCTTTTTTTTAGAAAAATTATTGATTATACATTCAACTTCTTAAAAAAAAATTCACAAATATATACAAATATTTCAATGAGGTAAAAAAACATGAGTTTTACATCAATAAAATTAATGAGTATACATTCAACTTTTTTTTTTTTTTATAAAAATCCCAGAAGAACATCACAAAGACAAAAGCACAAACATATAGTATGCATTCCAAGGATGATTATACATTCAACTTTTTTTTAAATCCTAGAAGAACATCACAAAGACAAAAACACAAACATATAGCATGCATTCCAAGGATATTTCAATGAGGTAAACAAACGTGAGTTGTAGAACAATCAAATGAATGACTATACATTCAACTTTTTTTTTTTTAAATCCTAGAAGAACATCACATAGACAAAAACACAAACATATAGTATGCATTCCGAGGATCCTCGTGGCTTATATAACTAACAATCAAGTTAAGTCCTTTTCTTTTGAGAAATGCGGTATCGTTTATTCAAAAAAACATTGTGATTTGCATTGCTCATTGCGAAAATGTGAGTTGTACAACAATTAAATGGGGGAAAAGTACCTTTCTCTGAAGGAGTAACTTTACAGGAAAGATATGCTTAAAAATAGTGGGAGATATGTATCCTCCAACAACCATGCTCACAACATATAAATATCGCATCAAGTGAAGATAAAAGGGTTTACAACCGAAAGAGAAATGGGATTAAGGAGGTAAGAGGAATAAGGTCGGGGAAAATGAGAAGAAGACTTACTAATGGGTGGAATGGAAAAAGGAAAAAACGTTAGGAGTTATGGAGGTGCTGAGAAGAAATGAGAAGACGCTCAAATGTTAAAGTGTTGAATGCTAAAGGACAAAACGTGAGGAGTTAATGGTTTTAATGGAAAAATACCAGCACGTGAGGTTTTGAGGAGCTGAGATAATAATAATAAGTGAAACTCAAATGCTATGCCACATGACAAATTTGCAAGATGAGACACCATTTTTAATATTAGATATTAGATAAAAGATTAGGTTCTAATATGCAGTAAATAAAAAAATAGTATTTATTTTATGAAATGGCCGATTAATAGTCCTACTTTCCTTTTTGATACGTACCAAATTAGGAGTTCATTTTCTTTTTTTGGATATTATCAACGAATGAATTTCCATGATGGTAAAAAAATCCTGATATTGGGCTTTGATTGAGACTATTCTTAAAACCAATTGTTTTTAAATAAGGATTATTAATTTAGGAAGGAAGAAGTATTCAATACAGTGTCCAATTGACATTTCAATTCAGCAGTTTGGAGTTCAACTTGCACAAATACAAATCAAGCCAACTATCACAACAATAACACAACATCAATTTGGCTACATCGATGACCTGACATATTGTGGTTATGTTATATTTTATTGCTTCGATCATATGGTGTATTCATTATGTGACCCTTGGTGACACAGGCTCAGAGTGAAGGCTTACTAGAAAATAGGGATCAAATTTAGAGATCAGAAGTCTTGTTGGAGAATGATTACCAGATTAGTGATGGTATCTTACTAAAAGAGTGTAAATGATAGAGCGTTATATTATATGATGGGTAGAAAAAGGAAGAATTGTTAATACTCAGAGTGTGTATCTTGTTATCCCTATTGATTTTTATAGAATTATTAACACTTGTAACTGCAGAAATAAATATGCAATAGATTTTTTGTAATGAATTACTAAACAGTAAGTATAATCATATTTTGTATTATTCTGAATTGAAATTATAGAAACCATAAGACTTACTTGAATTTGTGGAAAATATAATAAGGTAATAGAATGACAATCAAATCCGAGCCTTGTGTAACCACGATGTCCTCAAGACAATTTAATTCCCTCCATGGTGTTTAGGGTATGAATTATTGCCTCCCAAGATAGAAGGGATTTACGAGTATGAATAAACACTCTAATTTTCAATCCCGACGAACTCAACTCTGTATAATACTCAAACCGACACAGACATATTTTGGGAATGAAGAAGAAGAGAGAAAATATTTTTCATGTTTTTTAAATTGAACAGGGGTGTTGTATATATAGTTTTTTAGTTGACTGTTCACACAATTAACAATTACAAACGGTTGTAACTGTTGTCTCCAACCAATGATCCAAATGGATTTAATTATTGGTTAAAACCCGAAACAAAAGTTGAATTTAATTATCCCAAAATGAAAAGAATTTTTATAAGCCCATGCCCGAGCTCGACCTGGATCGAGCAGAGTCAGAAGGACGGACGGCACACGCTCGCGCGTGTGAGATTTTGGACCAAACCGAACACATACATAGTGTAGGCCATCTCACCTTCAAATAATTGGGATACCTTAAAGGCATCCAAGTCTTAGTGCACATTTTTGGTTTCATTAAGTCTTCAAATACTCACTAGTCTACTAATGTGGTACTTAATGGGTCACTTGGAGCTCAAAATTTTCATTCATTACTTAATAGTTTCGGACAGGCAAATATTCTATATTATACTCCTCATGAAGGAGAACGTATTTGTACGTGGTTCCAACAAAATCGATCTGTGGGTCCCATAATAAAATTAGCTTTAAAATACTCATTAGGGATTGTTTAAAAACGCATTTACAACAATCCCCCACATGAATAAAATTTAGCTATATATACAACATGATAATGATAATGCAGGTCGTGGTATGAGTAAAATTGAAAATTTATTGTATCGGGAGAAGTAGACTAGTGGACTTGAACTTTCCTTAGTGATATACTATCTGATTTACTTGGTTAATAAGTATACTATATGTCCTAGAACTGTCAACCATTTTTATAAAACTAGACAATATTATTCACACAATATTTCTTCAACACAATTGTTTCTCACGTTTGTGTCCGTTTTATCCATTAACACCATTTGGTTCCGTGAGTATTTTTAGAGAATTTTCCTTTCATTATTCTCATAGAAGTGGCCCTTTCTTACTCACATATGTGATTTCCAAAGGAGTATCTTGCAATACCCCACTTAGACGTACTAAAATATGAATTTCATTAAAAGAATGATTTATCCTAACTTCATGGCAGAGGTGCACTGTCTCATCTTTGGAAGGGATAGGATTAAATATCCTATAGTGCGTAGTGAGTACAATGTAGTTCAGTTTTCCCATTAAAAAGATCTTGGGATCTCCCGTCAACTAGGTTGGGTTGTCACTATATTGATTATTAATTATTTTTTAGGCTTTAGACCCATCCTCTCGATGATCTTTCAACTTTCTCTCGATTTATCCTTTGATAAGTGGACCCACGATATTATCTTTTGACATTACCTAGTCAACAGAGGTAACTCTATTTAAGAGAATTTATCTAAAGGTATTACGCCTATGACGATTATGTCATGACGTTTCGTCATACATGTAATTCTATGTTCGTCTAATCATTAATTGACTATCACAATGTACACATATCGCGAGCACGAGTTTTGACCAATTTGGAACATCCTCTAAAAAATTTAGAAGCCATTCATCTTGTTCTTTGGCTTTATCGAGAGTAATGAATTCAGATTCTAGCATTCATCTAGCAATACACATTTATTTTAAGAATTTCCAAGTGATGGTTGCACCTCCAAGAGTAAATACATATCCAGTTGTTGACTTAGAGGTTTTTGTATTGGATATCCAATTTGCATCGAAATGTCCTTCAAGTATGGTTAGATATCTCAAATAATGTTGTCCATAATTTTGAGCTTATTTTAGATAACCTAAAACTCTTCAAATTTCCTTCCAATGGTCTCTCCCTGGATTACTTGTATCTTGACTTAGCTTACTTATCGAGTATGCTATGTCCAGTCGAGTATAGTTAATGATGTACATTAAACTGCCGATAATATGAGAGTACTCTAATTGAGATATGCTATCACAATTATTTCTTGCTATATGTAAATCTACATCTATTGGTGTCTTAGTAGGACTGATATTACATTTATTGATTTTTTCATGTATTTTCTCTATGTAATGAGGCTGTGATAATATAAGTCCATTGGATATTCGAGAAATTTTAATTGCTAATATAACATTGACGATACTTAGGTCTTTCATGTTGGAACGATTTTTCAACATACGCTTAGTAGTTTTAACAATGTCAATGTTACTATGCATGATTAGCATATCATGCACATAGAGGCATACAATGACATATCCATTTCAGTACTTTTGCAATAAGCACATTTATCACACTCATTTATTTTGAAAAAATTTGGTAACATAGCATTATCAAATTTTTCATGGCATTTCTTTGGTGCTTGTTTTAAACCATAAAGTGATTTTACATGATTACATACTTTCATTTCTTATCAGGGAGCTACGAACCCTTAGGTTGCTCCATATACAATCCCTCATCTAATTAACCATTCAAGAAAGTTGTTTTCACATACATTTAATGTATTTGAAGTCTGTTTATTGTGTCTATTGCTATCGACATTCGAATGGATGTGATTCTTGTAACTGGTGAGTACGTATCGATGTAATATAACCCCTCCTTTTGTCTATATCTTTTATGTAAGAGCAAATTTTGTTCATATCTTAAGCTTACATAAGTTTTTGGCATATCCCGCTACCCTTTGCTTTGAACTGAGTCGAAGTCCGAAGATCTAACATCTCTAACGTTCAAGCATCTCTGTTCTATGAAGGTATAATTCTATTAAGTTTAAATTTATTCCTTCAATTTATTTTAGGATGTTTGTTTTTAGTAAAACTCGAAACAAGATTTTTATTTTAAAATTAAAGCAGTTTTTCTTTATTTAAATTTTTTAAGTACGTGCATCTTGTTCAAACCAGATTGGCTTCTTGTTAGAAGTGATCGTTTGAAGGTTTCTTCGATCGAACATCTCAGGAGGGCGTATTGTTTTACATCGTTTGAAGTTCTTAAAAATGAGATTAGGATTTCTTTCTAATGACCTTGTTGTCGTTCTAACGAGGTTCTTTTCTCTTTCAAATGAGACTGCTTTTTTGTTTCAACGAGTGTCGTCGCCTCAAAATTTGTGTTCGTCTTATAAATACCTATTTCTTTGAGATTTTTCCTAGAATTGATTTTGTACATCTTCAGCAAAAATTTTCAACCTTTTGAGCCTTGAAAAACCCTTTTTTTATTAACAAATTACATTCCCAGTATTTATTTAAGTGAATCAAGTTTAAACCCTATAGTGTGTATCTTGCATATAACCTTTATGGAGAAGGCATCTCCATGGATGACTTGTGATACCCGTGGGTATTCACTTCTGAAGATGGAGGAATTTGGTTCTCTTGATTCTTGTGAGGATCACTGTTAAAGGAAGGTTGCAGCTGTGTGGTTCTTAAGAGGATCATTATATATTCCTTTATTGAATTTGTAAGTTGCGATTTGTAAATTTTATAAAGTGAATAAAAGGTTTTTCCGTTAGGGAATTTTTCCTGAAACCTTGCCTTTCTTGAATGTTTGATTTGATTTATGTATTAAATCACATAGTTGCATATTCTAGGGCTAAAGGATTAAAATTTGGCATGGATTGTCATATGAATTTAATTAGTTAACATCGATAAATAATTATACACTCTCAAATTGGTATCAGAGCAGGTTTCATCAAATTATCATGAGATCCTGATTGTTCGCAAAAAAAATTCTGTGATATCATTTTTTTTGAAAACTTACAAATTTTCTAATGGATAACTTATATAATAGGATGCAAATTTTCGATGGATTGAACTTTGCCTATTGGAAATCCCAAATGGGATCCACTTTAAAATCCATAGATGAAAGAGTTTTGTTAGTATGTGAAAGAGGGTGGACTCCTCCCACCATCACTATTGATAATGTCACAAATCCTAAACCCATTTCACCCTGGACTAATGATGAGTTTAAGTGGAGTATCTACAACTCCCGTGACCTTAATGCTATTTTTGGAACTATGACCCCTTATGAGTTTAGACGTATCATGATGTGCACTATGTATAAGGAAGCATGGGATATCCTCGAGTTGACACATGAGGGTACCAACGCTGTCAAGGAATCTAAGCTTCAAAATTTGACCACCTAATTTGAGACCATCACCATTTTAGATATGAGAGTTTTGCTGAATTTTATGCTAGGTTTCAAACATTATAAACAATAGTTTAATTTGGGTGAGAAAATTATTGATACTAAGTTTGTTAAAAATATTTTGAGGTCACTCCCCACTTGATTTATACCTAAGGTTTTCGTGTGTGTCCATCCCAAGAAAATCTTCGAGCGGAAGGGGGGGGGTGAAGGATCCCTTAAAAGACTGCGGTTTCGCGCCCTTTTTCTGGGCGCTTCGACAGTCGTCGGTGTGGGGTAAATATAAAGAGATGCATTCTCTAGCCTATTTTTCACAAAACAGGCAAAAGAACATGTTGCACTTCAAGAGAGCGGCATCAAGGACAAACTGATCCATACAAAACCAATAGATCGAAGGCTTGGGGCCTAAGTTATGGAATGGGAATATGGTAGGCACCCATCCCCCTTTTTCGGTATCTCATGGGCTAGTGTTATTATTTTCCCTTATTTCTCCTTGAAGTGTGTGCGTGTGTATATATAATGGAGATCGAAATCGTTCAACCCATACCATGGGAACTATAGAGTGAGATCATCCACAAGAGTGTTCCCAAAATAATATATATATAAAATACGATTTGCCCGTTTATCGTGATGTTAATCGTTATTATGAAACGATAATACATGTGGGATGAAATGCAAAAAATTATACTATGTAATGCAACAATATGATAAATGTGGAAATGGGAGATTTTAGGAAAATTGGGAAATTTGTGAAATTTAGAAAAATAGAATGTGGGAAGTTGAAAAATTGGAAAATTATAAGATTGGACTCGAGTCTAGGGCTTTAGTTTGAAACTCTTATGTAGCCTATAAATGCATCAAAGTCCACGTAGTTCAAATGCGGCAGTGGGGTGGGGTTTATCCCATAAATCCGAATGGAATTTTATTACAGATGTATGTGTGTAGAAAATTTATTTTTTTGGTTTTGAAAAGTGTGATGGATAATTCAATTTGAAATTTATGTGCGTAACTCTCTTTTTGTCTGTTTTGGTGTTTTTTTATATAAAATAAAATATGTGCAATATACTGATAAAAATGAAGATATTAATATGTATGAACTAAAGTAGGAACTAGATTATGAATCTAATGAAGTTTATGCAAAAATAAGGAATTTAAAGAGCGGGGGAAGGAATTGAACCTTCTTTGAAGCTCGATCCTTGATCTTGGATGTACTCCCTTGAATGTGAGATGCCCATTGCATGAGAGAGAATATTATTTTGCCAAATTGGGTATGAAAAGGATGGGAATGTAAGCTTGAATGGAACTTCACATGGGGAGCTTTGTTGATTTCAGGAGAATGTTACTGAGATTTGATCACTAGTGTTCGTCTTTGGTGTGAGGTCATGACCTCATTTTATAGGGTCAGGGGGTTTGCGATCGACACTTTCCTTGTCCTGCCTATCAGCAGGTGATCATAGGTACACTGCCGATAGGTAAGGTTTGGGACCTGCCAATTAGCAGTCTCGTGCAGATTTTCTTAAAAACATGGTCGTAGAATGTAATCTATTGATCCGAATAATGCACGGGTCATACCATTATAAAGATAATTCAGGGACCTTTAATATTCCTTTAGATTTCTTTCGAGTCCAGGAGTTGACTTTGGGCCAAATATTGCTCGGGAGCGCACGTCGGTCCTTTGGACGAGAGATCGTCAGACGAAAACGGATCCTTCGTCCGTATGGTAAGTTAATATCGTGCACGGGGCCGACTGTTGGAAAGATTAATAGTTATACTTTGACATTCCAAAAATTCTCTCAGTTTGGATAGTTGACCTAGTTCAACTGGGGCTTTGAACCGCCCGATGACCTCTCGGAGTAAAATGGATTGTTCTTTTGTATCGTAGGTAAGAATCATGCATAGGGTGGACTGTTAGAAAGGGTATTCAGTGACCTTTAGAGATTCATTCAGTCTCATTCGAGCTGAAGAGCTGACCTTGGCCAAACGGAGCCCGAGAGCGCCCGATGGCCTCCAGATCAATTTTTAGGAGAAAACTGATCGTTCATCCGAATGCTTATGCCGTTTTGCACAAGGGGTGGACCATTGTAAATGGGTTTCAGTTCCCTTTGAAGATTCAAAGAGCCCTCTCTCTGACGGTGGGGTTTATTAGGTTCAAATTAGGGCTTGGCATCACCTGGTGGCCTCTAAATCGGTACTCGGAGTGCAACCTAGGGTTTGTACGGAAATGGGGAGGTGCTAGGGAACTAAGGAGAGACTTAGGGGCTCCTATAATGTGGTGTCTACAGAGACCCTCAACGGGTGAGCTTAGAACAAGTGAAAGTCGTCGAATAGACACCACATGCTAGAGGTCAGTTTTGCGGACCTACACTATGAGGATGACCGGTTTAGAGGGTCGAGGTCGATTCTGAGGACTTAAGGGGATGGCCAATTCTAAGGACTGAGGTCAAAGGTAGGGAGTGAACAATTATGTGGGAAAAAATCAATTATTTGAGCTTAAGATAGGGGTGACCTATTCTGGGGGTCAAAGCCAATTTTGCTGGCTTAAATAGGATTGTCCAATTCTGCGGGCTTAAGTAGAAGTTACCAATTCTGTTGGTCGAAGCCAATTATGCTGGCTTAAGTAGGGGTAACCACTTATGTGGGTCAAAGCCAATTTCGCGGGCTTAAGTAGAAGCGAACAATTATGCGAGTCGAAGCCAATTCTACAAGCTTAAGTAGGGGTGACCAATTCTGCGGATCAAAGCAAGTTTTGTGGGCTTAAGTAGGGGTG
Source organism: Sambucus nigra (assembly GCA_949130495.1). Taxonomy (NCBI): domain Eukaryota; kingdom Viridiplantae; phylum Streptophyta; class Magnoliopsida; order Dipsacales; family Adoxaceae; genus Sambucus; species Sambucus nigra. The sequence goes on along the minus strand of OX422213.1, from coordinate 256,274,466 downwards.
ACCAATTCTGAGGGCTTAAGTGGGGTGACCAATTCTTCGGGTCAAATCCAATTCTGAGGGCTTAAGTAGGGGTGACCAATTCTGCGGGTCAAAGACAATTCTGCAGGCTTAAGTAGAAGCGACCAATTTTGTGGGCTTAAGTAGGTGTAACCAATTTTATGGGTCAAATCCAATTCTGTGGGATTAAAATAGGGGTGACCAATTCTGCAGGTCAAAGCCAATTTCGAGGGCTTAAGTAGGGGAGACCAATTCTGCGGGCTAAAGCCAATTCTGCTGGCTCAAGTAGGGGTGACCAATTCTGCGGGTATAAGTAGACCAATTCTGCAGGTCGAAGCCAATTTTGAGGGCTTAAGATAGGGGTGACCAATTATGTGGGCTTAAGTAGAAGCGACTAATTCTGCGGGCTTAAGTTACCTGTGAAAATTTGGAGACTCCACTGGGGATACGTGTAATACCCCGCATTTTTATCGATATTTATTTATGGGATTAATTAAATTAAATGTGAATTAATTGAGATTTAATCCGGATAAAATACTAATGAGATGTGAGTTGGTATTTGATTATAATGTGAATATATGGCAATATATGAATATATTGAATTTGTCGTGAAATTGAAATACGGCAATTTGGGAAATTTTGTTGGGACGCGCGTGACAGTCGCGTCAGGAATATAATTATTTTAATTAAAAAAAGTGGATTTTATTTTTATCAACCGTATGATCATTTTGAGTGCGCCAACGTGTCTGGAAGGGTCGAAATAGTCAGAAAATATCAGCCGGGGGTTTAGTTTGGGTCCCGGGGCATTATTGGGCCATACCGGCAACTTAAAAGGGTATTTTGGTAATTTTGAAATTTTGGAAATAATAACCAACGAATTTTGGGACTTAATATTAGGTTATTTTGTAACCCACTAAGCCATTACCAGCACTTAACCATCTAAAGGGCTACGGGAGTTATAGGAGAGGTTAGCGAGAGTTTCCAAAGAGAAAACACAACCTCCATCTTCAACCTTCAACCTTGGGAGGAAAAGAGAGAGTGCAACCTTCATCATTCTACACCAAATTCAGAGAATAATCCAAGGCAAGTGGTTTAATTACGTTAATTTCAAGCGAATGCTTCTTCCATGCTTAGAAATTGATATAATTGCATTGTATTGGGAGACTTGTAAAAACCCATGTAATTTGGAGTTATAAATTCAGATTATGATATAGGTTTGCATGTAGAATTGTTGTTGGATGATTGAACTAAAAGAATTACTACTTTTTATGTTACAAAAACGGATTTATTTATGCAAATTTAAGACTTTAAATTTCTAGGGTTCATGTTCATAAGGTTTGGGAAAAATTGGGGAGATTTGATGATTAGATGCGGTTTAGGATGATTTGATCCCATATATATGTTAATATACGACCTAAGTATGCTTAAGAATGATTAGAAACCTTGAACTACTGTTGGAATGATGTTTAGATGAGATTAGAGGAGAAGAAAATTGGGAAAAACGAGATAGGAAAATTCTTAGCTCGAAACAGTCACCTCGTTAGAAGGCCTGCCCAGGTCGTTCGAACGAGCTCATTCGAACGAGCTTCTAACGAGTTGACAGTTTGACTTCTAACGAGTGGGATTTTCATTCGATGCTTTTCGTTCGAACAAGATCTCGTTAGATTCCCACTTCGTTCGAACGAACTCTCGTTCGAACGACCTCGTTCGAATGAGACTTCTAACGAGTTGGCAGATTGGCCTTTTTGGCCTGGTTTGATTTCTAGTGTCCCGTAACCTTGTTTAATTGTAGAGATAACATTACCTTGATGACAAATTGATATAGTTGGGATATTTCGGGATATATTGGGGAGTAAAATATAGAAGAATGATTTGAACCAAATGGTAATTGTGGGTTAGGATGCGAATAACTAATTACGACGTGAGGATAATGGATGATGTGTATATATAAATCGGGGACACGTTTATTGGTGTAAGAATGAGAAGTATACCACTAATAAATTATGGTAATTACTAAGATGTGTGCATGCTTAGTATATGTATATGATTTTATGTGTACGACATACCTACCATACTTGCTATCACGGGAGGTCTACGTTCGCTTAGGGCCATCTAATCCTTGTGTGCCCGGATTTAGATTGGTACCTAGAGGACATAGTTCAAGGGAATGACTTAATTGTGAGTTAATAAGTCAGCTGACTATGGAGCATAGGTATGTACGTGACCATGGATATGTTGAATTATGTTCCCCTCCATTTTCGTGTGTTGTGCTTATTCTAACAATTCCTGAGAGATTCGGAATTTGTAATCCTTATGTACGTGATGTACCGGGATGGATAGCAGAGTATGTGTGCACCGCAGCTTAGCCTCGGGGTGCTTGTATTGTATATTTATGATGTGAATGATATACGGTTAAATGAACAGAATTGATATGTTTAATTATGAGAATAATTTATAGTAAATCCTTGAGAAGACAAATAAGGGGATAACCTCCAGTAAATGGTAATGCTAATAATTGAGAATTCGAGTTTAAGTAAAGCTATCTATTCAAGTGATAACATTGGGAATTCATATTGTGAATCGAGTAGAAAGGTTAATAATTGTTTTGGTTTAGATAGATATGAGAAGCACTTGTATGGGTACGTTTCGTTAGGAGTGCACAAGTAGTCGAGAGGTGAGTATTTCATGTGAGCGCACGTCCTAACATGTACTTTGCATTCATTGTTTTTAATGTTGTTAAAACACTTGCTGTTTTTAAAATATTCTCCACATTCGGGCTCTGACCCGTTTTCTTTCAAATCTATCTTTTTGTAAAAAACATTTTAGGTGCCCAGCCACAAGGACACCATGCATAGGAATTCTATACAGGTGACGAGCTGTAGCTGTTGTGGAAGTTACAGGGCCTTGACAGTAGACGCCTCCTTTTCTTGTCTTGATTCTATATTCAGATTCATCATTTGTAGGGCAAGTCGCCCATTTCTTTTAGAGACACTTTACATTTCAGTTATTCAGACTTTGGTTTCTAATTAATTCAGGATACATGCTATGGTTCTTATTTCAGTTCTGTATTTGGATTGTTGTGAGGAGTATTTCCTCCAGACTTATTATTATTCGATGATTACTATAGTTGGACTTTATTGTGAATGGTTATGTTATTCTTTATATTTCACTTATTGCATGTTAATCAGAGTTAACTTAAAATTTGGCAACTCACTTTTTAAATACTAGGTGGTTAGTAATTATTAAAATGTTTTCGACAATGATGTTATTAATTGAACCAACTTGGCATTTTATATTAATTTAATAAATGAGTAGCTACCCGGCATTTAATTAGTCGGGGTGTCACAGGTGGTATCAGAGCATCAGGTTCAAGTGTCCTTTAGGATCTGTACGGCTTGTTATGTTTTCGCTGAGCTTTCTTTGATGTAGAGCCCTATATTTTAGGACTGTTGTATTCTTTTTGTATGCTTCGCTCTTCAGCTATTTTGGGTTTATAACTGCGAACTTATAGACCTTACTCTTATTTCAGATGCCTCCACGATGTGCGCAGCGAGTTCCTAGGGATGCACAGCTAGAGCCACAACCAGCACCAGTACAGGGCACCATGAATGCCGCCGAGGTTGCAGCTATTGTAGCCCAAGCGGTAAATGACGCCCTAGCCGTTGTACAATAGGCACCACCCCAGGCGCCGGTAGCAGCGCCAGTTCAGGAATATGCATTCCCGTCTGCTTGGGAACGTTTTTGAGATGCTTTTCAGAAAGCACACCCTCCGGAGTTCGCCGGTAGCTCCGATGTCGTGGTATCTAGTCAGTAGAGGAAAGATATTCAGAGGTACTTGAGGATGTATGAGTGCACCGATGTTCAGAGGCAGATACTAGCTACTTTTAAGCTAGTGGGATCGACATTGCAGTGGTGGGAGTCTATTACCACCGCAGAAGAGAGGAATACTCTCACGATACAGGAGTTCTGGGTGCGGTTCGACCGCAAATATTTTCCGGCAGCTGTTCACACGGAAATGAGGAGGAAGTTGATGAACCTTAGACAGGAGGGAAGGACTGTGGCCGAGTATGAGGCCGAATTCACTAACTTACTGAACATTGTACCGGATGAGATACCGACGGAAGAGAAGAAGATTCAGAAGTTCACAGATGGATTGACTTGGAGGATCCGTCAGCATTTGTTAGGGAATCTCTCTTTAGCCACTTACTCTGATGTGGTTAACGTTGCACTGTTACACTGTCAGGATCATCGCTTTCACATGTCTGAGAGCAAGAGATCAGGGGAGTCCAGCCATCAGGGCAAGATCGGGGGAAATGGTGCCAGCGGGGCACATTATGCTCAGGGACAATACAGACAGGGTGACCAGGGTTCCCAACAGGGGGATACTAAGAGATTCAGATCTGGGGGATTCAGAAGTGGAAATGGAGGTTTTAGGCAGGGCCATCAGGGTCCGAACGGACATCAGGGCCAGCAGGGTCAGAATGGTCAACAGCAATTTCAGCAGGGCCAGCAAGGCCAGGGCAGAAATGGTAACGGTCACCAGGGCCGTGGTCAGTAGGGATAGCGAGGGGGAAACTTCCAGGGAAAGTGTTTCATTTGTGGTAAGATTTTCCACAAACGTCAGGATTGTCCTGATAGGGGCAGGGCCCCACAACAGCAGCAGCAGGGTGCTCGACACTAGCCGCAGAGGCCTATGTTTCCTGCCGCCCTCCCGGCACCGCCACAGATGGCAGCATTACCACCCATTCCAGCGGTCCCAGTTCAGCAGGGACAGCTTCAGTATGGGAGAGTGTATCAGCTCCAGGAGGTCGCAGCCCCACAGGATCCACCAGCCATTGAGGGTATGTTCTCTATTCAGGGGACTATGGGGCGTATTTTATTTGACACGGGGGCTACACATTGTTTCATTGCTATGAGATTTGCACGCACCCTTGGGTTGTTAGACACCGCCGAGAGTACGGTTACTTGTGTAAATTCGCCGTTGAGTAGGGGTTCCGTGATTTCCCTTGTATGTAGAGGCGTGGGTATAGAGATTGGGAGGTTTACTCTACCCGCGGATATGTTAGTGTTAGAGATGACCGAGTATGATGCCATTATTGGTATGGATTGGCTAGTTGCGTATCGAGCCATGATTGACTGTCTTAGTAGAAGTATTATCTTTGCCATTCCCGGGCAGGAGATGTTTTTGGTGGCGATGCCTCGTCCTGAGGGAGGATCGTCCACTCATTTGTACTATATAGAGGAGGAGACCTCTAAAGAAGTGGTGATACCACTTGATTCGATTCCGGTTGTTCGAGAGTTTGTCAATGTATTTCAGGATATACCTGGACTACCTCCGAGTAGGGGGATATATTTTGTGATTGATTTGACACTGGGCACTCGGCCTATTGCCCGCGCACCTTACCGTATGGCTCCAGCTGAGATGAGAGAATTACGGGATCAGATTGAGCAGTTGTTGGGGCAGGGGTTTATTCGGAGGAGTACTTCGTCGTGGGGTGCCCCTGTGTTGTTCGTGAAGAAGAGGGATGGAGCGTTGAGGTTGTGTGTAGACTACCAGGAGTTGAATAAGGTCACGATACGGAATAAGTATCCGTTGCCCCGAATCGACGACTTATTCGACCATTTGAGAGGAGCTTATTTCTTCTCAAAGATTGATTTGCGATCGGGATACCATCAGTTGCGTATCAGGGAGGAGGACGTCTCGAAGACTGCTTTCTTAACGAGATATGGTTCCTACGAGTTTCAGGTTATGCCTTTTGGTTTGACCAATGCTCCAGCCGTGTTTATGGACTTGATGAATAGGGTGTTCAGAGAGTTCCTGAACCAGTTCGTCATTGTCTTCATTGATGACATTCTGGTTTACTCCCAGACAGATGAGGAGCACGCCGAGCATTTGAGGCAGGTTTTGCAGACGCTACGTCAGAACGAGTTGTATGCAAAGTATGAGTAGTGTGGATTTTGGCTGAAGGAGGTTCAGTTTTTGGGGCATATTATTTCCGACCGAGGGATAACTTTTGATCCGGGTAAGGTATCCGCGGTGAGGGAGTGGGGACAGCCCACGACACCGACTGAGATCCATAGTTTCTTGGGCCTAGCAGGATACTATAGGAGGTTCATTCGGGGTTTCTCAAAGATAGCGGGTCCTTTGACACATCTGACTCGTAAAGGTGTGCTGTTTATTTGGAGTGATGCCCGTCAGTTGGCACTCGATGAGTTGAAGGACAAGTTGACCTCAGCACCTGTGTTAGCATTGCCGAGAGCGGGAGTTGAGTATCTAGTTTACACCGATGCGTCCTTACAAGGACTTGGAGGTGTATTACAGCAGGAGAGTCAGGCCATAGCTTATGCTTCCCGTAAGCTTAAGCCTCACGAGAAGAATTACCCCACCCATGACTTGGAGTTAGCGGCAGTGGTATTTGCCCTTCGGATTTGGAGACATTATCTTTTGGGGGAGAAGTTTCGATTGTTCACGGACCACAAGTCCCTACAGTACCTGTTCACGCAGAAGGAGTTGAATATGTGACAACGGAGGTGGCTTGAGTTTGTGAAGGACTATCAGTTTGATATCCAATATCACCCGGGGAAGGCTAACGTGGTAGCAGACGCGTTGAGTCGTAGGCCAGTAGATGAAGTGGCAGGGGTGTGGAAGGCAAAGTTGAAGGAGTTGGGACACCAGGATGCAGTGGCCCAATCATTCATGTCGGTGATGACTGTTACATTGCAGATTGTCACGAGAGTGGTAAAGGCACAAGCAGATGACTCGTTCTGTCAGGAGCAGGTAGTTCGATTATTAACAGAGGGAGCCGAGTCCTATACCGTTAGCTCAGACGGGGGATTACGCTTCAATGGGAGACTGGTAGTTCCGGAGACACGAGGTGATGCCAGAGTCGCACGGCTCACGGTTCGCGGTACATCCCGGTGGGGACAAAATGTACCAAGACATGAGATGTCAGTATTGGTGGAGCGGAATGAAGAAAGATATTGCCGTGTTTGTTTCTAAATGCGCCACTTGTCAGCTGGTAAAAGCAGATCATCAGAGACCGGCAGGACTTCTACAGCCATTAGAGGTCCCGATGTGGATGTGGGAGAGCATATCCATGGACATTATCACGGGGTTACCTACGTCACAGAGGGGTCACGACTCCATTTGGGTAATTGTGGACAGGTTGACCAAAGTCGCTCATTTTCTACCCGTAAGGACCGACTACACTACGGGACGGTATGCCCAGCTCTTTATTGCAGAAATAGTGAGACTTCACGGTGTGCCCCTAAATATCGTGTCTGACAGAGACAAGATATTTGTTTCACGGTTTTGGGAAAGTTTTCAGGAGGCCATGGGCACAAAATTGCGGTTGAGTACGGCTTATCATCCGCAGACCGATGGGCAAACCGAACGTACAAATCAGATGTTGGAAGACATGTTGCGTATGTGCATCATTGATTTTGGGGGTGGATGGGAGCAGTATCTTCCACTGGTGGAGTTTGCTTACAACAACTCCTACCAGTTCACCATTGGCATGGCTCCATTTGAGGCGTTGTACGGTAGACCTTGTCGTTCCCCAGCATATTGGTTAGAGGTGGGGGACAACAAACTATTTGGGCTGGAAGTGATTCATGATACTTCTGCGAGAATAGAATTGATACGGAGTCGCATTCGGGTAGCTCAGGATCGGCAGAAGAGCTACGCTGATGCGAAGAGATTCTTCAGGGAGTTCCAAGTGGGGGACCAGGTTTTACTCAGAGTATCTCCTATGAAGGGGATTATGCGATTTGGGAAGAAGGGGAAGTTGGCACCGAGATACGTGGGACCATTTCCTATCATCGAGCGGATTGGGTCTGTTGCGTATAGACTTAGGTTACCGGAGCATTTACACAGGATTCATGATGTGTTTCATATTTCCTCGCTAAGGAAATATCTTAGAGATGATTTGGCTCATTCTCACATTGCTTTGGAGGACATCGATCTCCAGCCCGATAGCTCCTACGAGGAGGGACCGATTGCTATTTTGGACCGAAGTGAGCGGAAACTGCGGTCAAAGATAGTTCCGTTAGTGCGTGTTCAGTGGCGACATCATAATGTCTAGGAGTCCACATGGGAGCGCGAGGATGAGATGCGCGAACGTTACCCAGAGTTGTTTTTACCAGGTACTTTCTAGTTCCGAATTTCGGGACGAAATTCTGTTATTAGGGGGGAAGTATGTAATACCCCGCATTTTTATCGATATTTATTTATGGGATTAATTAAATTAAATATGAATTAATTGAGATTTAATCCGGATAAAATACTAACGAGATGTGAGTTGGTATTTGATTATAATGTGAATATATGGCAATATATGAATATATTGAATTTGTCGTGAAATTGAAATACGACAATTTGGAAAATTTTGTTGGGACGCGCGTGACAGTCGCGTCAGGAATATAATTATTTTAATTAAAAAAAGTGGATTTTATTTTTATCAACCGTATGGTCATTTTGAGTGCGCCAACGTGTCCGAAAGGGTCGAAATAGTCAGAAAACATCAGTCGGGGGATTAGTTTGGGTCCCTGGGCATTATTGGGCCATACCGGCAACTTAAAAGGGTATTTTGGTAATTTTGAAATTTTGGGAATAATAACCAACGAATTTTGGGACTTAATATTAGGATATTTTGTAACCCACTAAGCCATTACCAGCACTTAACCAACTAAAGGGCTACGGGAGTTATAGGAGAGGTTAGAGAGAGTTTCCAAAGAGAAAACACAACCTCCATCTTCAACCTTCAACCTTGGGAGGAAAAGAGAGAGTGAAACCTTCATCGTTCTACACCAAATTCAGAGAATAATCCAAGGCAAGTGGTTTAATTACGTTAATTTCAAGCGAATGCTTCTTCCATGCTTAGAAATTGATATAATTGCATTGTATTGGGAGACTTGTAAAAACCCATGTAATTTGGAGTTATAAATTCAGATTATGATATAGGTTTGCATGTAAAATTGTTGTTGGGTGATTGAACTAAAAGAATTACTACTTTTTATGTTACAAAAATGGATTTATTTATGCAAATTGAAGACTTTAAATTTCTAGGGTTCATGTTCATAAGGTTTGGGAAAAATTGGGGAGACTTGATGATTAGATGCGGTTTAGGATGATTTGATCCCATATATATGTTAATATACGACCTAAGTATGTTTAAGAATGATTATAAACCTTGAACTAATGTTGGAATTATGTTTAGATGAGATTAGAGGTGAAGAAAATTGGGAAAAACAAGATAGGAAAATTCTGGGCTCGAAACTGTCACCTCGTTAGAAGGCCTGCCCAGGTCGTTTGAACGAGCTCGTTCGAATGAGCTTCTAACGAGTTGACAGTTTGACTTCTAACGAGTGGGATGTTCGTTCGATGCCTTTCGTTCGAACGAGATCTCGTTAGATGCCCACTTCGTTCGAACGAACTCTCATTCGAACGACCTCGTTTCGAACGAGACTTCTAACGAGTTGGCAGATTGGACTTTTTGGCCTGGTTTGATTTCTAGTGTCCCGTAACCTTGTTTAATTGTAGAGATAACATTACCTTGATGACTAATTTATATGGTTGGGATATTCGGGATATATTGGGGAGTAAAATATAGAAGAATGATTTGAACCAAATGGTAATTGTGGGTTAGGACGCGAATAACTAATTACGACGTGAGGATAATGGATGATGTGTATATATAAACCGGGGACACGTGTATTGGTATAAGAATGAGAAGTATACCACTAATTAATTTTGGTAATTACTAAGATGTGTGCATTCTTAGTATATGTATATGATTTTATGTGTACGACATACCTACCATACTTGCTATCACGGGAGGTCTACATTTGCTTAGGGCCATCTAATCCTTGTGTGCCCGGATTTAGATTGGTACCTAGAGGACATAGTTCAAGGGAATGACTTAATTGTGAGTTAATAAGTCAGCTGACTATGGAGCGTAGGTATGTACGTGACCATGGATATGTTGAATTATGTTCGCCTCCATTTTTGTGTGTTGGGCTTATTCTAACAATTCCTGAGAGATTCGGAATTTGTAATCCTTATGTACGTGATGTACCGGGATGGATAGCAGAGTATGTGTGCACCGCAGCTTAGCCTCGGGGTGCTTGTATTGTATATTTATGATGTGAATGATATACGGTTAAATGAACAGAATTGATATGTTTAATTATGAGAATAATTTATAGTAAATCCTTGAGAAGACAAATAAGGGGATAACCTCCAGTAAATGGTAATGCTAATAATTGAGAATTCGAGTTTAAGTAAAGCTATCTATTCAAGTGATAACATTGGGAATTCATATTGTGAATCGAGTAGAAAGGTTAATAATTGTTTTGGTCTAGATAGATATGAGAAGCACTTGTATGGGTACGTTTCGTTAGGAGTGCACAAGTAGTCGAGAGGTGAGTATTTCATGTGAGCGCACGTCCTAACATGTACTTTGCATTCATTGTTTTTAATGTTGTTAAAACACTTGCTGTTTTTAAAATATTCTCCACATTCGGGCTCTGACCCGTTTGCTTTCAAATCTATCTTTTTGTAAAAGCCATTTTAGGTGTCCAGCCACAAGGACACCATGCATAGGAATTCTATACAAGTGACGAGTTGTAGCTGTTGTGGAAGTTACATGGCCTTGATAGTATACGCCTCCTTTTCTTGTCTTGATTCCATATTCAGATTCATCATTTGTAGGGAAAGTCGCACATTTCTTTTAGAGACACTTTACATTTCAGTTATTCAGACTTTGGTTTGTAATTAATTCAGGATACATGCTATGGTTCTTATTTCAGTTCCGTATTTGGATTGTTGTGAGGAGTATTTCCTCCAGACTTATTATTATTCGATGATTACTATAGTTGGACTTTATTGTGAGTGGTTATGTTATTCTTTATATTTCACTTATTGCATGTTAATCAGAGTTAACTTAAAATTTGGGAACTCACTTTTTAAATACTAGGTGGTTAGTAATTATTAAAATGTTTTCGACAGTGATGCTATTAACTGAACCAACTTGGCATTTTGTATTAATTTAATAAAGGAGTAGCTACCCGGTATTTAATTAGTCGGGGTGTCGCAATACGTATCTTGTAGTTCTTCTAGGAATTTGGGGAAGCATTTGATTTTAGGTTCCTCCGGGGAAGAGGGAATGATCCGAGGGTTGGATGATTCTCAATCGGGGAATTTTTGAATTATGTGGTGTCCTTTAGAGACGTTGCTGGGGAGACATGAAATTGATTTCGGGCATTCTGCTGGGGGAGATGAGGGTTATGCCAGGGAAATGAGTATCGAAAAAATGTTTTTCTTACTGGACAAGTTTCCCAAATCCATTTGGGACTTTGGGGAATTTTTTGGAGATTTTCTGACATTTTTCGAGCTTTTTGATGAAATTTCTAAGGGGGTGCCGATCGGAATAGATATAGGGGTGCCAAATGGTAGTGTAATGGTCTTTTGGGGTACCTCGAGCAGGTGGAGGGACAGTTCCAATCGGTAGGTGGCTGGGAGATGCCGATCGATATGCCCTTTAGCCTCATATAAAAAGGTGGCGGTTCTCCTTATTTTTCACATCTTTTCGACTTGCCTTCTTCTACAAAATCGTTCCAACGTTCCAAAGTCAAAAGATGGATTATCTCTCAAGTAGCGAAACACACACAACGTGGCTTAATGCTGAGGACTGGGCAGGCTTGGAATAGAGGGCTAGGGTGCCCCTTGCTTTGGGCAGCGAAAACTCTTTTGACTAATTCGAGGAAGTAGTGGATGATCGAACTCTCTTGTGTGAGCCTTCGCATCATCGCTCTTCTAGGGTGGTTAACCCTAAAGGCTATGTAAGCATTTATTACTTTTGGTATTCTCTACCCTTTTTTCTTGGTGAGATTTCCTTTTTTCTTTTGACAAAGGTTTTTCTTTTCCTTTTCGCTTTTGACAATCTGATGTTTTTATATCGACTATGAGTGCTCGAGGTACGATAGGGATTAAGGATGTTTGGGAGCACCTTCCATCTGTGGTGTATTAGATGGTGTCCTTAGCCGATTTTGGGAGACTGGCGTCAGCTCTAGATGAGACGCCCCGTTCTACGGACGTTCTTTGTGCTCTAGGTTAGAGGTGGTGAGACACCACCCACACCTTTAATTTTGGATTTGGGGAGATGATGGTGACTCCCATTGATGTGAATTAGCTGTTGGGTCTGGATTATGAGGGTGCGCAGATTGAGGTGGATAGGACTATGAGGGTGACGCCGGAGGCGTTGACGGCGACATTAGGTAATATAGAAAGGGTAGTCTTTGAAGAATATCTTCGTTTATCTCTTCTGAGGGAGTTGTTATCGAGGAGGAGGATTGATGAGAGTGATAGGCGACAGGTGTGGCAAATGGATCATCTATTCATTTTGCTAGTGCTGGAGGTTTTCTGGTGGCGACGAGTGGCGAAATCGTGCACTTGTGGTTTTTGCCATTTTTGAGGGTGTTTTCAGACATCCATCTTTATGAATGGGGGAGCCTGACCTTGGCGACCCTTTATTATTCTTTTGATGCATTCAACCGGTGCTACTGGAAAATTTTTATTGGAGCCACGTATCTTCTTGATGTATTCTTCATTTTTCGCATCTTTCTTTATGTATTCACATGTTTCTTCATGCATTTTATTCTTGATTTCATAAGTGTTGACCCTTTTTCCCTTGTAGACATGGTTCTGTAAGGTAATTAGTTTAAACACCCAAATGATAGCTTTGAAAGATGAGTATGTTGGGGATTTCTGCCGGATGTATCAGTTGCGGAAGTCTAATCGGAAATTGAAGAAATCCCTCTCTGTGGAGACGGTGCGTCAGGTTTTGAATGTCCTGACGAGTGAGCGAGTAAGCCCCCCTTTTCCTTGAGACTGTCTTTCCCTTGATGATCTTTTGTTAATATTGATTCTTTTTCTCTCTTGCTGGGGAATTTGTAGGTGACCTTTTATCTATGGGGGATGCCTATCAAGCATATGGGGGTGTTTGGGGGACATGCGCAGATGTGGCATATGTTAGTGCATGAGTTTGGCTATTCTTGGTATCTTGGGGATAGAGTGGTTATACAGATTGTGGAGGATGAGGTCGCAGTGCCACCGACGAAACCCCCATTGTTCATGAGGCGAGTTTGGGATATGTTAAATGACGCTTGAGTGGCTGCAATGATGGGTGAGCCTTACTCGTCATATACCGACATGGAGGAGATGCATGATTATATGGACTTTGTGGAGAGTTGGTTGATTCCACCCAACATATATGACACGATGCCTCTTACTCACACGAGCTTGAGTCGGAAGGTGGGGTCCTTCCACAGTGCAGGCGGTGCGACGACATCAGTGGAGATGGCGACTTTGAAGGCTCCCTTTGTACGACTGTTCTTGCCTAGTTATAATATTCGGACGGAAAACGAAGGGTCGATGCGTATACTGCACCGTCCTAGTGTGATGGACCCAGAGGAGTTAGGCTTGACAGAGGAGATCCTTCGACCTAAGGTATACTTTTTTCCTCTTTATCTATTGATTTCCTGTTTTTTACCTTTTGCCTCAAACTGACTGATTTGCTCTTTCTATTTTCTTTTACAGCACATCCGGGTCTCCACCACTTGGCTAAGGGATATTTGGGATTGGATATCTTCGGTGACTGACCACATTAAGGATGTGATTCCGGTTACTTCTTTTTTTTTTTTGTCTACCTCATTTGAGGAAGGGTCTGGCTCGGGGAGTGGTGGCACATCATCTCACCACAGAGGGAAGAGGGCGCACCGCAGTGAGGGAAGCAATTAGAGAGAGGGAAGAGAGATAAAGAAGTGAGAGGGAGAGAGTTTGTGGATGAAGAGAGAGAGAGAGATAGAGAGGAAATGTGGGTGAGAGAGATAGAGAAAGGAAATTGGGTTCGGGCTGCCCCCCGTTGTATTTCTTGTTTTCTTTTTTCCTATAAAAAACAATGTAATACAACAAAAATATATGCAAATGAAGTGAATTTTTTTGTTAATTTATTTTTGTGATTAATGCGCATGCTTTTTTTACTTTGCTGCTGAGACCGTAAAAAGAATTAAAAATGATTTGAGAAGGATTTTATTTTAAATGGGATAAGTTAAAACATAAGGATAAGGAAATTCAGAATTCCCTTAAGATAAAAATTATTTTTATTGAATTTTTTTTATTTTGACAAAAGAGGAGAAAGGGATTTTTCCCAAAATAGGGGGTTGTCGATTGGCATGAGCCATGTCCTGCCTATCGGCATATCAGTCCAGTCCAATCAACCTAAGGCTTTGATTGCACTTTCTTCAATTGCTTGGTACCTGGTGGGGAAAGTTTTCCTCCAATTTCTGCAGGGTTTATTATCTATGCTTGAGAGTTTTCAAGTATAAATAGAGGTGTGGATGGGGATTTTCTTCACATTTCCACATTCTTTTTCCCTTATATCCTTCTTTGCTCACCTTATTCTTCTTTTCTGATATGGCTCTCCCTGGTAATGTTCAGTTTGTGAACTATCTCGAAATCTTGGAAGCAATGTGTTCTTACAATCTTTCAACATGCGACGAGTCTCTTTTTGGCACAACCGGCCCATAAAGTGGAATATACTGATGACAGCCGTGGAATTTTGGTATCTCAAAGACCATGTCTTTCGCTTCAGGTTAGAAGAACTATGTCCGACTTATGAAGAGTTTTCTGCCATATTAGGGATAAATCCCAGCGTTGCAGCAGCTATGCCTGAGTTTTTTCGGTCCCCTAGGGAGATTTTGGCAAGATTTCTCCACATTTCACCTTTGGCAGCCAGTTCGTTGGTCACAAGAGGAATGATTTCTCTTCCTACGGTTCTATATTCTATGCATTTTTGGGATATCGGGGATGCTAGTCACGCTGGGGCTGTCATTTTGGGTGTGGTCTTAAAACTGCTATTGGTAACTGGGGAAGTATTGGTGGACCCCCAACTTACAAATATTGTTTCTTGGATGTCGTACCATCACAATCCTGTGGCGGTGATACTGGTGGAGACTTTGAATGGTCTGGATGCCTAGCAGGAAGTTTGTTCTGACTTTTTTAGGGGTAGCCCTGTAATGCTATTCATGTGGCTATCAGAAAGGTTTCGTATGGTAGTCCCACCTGAGTATCCTTTGCCGACAATGCCAAACTTCATCTCACACTATTTTATTAGTGTGGGCCTAGACATTGAGATTTGGGAGAACTAGTTCGTAGAGCATGGGGCTCGAGGCTTGCACTGGTCATGCCTTGGTGGGGGAGCTACTGCCCATTCTGGAACTCAGGGAGTAACAATATGCCTGATTAGTAGGCCTCAAGCAGACCTCTTTCTACTTTCCCTGGAGGCTATTGTGCCAATTGGGATGGGAATAAATTATTCCACCGCAGAGACTGAACTTCTTTCCTGTGGAGGACATGATAGAGAGTATGCTCATGCGGCTTGATTCTTTGTGGGAGAATCATCGTTCATCGACCCACCTCTCCCAATCTATGGATAGAGTCTATAACGTCTCTGGGAACACCATGAAGTGGTTGTGGAAGAAGGTTATGGCCAAGATGCTGGCTGTAGAGACTGGGAAAAGGTGGTTTGTCATATCTGATACCATAGAGGGAGGCGTTGTTGTTTTTCCCAAGCTAGTTTGGGCTTATCACTCTATAGAGCATCTGGGACACTCCATTCAAGCAGGGGAGGTTTGGGGACCCCAGGATATGGGTGATGATGGGGCTAGTTCCTCTGATAGCTGCAGGTAAAATTTTTTGAATCTTTTATAATGGGTGTGGTTTTGTGTTTGGAAATGATTTGAGGGTTATTTTGGGAGTAGTGGGGCTTATTTTTATTTTTTATTTTTAGAAAGGTAGGAGTAGGCTAACAAGGGAAGTCATTTGACTGCCTATGCCGATGTAATCATACTGAAATTTTGAATAATAAAATAAATGAGGTTTTGATCATCTAGTTGTGCCTCTTGAT
Source organism: Sambucus nigra (assembly GCA_949130495.1). NCBI lineage: Eukaryota > Viridiplantae > Streptophyta > Magnoliopsida > Dipsacales > Adoxaceae > Sambucus > Sambucus nigra. Next base: position 256,258,504 of record OX422213.1, on the reverse strand, counting down.
GAGTTTTGCATTGAATTATCTATACCAATCACTAAGGCATACATAATCCTCTTGTTCATGTATATGTTAGAATGAACTATCGTTCTCGGGGATAAGAAAAGAATAGCATTTTGTGAAAAAATAAATGGGCCTTGCTCATGTAAGGCGGATGAGCTCCCTACGTACCTCTGAGGGGTTTGAAAATTTTGTAAAATTCATTTTTTTAAAGAAAAAATGTTTTTAGAGGATTAGGCCCCACACAGTTCTGAGTAGAGGGAAGTGAAGAAATTGTTTTTTAGAATAGAAGGGAGGTGAGAAGAGTCGTAGCGCGTCGTTATTTCGGACTAGGGGTAGAATTTATTAATACGATCCAATTTGACTGGACGCGCCATTTCTTTTCCATCACGTTTGGTAAGCATAGCAGCACCGCCGGACAGGACCTTCTTCACGATGTAGGGGTCGCTCCAATTGGGCTTGAATTTCCCTCTAGGGTCTTAGATGGGCTCTACTATTTCTTTGAGAGCTAAATCCCCTTCTCAAACACCGCGATCCTTGACTCTATTATTGAATGATCGCGCTATACGGAGATGGTACCCTTGTATGTGATATAGAACTTTTAGCCTCCTTTCATCCAAGAGGGACAACTCGTTGAGACGGCTTTGGTGCCAATATTCCTCATTGACTCTGCTTTTTACCATGATGCGCAGGGAAGGGATTTCCATCTCCGTAGGTAGGACTCCTTCCATGCCATAGACTAGAGAGTAAGGGGTAGCCCCAGTAGAGGCTCGAACTAAAGTGCGGCAGCCCCAGAGGGTGTAAGGGATCCGATCAGCACAATCTCAATAGCTCTCGGTCATCTTACTGATAATGGCTTTAAGGTTCTTATTGGATACTTTGACTGCTCCATTTTTTTGAGGCCGGTAAGGTGAAGATTTGTCTCTGAATTCCATACTCTTCAACTAATTTTCTAACTTCTGCCTCGAAGTGTAACCCGTTGTCTGATACCATCTCGTACGGAACCCCATATCGATAAATGATGTTTTTCTTGATGAACTTGGCCACTTTCTTGGCATTTAGGATTGCGTATGACTCGGCTTTGACCCATTTAACGAAGTAGTTAATGGAGACTAGGATGAACTCATTCCTATTAGAGGCTTTGGTCGTAACCTTCCCTATGATGTCGATGTCCCATGTGGAGAACAACCACGGTGGGGTCATGTTGTACAATTCCAGTGGGGTCAAGTGTTGTAGGTTGGAAAATTACAAGCATTTGAGGCATCTTCGAACGTCGACTGTGAAATATTAAACCATGGTAGTTTAATATTATCCTTATCCGATGATCTTCTTAGAGAGCATATACCATTCATGTGGGGTTCGTACTCACCGCTGTGGGTTTTTTATATTATTTCTTCAATGTCAGCCCCTGCGATGCAGTGCAAATGGGTTCCATCAAAGTTTCTCTTGAACAGTGTTTCATTGCAGATAATGTATTGGGCAGCTAGTCTATGGAGGGTTGCTCCGTGTTTCTTGTCAGAACCTTTAGGATACCTACCATGCTTGAGGAGTCGCCAGATATTATAGTACCAGCAGTTGGTTATCTCAGGATCTTCCTCTATGATGAGCTCAATGTGGTAGCAGTGGGCTAGTTTATCTTGCATTTAGACAAGGAAAGGGGCCATGGTTATTCCTCGGGGCATGTTAATCATTGAGGCTAAGGTAGCAAGGGCATCGTCTAGGTTATTCTTTGCTCGGGGTAGGTAGTGGAAGGTGATTTCTTGTAATTGGGAAGCTAACTCTTCGAGGTGGGCATGGAAGGGAAAGAGTTTCTCTTCCTTGAGTTTCCATTTTTTGAGTACTTGATCGACGATGACGGCTGAATCCTTATAGACGTTGAGGTATCAAATTCCTTTATTGAGGGAAACTTCAAGGCCTACCGTGCATGCCTCATATTCAGTCATGTTATTAGTGCAAGGAGAATCCAGCTTGATGGCAAGGGGAGTGTGAGAGTTATCAGGGGAAATTAGGAGTATCCCAATGCCATACCCTTTCTTGTTGGTAGTTCCATCAAAGAACATTTTTCATCGAAGGTCTTCTTAGGAGGTACAGAGGATATTCTCATCTGGGAACTCAGAGATCTAGACATCGCCCTCTTCCATGGGGTAGTCAGAGATGTCTCTTCCTTTCATGGCCTTTTGTGTGACATAGGTAATATATAATTCAACTAGGAGCATCAACCAATCAAAAATTCTACTGAACATGGTAGTTTTCTCGTGCAAGTACTTGATTGGATCCATTTAGGATACAAGTTTAATGGAAAAGGCGAGCATGTAGTGCCATAACTTTTGGGTAACCTAGACAAGAGTGACACGTGCTTTCTTTATGGAGGTGTAGTTAATTTCCTAACCGTCTAACTTGCGACTGACATAGTAGATGGCTCTCTCTCTGCGAGTTTCTTCAAGGTATTGGGCTAGTAAAGCCCCAGTTGCAGTATCGATTATGGTTATGTATAGGAGTTAGGGAAGACCAAGCTGCGGAGGCATGAGTATCGTAAGTTGAGTTAGATATTGCTTGATTCACTCAATGGCTTCTTGGCAAGCTTCATTCCAGACCTTAGTTGAATCCTTTAGTGGAGTTTGAAGATGGGTTCACATATGGAAGTCAACTGGATGATGAACCAGTTGATGTATTATAATTTCTGAAGGAATCCACGGACTTCCTTCTCCATTCAGGGTAGTAGTATCTCGAGTATGGCTTCCAGCTTAGCAGGATCTTCATCTATCCCTTTCTCACTAACCATAAATCCCAATAGTTTTCCTTCGATAATGACAAAGACACATTTCTGTGGGTTAAGTCATATCTAGTACTATCGTAATCGCTCAAAGAACTTTAGGAGAGCAGGAGCATGACCCTCCCTAGTCTTGGACTTGATAATCATGTGATCTACGTAGTCCTCGACTTCCTTATGTATCAGATCATGAAGATTGGTTGTGGAAGCCCTCTGGTAGGTAGCCCTTGCATTTTTGAGATAAAATAGCATGACAGTGTAGTAGAAGGTTCCCCAAGGGGTGATGAATGAAATTTTCTCTTGGTGATCGGGGTGCATCTTGATCTGGTTATATCCGATAAACCCATCAATGAATGACTTGACAGTGTGACTGGATGTATTTTCCATAATCATGTTTCTATTGGGTAGCAGGTAATTATCCTTTGGAGAGGCCTAATTCAAGTCTCGATATTCGACACATATATGAACATTCCCTCCTGACCTCGACACGGGTATGATATTATCTAGCCATGTGGGATATTCGATCACACGAATGAAGCCCACATTCATTTGTTTGACTACTTATTCTTTAACTTTGAGCGACCATTCGGTGCTAAGCTTTAGTAGTTTTTGTTTCACCGATTTGCATTTGAGGAGAGTTGGAATCTCATGCTGAGCTATCTTAGGGTCGATACCGGGAATGCCATTGTAGGACCATGCGAAGACATCCACAAACTTCTTTAGTAATTCCTCGAGTTGTGTGCACTCATGCTCATTAAGGGTGGCCCCTATCCTAATCTCGCACAGTTGGCTACTAGAACCGAGATTAATAGCAACATTTTCATCTTCATTAACTTAAACGCAGTTATGTTGTTTGTTATTAAACTTACTTAGACTAGTTAAGAATTGTTCATTTGCAAAATCATCATCATCAAGAGTTTGATTTGAATCAAGACAATTAATGTAAGGCACAACAAAATGCTCAAAATCTTTGTTTATTTCATGGATAGTAAAAAAAACATTAAGGACCTCATCAAAGGAGGTCTTGATTACATCAGAGTAAGGAGAAACAACTTGAAGAAGAAAGGGGATAAACATCAGGGTTGGGTTTAATGTCAGCAGATGGAACTAATTCAACATGCCAATTGAGGAGAGGTGCATCAGCATCTTTGATCCAACGGGATGGATCCGATAATATAGCGGCCCTGAGTGGACCATGCAGAGTGTTAGCCCCAGTGTCCTTAGCAAGCGGTTGTACATGGTACTGGGAATTCTCAGCCCATGGGTAGTTGTCTTGAAAGAAGATCTCCATTCCTGGTTTAATCTTTTTAATAGCATGGTCATACCATGTTTCAGGGAAGCCACATAAATCTTCACCCTTTCTAATGAATCTTTCATTTAGGGAATCTCCCGAGACAGTTTTAGTGCATTCTGACCTCCTCTTCAGTCGAGGTTGACGAATCATTCTGAGTTCTTCTTCAGATGGATGATAGCCCAACCTACAGGGAGAAAAGGCCTTCTTCAACATAATAGGTTTAAGTATCCCTTGTTGTCTTTTTCCTAGCCCCAGTCTGGGCATTAAGTTCATGTTCTTAAACATCTAGATTATAATGACGTTTCTATAGGGGTCATATTATGGAGGAACCTTATATTTGAAATCATCCCTTGGTGGGAGCAGAAGTGGTTCAACCTGAAAACCTGACAAAAGCATATCATTTGTCTCGTGTTGTATTTTAAGTACTGGATTACTGGTTCTTGCATTCTCGGTGTTGTCGTCGTCGCCCAAGATGGTGATGACCTACCTATGGCGAAGAATTTTAGTTTTTGATGAAGGACAAAAAACACCCCTTGATGCTATGGAGCCACGGTCGTTCGAGCAGCAGATTAAATAGGTTGGGATGTCGATAAAGATTTATAGGGCTGTCCCCTATAGCAAGCTTTATAGATCCCATTACCTCTCGGTGGGTATTATCATAGGCATGTACGGTGGCATAGGTTGGAGCAAGGCCGCTCACTTTCAATCCCAAACAATTGAGGGTCCTCAATGGGAAAACATTAAGAGGTGATCCATTATCGATAAGAGAGAGTGGGATAGTTTTCCCCATGACTTCGATAGAGATGTGGAGAGCATAATTGTGGTTTGGTCCCATCTTTGGTATTTCTACTTCGTAGAAGGAGAGCAATCTAGTAGAAGTCAAGGATCTGACTAGATTCACTGCTTCTTGTGGCGTGGTTGAGGGGGGAACTGTGGGTTATGTTAGTACCTTTATCAGGGCATTTCGGTGCAGTTGGGAAGACATAAAAAGCCCCCATGGAGTGATATTCTCTTGGGTTTTTCTTTAACTGATCAAGGATCTTACTTTCCTCGAGGGTCATTTATAGCATAAGATGATTCTCCGCACCCTTCCCTTTGTTTCTCACTGATGGTTGTAGGCTTGTGATTTGGTAATGTCTTCCCGACCTGGTCATGTGGTTCACAGAAGGAGGGAAAAATAGAAATCCTATTTTGTCATCGATATCGGGTTTTTCATCCACCCTGTTGATCTCTCCTAGTAACTCCTCAAATGATATCACCCCACACATGCTGACTATTGGACAAACCTTTTTTGAACTCTGCTCTTTGTCTGAATCATCGAATTCGTCCCCCCACCCAGTGGCAAGGATATTATTTTCCATAAAAAGTTAATAAATTCCACGACTTCAACGACCTCTTCATATAAGTCCTCCCATTCTACGGGGAGATGTGAAAGCAAAAGGACTACACGCCCTTATAGTTTCAAAGCATCGAGTAGCCCGGATATACTAAAAATATCACCTGTCTATCGGAATAAATCCACTATGATCTGGACCATATCATCTAAACGGACTTCATCAGTTGGTACCACCCAATTCTCTGACTCTCGAGCCCATTTTCGAGCTTCTAAGAAGAACATAATGAATCTCTGGTAGTCGACAGTCATCTGGTGGGAAATTTTAGCCCAAACTCTAGGATTTGGTTCAACACTCTTGACAGTTCCATATCTTTAACTCCAGAATGGGTGTGGATAGCGATGCATGCTCTAGTGAGGAGTGATAAGTCCTGATCGACAAAGCTAGTAGGGTGTAAGAGAAAGTATGGGCATGTTTGGAGAGGTGTGTGAGAGTACGTGGGTATGATTAGTGATTTACTTGGTATGATCTTCATAGATGGGTCAAATTCTATGTTTTCTTCAACGAAGATGGAATTTGTATAACTCAGGAGGGGATTATGGATAGTGTTTAGTTTAGAATTGCCTAGTGGGGTGATGATTCCCCAGTCAATCAGGCCTTGGATCATATTTTGGAGGTGAAAACATTGGTCAGTGGTATGTTCGGGAGTTTGATGGAAGTCACAATGGGCATCTGGCTTGAAATTTCTAGGAAGTGGGTTTGGTAATGGACGAAGGTCCAAAGGCTTGATAAGATTTCGACTTAAGAGGGCGTGGTAAACATTAGAGATGGGATCTTGAATCTCGATGTATTCCTTTAAAACTGGGTTTGAGTGGTGTTCTGGTGCCCATGAAATGGTAGGATGAGAGATGTAGTCGATGGTGTAAACTGTGGTATTGGCAGGTTTTTCAAACTTTCTAGTAGTGAACTGTCCTGATGTTTTCTTTGGTTCGACCTCTGTCTTGGCCTGACCTTCTTCGATCTCCACTCCTACTTCTAGGATGGCTCATAAATAAGGGTAATATTGTCCCCCCATCATTGCTCGGACATGGGGTAAAAAGTTCTTTTTCATGATGTTGTTCTTCGAAAGGCCGATTGGTCATGGTCTCTTCTTTCTCTCTCCATCTTTCTATGAAGTTATTGACTGACTCTCCAGGATTATTCTTCAGCAACTCTAAGTCACGACGGGAAACCTCTAACTTCTTGTTGTACTTGTACTGTGACATGAACTCGCGGTCAACATCTTCCCAACTGCAGATTTTGGACTCTTCGAGAGATAAGAACCAATGGAGAGTGATATCCTTTAAGGTCTGTTGGAAAATTTGGCCATTGTTTCCTCAAAGGAACCTAGGAGAGTCAGGTATCGGTGATAACTGTAGAGATGAGCAATTGGAGGTCCACTACCCTCAAATTTCTCGATGTTGGGCATCTTGAACTTTTCTGGTATCCTGGCTTTAGGATATGGAGACATGTGAGTGTAGTCCATGTAATTCCTAGAGAGTCTGAATTGGTCGAATTTCTGGTCAACATCTTGAGTTCTTCCTTGACTTTGTTCAATTCTTCCTCCTTCAGATCAATGGTCATGGGTAAGTTAGCCCCTGGCTGGGCAAGATTCGACATAGGGAGCTAGGCTGGCGGTGGCCCATTAGTAAGAGGAGCATGTGGAGTATGCTGGTATTCCTCGGGAACCCAAATATATTCTGGTGCAGGCAGACTCATAGTGCAAGGGAAGATGACCTCTGGCTCTTTGGGAACAGGGACCAAATTTCATTATATCTCATGAACTTCGGTTTGAAGATTATCAATCTTGGCAGTGAGCTGAGCTAGGACTGTTAATAAATTCGGCTGCACATTCGGTACTTAATCTGTGTTCTCCATGAAAAATAGATGAATCTCGGACTCGAAGGAAGTAAGGGGACCGATAGAGCTTCGAGGGGATTCGACTGGAGACCGAAGCCAATAGGGAGCCAGGACAAGCGTATGGGATCGACCTGAGAAGGAGAAAGAATTAGGATTTTATTTTTGGAAAAGAGGAAAGACACATTTTGACATTTTTTTTATAAAAAGGTGAGGACAAAATGTTTTTTTTGACACTTTTTGGAAAAGGAAAGAAGGAAAATCAAGAGACTGGTCTCATCATGATTATTATTATATTTCTTAGGTTCTCACTTATTAGGCTTACCTAAATGAAAAAATAGAAATATCGAACGGGACCCGAGCCTAAAAAATATTGAGTTTGAAGAATATGTAAAATCTATGGTTGGACTTGTTACCAGGCTCGTGGGTAGGTCTCGTTTTAAAAAATGCGCGAAGATTTGGGCGGCATGTCGATCTAAAATTTTGATAGAGTTTCGAGTTCAAACCGGAAAACTAAATATGTGTGTCCTAGGTTTGACATCTATATGTGGGTATGAAGTTGTTGGGTTAATTGGAAGGGTTCCCCCCCTTGGCATGACATCCATGATATACGTCTTACTTTTGAGGGCAACCGGTACGTGTGAACAAGCCATTTGATATACCTGAGTGTACTTGAATTGCCTCACTATATACCTCGTGGGGACAGTACATGTGAGAGCGAATTCGATATACTCGACGTACATGAACGAGTTCCTTGCGATATACTTCCCGTTATGACTTCGGTCAAGCGCTAGGATGCGAGGGAACCGTTCAATATACGTCAAAGGTATTTGGACAATGGAAAGTGAGAGTCATATCGCTTAGGCTAACTGCGCCCTGTCAGACCAACGCCCATCACGACGTGACCCCCACAGTTACAGGACAAAATTTGGTCAATAGCAATGCCCTTTGGTGATGTTGTGTGTATCATGCATGATTATTGATTAGTATCTTATGGAGAGAGTATCTTTATTAATGAGCATTACGCCAAGCTGGGGGATGATGTATAAGAAATAAATCAATAGACTACACCAAAATGGTCAAATTGGCACCCTTCAACCGTCCAGTCTTGTCACCGTCATTGTCCGTGACAAAAAAACATGCATTTTTTTTTATCACGGTCAATGACCGTGACAAGGCCGTGACAATACCTTGTCACGGTCATTGACCATGACAATCATATAAAGTTGTCACGATCAATGACCGTGGCATGTCCGTGACAATTATGTCAGTAAAAAAACCCTCCCTCTTCTTGTTTCCAACCATTTCTCATTCCCTCCATTTCTCTCTCTCTCTCTAGAGACTGCACACTCTCTCTCTACAACTTTGGTATGTTTTCTCCCTCTATTTCTCCTCCATTTATATATATGTGTATGTATATGTTCGTGTGTGTATATATGAGTGTGTAAATGTGCATGTGTGTGTTTGTAGTGTATATATGTATGTGGTGGGGGGGGGGGGGGAGGGGGCAGGGCTGGGGGAGGGGAGGGGAGGGTGGTGATTATGCATGTGTGTGTGTATATATGTGTGTGTGTGTGTTTGTGTGTGTGTATATGTGCATGTGTGTATATGTGTGTGTGTCTATGTGCATTTGTATGTGTGTGTGTGTGCACGTGTGGTGGGCAGCCGTAGTGGGGGGGGAGGGGCCAGAGCTGGGGGGTGGGGGGGCTGTGTGTGTATATGTGCGTGTGTGTGTTTTTTTAATTAAATTTTTATTGCTTTATTAGATATTTCCCCTCATATTAAAGTTCCCCTTGTAAAAGAATTGATTGATCTAATATTGATTGGTTGTTAATTATTTTTGTAAATTAATAATTAGTGCCCCTTTCATATGCAAGTAGGATTGCCCCTCATTGTAAATTAGTAAATTAGTAATTGTATACTTTAATTGTTAGTTTAATTGATGAAAAGAATTAATTGAGGGAATGAATTAGAAGGAGTACGGGATACACATTTGTTGTTTCCATTGTGGTTGGATTATAGTGGATCAACGTTGTGTTGGTTAATTTTAAAAGTGGCATGACCACTGGATTATTGTCCATATATATGGGGGTGGGAATTTTCAACTTTTTTTGAAAATTACTTTGTATAACGAACAATATATATATAGTACGATAATTAAATGAAACATACTTGAAATTACATATAGTGCGCATAGATACTAGCCTTCTAGTTCTTATGCGTACGCATTCAATAGCCCTTAGACCCGTTCGAGAGTCATTACCCCTGTAATGAGATCTCTCGAATTGTCCCGTTTGGACAGTTTGGGACTGCATAATTTCTGTATAATAATATTCTTAGTAGCTTAAAGTTGTTACTTTTGGAGGAAGTTCTGCAGTCGTATCCTAATGTTCTCTGGGTACATACTAGATTGACAAGTGTGACTGTTATTTCAATTAATCAATTGAAATAACACTCACACTTGCCAATATACGTCGTGTACTTGGAGAATTGCGGGGATATACTGCCGAATTTTTCTCAAATCATAACAATGTGCATGAGATGTTAACTATATTATAGAAATATGCGGTCTTGAATGGGATAGGACCACTCACCCTTTAGAGGAGATGGAGGAAATAGGAATTTCTATTATAAGTTGAATTTGAATTTGAATTTGAAATTTAAAAATCGAATATAAATAAGACATAATTAAATAAAACATATTATAAATCTAAGTTTTGTTTATACTAATTCATGAATATACGCTTCTTACCTTTAATAGGTGATTAGTTGTGGTAGCTGTGATTGGATATCCGAAATACAAAGAGTTGATGGGTGAGACAAATAGAATGGGGGATGCGTTTCACAGAGGTACTAATGAATTTGTGAAATACGCAAAGAGATATGATAATGATGAAGAGTTTCCATGTCCATGTACTAGGTGTAAGAATGGTAAAGTGTTTGAGTGGAAAACAATTGAACTACAATTGTTAAGATCGGGTATGCAAGATAATTATCAATTTTGGAGTTTTCACAGTGAATTGAAAGTTCCTTTTGTCCCCAAACAGCCTTCACAACAACCTTCAACAAGTAGGATAAATGTAGAAGGGAAAGACGTAGATCATAATATGTTAGAGTATTTAGTTGATGATGTGTATGGAGTTTATGAAGAAGAGGAGAATGAGGTTACAGATAATGTACAAGGTTCAAGTGCTCGTGAAGATATCACGATAAACCTTGACGATGACTACCAAAGTTTAAAATTTAAGGCGACCCAACTATTATACTCTGGCTGTGAGAAAGATCAAACAACTTTACATGGCATGGTTGGTTTGCACATGTTGAAGACGCAATACGGTTTGTCTGGCAATAGCCTGACAGGAATTATGAAATGGGTGAAGGGCTTACTACCCAAGGAGAATACGCTTCCAAATAGCTATCCTGTTATGAAGATTTTGTAATATATGATTAATTTTGTAATATGCAGAAAATATGAAGCCTGTGAGAACAATATAAGATGAAAAATAATGGTACAATCACACAACGAATTTAGATTGTGGTTGTCACAAGAGGTAATTATAATGAAAATGGTTGTTATATAACGTTACATTACACCCAAACTTTACACTATATTCTCGGCTCTTAAAGACGGGTAATGCGATATCAAGGCTTGCTCGTCTAGACACTAGACCCTTGTTCGTGGCACAAGAGTACAAAAAGTATCGATTGAACGGTTACGTATTTGGTGTAAAAGTGTACGAGGAAAGTACAAATGTAGAGAACTCGGGCATTTCATACTAGGCTCTTACTTTCTTTCGAGCGAGCGCAAAAGATAAAAACCTCGTTGAAGCTGAAATGACTTACTATGGTGTAATTAGAAATATATTTGAATTGGATTATATAAGCTTTAAAGAGTTTGTATTTTACTGTGACTGGGTAAGAGTTAAGGATACAAATGCTTGTAAAGTTGATCCTATCACCAATTTGATCATGGTTGACTTGTCCAAGTTGAAGATCAACGACCACGTGAGCGATGAGCCGTTTATTTTTGCATTTCAAATGGTTTACCAAGTGTTTTACTCAGAGTATATCAACAACGAGCCGTGGTCAATTGTCCTAGATGCGCCTAAGCGTCTAAATAGTAGTGTGGATGACTTGGATGTTCCTACCGAATATCAATCCATTTTTTATGATAACCCGAATTTGAAATAATTTTTCAATTTGTAATAAATATTCCAATTTGTACTTTATCAATCCATTTTTAATTCTTTTAATTGATTTGGACTTTATCATTTTCACTCTTGTGTAGTGTGCGTGTGTGTGGGCAGTAGGGGCGGGGGTGGGGATGTTTCGGATTTTTAGTAATTGTGCATATTATGATTTGTACTAATAATAATTCATTTGGATTTGTAGTAATTGCACATATTTGCGTGTCTTCTTCTAATTCATTTTGATTTGTACTAATAACAATATTTTTTTACAGAAAATGTCTCCTTCAGGAATTAAGTCAAAGATGATGTTGATTATGATGATGTCATCTGGGCTCGGTGGTAGCGGAGGCGACGTGGGCTCCTCGACCCCTAGGCTCCCCAAATATGGAAAATTAGGGATGGACATCGATAACAAAACGGGGCTATTAGCGAGATCCCTCGAGCTGGTAAAGACAATCACCAGCCCGGGGTACACCGGTTGGAGGGAGGTTTCAAACGAGTTCAAGTTAGCTATTTTGTTGGCACTACAGGTAATGTATTTATATTTATATTTATATGAATATTTCAATTTCAATTCCAATTTCATTTTATATTTATATTTATATTTATTCGCAACTAACATTGTATTTGTTGGACAGGAACAATTCAACCTGCATCCAAAGCTACGCGATTCCGTCTTGGAGTAGTTGAGGGAGCAACATAAGATGTGGAAGAAAAATATGTAAACTCGGTACTTTGGTGATCCGAATGCGTGAATCCATCTCACCAAAGGAGCCGATCGCATTGGCACAATGGAAAAAGTTCATTCTCAATGAGATCGGTGAGAGACAATTGGCATGTCGCCAATTGAGGAGGGAAAATCGGGCAAAAACTACGAACGTGCACTACTCCGGCCAAACGTCTAACGCCGAGGTGGATCATAGGATGATGGTAAGATTTAATTTTTCTACAACTACAGAAATATATTATTTTGCATTATTTTACTTTGCGGGGCCGATACTAATTTTCCTTTATTTTATTTCAGGGGACATGGAGTGGCCCTGGGGGTAGGCCACATAGACTCGATACTTATGTGGCTATTCGGACGAAGAAGAGGAAAGATAAGGAGGTGCCCCCAAGTGTCGCGGCCACTATTGTAAGTAATCCGACAGTTTACTTTTTGTTAATTACGTTATAATTTTTTTATTTACTTATTTTATAGTTATGGTTTTTTTGTCGCTTCAGGCAAAGCTTAAGGAAGTGCATGAGTCGCAATCTGATGCCAACAAGGCATTTTTGTCCACGTACGCACCCAACCAAGTTCTTGGCGCTGATTGTAAGGGGAGTATAAGGGAGTGAGCTCGCGGGTGGCCAAATCTAGGATCATCGAATTAGAGATAAGCGACACCGGGTTGGCTTGAACGGTGGACTCGTATGACGCGATGCTGTCCCGTTTGGAGGCGAAGGTCCAAGATATGTTCTCATTCAGAAAGCATTCATTGGGAGGAAATCTTAAGGGGACAGGGAAGGAGAAGGCGGTGGAGGAGGAAGTGTAGGAGGACGAGGATGTGGACCTCGCTGCTTCATCCCCAACACGTGTGGACTTGATGATCCACTCGCCTATTTGGCTCCCTTCGACCGACCGATGTCGAAACTTGGTTGGCTGAGCTTGTTTTACTGGACATATTTGATGGCCAACGGATAGTGAGGGGGTTGAGGGTCCCGAATACTATCCTGGGTATGCCAGTTTATAGACGTTCTCTTCAAGACATCGAGTCGAAGGTGCTCGTCACGCATGTGATACCCGAGAAGGAAAATTCCCCATTATAGTTGCGTGAACAATGCGGCACGATGTATATTGCTGGGTGTGTCAATTCATATATCGTGTGGCCTACTCACCTCCTTAGAGCTAAGCTTACCCTAGACATGTAGTGACATGATTTGAATTGAATTATTTTAAGTTTTTACATTTGAATTATATTTGGATTATATCGTGATGCATATTATTTTGAATGTATATTTTCATTATCTCTATTTTATTTGGATATATGATATTTGAATAGGTACAACGTTGCTATAGCATGTACAAATATACTGCTGGGCAGTGACAGTGGCCATACTGCCAAGTTATTTTTTTTCAATTCAGCCCAGAATTGTCACGGCTATTGACCGTGATAATTTTTTTTTAGTTAAAGTCACAAGTTTGTCACGGCTTATAAACATGAGAAAACTTGTCAAGATCATCAGACCGTGACATAACCGTGACAATTCTAATGAACTTGTCACGGTCAATGACGGTGATAAGTCCGTGATAACAAAACTTGTCACCCCCAGAATTTTCACGGTCATTGACCTTGACAAGTCCAACTTGTCAAGGTCAATGGCAATTCGGCAGATTTGGTGTTGTGATACTAAGAACGGATATGTGAGCATGAGTGGTGTGTGATTATCTACAAGTGAGTGTGTGGTATTGAACCAAAACATGGATCAAATACAAGTGGTGTGTGATAAGTATACGTGAGCATCGTTATATACAAGTTGAGGCGTGTGTTAGTGACACCTAAGCATGGATTTCTAAGTGGTGTATGTGACCCTAGGTGCACATGGAGAATTTTTTCAAGTGTGTGAGTAGTGGCATAAGCATGTGGTGTGTATGTACAGGAAATAAGGAGATAAAAGGGGAACATACAAATGGGGGTATACACACACAAGAAAACAAAAACACCTATGTAAATAGAGTCAAACCCTCTTATGAAAACATTCCCCAGTAGAGTCTCCACTGTGGCCATCCCAGGAAAATCTTTGAGGGGAAAGGGGTGGAGGATCCCTCCAAAGATTGCGGTCTCGTGCCCTTTTTGGGGGAGCTTCGGTCATCGTCGGTGTGGGGTAAATATAAATAGATTGAGTCACCAACCTATTTTGCACAAAACAAGTAAAAGAACATGTTGCCACTTCGAGAGAGAGGCATCAAGGACAAACTGATGCATAAGAAACCAAGAGATCGAAGGTTTGGGGGCTTTGTTATGGAATGATAAGGTGTGTTTATCCCATAAATCGGAACGGAGTTTTTATCATAAAAGTTTGTGTAGAAAATGTTTTTTTTTGGTTTTGAAAAAATGTGATGGATAATTTAATTCAAAATTTATGGGTGTAACCCTCTCTTTGTTTGTTTTGGAGTTTTTTTACAGAAAATAAAATATGTGCAATATACTAAAAAAAATATAGTTATTAATATGTATGAACTAAAGTAGGAACTAGATTATGAATCTAATGAAATTTATGCAAAAATAAGGGATTTAAAAAGAGAGGGAAGGAATTGGACCTTCTTTGAAGCTCGATCTTTGATCTTGGATGAACTCCCTTAAATGTGAGATAAGTGTTGGATGAGAGAGAATATAATTTTTCCAAACTGGGTATGAAAAATATGGGAATGTAAGCTTGAATGGAACTTCACGTGGGGAACTTTGCTGATTTCGAGAGAATGGGTCCGAGATCACTGATGCTATTGGATCTCTGGTGTTCATCTTTAGTGTGAGGTCATAACCTCATTTTATGGGGCCAGGGGGTTTTTGATCAGCACTTCCTTTATCCTGCCTATCGGCAGGTGATCCTAGGCACACTCTCGATAGGCAGGGTCTGGAACCTGCCAATTGGTAATCTCGTGCAGATTTTCTTAGAAAAATGGTCATAGAATGTAATTCATTGATCTGAATAGTTCACACCTTTAAAAAGGTAATTTTAAAAAGAGTCCTTAGATCGCTCTTGGGTCCAAGAGTTGACTTTGGGTCAAATGTGGCTCGAGAGTGCACGTCGATCCTTTGGACGGGAGATCCCTCTACGAAAACGGATCGTTCATCCGTATAATAAGTCAGAATCATGCATGGGGTAGACTGTTTGAAAGGTTAATAGATGTTCTTCGACATTCCAAAGAGTTTATCTCGGTTTGGATAATTGACTTAGGTCAACCAAGGCTTGGAAGCGCCCGATGACCTCTCGGAGTAAAACGGATCATTTATTCGTATCATAGGTCAGAATTGCGAACGAGCGGACTGTTAGAAAGGATATTCAGTGACCTTTAGATATTAATTCAACAATGTTCAATCTGAAGAGTTTACCTTGGTCAAACGAAGCCTAAGAGCACCCATGGCCTCCGAATCAAATTTTGAGGGAAAACTGATCATTCGTACCAAGGGTTATGTCATTTTATGCACGGGGTAGACTGTTGGAAAGGGGTTTCAGTGCCCTTTGAAGATTTCAAGAGCTCTCACTCTGACGATGAGGTTGATTAGGGTCAAATTGGGTCCTGGGAGCGCCCATTGGCATCTAGATTGGTGCTCAGAGTGCGACCTATGGTTTGTAGTGAAATGGGGAGGTGCTAGGGACCTAAGGAGAGATTTAGGGGGTCCTAAAATGTGATTTCTACACCTTGCTTAAGTATTTGAGGATTTCATACACTCTTTGGTTAGAAGAACTTATAGGGGACCTTCAGACTTGTGAAATAGATATGTTTCCCAAAACCATTATACCCGAGGATATTGGGATAGATTTAAAGACTCAAACTAAGAATAGGAAAAAGGAGAGAGTTTGTGAGTCTGAATCCGAGGGTGATTTTGATGTGGATGACTTGGCCTTATTTGCAAAATTTTTAAAAAGTTTCTCAAATTTTCTAAAAAGAATTCTTCCAATAAAAAGATTTTTGAGAAAAATAAAAATAAAGATGAGGTCAAGGATAACGGTGAGAACGAGGAAGAGATAAGGTGTGTGGAGTTTAAAGGTAAAGGGCAAAAGTATTTTGAGTATCCCACTATGCGAAAGAGAAAGGGAAATGAGATTGCAAATAAAGCCATTCTTAGCGGTAATGACATTGATTCAATTAATTTAGGGGAGACTCATCACATGAACCGTGTGTTGCTTTCATGGCTAGTCATGTTAGCACACCTAATTTGTCTTACGACGATGAGAAAACATGTAAACGTGAGAGTCTCGATGATGATTTAAGTCATTTAGGAGATAATGAGAGTGAGGATGGCACTTTAAGTGAGTGAGACGGGGATCTCTAAAAAGCCTTTGGTGATTTTTAAACCAAGTGGTTGAAAACTACGAAGTTACATAATGATTTGTCTATTAGGGTGTTATATTTGGAGAGAGGTGAAATATTTGAGGGGGTGTTAGGCATCGACGATTCAACTCGAGATGGTAAATGTTTCTTTGTGTGAGCAGTTGATTGTCTAAGGCCAGGAAAATAGTGAATTGACCAACATCGTGACTTTCCTTATGGGAGATCTTCAATCTTCATTAGAGACTCATGAGAGACTTAAAGATCTTGTATCCCAAATAAATAGAGATCTCGAATGTGCCCCGGAGTTCAAATTTACTTTAGAGGACTCATCTAAAAAGGTAGGAAAGTTGCTCCCCGGTCCCATTTGGGGTATGTTGAGAGACTACGAATATGATATGGTGGTGCATCCACTTACCATATTACACACCACCCGATTCTCGATCTTATGTCAGATCCATATAGTGCTTGACCTAACCCACGTAGGCGCCCGAATCCACGTAGGAGAGATCGACCTAGACATTTTGAAACATGTGTACCCAAGCTCGTGTATGTTTGTTCCCATTGCAAGCAAAGAGGTCACCTTAGGGATTTTTTTTTAAGTTGGGTAGAGTTTCTCATAGGTATCTTCCATGATATGCTACCACAAGAATTTCCGCACACAGTACTACACATGTTACTCCGCATGCTCCCGCACATCACATTAGAGATTTTGAGAGTTTTGAAAGAAAATAGAGTATTTGGTCAAAACTTCATAAGATTTTATGGATGTTTTTCATAGGATGTCATCGCCTTTTGAGAACTCCTCCGGGTCTAATGACTGAGGTTGAGACTTGTTATCTGGTATAGGATGATTTTCAGGTATATTCATATATATTCCTATTGCTAGATTGTACTAACATTATATTATAATTGTATTTATCTTTTCCATTTTGCTATTTTTTTTCAAAAAATCCAAAAAGATTTTGTTTGTCTTGAAAAATTTTGGAAAAATTCAAAAAGATTTTTGATTTCTTTTTAAGAAAAAGTGTGAAGCCAAAATATTTTTATTTTTGATAAATTTTTGAAAATGCAAAAAGAGTATTGTATTTTTAACACCATATGTGGATGAACATTAAAGATGTCTGAGGCACCCATTCATTCCATATCCATGTGAATCTTTTGTAGTGTTTTTAGATATGACGTCATTTTCTTTTGTGCTTTATAATGTGTGGAGTCTTTAAGATGTGATATGATGATTATTTACTACATATTTGACTCCTTGTCACCTTTAATGCACATGATCACGAACTTAATTGAGTGTTTCACTTACCTTTCACGTGTTGATTATAGTTTTTTCATCGCAATCCTGCTTTTAAAACGAACCAAATGTGAAAAAATGAGATAATGAAAGTTGTGCTTTTAAGAACCATTGCTCGGATTTGAAAATTTGAAAATCTGAAAATCATGTATGTAATACCCATAAATAACATTTTATTTATTCTCTCTACATAAGTTGGAATAATATAAGGACATGGAGATTTGTATGATTAGAAATGAGTTTATATTCTTATTCAGCCACTTTGATGGCTCGATAGTAATTGTTGGAAGGTTAAGGGTTCAAAATGGAACTTGGAGGGTTTGAACGATAGTAGGGTAGTTCGAACAAGATTTAGGTGTCATTTGAAGCGAGGTTCAAATGACCTTCAAGAGAGATCTCACTGCCTTATAGTCCCCGATCACACGAAGCCATATATCGAACGAGATGGACGTGTCATTTGAACGAGGCTCATGAAGTTCAAACGACTTGCTTAAAAATGTTTAATCTGACCTTTCCTTGTGCGTTGTCATGCTTTTTTACCATTGGATCATTAAGATGTCGAGATCTGGCGAGCTCAGATTGGGAAAAATTGGAATTTTAGGCTTTGGGAATCTTTTATTAGGGTTTGTTTAGATCATTTGGAGCATTTTGAAGTGAGAATAAGATGGAAGAGGAAGAGAGAAGATGGAGTGCTCTCCACCATTGTTGGCCTTCCACCACCATTTTACCACAATATTTGTTTTGTATTCTATAACAACCACCTAATTAAATATCGGGTGATCAGTCCTTCATTTAATTAAATCAGAATATCTAGTTGGTTCATTCTCAGCATCACTGTCAAAAATAATTTCTTTATTAATCACCTAATATCACTACCCCAAAATGGTAAAATTATCACCTTTTTAGCGGCCAGTCTTGTCACGGTCAATGACCATGACAAACAAATACGCGTTATTATCACGGTCATTGATCGTGACAAGTCCGTGACAAAGACTTGTCACGGTCATTGACCGTGACAATCTTGTCATGGTCAATGACCGTGACACGTCCGTGACAATTCTGTCAGTAAAAAAATCCTCCCCTACTTTTTTTCCCACCAAATTTGTTCCCTCCATTTCTCTCTCTCTCTCTCTACAACTTTGGTATATTTTCTCTCTATTTTCCCCCATTTATGTATGTGTATGTATATGTGCGTGTGAGTATATATGTCTGTAAATGTGCATGTGTGTGGGCGGGGGCAGAGGGGAGGCAGCCGGGCTGGGGGAGGGGAGAGGGTATGTGCATGCATGCGTGTGTGTGTGTGTGTATATATGCGTGTGTGTGTGTATATATATGCGTGTGTGCATATATGTGTGTGTGTGCATGTGGTGGGCAGGGGGGAGGGGGGAGGGCAGGGGGTGTATAAGTGCGCATTTTTTTTAATTACATTTTTATTGATTTAATAGATATTGCCCCTCATATTGTAGTGCCCCTTGTAAAAGAATTGATTGATTTAATATTGATTGGTTGCTAATTCTTTTTTGTAAATTAATAATTATTGCCCCTTTCATATGCAAGTAGGATTGCCCCTCATTGTAAATTAGTAAATTAATAATTCTATACTTTAATTGTTAGTGTAATGATGAAAAGAATTAATTGAGTAGATGAATTAGAAGGAGTATGGGATATACATTTTTTGTTGCCATTGCGGTTGGATTATAGTGGATCGATGTTGGGTTGTTTAATTTTAAAAGTGGCATGACGACTGGATTATTGTCCATATGGGGGTGGGATTTTTCAACTTTTTTTGAAAATTACTTTGTATAACGAACAATATATATATATAGTATGATAATTAAATGAAACATACTTGAAATTACATATAGTGCGCATAGATACTAGCCTTCTAGTTCTTATTCGTGCACATTCAATAGCCCTTAGACCCGTTCAAGAGTCATTACCCCTGTAATGAGATCTCTCGAATTGTCCCGTTTGGACAGTTTGGGACTGCATAATTTCTGTATAATAATATTCTTAGTGGATTAAAGTTGTTACTTTTGGTGGAAGTTCTGCAGTTGCATCCTAATGTTCTTTGGGTACATACTAGATTGACAAGTGTGATTGTTATTTCAATTGATCAATTGAAATAATACTCACACTTGCTAATCTATGTCGTGTACTGGAGAACTACGGGGATATGCTGCCGAATTTTTCTAAAATCGTAACAATGTGCATGAGCTGTTAAGTATATTACAGAAATATGCGGTCTTGAATGGGATAGAACCACTCACCCTTTAGAGGAGATGGAGGAAATAGAAATTAAATTAAACATACTATAAATCTAAGTTTGAATTTGAATCTGAAATTTAAAAATTGAATATAAATAAGACATAATTAAATGAAACATACTATAAATTTAAGTTTTGTTTATACTAATCCATGAATATACACTTCTTACCTTTAATAGGTGATTAGTTGTGGTAGTTGTGATGGGATATCCAAAATACAAAGAGTGGATGGGTGAGACAAATTTTCCTACACGTGCCAAAGCGTATAAATAGTAGTGTGGATGACTTGGATGCTCCTACCGAATATCAATCCATTTTTTATGATAACCCAAATTTGAAACAATTTTTCAATTTGTAATAAAATATTCCAATCTGTACTTTATCAATCCATTTTTAATGCTTTTGATTGATTTTCACTTTTGTCTAGTGTGCGTGTGTGTGGGCAGTAGGGATGGGGGTGGGGATGTTTCAGATATTTAGTAATTGTACATATTATGAGCTAGATGTTGTTGTTTTGGAATTCAGAATTGAGGTGTTAAACAGTAAAAATTCATTTGGATTTGTTGTAATTGTACATATTGGCATGTCTTCTTCTAATTCATTTTGATTTGTAATAATTGATGATGCTAAGAATCAGCACCACCAGGTAAGGTGTTTCCAAGCTCGATATATGAATAACAATGACAACACAGCTATATAAAGAGATAAGAGAAGGAGGTGAGGATATGAGGAATCAACACCGGAATATGAGTGGTTCAGCCAATCTGGCCTACGTCCACTGTGAGTGTGTGAGTAATATCACTGAACAAAGGCACTAATGGCCATAGATACAATTCACTCAAGCTCTCTCTCTCTCTACAGTATATTTAGACATAGTTTTTGCTAGGGTTTTAATAGCTGGATCCTTTTGCAAGGTAGGGGAGGACCCCTATATATAGTGTCTAGGGGGCGTAATGTACCCCCATGCATGCAATGAGCATGTGTGTGATATCCTCACCAATGTGGGAATGCCATCTGTCACTGTCACATCTAAGCAATGATGATGAAATATTCTCCCACATGTGGAGAATAATCTTGTTACAACTGATTTGTGCCCAGGTGTCCTTATCCAAATGTCAACAGATGCTCGGCAGTCATGTTGGTGAATGACCTCGGCCTGGGAGAGGCCGAGCTGTAAAAGCTTGATGTCCGTTCAATCTGAGAAGTGTCATAAGGAGTCTCGGCCTGATCTCAGCCGAGACATTATGCTAGGTCGGCCCCAGCCGAGGTAGGGATAGTCCCATGCCGGTAAATACTAAGGCCTCTTGTGACCTCGTCCCAAGCCGAGGTTGAACTGGTTCCAAGTTGAGGGTAGGCTCCCTGTCACCTCGGCCCACCCTTGGCTGAGGTTGCCATACCCATAGTGCTGTTGGTGCCTGTGATGCGCGCGGTGCCCCCTTGGCTGTGTAGATGGTAGTGTCGGCCTGAGCCGAGGTAGGTCTGGCCGAGGGATGGTATCGTGCGCCCCTGGCCTTCCAAGGGTCGATCAATGTTTCGGCCATCATCTCGGCCGAGGTAGGTCTGGCCGAGGTTATACTTGGGCATATCAATCACCCCCAGCCCTTAGTCACATGCGAGAGCAAGTGGCTAGGGGATTGCTTCACCTCCGAGGCCTGTTCGTCCCAAGGCTAACACCTGCGTGATACCTGTCCCAGGCTAAGGCGTGCCCACTTGGCTTGCGTGCGCTGTTAATTGTCCCTTGGGTTTCCCAAGGCAATGATGGGCCTTGGGAAGTGTGCCCAAGTATTTAAGGGGTTAAACCCTTTCTTCCTCTTTCTTCTTCCTCTTTTCCCGCGCACGCTGTTTCCTGCAAATTTTCTCTCTCTAAAGCCTCTTCAATCCAGCGCTCTTTCTGCAGAAGTTTTCCTATAGGTTTCTTGTGGATTCTCTTGGTTTCATTTGTCGATTTACTTCCAGGTACTCCTCCTTTTCCATTTCCTTTGTTTTTGACATTCGGGTTGCATTTTCCGGTGACCTTTTAAGTTTTCCGGTGGTTCATTTGAGTTTTTCGGCGAGCTTCATTGATTCAGGCGACCTGTGTTTTCTTGAAGTTCCTTAATTTGATCTTCAAACCCCTTTGTTTTATAAGCCAATCGTGTTTGTAGGTTTAGGAGTTTTCCTTAAGTTTAAGGTCGTTAGAAGTTTTGGGTCGTCCTCTGATGCTCAGACCCCTGTACCAGCTTCTTGAGGAATTCCCTTCTCTCAGAGAGAAGACCTTAGAGAAAATTAGGCAAATAGAGAGAGCTCAGGAAGAAGCTCGTAGGTCACAGGAGTTCCCTGTCAGACCTATCTTTCCCCCACCTCTCAAGGTAGTATACCCTGATCCTCCTGAGAACTTATATCAGACAAACGTCTCTGCTAACCAATTGCCGATGTCTGAGTCTGAGTCCTCTACCTCAGACCCCATGTCTGTGGACTCTTTCCAGGAAGCCATGGATTTTACACCTCGGCCTGGTCAGGCCCCTGACCAGGCCGAGGTCTCCAGCCGAGCCTCGTCTCAGAATGGCTCAAGCACCTCAAATTCTTCTTCAGAGGTCGAACTTGTTGTGCCAAGTGTGGTTGTGCCACCCATTCTAGATGCCCTCCCTCTGTCGGTCATTACCGGGGCCGAGTTTGCTCAGAGGTTCCCTGGTCACCCGTCTACGTTTGCTCCAGCCGACGTTGAGCTTGACGACGATGATGAGGATGCTGAAAGTGATGTTGACGTCTCTGAGGCGGACGAGTACGAGAGCACAGTCACTGAGGTAGATCTGTTGCACTTCAGATACTTATACTCCATCAGTCCCTCAATCAAATTAAGGAGACCTCTGAGGGAAGAGAGGGCCTACCACGGCCGAGATGGAGAAATCTGCTTGTATGAGCAGATGTTTAAGTTAGGGTTTCGTCTACCCATTCATCCCGTCATCAGGTCCATTCTTTCCTTTATCAACTTGGCCCCCTTGCAGCTCTCTCCCAATGCTTGGAGAGTCATTATTGGATCCATCATCTTGTAGAGGGAGGTCCACCACTCTGACCTCCCAGTTCAGGTCTTTGCTGGTTGTTATGTCCCTACCTCGGCCAAAGACCATCCGAGCTACTATCACTTCGTGGCTCGGAGGCCTAAGAAGAAGATGCTTCAGGTCACTCAGACCTCGAATCACAACTGGAAGCCCCGGTATTTTTTCGCCTCAGGGCCATGGGAATTTGGCTCATCTGTTCCCTCTTCCACTTTTGAGCCGAGGATACCCCTCAGATGGGGTAAGGTCACCATGTCTGCCAGGGCCGATCCTGGCCTAAGTCTTCAGAATGGCAAAAAGGTGAAGGCCCTGCAAGACCAAGGGGCACATGGTCTGTTCATCAAGTTCGAACATCTGCTGACCCCCCAGTACCTCTCGGGGATGAGCCTAAGTGGAAGTCCCCTTGTTGACTTTGGTAAGGATTTTTCTTTTTATTCCAAGTCTAACCTCTGATCATTCATGTTTGATTTCTGACTCTTATCTTTTCACTTTTGCAGAGAGACCTCCAGGTGTCCCGGACGAATTGTGGGAGATGGCAGCTCCGAGTTTGGCTAGACTTGCAAAGAGGACTGGTTTGAACGCTCCTCCTCCAGCTCCCTCAACATCCAAGTCCAAAAAGAGGGCCTATGAGGATCAGAGGCCGACCTCAAGGCAAAAGAAGACCTCAGACACTGCGATCCCCATCTCAGCCGACACCCTGTCGGCTCGTTTGGACCAGCTGAAACTTACCGATAGCGTGGTCGGCCACAGCAGACAGGCCATGGACGCACTTGCCAATATGATGACCGAGGCCGACAAGCATTTTTACATGGCCATGGACACCTCCATGATGGTTGAGTTCGGCCTCCACAGAGCCGTCCAGGTATGACTTGTTCCTTTTGCCAATAATTTTACAAGTGCAACGTCTGATTTTACTCCCCTCTAACCTCTTCATTACCTGTGCAGGGTGTGACTGACATGTACCAACTATCTAACTGGGCCATAAGGAAATTGCCTCTCATTCAGAAGGGATAGGAGGCTGAGAAGGTCGAGAGTGCCCTGAAGGCCGAGATTGACCGTCTGAGGTCAGAGTTACAGAATGCCGAGAATAAGGCCCAGAACTCTGAAAATAAGGCTCAGGGTTTGGAAAAAGATATCTCTGCGCTCCTCCAAAGCCACGCCCAGGCCCTGAAGGATAAGGATGATGCCCTGCAGCGGAAGGTCAACGCGGCTGTGAAGGCTGCCCTTGCAGATGCCTCAGAGAGAATAATTTCTGACTACAAGGTCTCTGAGGAGTTCGTGGGTTTTGGTTTTGAATATCTCGAAAGAGGTATCAAAGCCACCACCAAATGGGCCGAGGTCAGAGAGAAGGAGGTTGGCACTATAAAGGCCTCCGATTTTGTGGGCCTCGGCTTCGCCGACCCTCAGTTTTCTCAGGCACTGCAAGAGATAGAAGACGAGGTTGCTGCCCCTGGTCGGACTGCTACTCTGGAAGGGACTGATCTCGGAGGGATTGACCCTGCTGATGATGTGGCTGAGGTGACCAATGCTGATCAGGTCAACCCAGCCGAGACTGTCAATGCTCCCCCCTCAGACCTTTAACTTGTCACAAATTTTTGTTTTGTAAATTGTAATTGAACTTGATTTGTAACACCTCTGAATGTTATTTAATCTCTTCTTTTTACTGAATGCCAATCTTCTTTTATTTTTATATCTGAATGCCTCTGAATGCTATTGAGCTCTGAAGGCTATATGACCTCTGAATGCTAAGAGGTTAGCCTCATAATAAATATCACCAAATTAATGGTCAAGGGTCTGAGGTCGTCTAACCCAGGTGTCTGAGCTCAGACCTCGTCACCACCGAGTGATGTTATGAGGGTCTGAGGTCATCACCTAAGAGGTTAGCCTCATAATAAATATCACCAAATTAATGATGTTAAGGGTCTGAGGTCATCTAACCCAGGTGTCTGAGCTCAGACCTCGTCACCACCGAGTGATGTTATGAGGGTCTGAGGTCATCACCTAAGAGGTTAGCCTCATAATAAATATCACCAAATTAATGATGTTAAGGGTCTGAGGTCATTTCACCCAGGTGTCTCAGCTCAGACCTCGTCACCACCGAGTGATGTTATGAGGGTCTGAGGTCATCACCTAAGAGGTTAGCCTCATAATAAATATCACCAAATTAATGATGTTAAGGGTCTGAGGTCATCTAACCCAGGTGTCTGAGCTCAGACCTCGTCACCACCAAGTGATGTTATGAGGGTCTGAGGTCATCACCTAAGAGGTTAGCCTCATAATAAATATCACCAAATTAATGATGTTAAGGGTCTGAGGTCATCTAACCCAGGTGTCTGAGCTCAGACCTCGTCACCACCGAGTGATGTTATGAGGGTTTGAGGTCATCACCTAAGAGGTTAGCCTCATAATAAATATCACCAAATTAATGATGTTAAGTGTCTGAGGTCATCTAACCCAGGTGTCTGAGCTCAGACCTCGTCACCACCGAGTGATGTTATGAGGGTCT
Organism: Sambucus nigra; assembly: GCA_949130495.1. Taxonomy (NCBI): domain Eukaryota; kingdom Viridiplantae; phylum Streptophyta; class Magnoliopsida; order Dipsacales; family Adoxaceae; genus Sambucus; species Sambucus nigra. Next base: position 256,232,883 of record OX422213.1, on the reverse strand, counting down.
GAGGTCATCACCTAAGAGGTTAGCCTCATAATAAATATCACCAAATTAATGATGTTAAGGGTCTGAGGTCATCTAACCCAGGTGTCTCAGCTCAGACCTCGTCACCACCGAGTGATGTTATGAGGGTCTGAGGTCATCACCTAAGAGGTTAGCCTCATAATAAATATCACCAAATTAATGATGTTAAGGGTTTGAGGTCATCTAACCCAGGTGTCTGAGCTCAGACCTCGTCACCACCGAGTGATGTTATGAGGGTCTGAGGTCATCACCTAAGAGGTTAGCCTCATAATAAATATCACCAAATTAATGATGTTAATGGTCTGAGGTCATCTAACCCAGGTGTCTGAGCTCAGACCTCGTCACCACCGAGTGATGTTATGAGGGTCTGAGGTCATCACCTAAGAGGTTAGCCTAATAATAAACTTCTGGTCTAAAGAACAAAACAAGAACTTGATATTGAAACTGATCTTTATTAATAACCTCCTCTTAGTAAGATAGTACATTTTCATACAATTCTATACATCATATGTAATATCTCTTGAGATGGTCATTATTCCACGGGTTAGTGAAAGGTTCTCCTTCTAGGTTTTCTAGCCTGTAAGTGCCAGGCACAACCTCTTTCGTCACCTTATAGGGGCCATGCCAGTTTGGGTGTAGCTTGTTTGCCTTCTGTAGTGTCTTCTTTAGAACTAGGTCTCCCACTGCAATGGGTCTTGACTTCACCCTCTGGTTGTAGAATTTTGCTGCTCTCTGCTGGTAGGCTACTTTTCTGACCTCTGCATCCTCCCTTCTTTCTTCGATGAGATCCATGTCTAGCCTTCTCTTCTCCCCATTGTTGTCAGGGTCGTAGGTCTGAATCCGATGAGTTGGCAGTCCTACCTCCGTTGGTATGACTGCCTCTGAGCCATGTGCCAGCATGAATGGGGTTTCTCCTGTGGGTGTTCTTGCCGTAGTTCTGTAAGCCCATAGTACAGCGTAGACCTCTTCTATCCATCTCCCCTTCGCGTCTTCTAACCTCTTCTTGATTCCATCCAAGATGGTTATGTTCGTGACCTCGGTCTGGCCATTTGCTTGAGGTCGACCAGGAGATGAGAAGAACTGTCTGACCCCCACACTTTGGCAATACTTCTCCAAGGATGCATTCTTGAACTGGGTCCCATTGTCCGAGATGAGCGTGTTCGGGAGACCATATCTATATATGATGTTCTTTCAGATGAACTGGAAGGTCTTCTGCTCTGTAATGGTTATCATCGGCTCCGCCTCCACCCACTTTGAAAAGTAGTCAATGGAAACTATCAAGAATCTATAGTTGTTGACAGCTCTTGGCAAAGGTCCTACTAAGTCAATTCCCCATACCGCAAATGGCCATGGAGAAGAGATCGACGTCATAGGCTGATGAGGTTGGTGAGGGATGGTGGCGAACCTTTGACATTTGTCGCACCTCTTCACATAGTCTGTTGCGTCCTTAGACAGGGTAGGCCACCAGTATCCCTGAGTGATGATCCTCTTGGCTAAGGGTCTTCCCCCAATGTTGCTAGAGCAAGAACCCTCATGAACCTCCCTTAAGACCTGGGGTACTTCCGCAGGGTGCACACATAGAGGAGAAGCAGTAGAAACCCCTTTTTGTACAAGATGTCTCCTACCAATGAGAACTTTGTAGCCCTGTATCTCAACTTTCTTCTTTCCATCTTGGACTCGTGTAGCTCCCCCTCTCTTAGGTATCTGACAAGCGGGTCAATCCATGAGTCTCCCAGGTTCACATTGTGACAAGGGCTACACACCTCGTCCTCCTCGATGCTTGCTTTTCCTAAGACCTCGATTGGAATGGTCCTTCCCAAATCTATCTTCATTGTCGAGGCCAGTCTTGCCAATGCATCAGCGTGGTTGTTTCTCAGCCTGGGTACTCTTTTCAGTTTTGCTTCTTCAAAATACTCTAGCAACCCTCTTACCTTCTTTAGGTATTTGGCCATCCTTTCATCTTTGGCCTCGTATGCCCCCAACACTTGACTGACAACCAACCTTGAGTCGCTATGGAGTAGGAGTCTCTTTACTCGAAGAGTTATTGCCAATAAGAGACCTGCTATCATGGCCTCATACTCAGACTCGTTGTTAGAGGCCTGGAAGTTGAATCTCAAGGCGTACTCAATGTTGGCGCCATCTGGAGCCGAGAGTATTAGCCCCGCGCCGCTTCCACTATCACAGGAAGAGCCATCAACGAAGAGGCTCCATACATCTGCATCTGATGAGAAGACCCCTTCTCTCATAACCCCCTTTTCGAAGAGGTATCGATCCTCTTCATTCTCTTCTACTCTGCTCTGAGTTTTGCCCGGGATAACCTCTTCTCGGCCTCGGAAGAGGTACGGGGCGGTCTCTTCCGAATCTCGGAAGACACTTCGGTTCGTCTCTTCGCCGTTATCTAAACCTTTCTCTGTCTCGGCCTCTTCCAAACCTCTATCGGCCTTTTCCCAGGTGAACTCTGCGACAAAGTCTGCGAGGGCTTGCCCTTTGATGGCTGTCCTAGGCTGGTAGGTAAGATCATATTCTCTAACTCGATGGCCCAGGTCATCAATCTTCTGGACTTCTCAGGCTTGTGCAGAACCTTCCTTAGTGGGGAGTCAGTGAGGACTACCATGGAGTGAGCTTGGAAGTAAGGCTTCATCTTCCTTGAGGCGTGTATCAGGGCATAAGCCAACTTCTCCATCCGGGGATAGTTTTATTCAGACCCTTGAAGGGCCTTACTGTTGAAGTATACAGGCCTCTGGATTCCATCCTCTTCCCGTACGATGTCTACGCTGATGGCTGACTCAGATACTGCCAGATACACAAACAACCTCTCCCCCGTGATGGGCCGAGACAACAACAATGGAGATCCCAAGTAAGACTTGAGTTGGTCAAAAGCTTTTTCACACTCTTCGTCCCACTGGAAGGCCTTTCTCAAAACTTTAAAGAACGGAAGACACTTATCTGTTGCCCTGGAAACAAACCTGTTAAGGGAAGCCACTCTTCCGGTGAGTCTCTGGACATCCTTGATACTCCTAGGAGTCTTCATGTCGAGCAAGGCCTTGATCTTCTCTGGTTTTGCTTCAATACCCCTCTGATTAACGATGAACCCCAAGAACTTCCCGGCTCCTACCCCTAAGACACACTTTACTGGGTTGAGCTTCATCCTGTATGAGTCCATGACATCAAAGGTCTTCTCAAGGTCTGCTACGTGAGTACATGCTTTCAGGCTCTTCGTTAGCATATCATCCACATACACCTCCATATTCTTACCTATCTGCTCCTCTAACATCTTATTGACAAGACGTTGATATGTTGCCCCCGCATTTTTCAGACCAAAGGGCATCACCTTGCAACAGTACGTCCCCTTGTCAGTAATGAAGGCTGTCTTCTCAGAGTCTTCGGTATCCATAAAGATTTGGTTATAACCTGAATAAGCATCCATGAAACTCATGAGCTCGCGCCCTGCCGTTGCATCCACCATCTGGTCTATCCTAGGTAAGGGATAGCTGTCTTTCGGGCAGGACCTGTTCAGGTATGTGAAATCTACACACATTCGCCACTTTCCATTGGCCTTAGGCACGATGACTGCATTTGAGAGCCACTCTGGATAAGTGACCTCTCTTATGAACTCGGCCTCTTCCAACTTCTTCACCTCTTCCCGGATGACCTCATACTTCTCTCTGGAGTAGACTCTTCGGCTCTGTTTAATAGGCTTAGCATCTTTGTCTACGTTGAGCTTGTGGGTCATGATCTCAGGGTCGATACCAGGCATATCTGCATGACTCCATGCGAAGACACTCTGCCTCCTCCTGAGGAAGTTTATCAGCTCTTCCTTGATACCTTGCTTCAGGGCCTTGCCGACCTGGACGATTTTTTCTGGCTCGTCCTCATTGAGGACGATGGATTCTACCTCTTCCGCGGCCTCGCCCTTTTTTAATTTTGTTTCGTCTCTGGGATCGAGAGTGTCAATGCTGTAAGTGGAGGTTGCTCTCTTATGGGCCTCTCGCTCTTCGGTCGAGTTGAAATAACACTCCCGCGCCGTGGTCTGGTCCCCTTGCACTTCCCCTACCCCATAAGGAGTAGGGAATTTTAGCATCTGGTGGACCGTTGACGGCACGGCTTCAAACTCTTTGAGGGCCACTCTTCCGATGATGAGGTTGTAGGCCGAGAAGACATTTTCGTCCATAACAAAAAAGTTTATCTTCTTGGTTAGCCTCTTAGGCCATTCATCTCCCATCCGTACATCCATTTCATACATGCCTAATGGGTGTACCTTCTCACCACTGAAGCTTATCAATGGGTGATGGTAGGGCACCATCCTTGCCCTGCTAAGACCCAAGCTCTTGAAACAAGGCCAGAACATCACATCTGCTGAGCTTCCCCCATCTATGAGGATTCTCCCTACATCGCACCCATGCACCCTTGTTGTTATGACTAAAGGGTCATCATGGGGGGCTAAGATGCCCTTGAAGTCGAGTCTGGAGAACCCCACTACGAGGGTATCCATGTCCACCTTCTTCCTCTTCTGTACTGCGTCAGAAGACGCTAGATTCACAACCTCAGGCTTGACCACTGACTTGGCCTCCGCTACATGAGCCTTCCTATCGGCTACCTCAGAGCCACCTCCTGCGAATCCCCCACATATGGTGCTAACACCAAAGGAGATCATTCCTACCCTCTTCACTGGGATGTTGTCATCCTTAGGTGGGAGATCTGGGTCATCTCCATCATCACCCTCTGAATCATCATGCCTTCTAGCCGGGACATCGCCCCGGCACCTGTCATCTCTTCTCTTCCTAGGGTCTTCTCTTCCACCCCTTGGGGCCTTTCCATCCACGTACTTTCTCAGTTTCCCGTATTTCAGTATTTTCTCGATCTCATCCTTCAGAGCGAAGCATCTATCTGTGATATGGCCGTGATCCGGATGGAACTCACACCAGAGGTTTTTATTCCTCTTATGTGGTGGGGCCTTCAATTTTTATGGCCACCTTAGAGCCCGGTCAGTCTTGATCTCATTAAGGATGTGCTCACAGCTCACAGTCAGAGGAGTGTAATGAGCGAACTTGTCATCTGCTGACCTCTTCTTCCCCTCTTTCTTGCCCTGGGACCTCCCAGTGCTACCACAGTTCTCCTCCTTATATTTGGCGGCCATTGCCTCTTCCGCATTCATCACTTTCCCTGCGGTGGACAACAGCTCTGCCATAGACTTGGGGGGTCTTCCGCCAGCTTCCACAATAGCTTCCCCTTCTGGAGGCCTCCTATCAGGGCGGTCATGGCTATGCTCTCTTCGTAATCCTCTACCTATAACTTCTCCTTGTTAAATCTTGCTATATAGTCTCTTAGGCTTTCACCTTTAGCCTGTTTGACATATAGGAGGTGGGTAGTCTTCTTTTGAGGTCTTACCCCAAAGCAGAAGTTGTGGATGAACTGCTCAGCTAGGCCTTTGAAGTTCTTGATCGAGTTCTTCGGAAGAGAGGTGAACCAGCTGTGCGCTGCCCCTGTCAAGGTTCCTGAGAAGGCCCTGCACTTCATCTCATCGGGTATCGAGTAAATATCTGCCGCCGACTGATACATCTCGATATGGTGCACTGGGTTAGTGCTGCCATCATACTTAGGCGTCACTGTAGGAGGCTTGAACTTAGCTGGGGTTGGGAGCCCCACTATCCTAGCTATAAACGGTGAGCCCTACGAGTAGCCCCTCTGTAATGGGTCCCTGCTCTTTATGAGGTCCCCTATCTTCTCCTCGAGACGTTGGATTGAGTCATTCCAGGGTCTTCTCTCTTCAACTTGGCCGAGGTTATCCCCTGCCACTTCTCTGCGATGGACAGAGGGTTCCCCAGCCATGACCCGTTGACTGTTGACCTCTTCCTGCTCCCTAGCTCTTCTCTCCAAGGGTCGGCCTTGATTTGGCCGAGCCTGCCTATTCCCTCTTTGAGAGCCTGCCGCGCTCCTTGACCTCGATAGCCTCTGCCTCAGGTCATTGACTGGGCCCAGCCTTTCGAAGGCTGACCCTCTGCTCAACCTGTTAAAGGCCAACCCTCTCTGCTGGGCCTCATCTCTTCTTCGGCCGACACATCCTTGACTCTGCCTATCAAAGGCCGACCCTCTTTTTTGGGCCTCATCTCTTCTTCGGATGACACATCCTTGGCTCTGCCTAAGAGGTCGTATGGTGTTATCTGACACCTCATACGGCTCCCAGCAGTCCTCCGGGGCCTCTTCAGCTTCTAGGTCATCATACCTGTCCTCTGGGCAAGGGTTTCCTTGCCTCCCCAGGCGCAAACGCCTAGGGTCAGCAACGTTCCTCCTCCGCTGGGGTGCAGGTTGTTCCTTCATGGGCGCCTGGGGTGGTCCCCTGGCGTCAAGATGAAGCTGAACTGCCGCCGGAGTTATCATGTCCGGTGAGACTCCAGGTGGCCTCATCATCATGGTTTGGCTGAGCTGGACAAATTGCTCCTTCATGGCTTTTTGCGTGGCAGCTAAAGATTTCAAAGCTGCTGCCACCTCCGCCATTTCGGCCTGGGGAGGAGCCTGACTGGAACTAGCCCCTCCACCTCCAGGCGGTGGAAGAGGCGGTGGTAATTCTGGTGCCATGTATTATCAATAAAGAGCTTGAACAACAAGTGAGCTTAATACCTTAAAGGACCTCTTTCAATGGTGAAACAGCTCCATACAAGGGGTGGTTCCTGGTTCACCACCAGAGTCTCCGGTGAGGTAAAGCAGAAAAAGAGGAAGAGATAGCCTCTCGATTCCCACAGACGGCGCCAAAATGATGATGCTGGGAAACAGCACCACCAGGTAAGGTATTTCCAAGCTCGATATATGAATAACAATGACATCACAGCTATATAAAGAGATAAGAGAAGGAGGTGAGGATATGAGGAATCAACACCGGAATATGAGTGGTTCAGCCAATCTGGCCTACGTCCACTGTGAGTGTGTGAGTAATATCACTGAACAAAGGCACTAATGGCCATAGATACAATTCACTCAAGCTCTCTCTCTCTCTACTGTATATTTAGACAGAGTTTTTGCTAGGGTTTTAATAGCTGGATCCTTTTGCAAGGTAGGGGATGACCCCTATATATAGTGTCTAGGGGGCGTAATGTACCCCCCATGCATGCAATGAGCATGTGTGTGATATCCTCACCAATATGGGAATGCCATCTGTCACTGTCACATGTAAGCAATGATGATGAAATATTCTCCCACATGTGGAGAATAATCTTGTTATAACTGATTTGTGCCCAGATGTCCTTATCCAAATGTCAACAGATGCTCGGCAGTCATGTTGGTGAATGACCTCGGCCTGGGAGAGGCCGAGCTGTAAAGGCTTGATGTCCGTTCAATCTGAAAAGTGTCATAAGGAGTCTCGACCTGATCTCAGTCGAGACATTATGCTAGGTCGGCCTTAGTCGAGGTAGGGATAGTCCCATGCCAGTGAATACTAAGGCCTCTTGTGACCTCGTCCCAAGCCGAGGTTGAACTAGTTCCAAGTTGAGGGTAGGCTCCCTGTCACCTCGGCCCACCCTTGGCCGAGGTTGCCATACCCATAGTGTTGTTGGTGCCTGTGATGCGCGCGACGCCCCCTTGGCTCTGTAGATGGTAGTGTCGGCCTGAGCCGAGGTAGGTCTGGCCGAGGGATGGTATCGTGCGCCCCTGGCCTTCCAAGGGTCGATCAATGTTTCGGCCATCATCTCGGCCGAGGTAGGTCTGGCCGAGGTTATACTTGGGCATATCAATAATAACAACATTTTTTACAGCAAATGTCTCCTTCAGGTATTAAGGAGAGGATGATGCTGCTGATTGTGATGATGTCGTCTGGGCTCGGTGGTAGCGGAGGCGAGGAGGGATCCTCGTCCCCTAGGCTCCCCATATATGGCATATTGGGGATGGCCATCGATAATAAGACGGGCTATTAGCGAGATCCCTCGAGCTGGTAAAGACGATCATCGGCCCAGGGTACACTAGTTGGAGGGAGGTGCCAAATGAGCTCAAGTTAGCTACTTGGGTGGCACTACAGGTAATGAATTTATATTTATATTTATGTGAATATTTCAATTTCAATTTCGATTTCAATTTCAATTTCAATTTCATTTTATATTTATATTTATTTGCAACTAACATTGTATTTGTTGGACAGGAACAATTCAACCTGGATCTAAAGCTATGCGATTCCGTCTTGGAGCAGTTGAGGGAGCAACACAAGACGTGAAAGAACCCGGTACTTTGGGAAGACCCGAGAGTCCGTTATCTGAATGCGTGAATCCGTCCCGCCGAAGGAGCCGATCTCATTGGCACAATGGTAAAAGTTCATTGAAAATGAGACCAGGGAGCGACAATTGGCATCTCGCCAATCGGGGAGGGAAATTGGGTAAAAAAGACGGACGTGCACTACTCCGGACGGACGTCTTACGCCGAGGTGGAGCAAAGGATGATGATAAGATTTAATTTTTCTATAACTAGAGAAATATATTATTATGCATTATTTTACTTTATGGGGCCGATACTAATTTTACTTTATTTTATTTCAGGGGACTGGGAGTGGCCCTGGGGTATGCCACATAGGCTCGATACTTATGTGTCTATTCGGATGAAGAAAGGGAAGGATAAGGAGGTGTCCCCGAGCGTCGCAGCCACGATTGTAAGTAATCCGACAGTTTAGTTTTTATTAATAACGTTATAATTTTTTTGTTTACTTATTTTACCAATCATGTGCTTTTTATCATTTCAGGCAAAGCTTAAGGAAGTGCACGAGTTGCAGTCTGATGCCGATAAGGAATATTTGTCCACAGACGCACTCAACCAAGTTCTTGGCACTGATCGCAAGGGGAGGACGAGGGGGTGATATCGCGGGTGGAAAAATCTAGGATCATCGGATTGGAGACGAACGACAACGGGTTGGCTCGAACGATGGAATCGCATGATGAGAAGCTATCCTGTTTGGAAGTGACGGTCCAAGATATGTTCTCATTCATGAAGCGTTCGTTGGGCAGAAACCGTAAGGGGAAAGGTAAGGAGAAGGTGGTGGAGGAGAAGGTGCAGGAGGACGAGGTACAGGAGGACGAGGATGTGGACCTTGTTGCTTCATCTTTGATGCGTGCAGACTTTGATCATCTACTCCCTTATTTGGCTCCCTTCAACCGACCGATGTCGACACTTGGTTGGCCGAGCGTGTCTATACTGGACATATTTGATGGCCAACGGATAATGCGGCATGATGTATATTGCTGGGTGTATCAATTCGTATATCGTGTGGCCTACTCACCTCCTCAGAGCTAACCTTACCCAAGACATATAGTAACATTATTTGAATTGAATTGCTTTAAGTTGTTACATTTGAATTATATTTGGATTATATCGTTATGCATATTGTTTTGACTGTATATTTGCATTATCTCTATTTTATTTGGATATATGATATTTGAACAAGTACAACATTGCTATAACAGGTACAAACATACTGCTGGGTAGTGGTAGTGGCCAAACTGCCCAGTAGATTTTTTTTAATTTGGCCCAGAATTGTCACGGTCATTGACCATGACAAGTCCGTGACAAATAAATCTTTTCACGGACGTGTCACGATCACTGACCGTGATAAGTTTTTAAATATTGTCACGGGTTTGTCACGGTCATAAACCGTGACAAAACTTGTCACAGTCATAGACCGTGACATGATCATTACAATATTTAAAAACTTATCACGGTCAATGACCATGACACGTCCGTGACAAAAAACGTTGTCACTCCCAGAATTGTCACGGTCATTGACCTTGAGAATTAGTGACTTTAGATTGGGGGGGGGGGGGGGGGTTAAACGTATTCCAGTCCATCTTGTCTTGTTATAGTTAATTAAGCTAAGTGTCAAAAACTTTTTCAATTTTTAATTTAATTAAAACTATTCCACCACACGAAATAATAATAATATGCAACAACACATCACAACTGAATTAACTACAGCAAGAATAAATATGACTGGAATAACTCTCCAGTTAAATTATAACATTTACATTAAATAAAACTGATATCCACAATGCTTACATAAATAATTACAACCTCTAGAATCCTAGGAGACAAGCCCTAAATGAAGTAAACGCTACAGATGAGTGAATCAACAGAAAGGATGTGTCTAAACAAAATTCACAACTATGCTAGCATCTATAATCCATCGGAACATCCATAATCTATGTTGGGCATCCATACTGCTGGATACTTGATGTACAAGATATACTAGAGAAGAGAATGTAAGGACAATTTGTCCATCTTTATGTTTATGTTATGTCATACGCCGTTACAAGATTGATGGTTGAAAAGATCACATCGTCATCAACGAAATCCGAAATCCGAAGATCAAAAGAAGAAGGAATCTGGAAACAATCAACCGGACCGGTCCGCCCCAAAATAAAAAGAACCGATCCGACTGCAGACCAATCCGCCCAGGACCGGACCGGACCGCCTTGCAAAATGAGTCCAGAGAGCACCGAACCGATTGCGAACCGAATCAGCTTCAAATTAAAAGAACCGATCCGCCATCGGACCGATCCGCCTGAGGCCCGGACCGATCCACCCTGGATAAACTCTGCCAGATCGTGTAGCAGATTTTTTAGGGTTTTGACTCCTTATTTAAACCACGATCAGTAGTTGGTTTCTAGAAGACTTTACCACGTTTTTCAGAGCATATCAACCCTAAAGTCTTCACATTTTTTGAGTCCCAAGACTCATGTTTTTGATTCACACAATTGCCAATCCTTTGTGAATATTTTTGGTAACCCAAGAACACAACCTTGTGTTTGTTCAAACCTTTGTGGAGAGATCTTTGCAACCGAGGGCTGCGTGTCATTGCCGAGGGAGTCTCTACAAAGTTTTATGGCTGCGTGTCATTGAGGAGTGCTGCGGTTCTTCCTTTGTTAATTGGACTGAGGTTCATGTGGGTTCGCTGCGTGTGGATTCATTGCTGACGACACCGACCGACGCCTGCGGGTATTCGTGTGTCACTGTATTTCATTGTAATCTGTGTAAGTTGCGAATTACTTATTATAGTGAAATAAAAGGTTTTTCCCTGCGGGGATTTTTCCTTAACTTTGTATCGCATGCTTTATTTATGGTTTGACACACACACACACACGTAGTTGTTTGTTTATGGGATGTTTCTAAATAGACTCGAATTAAATAAGGGTTACTTGGAATTTTGCGAATTTAATTTAATTTAAATCGATATTACACGCGTTCTCAAATTGGTATCAGAGCGGGTTGCGCTAATTTATTGCGTATTCCTATTTTCCGCAAAATCGTGTGATATTAATATTTTTTAAATCAGTTTTGTGAAAAATCGCAATTTTTCCTATGGAGCACTTATATAATCAGATGCCTATTTTTGACGGGTCTAATTATGCCTACTGGAAAGCTCGTATGAAATCGATTTTAAAATCTATTGGCGAGCGTGTTTGGTTGCTTTGCGAAAATGGTTGGACTCCTCCCACGGTCACTGTTAATAACATCACCACTTTAAAACCCGTGTCAGCCTGGACTGAAGATGATTATAAATTGTCCAATTTTAATTCCCGTGGTCTGAGTGCTATTTCTGGAGCTGTCTCTCCTGATGAGTTTCGCCGAATTATGACGTGCACCACGTCTAAAGAGGCTTGGGATGTTTTGAAATTGACACATGAGGGTACGAACGCGGTTAAAGAGTCAAAATTACAAAATTTGGCCACCCAATTTGAGACTATCACCATGTCTGAGTCCGAATGCTTTGATGATTTTTATGCACGATTGTCGGACATTGTTAACACATGTTTTAATTTGGGTGAAGTGATTGATAACACGCGTGTCGTTAAAAAGATTTTGAGATCTCTCCCAAAACGCTTTATTCCTAAAGTCACTGTTTTGAACTCTTTGGGAAATTTGAAATCACTTAAGTTGGAAGAACTTGTAGGAGATCTTCAAACCTATGAGATTGACATGTTTCCTAAAACCATTAAGGCTAAGGATAAAGGCATTGCTTTAAAGACTCATTTTAAGAAAAAGAAAGAAACAGTTTGTGAGTCCGATTCTGATGGAGATTTTGATTTTAATGATATGGCCTTGTTTGCGAAAAATTTTAAAAAATTTCTCAACATGAACAAAAATAATTCTTCCAATAAAAAGAATTTTTTTGAGAAAAATAAAAAGAAAGGAAAGGCCAAAGAAAGTGGTGAGAGGGAAAAAGGGAATGACTCCGATGAGGGGTGTGAGGAAGATTTTGAGAACGTCACTTGTTTTGAATGTGGGGGTAAGGGACATAAGTCGTTTGAGTGTCCTACGTGGCTTAGAAAGAAAGGAAAAAAAGTAGCTATGCCCACCACACTTAGTGATAGTAGTGAAGGTGAGGGTGATGAGACTAGTGGTGAGAAGTTTGTAGCTTTTTCTAGTCGTGTGAGCACACCCACCTTGTCCCACAATAGTGCACACGAAAGTGATAGTGATGGTTTGAGCGCTTCAAGTGAGGGAGAAAGTGAGAGTGAAAGTGGAGATGAAAGTGAGCTCCAAAAAGCTTTTAGAGAGTTGTACACCGAGACCTTGAAAACAAAAAGGTATAATAGGGATTTAGGTCGTCGGGTTTTAGATTTGGAGAAAGAGAAGGAGGTTTTGAGAAAGGAGAAGTGTGATTTGGCCGACACGTTGTCTAGTCTGACGACACGTGTATCCCAACTCGAGAGTGATCTCGAACATGCCAGGGTGGTCAAAGTCAAGTTTGAGAACGCACCTAAGAAGGTTGAAAAGGTGGTTCTTAAGGGTAAAGGTGAGAAGTTAGGAATAAGTCATGACGATGCTTCTTCTTCCCAATTAGCACCCGAGCCGGTTCCCACTTTAGTGACAGTTTCACATGTGTCTCACCCTAACCCACCTAGGCGTCCCATTCCTTTCAGGAAAGTGCGTCCTAGAGTTTTTGAGAGAGGTGTTCCTAGGCCTATTTATGTTTGCTCACATTGCAAAAGGAGAGGACACCTTAGGGAATTTTGCTTTAAGTTGGGGTATGTGTCACGTTTTGCTTCTACACGTGTTTCTGGCACACATGCACCCACACATGATACTTTACATGCTCCCGGAGACTACATGAGAGAGTTTGCACATTTAGGAGAGCAAGTTAAGTTTTTAGTCAAAACTTCACAAGAACTGATGGAGGTTTTTCATAAGTTGTCACCACCTTTGGAAAACCCCTCCGCACCTAATGATTGAGGTTTGACTTGTTTACTAGCATAGGGTGGTTTTCATGATGTCATTGTTTGCCTATTGCTAGTATGTATCATTTTTGTATATATTTTTGTTTTGAAATTTTTTGAAAAATTCAAAAAGATTTTTGTATTTTGTTTGCACCGTTTATGGATGAACACTTAGGATGACCAAGTCACAACATCATTCCATTATTTTCATGTGACTATTTGATAGTGTTTTGAGACAATAGGTCAATTCATCCATGTGATTTATAATGTTTGGAGTCATTAAGATGTAATTTAGTGTTACTTTCTACATGTTTGACTCATGTTTCCTTTATTGCACACATGCACGGATTTGTTTGATTATTGTGCTTGTCTTATCACATGTTGGTTGGGTGTTTTCACTTCAATCCTGTCCTTAAAACGAACCAAGCGCGATAAATATTTATAAGGAAATTATGCATATAAAAACCGTTTTGTGAGTTTGTGTGCTTTGTTTAAGAACGGGGAGGGGCTGCGAAAGGTAATTTTCTATCCTTTGCGCAAAAGCCACCGTTGAAAAGGATCTAAAAAATGGAGGAATTTTAATATCCGAGGTCCAAAGAGGTTAAAAGAGCCCGAAAAAATTTAAAGGCAATAAAAAGATATTCATGCCAAAATATGGGCCATTTAGGTTTTTGCACCAATTCTCCAAAGTTTGAGAATTTCGATTACCTCTAAAAAAATATATATATATATGAGGGTGTTTGGTTGGAGATTTAAAACGGGTTTGCACGTCCATGAAATGCTTGAAAATGCGCTACATAGTTTTGGACGTTATTGGTGTGAAAATCATTTGACTTTGATTTGTTGATTTGCATAAGACGATGTCATCTAAATTCAACAATCTTTTCACCTAAGGATACTTTTGATGTTCATTCGTTAGGGGTACACATATGCATCGTGCACATATGATTGATTGAGTTGATTTACCTATCGAATGTGTTCACACCCATTCATTCCATTTCCATGACTTGGTTGTTTGAGTCTAAATCCGTGGTGTGATTTTTGTATCATATTTGTTCAAATTGGTATCCTATCTTTGTATGAAAAATTTGAAAAATAAAAAATAGTTTGTGTATTTTTTTTGTATATCGTGACACCCCGATTTTGCTTATTAGATTCATTCTTCTCATTTGTCTATTTGGGGACATCATAAGGAGTTTCAATTTTGGGGGAGTTTTTGAGATATAGCTTATGTTTTTATCATATATTGATATCCATGTTTATCTCATTTCAAACTCGATATGTCACGTGGTATTTGCTTTATCTCATGTGTGTAGGTACATCCTTGATAATCCCATGATACACACCCTGATGAGAAAAGTGTGAAGATTCCTGAAGAATTGAAGAACAAACGATGCAGCCTTAGTCATATGTACCTCTTTCAGTTTTGGGTTCATGGAAGGGTAGATTTATATAGGCATTGTTCTTACTTGATAATTCGGATTTTTTATGTTTGTTCCGGTATAGACATAGGGGGAGATTTGTAAGGACAATTTGTCCATCTTTATGTATATGTTATGTCATACGCCGTTACAAGATTGATGGTTGAAAAGATCACATCGTCATCAACGAAATCCGAAATCCGAAGATCAAAAGAAGAAGGAATCTGGAAACAGTCAGCCGGACCGGTCCGCCCCAAAATAAAAAGAACCGATCCGACTGCAGACCGATCCGCCCAGGACCGGACTGGACCGCCTTGCAAAATGAGTCCAGAGATCAACGAACCGATTGCGAATCGAATCGACTTCAAATTAAAAGAACCGATCCGCCATCGGATCGATCCGCCTGAGGCCCGGACCGATCCGCCCTGGATAAACTCTGCCAGATCGTGTAGCAGATTTTTTAGGGTTTTGACTCCTTATTTAAACCACGATCAGTAGTTGGTTTCTAGAAGACTTTCCCACGTTTTTTAGAGCATATCAACCCTAAAGTCTTCACATTTTTTGAGTCCCAAGACTCATGTTTTTGATTCACACAATTGCCAATCCTTTGTGAATCTTTTTGGTAACCCAAGAACACAACCTTGTGTTTGTTCAAACCTTTGTGGAGAGATCTTTGCAACCGAGGGATGCGTGTCATTGCCGAGGGAGTCTCTATAAAGTTTTATGGCTGCGTGTCATTGAGGAGTGCTGCGGTTCTTCCTTTGTTAATTGGACTGAGGTTCATGTGGGTTCGCTGCGTGTGGATTCATTGCTGACGACACCGACCGACGCCTGCGGGTATTCGTGTGTCACTGTATTTCATTGTAATCTGTGTAAGTTGCGATTTACTTATTATAGTGAAATAAAAGGTTTTGCCCTGCGGGGATTTTTCCTTAACTTTGTGTCGCATGCTTTATTTATGGTTTGACACACACACACACACACGTAGTTGTTTGTTTATGGGCTGTTTCTAAATAGACTCGAATTAAATAAGGGTTACTTGGAATTTTGGGAATTTCATTTAATTTAAATCGATATTACACACGTTCTCAGAGAATATGCAAGGAAACGGGTCAGAGCCTGATTGTAAAAGATTTTAAAAACAACAAGTGCTTAACAATTACAAATAAGCTTTTATTATGTACATGTTAGTTTCTTGGGCTCTCTCTTGAGAATTCTCACGTCTCATCTAGAGTGCACAACTATCGTATCTTATTATCTTCCAAGTTAAGGTTCCCTCATAACTAGCATTAATATCACTATGATTCTAACCCATGTCATAAACCCGTATGTCCCATACCATACGTAATATAATTATTCATATTCATTTCTCTTTACTAGTTTTGTTACAATCTTGGAATTAAGTGTTCACTTACTTAATTCAATTCGGATTTCATTAGTTACTTCTATCTACAATATTACATAGTAGATTAAATCAAAGTTTATATTTTTAATCTATAATTTCACACAGAAGATTACATGTCTATATCTACAATGTCACACCGTAGATTACATCACAATATATATATATATATATATATATATATATATATATATATATATATATATATATATATATATAATATCACACTAATTATATATATACTAATACGACACCTCCCCAGTCACAGCTGCGGTGCTCGCATATTCTGCTATCATATCATGTGATGAAAAGAACTTTTCGGTATATTTGTTTTCGTCGTTGCTTGAAAAGCTCCTCTAGTCAAAATCCCCAAATACCTACAAAACAATATAAATATAAAGTGTAGAGGTAAGTACGGGTATCAATCCACATCAAGGGGGTAAGCGAAGGGAAAACAATTGCAATTCACTTTTTATTTTCTTTTTGGGATTTTTTACTATTTCTATTTTTTTTAGCCTTTTCAATATTAAAACAATTGGGTGGGGTGAGGTGAAATAACACTAAACTAAATGGAAGATCAAATGACAAACTAAAAAGTGACTAAAATGAAAAATAAAGTCTAACATAAAAATAAGAGATAAAGTGGGGTAAATAAATGTGAGAGCAATCAAGGAATGGGACTACACCACAAATTTTAGTTATTCTAACTAATTAATTTAATTATTTGAATTTTTCCAATTTAATACCAAAATTAAAAATCAACTCTCGTTGCAAGTGTAATTTTAATAGTAATCTTTTAGAAAATTAAGTTTACCCCCCCCCCCCCCCTCTCCCCCCACAACTCTAGAAAATAGATCTATACTCCTTTTAATTAATCACCCGCTAGGATCGATTCATCAAAATTTATGTAAATCTAGAAAATGAACTTTAGAGTTGAAATTCAAGGAATAATACCACACTTAAGAAACCCCCTATCTCTAGTTTGAATCTAAAATGGGTATTATAACTTAGAATTTCGATTTTCTCTCGAAAATCATTTACCCTCTCTCGAGGCGTAAATTTAAGGGTGAGGGATCAAAATTAATATTCAAGGAGGATTTTCAAGTAATCAAAATAATTAAATTAAAATAACATCAAATTAGGGTTCACCCCACCCCTTGAAAGGTGATTTAGCCAAACATAATATCAATCATGATAAACAAATAATTAATAGTTAATAAAATGAAATAGAAGAGAAGAACAATTAAATCAAATCAAATCTCTTTGAGTGAAATTGGACTTCAATCCTTGAATTTGCACATCATCCATTCAATTAGAGCCTCCAAACGATTTTTAATAATAAAAACACACTCAATTGAATTTCTCACTAATTTACCACTCACTAGTCTCTAACAAAAATAAAAATAAAAATAAATAAAACAAAACTATTTACAATATGTTCTACCTAATTTATTTTCTACTCTAACTATCTCTCTTTAGAATTCTCTCTACAAATTGATTGATCTTCAAATGGTCTTGAGGTCTTCTTTAATATGCACATGGAGCTAAGGGGTTAAATTGGGAAATATACTTGGCTGAGCATGTGGGAGAGGTGTGGCATGGATTGTGTGAGGTAAGGAAGAAATATGGGTGAGGGTATTGGGTGACAAAATCTGATTTGATTAAAAAGGGTATAATAGGAAATGAGGGTTTAATAAGGTATGAGGGGCATTGGAGGGTATATTGGTAAAATGGGGACAAGTGGTATTAAAACACATGGGTTTTTATTTTTGGATTGGTCTTTGCATGGTGAAATGGGTTTTTGTGGTGTGAGATATGGAGGTTGTTGAAATGGGCTCGGATTGAACATGGATCGCGGGTAGTGGACATGGCTGGCGGGCTCGGGTTTTGTTCGTAGGGATGCCCAGAGGTGGCTGCCACGTATGGGTCGCAGGTGTTTCAGTTTTGGGTGGCAAGAAGTAGCGGGTCGGTTGGGATGAAGGCATGTTGAGTTTTATGGAGGTCGCCAGCGGGTTTTGGGGTTTGGTCGCGAATGGGTTGGAACTGGGGGTTCCGATGGTTTGATGTCGTGGGGCTCGCCGGATTTAGGACAGCAGCGGGGTTCAAAATTGGGCTTCTGCTGGCGGGCTTGGTTCAGGCGCCCGGGCACGAGTTAGGTCCGGCCCGAGTTGTAGGGGTTCCGGGTTTTGGTGAGGTGAGAGAGTAGAGAGAGGTGTTGGTTGTTAATAGTGGTTTAGAGGAGAGAGAAGGGCGATAGGTTGAGGATGATGAGGGTGATGATTGTGTGTGGTTAGATGTATGGTAGTGTGTGTGTCTTAGGAGGTGTTATGGTGTGGATTAGGTGTTGGGTATTAAGGTGTGAGTGTGTGTGTGTTTAAATTGGACACCTAAAAAAATAATACTAACTAATTAAAAAAACTAATAAAATTTAAAAATAAATTCCTACTCTAAAAATAAAATAAAGACTCAATTAAAAATGAAACTAAAAATAAATAAAAATAAAAATCTATTAAACTAAAACTAAAATCCTAAAAAATGTAAAATCTAATAAATCTAAAAATAAATTAAATCCTAAAAAAAACTAATTATAATAAAATAAAAATAATAACTAATAAAAATAAAGATAAAATAAAAATATACTAATAAAAATAAAATATAAAAACAGTAAATAAAACCATTTTTTTAAATAAATCTAAAATAAAACCTAAAAATAAAATGATTCTAACTAACAATCTAAAAAAATATTAAAAAGGGACAAACTAAACACACGGGGTTCGGGAAAGGTTTAGGCTCGATTTAGGTTACGGAGCAAGGTAATTAGCTTCATTTTAACTGCAAATTGCCTCGCAATATAGTTTTTGACTCCACAACTGCAATTAAGCCTGCATATTGAACATTTACACGCATAAGACCCAAATTGTTGTGAATTAGCAACTAAAATAGGTATATTCGGGGTATAAAATGTACACTTTTGGGTACTTATCACACCACCCCCAAATAGAACTTTGCTAGTCCTCGAGCAAAAAGATAGAGAGAAGATAAGGATAAGAAACCAAAAGTGTACCACTTTCGCGGGCACTTGCGATTATACTTAGCATGTGAAACAAACCTTTAAACCTATAGGTTGCCCTACAGGACGGGTTGTGTCTCATGAGGATTTGCAGGGAATATACCTACAAAATTCTTTATTTAAAAGATTTTTTGAAAGTCAGTCAATGTCTTATTAGACATAGAATAATCGTCCAATCCATCACATGAGAAAAATATTGAGAAATACAAGCTAGAATTGTAAAAATATTTTGCTATGTGAATACTTAAGGCACGTCCTTCCTAGAACTCAATGTGTGTTGTGTGAATCCGTTAAAACAGGTCGAGTATCGTAAGAGTAATTCCTCGATTACCTTATCGGAATCAACATTTCAACTTCAAAATCTCACGAAATATAGCTCTCTCAACCAAACTCTCGAGATTTGGATAAGTGTATCGCTCTTGTGTGTGAGGAGGTGAGTAAATGTAAGCAGGTTCAAACGTCTCACACATATAAGAAAGAACGAACATTTAGAAAGAAAAGTGAACTCATGAAAGAATGCTAACCACTATAGTGAGAACGTCGAGTTATTCACCATGTTGACTTTCATTTGCCCGAACACCTAAGGGAACATGGATGATAATGGGTGAGGGGTAAATAAAATGAGAAGGATGGGATTTGAGGTTGGATGGTGATGTATGGATGAATGACGAGTGATGTATGCGATAGAAGTGTGTTCTATACTTGAAGAACAAATGTCTTTATTACATAAAAACTAACTACAACTCTCTTTTTCTTTTCTTTTCTCTCTCCTTTTTTTTCTCTTTTTTTCTATGTTTTTTTTTGTTTTTCTCACTCTTTTTTTTATTTTTTATACTCTCAATACTGAAGACATTTAACATTTGTAATCAACACTCTTTTTCTCAAAATGATGGATGATATATGAAATGAGTGGGGAATGTATATGGATGGTGAGGTCAATATATATGAAATATGGGATAGTAATGGGTGAAGTGAATGGGTAGTGTATGGGTGAAAATCTACTGATCAGGACAAATTTCAAGACACATGTTTCTTACAACTCGAAAGTGATGTCGTTCTTAGTGATCAAGCCAAAATTTTAATGAAAAATAATGAGATCATACAACGATTTAGGTGCGGACTCAAACCAAGTTGAATCAACTTGTGATTCGGAGTTTGCTTAAAACACTCTGAAAGGGTGGAAGATAAAAATGTCACAAGATAAAGTCACCACTAGTGATCCTTAAGGTTCTCTTGGGAATTGTAGTACTCTTCAACTCTAAACCACAGTGACGTGGTAAGTGCGAACATTTTTTTGTTGAGTTTAGAAATTCATGGTGCACAATTCCTTAATATGTATTACATAAGCCATTTAGCAAAATATAAATCCTTAATCTTTATTCCTAGACTTAAAAAGATGGATGATTGAAAATTCGCATCAATAAATGAGATGAAAGAAACTGCACGAAATTTTAAAAATCAGGTTTAGAAATCAATTTTTTTTCAAAAGAGGTATGATTTTGATAAAATTCCCCATCCCCAAACAAAAAGGAACATCGTCCTCGATGTTAAGTAAAATGATTTTTAAAATTGAGAGCATAAGGTAGGAAAGAGATTACCATAATCAACCACTAATGAAGATGAAATATGAAGCCAAAATGAAACCTGAATAAGAAATGAGATAACAAATTTGTACCAGTCTAAAAACATGATAACGCATTGGGTGGTGTGACACACCACCCCCAAATAGGATAAGACTAATAAAAGAAATAACGAGCTGCATCCTGGTAGTGCTAAGTTTAATGTCTTCTGCTAGACTGAAGGGATCTCACCCTAAGGATAAGAACTATGATGGCGTGGGACGGCAGAAAAATTGGGTGATGAGAATCACCGCCAAACAAGAATGAAGCGTCTATCTTGTTGGATCACGGCTAAGAATTGTCAATGCACTTGTATGGAAAAATGCATCACGCGATACAAAGCATCGATTTACCATGGCTGGGTGGGTATTAGGGTAAAGGTGAGGGTGGAAAGGGTGAATAGGTATCGATCATGGGCCTTATTGAGTCGGAAGGTGAGGGAAATAAGCGCCCTATACGCATGGTGCTCTAATTGTTGAGGGAGGCAAAATGGTTTGCTAAGTTGAATCGAATGGGCCTCAAAAAAATCACACGACCATTCTATGAATGGGCGATGATAATGGTCACGCCGCGACACACCAGGGAGCTACCGATGGGAAAAATCAACACCAAGAGAGAGTGGCGGGCATAGAATAACAAGATCGGTGTCACGGTGGAGAGTATCACCAAAAATACTCTCATGGGAGGTTGAGATTGGTTTCAGGTGAGGATCTAAAGATGTATATGGAAACATGAAAGGTTTAATATCAAGATCCAAACCAAGTGGTGGGGTGGAAGGGATAATGGGTGTTTTGGGTGGGATAAATGGTGGGGGAAGATGATCCAACTCAAGAGTAGGAGACACACACTCGTCGGGAGGAGTAAAGTAATACTCACTAGAGAGTGTGGTTTCTAAAGATGAAATGGTCAACTTCTCCATAAGAGTAGTATCGGTGAATGTGGTGGGTGGGTAAGACGAGGCACCAAGATCAGAGATAGAGGAATTACTAGAAATATCGGGCTCAAAGGGAGCCATGCATGGTGGGACATCATTCATATCCGGATAGGTAGGAACTATCTCGGATTCAATCTTGAGAAAATGGTGAGCATTCGTAGCCGGAGTTAACCTAGAATGAAGTGGTTCCTCAGGAACACACGTAGTGTGCTCAGTAGGTGTAGACTCGGGCATATTTTTGGATTCTATAGAAAAGGGAATTGGAACCTCAAATGTGGGTTCCTTTGGATTTGATGGGAGCAAATCAGTCTCACTAATGAAAGGTAAGTCAACACAATTGTCGACTTGGTGCCCGAACCATTGAATGGTCTCAACTGCTAGATTCTTGGGGTGGTAGGGTTTGTCACTGTGTCACAAGAGGACACATCATCATCACACTCGGGTGAAAAAATGGGTGGATGCATGGGAATGTCCGACTCTCTCACACACTCAAATTCATTTAAACGTTGTTCAAGCCATTTGAGAGCTTCATTTTGAAGTTGAGTGGCTTGCTCTTGCTCAAGTATGAACTTTCGCAAGAGACTTTCGAGAGCGGAGGTGGATGATGGTGGAGTGACGGGTGGTGGTGGTGGTTTTTGAGGGGGACACAACTCGCCATGGACAGGACTACACGGAGAATACTCGTATGAAGTGTGTGGAGTGGGGCCAAGTTCATTATACACAAAAGGATCGCCTTCGTGATGGAGAAATGGTTGATATTCAGTGGGTTCATAATGAGGGAACTGATCCTGAACGGGTGCACAAGGTTGCCATGACGATTGTTGGAACGTGTGAGGATCCACAACATCTAGTTGGAATTCATATTGCGTGAAAGGGTGATCAGGCCTCCACGAATAGCTCCGGTACTCACACAACTCAGGATTAGGTATATAGGGATAATAGGCTGAGGTGGGTTCCGGAACAGTGTCATATAGATACATAGGCTCCATGGTGGGTGTGTAGGGATATGAAGAATATGGGAACTCATGGGATATGTGATCGGCATAAGAACAATGGGTGCACGACAAAATATGCGACACATCGACACTTGACACCGAGGGTGATGGAAAATGAGGTGCGTACATGGATGGGTCAAGAGTATCTATAGTACTCTTGAGAGAGGTGAAACCACTAAAAATATCATAAAGAGACGGCTCGAGATCACGTTCACACGTGTCGCGTGTCAATGGGAAATGAACAAAGTAGTCCCGTAAAGGAAGTTCTTCGACCATGTGGAGAGAAGTATTTTTTTTTTGGATTTTGTAAAAAAAATTCGAAAAGGAAAGAAAATATTTTTGGATTTTTCTAAAAATGAAAGAAGCAAAATATTTTTGGATTTTCTAAAAATGAAAGAAAGAAAATATTTTTGGATTTTTTTTTTGAAAGAAAAAGGAAGAAAATATTTTTGGATTTTTGAGAAGAAAAGGTGGGGAAAAATATGGACTCTTTGAATGGACGAACTAACTAAAATCTGACTACCGAAAAATTAAATTGGACACACACATGTCAAGAAGAATTCCTAACTAGCACATAGCCAATTTTTATCTTTAGATTTAGTGAAAGTGTGGTCAAATTTTAATTAAGTCCACGAACGATAAAAAATCACTAAAATATCTGAGTGATCGCCTTATAAAAAATAGTCTCCTATTGGGCTACCTAGTTGATTGATTTTAAATTTAGTGATGGCTAGGGTAGCACATAATTGGTAAGCGAGTAAGTCGGGTGATGAAATCCCTTCTCGTGAGTGACCGGGTGTAGGTCTTAGTAATTTAATTCATCAAACCATTCGAAAATAAATGCAATAATAAAATCACACAAGAGCATGTAATCACACACAAGAATTGACTCGCTAACAGGAGAGGCACGAGGGTTTGAGAAATGTACCTCCCACGATTTTTAGGCCGTGGGGTACTGAAAAATTTAAGTCGATCGGGGGGAGATTACGCCAATCTCAGTCGTCCCCGAGAGTCCTACCGACCCAAGGTAGAGAGGCATATTTTCCTCGCCTTTGGACGCCCTCTCTCTACCTTGTCCGGTTTCCCTATCACGCTTGTCTTCGATTATTATAATTTTTTAAAATAAAAAATAAAATAAAGGTGTCTCTATGCATCGCAATACAAGCAATGATAAAATCAACCTAATACAAGCCTTCTAAAATAAACAAAAGTGGTACAAAAAATAATAAAGTGCGAAAAATAAATGAACTACAAGTTGAAATCCGCTCCGAGTGCTTCACGCTCCCAAGAATGACAACGACGATATTTGGTAACTCTATACATAATGTCACCGTATAGAGGACTATTGATTCGGCGTCTCTCACGAATCATATAACATAATACAAACATATTGGAGGCGAGAATACTCCCTAGACAAATGGGTCACGCACATACCTACGCTCCCATTCAACCGTCAAAACTATCATATACACCGATAGCACGTGTCCAAGGTCCTATGCTCAGGGTACGAATCTAAAATCCCTCCCAATTGGGCGCAGAAGGATAAGACTGCCCACAACGCGAAACCTCCACCCCGATAGCAAACAGCGTAGGTATGTTATACATACAAATAATAATATAGGTATTCATCACACCTATATATATATATATATATATATATATATATATAACATCGATAAGGTATTCACACAACCATATGATAATAACAGGCAATTATCTCACCTATATATATATAATAACAATAGGTATTCATCATACCTATATATAACCATAGGGCATACTCACAACCCATATAATAAATCCCATACGTAGTATAATTATATCCCGAATATCCTACGTATTTTTTTATTATGACCTTAATCCTCATAGTATATATTTTCGAACTTATCTAACCGCACGATGGTGTTTATTTAATCCTCAAATAAATTTAGTAGGTAAAAATCACGTCCTACAAATCCATGTCATCACGACTCCCGAATTTCTACGAATTAAATTCACTTTAATTAGGTTTATTTCTCGATAACCCTTAATTCGCTCTTAACCCTTTATTCCACCTCTTAAGGTTAATCCCAATTATACCTAAGGTCATACCAGTAATTTATGACTCTCTTACTACTGGTCCCAACCTTAAATTATCATTTATAGGATTTAAACCCCAAATAATATAATTCTCCAAAATAACTTATTTAATTACTCACTCGTTAATTTTTCCTCATTCACAATCCCAAAATAATATTTTTCGGGTCTTAAGTATATCCTACTGCCCTTACCTAAGTCCCATTAAGTTCATTTAATCATCGTCAAAGATTCCTCAAAGTTTGGGATTTAATCAAAAATTAAAAAGAAAAATATTTCACATTTCCAGGGGGAGTTGATCGATCGATGATTCTGGTCGATCGATCGACAATCTTAAGTCGATCGATCCATCAACCAGATATTGCCCAGTTTTTTGCATTGTTTTTCCTACGGGTTTCATAATTTTTAATCATCAAAACCTTTATCAAATAATACCAAACTCCCCAATATTCACCCCATATGATATACAAAGATATATAATTGATCTCTAATAATCAAACAACCTAAAATCATCAAGAAGTTTGGATTCAAACATATTATTTCCAATAATTTCCAGAAAACTCATATTTTTATACTTAACCATGAAAATCATATAAACTCCTATTTTTCTTCACCAAATGATTCCTAATTTAATCTCATGGTATCCAGATAATATACCATTATATATGGATAAGTTCTAACATATCCAAAATCATTTAAACATCATTAACATGAATTAATTTTCTTAAATTCCATTTTATTCTCAAGGACTCTAACTTTTTACTTTATCTTCAATAAGAGTGTAAATTCCATATTTATTCACAAGATATTATGATATTCATGGAGTTTATTATATAATCAAAAGATATCACTCCTAGATAATATCCATTTCAAAGATCCATTTAAAAATTATCATAAATTTATCTTTGTTCATGCAACTTTTCAGAATTTTCCTAACTATCCTAACATGGACAATAAAAAAGCTAAGATTGTAATAACAATCACTTGACTTTAGATTATAGGTCTGATTCGTTGGGGATGATACTCAACTGGTGGTCCTCGCTTTTTTCGGCCAACTATTGGCAGTGGCTCTTGGTGGTGCAAGGTGGTTGTCCTTTGGTTTCCTAGAAAAGTCACTTTTTCTCCCATAGAAATTCTCTCAATCTCCCCTAAACCTTTTTCTCTTATTTTTGGTGAATGAATCTAAGCTCTCTAATCCTTTTACTTATAAAAATAAACTCAGATTTCCATAGTTACTATTCACCTCCCTTATAAAATGACCAAAACACCCTCCGGGGTGTCCTTTCGGTTCCAAAGTGCCCCGAGACCCAAATCAAGCACCCAAGTAGAATTTTTTGACTATTTGAACCCTTACGTACACTTTGGTCCAGTCAAAATGACCATTCGGATGATAGAAAAATAATTCACTATTATTTCATTTAGTTATAAACCTAACACGACTCAAATGCGCGTCCCGACTTAATTCCTATAATTGTCATACACATAATTCGGAACAAGTTTATAAAGCCATTGTTGATGTAAAAAACTAGATTATATCTAATTAATCAATCACAGATTAAAATGAATAAACAAGACAAAGGATTTTTAAAGTGGTTCAGCCTTATGAAAATGACCTACATCCACTATTTTGTATTGCTGTCTGTTTGCCTTGAATCTCGATAATAGGTTTACCAAGAGATTCAAAGTCCCCCTATTATGAGGAGGTTACAATGTATTTATAGCCTTGAGGTTGTACATATGAAAGGATAATGCGTTGTTATCTAGTAGACATATACATCTGTACGATAATAATGGGCATTAATGCGTAGTTGTCTTTTGATTCTCTTGATTTGGATGCTTTGCACGCTAAGTAGCTCGGACCGCTTAAGTTGCTCGGTATGCTTAAGTTGCTCGGTATCTTTAAGTTGCTCGGAGCACCTGAGTTGTATTTTCCACGTAGTGTTGACACGTGTCTTCAAGGTGATTGGTCCATGTCAGCAGACTAAATTTGGTATCAACAAAAGCCCCCAATGTTTCACAGTTGAGGTTGAAGGAGATTGTGGAACATTTTGCTTGAAAATTGCTTAGATTACTGATCTTCATGAATTTTAGGAAGGTTTTCATCGTACATAATTCCTTTTTTGAGCGCATAATATCAAGCTTCATAAATATTTTTAATTTTCACGATCACTTCGATATTTGTGCCTTTTTCTTCTTTTAGCCGCCAAAAATGCAAACGTCTTCCTTTGTAATCATTATTTTTCTCTATTCCCGAGGTAAAGTATTTAAGCGCGACAGAAAGTCTATCGTCTTCTACTTTTCAAATCTGTATCTTTGAACTCTTCATTTTCTCTCTATCTTGTGCCTTAGTTCTTTTCATCATTCATTATCAACCTATCTCTCTTTCTTCTGTAAGATCTTCTTCCCTCTTCTTTATTTACTTTATTCACCATGGTTTATCTTGTTAAATCGTTGGATAAATTTTGGTCTGAGTTTTCAATCCCTTCATGGGTTATTTTGGAAGAACTTTCTTGTCCTTTTTATTTACTTTCTTTGGCGGAGGGACACTGGTTCCCAAGTCTTTTTATAGCTGAGTGTGGGTTTTCTTTCCCACCAAATCCCTTGTGTTTGGAGTTTTGCCAATATTTCGATATTGTACCTACAAGAGTATCTCCAAATACATGGAAGGTAGTTAATGGCGTACATAGGTTGAATCAAATCCATGGAACTCGTTTGGGAATTCCAGAAATTATGTATTTCTATAGATGGGTTACCAATGACAATAATTTCTTTTTAAAAACTAGGTTTTTGAATAGAGCGTTAGTTGTCAATCTTCCCGATTCCAATAGGGAATATTTTGATCATGGGGTTGTAATGAAAAATTGGCAACACCCTCCATTAAATGGAAATGATGTGTACCAAGGTCCCAGGTGTCCAACTTATGGCAATGGGATAAGTTGTTTTTATTTTTGAAATCTTATTTTCTTTGTATATGATGAAATGCATCCCTGACATTAATTTTATTTGTTACAGTTGACAGTAAAAGGAAACCTCCAAAAGAAACTAACGTTAATATAAAACATTTAAAACTTATCTGGGGCTTGCATCAATCTGTTACTGGGGAGCACATTAGATTTGTTTCTTATTTGTTGCAATACAGAAGCCACACTTCATCTTTCATTGCTCGTCTTGTGGTGGTTGATCTTGATCGGATACCAACCTCTGAAACCAGTGAGGAGGCAAAGAAAAATAAACAAGATGTCCCAGATGAGGGGACAAAGAAAATAAATGTACCCCCCTCTACTGCTGCTAGGGAAGATGTCAAGAAGCCCCCTGTGCCTCCAAAAGAGACAGCACCTTCGAGTGAGACTATTGTCATCTCACTAATAGAGACAACACCTTTAATTGAAAGTGCTCCTGCTCATCTGAGGAGATTGAAAAGAAGTTCTACTAAGAGACCTGTTGACCCTATCCCTCAACCTTCAATGTTGAAGGTTATGTTTCAGCTCTTATTCCTCTGAGCTCTGCCATGGGTTTGATCAGATCTTGGACTGTCCCCGAATTCCAAGGCATTGAAGATACCTTTTCTCATGAGAGAATTACCACTTTGGTTGCTCAACACATTACGTCAGTAAGTATCATTAGCCCGAGTCCTTTATTTTCTAGTACTATGTTTATATATTGACTTAAAGTTCTTTCTTTTTTCAGCTTGTGACGTGTTTTAATAGTATTTTAAAAAGATGAAGCCATTAGGGCTTCCACCTCCTCGGGTGGGGTAGAAGAAGCTTTTGTCGAATTAACTCAGACTTTGAAGGAATCTCATCAGAAGTACGAGGAAGAAAAAGATTCTTGGGAGAAGCAATTCAAGTCTATTGAAGCAAATCGAGATCAAGTTGTGACTGCCTCCAAAGAGTTAGAGAAGAAATTGAAGGAGGCCGAACAATATAATACTGAGCTTGAAGTCATGCTTAAGTCTGTCGAGGAAAATGTCGCCAAGCTTGAAGATGCTGAACGACATAAGATAGAGGTAGAAGAAAAACTGAAGTCTACCGAGGAGCTCCTTAGAGAAAGGACTTCCTAAAAGAGAGCAAAAACGAAAGTTGTTGTTAAAAAATCTTTCAGTGCTTGTTGGGACAAGGGTTGGAATAATAGCCTAGCTATTATATCTTTTCAAATGGAGTATGCTAGTGTTAAATATTTTAGGGACGAATAGGTAGCAGGCTTGAAGAAATTGAAGGTTGCTAAAAATTCTGAGTTGTTCCAGAAGCATACTCATGGGCTTCCTCCCTCTCTTGGAGAAGAAGAAGAAGAAGATGGAGCTTCTTCTAATGAGTCTTCTATGATGACAGGAGATCAGGTCCCTGTTGCTGCTATTGTTCAACCCTCCGAGTAAGTCCAACCAACCATCACATCTGTCGAGCAACTGACCCCTTCATCCAAACCGTTCAAAGAAGTCATAGGAAATAAGGAGAAGGTGTAAAGTTATTCGGGTATTTTGTTTCTTTATTTTCTTGGATGTAAACCTCATCTGTGTTTTCCTTTATCATGATGAATAAAAATTTCACTTTTATTGTTCGTCTGGAATTTCTCTCTTACTTGCTCTGCTCGCATCATTGTTGATTTTGTTTTTCATCTTCTCTTTGCTAGTTTATGGCTAGGATGGAACTCTTATCAACTCATGATACGGAGTTGATGAAGAAGTGCAATGACTATTTCAAAGCTGTTCATGCAGACCTTACTGAGGCCCAGATAATTGACATCCTCGGATCAGGTGCTTCTGAACAAGCAGTTGATGCTTACCGGTACTTAAAGAGACTATTTGATCGTGCTGTAGACAACAACGTGGATTATTACAAATTGATTTAAGATCTTCAAGGAATGATCGAGGAAATTCAACAGCAGTACAAGGACTCCACTACACTTTTGCATCAAGGTTATAAGAAAAAGTACCAGCAATTGAGTGCTGACAAGGGATATGACAAATACATTTCAGCTCATGAGAAAAAGCAAAGTGTGTTAAACCTTGAGATTGAAGAGCACAGATATATTGCCAAGTTACTAGAGCAAGAAAATATTGCATTGCAGGAGGAAATAAAACAACTCAAATCTGCTGCCTCTTATTCTTCGGGAGCCTTGGTCCCAATTAATGATGGTGGCTCTTCCTTTTTAGAAGTAGAAAATGCTAACTTACAGTATGAGTTAAAAACTTTGAAACGAGCAGGATCTTCCACACCTGCTCGTGGCAGAGCAAGATCTTCTTCTCGTGGACGAGCAAGGGCTGGTCGTGTTACTATTGATGAAACGATAACTCAATTCTCCTTAGAGAATCAAGTCGTTCAATTAATGGTGAAGAATCAAGCTTTGGCAGACATGTCTAAGAAGATTTTGAGTTTCACCGACCAACTCTCTAGTCAGAGTTCTGCTCTAGAAAGTAAAGAAATTCTGGTGAAGAAGCTCCACGAGTAACTTGAGAGGTTGACTTATCAATTTCATAAGCAGCCTAGGGAATTTTGGATGGGTGGGTATAATGAAGCTTTGTATCACCTTGATGCTCATTTGCAGCAGTCGAACAACGAAGGATATAAGCAAGGGTGGTTGAATGCCTTATGTGTTCTGAAATTGGATCAGGGTCATTTCTTGTGGGATTATTATGAACCTGGAGTTCTTGATTTTCCTGTGCCTCCCTTCAAACTTGACCTTAATTGGATTCCAACCCATGCTATTCCTCGGATTGTGATCTCTAAGTATCTCGGTGATTACAGCCTTCATTCAAACTTTGAGATATCTCATCCAGAGCACTTGCTTTATCGACCATTCATAAGTAATGTCAGAATGCTGCGAGATATGAATTTCATAAACTCTCCTTATGCATTAGATGATCCTCCAGCTGGGGTGGAACCTGTTTCAAAAGCAGAGGGAAAGAAACCCATAGAATAGAAATTTTTTATGTAATGAATCAAACTTCACATCATATGTAATCTACTTGGTTTTAATGAAGAAAGTTTTACAATTTCATTTCTTTGTAGAATGCCTTTGTTACTCGTTGGTGAACAAAGGCATATATATATATATATATATATATATATATATATATATATATATATATATATATATATATCCTGTTTTATTTTTAGCTAATGGAACTTGTCCCATTTGTTGTTTGATTATAGTGACTTGTCACTCTTTGGGACTAAGCAATGGAATGATTTTCATCCCATGTTCCTTCTTAGTTGTAGTAATCTCGTCTGGATTACCTTGTTTCCTAAACAGTGGATGCCCCGGGAGGTCATCCATCTTCTTGCCTAGTTTGGCACCAACCAACCGGAGTTCATGGTTATTAAATTATCGACCAACCGGAGTTGGTGGTCAATGAGTTACCGACCAACCGGAGTTGGTGGTTAATGAGTTGCCGACCAACCGGAGTTGGTGGTTAATGAGTTTTTGACCAACCGGAGTTTGTGGTTACTGCTCTAAATTTGCGTTTGTGTGTAATGTGTAGCACTAATATTCCGAAAAAAATTCAACAAGGGAGGAATATATGGGCGAAACATCCTTTTTATTCATATTGAAAGAAAATGTGTTACATGTGGACTTTAATTACTGATAGTACTTGCGCGGCTGTTCTGCATTCCATGGATTCTTGAATTCTTCTCCTTCCAAGGTTTCAATTCTGTATGTCCCAGGACGAACAACTTCAGTTACTCTGCAAGGTCCATGCCAGTTGGCCTCCAGTTTGTTGTGCTTTTATATCACTTTCTTCAGCACATAATCTCCTTCTTTCAAATCGCACCGCTTCACCCTTTTGTTGTAGAACAAAGTTGTTCATTGTTGGTATGTAGGATTCCTGATGGCTGTTTCTTCCCTAACTTCTTAGAGCATATCCATATCTAAACGCCTCATCATGTCACTTATAGAAGAATTGAAATTAAGAACCCTATGTGTAGGTGAACCCAATTCAGCAGGTATGACATCCCCATTCGTAAATGTCAACATGTATGGAGACTCCCCAGTTGCTATTCGTGGTGTAGTGAGATAAGCCCACAACACAGAGTGTAGCTCATTGATCCAATTTCCCTTTGCATCATCCAACCATTTTTTCAAACCATTCAGTAGGGTTCTGTTCGTTACTTCAGTTTGTCCATTACTCTGGGGATGTCCTGGCACGGAGTGGATCTTCAGTATATTGGATTGATGACAATATGCAGCGAATTCCTCGTTGTCAAATTGGGTTCCATGGTCAGTAATGAATGCGTCTGGGAGACCATATCTACAAATAATACTCTTCCAAATAAATTGATAGACCTTGTCATATGTCATATCAATGAGAGGTTCAGCTTCCACCCATTTGGTAAAATAATCCACAATAACCACGAGGTATTTGAATCTTCCTTTGGTCGTCGAAAGTGGCCCGACCAAGTCTATCCCCCATATGGTGAATGGACAAGGGGAGGTGATGGGTGTTAATAATGCCTGGGGAGTTCTTCGGATGGAAGAAAAACGTTGGCATTTATCGCATTTCTTAGTATAAATTGCGCAGTCAACTCTCATCGTTGGCCAGTAATACCCCTATGTTATTATACTCTATAAAAGCATCCGACATGCTACATGGGCTCCACAGGACCCTTCGTGAACCTCTTCAATCAAGTCCTTAACTTTGGAGGGATGGACACATCTATGTAGTGATGCTATAAATCCTCTTCTATACAAAATGCCACTGGTCAATATGTAACGAGCAACTTTAAACTTCAGTTTCTTGGCTGCAATTTTATCAGTTGGCAAATCCCCCTCTTCGATATAGGCCCTGATGTGGTCCATCCAAGATGGTCCCAAGTCAAGGGTAATGAATTTCATCATCAAGTCTTCGTCTCTGCTACAACCATCAAGGATTTTTATTGGGATTGTTCTTCGTAGCTCGGTGCGTGTTGCTGATGCCAGCCGAGCTAGGGCGTCAGCTCTTGCATTCTCTAATTTCGATATTCTGATCAACTGAACTATGGTAAAAGTTAAGACAACCTCCATAGCTTTTTCATGATACTTGACCATTAGTTCTCCCTTCGCTGCATACAATCCGAGAATTTGATTTATGATTAACTGTGAATCACTGAACACCACGACCTGCTCTGCCTTCATGGTTTTGGCCAAACTTAAACCCACAATCATAGCCTCATATTCAGCTTCGTTATTGGAGGCTTTAAAATGAAAGCATAAAGCATATTCTATATCAATTTCATCAGGACTGTTTAAAATAATTCCTGCTCCACTGCATGTGGCACACGAAGAGCCATCCACATACAGATTCCATACAGGTACTTCATTATCAAATTTTTGATCACATAGAGTTCCTTGGTGGAATATTTGATACTTCCTTTTGTCCTCCCCCTGGCCCTTCTCACTGCTCGTTGATTATCTTCTCTTGATCGTCCACGGATGGAAGTTGGTCGGGTGTTAAATTTGACGATCCCGTAACATCCACGGGGTGGTCTGTATTAAACTCTTTCTCTTCGGAGGTATCATACTGAGTAAACTCTGTGATAAAATCTGCTACTGCCTTCCCCTTAAGTGACGACCTAGGCTCATAAACTATGTCATATTCACCAAGTTCTATTGTCTAGTATATTAATCTTCCTGATTTCTCCGGTTTATGCAGATCTTGTCTTAATAGCATATCAGTATACACCACTATAGTATGGGCTTGGAAGTATTGCCTCATCTTTCTGCTTGCTTCGATTAGTGCCAGTGTTAACTTTTCTAGTCTTGGATATCTAATCTCTGCTCCTCAGAAGGCCTTGCTGGTGTAGTAGACCAGTTTTTGTACTCCATCCTCCACTCTTATCAACACCGAGCTAACTGTATTATCTGAAACTGCTAGATATAGGTATAATCTTTCTCCTATCACTGGTCTAGATAATAATAGAGGGGTTCCCAGATATTTCTTTAACTCTTGAAAGTCCTCCTCACATTCATCATTCCACTCAAAAGTTTTTTGAAGTGTTTTGAAAAATGGGAGGCATCTGTCTGTTGCTCGTAACACAAATTTGTTAAGTGCTGCGACTCGCCCTGTGAGGATTTTCACTTCCTTCTTCGTAATTGGAGATCGTAGCTCCAATAGGGCCTTGATCTTGTCAGGGTTTGCCTCGATAGCTCGTTGGTTAACAATATATCTGAGCAACATGCCTTCTCGTACTCCGAATATACATTTAGTGGGATTCAACTTCATTTGATATTTTTCTAATTGATCAAAAATCTGACCTAGGTCAACTAAATGATCAGCAGCTTTCTTGCTCTTCGTTAGCATATCCGCGATATAAACCTCCATGTTATGACTGATTTGCTCTAAAAACACCTTATTCATCAGCCGCTGATATGTTGCACTTGTATTTTTAAGTCCGAAAGGCATAACATTATAGCAATAAGTTCCCCTTGGGGTGATAAAAGAGGTACTTTCCCTGTCCTCATATTTCATTTTGATCTGGTTATAGCCAGAATAAACATCCATGAAACTCAATAATTCAAGCCCCAAGGTAGCATCCACCAGCTGATCGATTCGAGGCAAAGGAAAATGATCCTTTGGGCAAGCTTTATTTAGATCAGTGAAGTCCACACACATCCTCCACTTGTTGTTTTTCTTCTTTACCATCACCACATTTGCTAGCCAATCTGGATATTTAACGTCCTCAATAAAAAAGGCTTTCTGTAGTTTCTCTACCTCTTCCTGTATAGCTTGGTTCTTTTCAGGACTGAACACTCTTCTTCACTGCTTCACTGGTTTGATTTCCTTGTTCACGTTGAGCTCTTGACATAGGAAACTCGGGTCTATTCCTGGAATGTCTTCATGAATCCATGCAAAATTCCATTTTCTGCGCCTTAAAAACGCTACCAGTTCCTGTTTTAATGATACATCCAACGATGCACCAAATTTGGGTTGTTCGTTCTGGGTATTCGTCGTCCAGAATGATATTTTTGGTAGCTTCCATGACCTGTCCTTTCATGAGCTGAGACTTGTCTCTACTATCTAATGTTTCAATCTGTACATCTTCTATTTCATCCACTTGATAGGTAGTAGTTTTCTTCCTGGATTCTTCTCGTTCTTCCTGTTCAACAAATGAATAGTAGCATTCTCGAGCTACTTTCTGGTCACCTTTCACCACTCCCACTCCAAAGTTGGTTGGAAATTTTAAACAGTGATGTACAGTAGATGGTACTGCTTCGAATTTCTTCAGACCTACCCTTCCCATGATGATGTTGTAAGCTGATTGGACATTTCTATCCATTGCGAAAAAGTGTACTCTTTCTATTCGACAAGCAGGCCATATACCAATAAGCATATCCAACTTGATCGCCCCAAGTGGAAAAACCTTTTCCCCAGTAAAATCGAGGAGGGGCCTATGATAGGGCTCCAACTGGGCTAACTTCAGATTCAAACTATCGAAGCATGGGTGGAACATGATGTCTGCAGAGCTACCATTGTCCACCAGTACCCGTGAAATCACCACTTCCTTCATTCTCATCTTGATTACCAGTGGGTCATCATAAGGATATAGTACACCTGCCAGGTCATTCTTAGAGAAATCAATGACGAGTTTGTCCCTATTCACCTTCCTCGGGCGATCATCTTCAGCCAAGTTTATTCGTTGTATGTAAGAGCAAGCTTGGGCCTCATTGAGGTAAGCTTTTCTCTCCGGAGTCATATCTCCACCTCCTACATCTGCACCTGTAATGACATTAAATTCATATGACCCAAAATGGATTGAAAATACCTCGCGTTCTGGCTATCTTGGTCTATTGGGGAGATCGGGGTCATCTTCCATATCATCTTCGTGATCTCTCTTCTTATCTTCTTTTACTCGGCGAGGAGACTTAGATCTTTGCCTTCCTCGGTCGCTAGTCTTTCCACCATTTTGGCGATCAACATACTTAGCCAATTTTCCTCGTCCGATGAGTGCTTCAATTTCATTCTAGAGAGCTATGCAACGTTTGGTCGTGTGACCATGGTCTTTGTGGGATTCGCAATATTTGGACTTGTCCCTTTTGTCAGGATCTGGCTTCATTTTCCTTGGCCAGGCTAACTCCTCGATGTTCTTGATCTCCTTCAGAATGTGATTTATATATACCTTCAAGGGAGTATAATTTCCATATTTCCTCATCTGCTCCAGCACTTGCTTACTTTTCAACTGCTTGTTGCCACCATTGTTCTTCTGATCATTCTTCTCGGTTTTACCATCTTCGACCTTAGTCTCCTTGGTGTCTGTATTCTTTTTCGCAGCCATAGCTTCCTCAGTGTTCATGATCTTGGTTGCCTTTTCCATCAGTTCTGCCATGGTCCTAGGTGGATCTTTGGACAAAGTGTAGTACAACTTATCTAGTAACAGTCCACTCATTAGAGCAGCAATTGCTATTTTTTCCTCGTAATCTATTACCTCAAGTTTCTCATTATTAAAATAAGTAATGTAGTCTCTGGTACTTTCTTCTGGCTTCTGTCTAACACTCAGTAAGTGTGCTACTCGTTTAACTAGTTTTGCTCCAAAA
This sequence comes from Sambucus nigra, assembly GCA_949130495.1. Lineage (NCBI taxonomy): Eukaryota > Viridiplantae > Streptophyta > Magnoliopsida > Dipsacales > Adoxaceae > Sambucus > Sambucus nigra. The sequence goes on along the minus strand of OX422213.1, from coordinate 256,196,659 downwards.
TATAAGTTCCCTATGAATAGCTCTGCCAGTTGAAGGAAAGTTGCAATCTTCCCCCGAGGAAGGTTGTTCTACCATATCTGAGCTGACCTAGTGAGAGTTCCCAAAAATGCCCTACATCTCATTTTGTCTGGAACTGCATTGATATCGGTAGCAGCTTGGTATTGTTCTATATGGAGGACATGATAAGTTTTTCCATCATATTTAGGTGTCACCATAAGAGCTTTAAATTTTGACGGCGTAGGAAAATCCATGATTACCCGTACGAATGGTGTACCTTGTACAAAAGTTCTTTGTAGGGGATTCTTGGCCTTAGCTATTTCCCCTAACCTGTCTTCCAACCATTGAATAGTGCCTTCCCATGCATCATTTCCCACCTCGGGCCTATTTATTTGAGCAACTGATCGCATTGAGTTTTCCTCTTGGGACCTTTCAATACAGGCTGCTGGGCGTGATTGGGCAGAGCCTTCCCTTAGGTCAGATGGTCGTTGAGAGTTCCTCGACGCAATACTAGGAGGTCTTCTATTCCTCCTAGGGCCCAAACGATAAAAAGGAGAGACTCTACTTAACCTTTCTAGAGCACTAGTCCTTTCTGGAGTGAGAGTGGCATTCCGTTGGGAATTTGTAGCTCGTACTGATGAAGTATAGCCTGGTTGGTACGAAGGATCATTAGTCCTTTCAATACGGTGTGAGCCAGTACGTCTAGATTGAGAAATTTCCAGGAATAGCATTCGTCTAGTTCTTGAAGATGAAAAATGGGTATTTCTCTGAACACTTCGTTGTCATGATTGGGACGACACTCCACCTTGAACAGTTTGTATAAGTTGACGCATAGTTTCTTGCATGGTCGTTTGGCCTTGGGCTAAATTAGCCATTATGCTAGCCATATCGTGAATATTTGGGGGAGTAGAGGGGTTTGTAGGGACCCCAATGTTTCGATTACTGGATTCCGGAATCTCAGCCATAGATGATGAGTTATTTTGGTGAAAAATGCTACGTACAGTCGTTTCCCATAGACGGCGCCAATCTGTTGATATAAAAAACTAGATTATATCTAATTAATCAATCACAGATAAAAATGAATAAACAAGACAAAGGATTTTTGAATTGGTTCAGCCTTATGAAAATGGCCTATATCCACTATTTTGTATTGCTGACTGTTTGCCTTGAATCTCGATAATAGGTTTACCAAGAGATTCAAAGTCCGCCTCTTTTGAGGAGGTTACAACGTATTTATAGCCTTGAGGCTGTACATAAGTAATATTCAACATAAATCACATATTACCTTATTCTTGAGTAATATTTAAATTCAGATTAATTTCCAATTATACCACAATTAATTCTAATTAATCCCATTTTAAAAGTCATTAAAAATACGGGGTATTACATATTCCACCATATTCAAGCCTATAACACCCATTTCTTCCATTGTTAAAGTGGAGCTACGAATTTTGGAGAAGCGCTGGGGGTTTTTTGGAGAAGACGATGGAAGCTTTCATGGAGTTCAAATGGGGTATTAGCTTGGAAGCTTAAATGGAAAATATGTGGAGCATTTTTTGAGGATGCAATTGGTAATCCCTTGAGTCCACCTTTGAAGGTTGGGGTTGCTCTTACTATACCAACCTTCTTACCACCATTTGAAGTCTTTGAGGTGGGAAAATCTATCCTTAGTGTTTAAGAATATTTGCATTACTAGTAGTCTTATTGTTAGATTGCATAAGTAGGATGCACATGAATAAATAATGTTTCTACTAGATTATTATTATATATTTTTATGGGAAAAAATGTTGGTAAAATGTTGTTTTGTTGGGAAATAAAGGATGAGAAAATATTTCAAACCTTTGGAAAATTAAAGTTGGTATTTTATGAAAATGGTGTATTTTCTAGAACATTGATGTTAAACATTTTATGACATAAAATGTGTGAAAATGATAATTGATTTGCTAAAACATTGGTGAAATAATGTTTTAAAGTTTCTTGGAAAAATGTAGATTTTATAAAAGATGGACATTTGTTGAGTTTGAAAGAACTAAAAATATCTTTTATGGCTTGAAAGTGCATTTTTTAAAGTATTATGAATTTATAGAATGAAATGCATATTTAACCCATTTAATAATATTTTTGAACTAAAATCCATCTTATTATGTGTGTAGACTTGTGGTACTTTGATAATGAAGACATAAACAAGTTTTAAAAAGGTTTTAGAAGGTTTAAACAAGAAATAGTAAAGGTAGAAATTCTAATCTTTAAAGTGTGTGGAAAAGGGGTCAAAGGTGTGATAAATATAAGATTGTAAGACTACATGAACTGATAAAAGGGAAGTGACATTTTCTTATAAAAGTAGTATTTAAGAGTAATTATGTTTCTTGAATAAATAAAGAAAACAAATGTCTAGGTTCTAAAAAACGCGGGGCGTGATCGAGGCGTGGAGGCCAAGCCTTAAGCCTTAGAAGCCTAGGCGGGCCTTGGCGTAAAAAGGCGTGAAAAGGCGTTTAGGTCTTTTTAATATATTTTAATATTTTTTAACCATAACAAGGCTATTAAAATACTAAAATTATACATATCATAAAAATATGTCTGAATATTTGCAAATAAAAATATAATTTGATTATTTTGGATGAGATAATGGTTCGGTTTGTAAAAAAATCTTTAGAAGGGGATATCGTTTCACTAAAGCATTATTGTTTTTAGAGAAAAAGTACGCCTTAAGGGTTTTACCAAGAATAAGGCGTCAAAATCTTAAGGCGGGGCGTTTCTCCCAAGCCTCAAGCCTAGGCGTGCCTAGGCGGAGCCTAGGCGGGTTTTTTAGAACAGTTAGTAAAGGTGTTGGATAAGTGTTAATAGCTAAACATTTTTGAAGTTTATGTGTGTAATTTCGTAATGTTTCAAAGATTAACACTTAAGTATTTTAAAAGAACATAATGAAATAAAGAGGTTTACAACTTGAGAAGAATGATACACTAAGGTTAAAAAGGTGTTAAGATGCTATAACACTTAAGGAGTTAGTGTGAGTATGTTTTGGGAAAAATTAACACTTTTGAAATGGAGTAAAAACTGAATTTGGAAATAAATGGGTAAAATAGTAATTTTACTTAAAGTGGAACATTTTTTTGAAATAAAAATGTTGAAAAAGGTGTTACACAAGTTGTTCCTAAATGAATATTATTTTTATTATAAAATCAAACTTAAAAGTGTAAAGGACATGAAAAGTTCAGATTGTAACATGAGTTGGGGTGAAACCTTGGGTTTGGGTTCGGTTGGGTAAAATGGGAAAGAAGGAATAATGTGGATATTTTTAAAATGTTAAAATACATAAAATGAAACTCGAATGACATCGGGATAATTAAGGAGGTCCTGGAGCCCTGGGGTGAAAGACCCACAACCACTGGCCAAAGCATATTGTGGTGTTGTCGGTGATGTGGTGACCGTCAAAGTATGCGATTTATTGGAAGATTCCAAGAATAGGATAAAGAAATAAGGAAAATGTCAAGAAATGATTGAATCACTCCCTCATTTTTTCATGGAAGGTTAGGTTCTGTTTTTGTATTTTGAGAGCATTATGCAGTTAAGTACTCTCTTTTATATTACGTTAGTATATCTATATGCTTGGACTCCGAGGTTCTCCTCCATGGGTCCCTCGCATAGTTTAATTTGAAATTGGAATCGCATGCTAAACAAGTGAAATGTTAATTAAAATAAAACTGGACTAGCAACATTATGTAGGTTGTTTCACTACACTTCACACTTAATGCTTGGGTCGGACTGGGTTAACTACAGGTAACCCATAAATTCAGGTCATAGGGTTACAAATAGTATCAGAGCTCTAGGTTCAAGTTTCCTCTCGGGAGTTATGTAGTCAGGTCGGTAGTGGATCTATCGACGTCGGTGTTGGTTTGTCCGGTCACACTAGCTTGGTGACCATTTAGTGCGTGTCCTCGATGGTGTAACACCCCGCGTAATTCTGGCGTCGGTCGCCACCAAAACTACGACGGGCTTAACTAAATAAAGATCACTCTTAGCATGTGATAGATATGAGTCACATAAAATTCTTTTCCTAAGATAATAATTAAATTAATCCTAGTAAATAATAACCATTCATGCAGTAAAAATCCATCACCATTCTAATCTCCAATTTTATTCAATCTCTAATAAATATAAAACTGAATAAAATGATTCAACTACAAATATCTGAATAAAATCGTAAACAATCGTGGAACCGATTGGCCCACCAAATCCATAATAAGAGTCTCATGATAAAATGCGATAGAAAGGAAATAAATCTAACTACTAAAGCATCTAAAATAAATCACTCCAACTGCACCTCCAAGATGTATCTCCAAACACTCATATAAATCTACTCCAGCACTAATACCTGAAAAATGTTAGTCAACACATAGGGTCAGAGCCCGAGCATGAATACACACTAATCCCCTCAATTAGGGTTCGTAAATCCATATAGTAGCATTATACATGATAAATATCAAAATAGGATATTTTAAATTTAAACGAGATGATTAATAACGATGTGAGTAAATAAACGACATATGCTAAAATATGCAACTATGCTACCCCAAAGTCTAAGTCCAATTACTCATTTAATCGAAAGCAATTCATCTAACTTAATTCAATTCATTCGATTAGTTATTTTCTTCATTAGTATCAGTTGCGTGGCTCCCGCCTAAAGTTTTACTCCATTTTATTCGTGGGACTCCCACTTAAAGATTTATCTCATATTATTTGTTTGGTTGCGGGACTCCCATTGTTGTACACCACACCCACTCCCCTCACTATGGCCAGTTAACCCGGTTCACTATCAGCTCTGCACACACTCGTAAGGTTCCACGTACGGCACAACACTATAGCCCGTCATCCCGTTTAACTGTCAGACCGCATATACTCGTGACACCAACACACACTCACGACGATATAGCAATTCGGCCCATTTAACTGTCAGCCCTGCATATATTCTCGCTGCAAATATATTTTAATACCCATTTTATTATCTTAGGTATTAACTCTCAATTTCTCATCATTATATTTTTATTTACCCCACCTTTATTATCGACGTGAGATCCTCAAAACACCCTTCCCATACCCAAGGTCTCCAAAAAACAAATACGCCCTACCCTATGATATAGGATGAATCTCTATCAATTATCTCTCCCCGGTTTTAAGCCTAGGCTAACAAATCGACAGAACCATGTAAAAATCAGCTCCATTCCGAAATATCCCATCCGTGAAAATCTACACAAACTATTCCCATAACTAGAAAGTGTTAACCATGACTAAGGCCTACCCACTAGTCTCATACATTTCTATCATCCTAGAATATAGGTGAGAGCACACTACTCAATAACCCCCGTCGTCCTCATGATGAAAAATATGAATAACAATCAAGCACACAATCCATGTATAACAATATGGCAATTTACTCATAAGATCTCAATTTAATTATTAATTTCATTAGTAACACCGTCGTCGTTCTGAGCAGAATTATTATCATCAAAAAATTTTAGATTAATGAACATGAAAATTTATGAAATACACAATAATCGTCCACTTTCATTAACTACAATTTTTTTTGTGAATGTGTACACCCCCCGTTTTCATTTAAATAAAATCTATAAAATTCTACATGCGATTCTGCACCCATAATGACCAAAACCTAATACTTTATCCTACGCACCCAAGGGTTTCCAATCTTATTTTATATTTCAATTTTTTATAAAAATCGTACCAAAATAGTTTTCACTTTTTCTAATTAAGATTGCTAATTTATTTTACGAAAAACATGATTAAGATTGCTAATTTATTTTACGAAAAACATGTAAGTAATTGTTTAGGCGACACTTAAAACGCACAATACTAAAGGAAGAGAATAGAGTATCCATGCCTGAGTAAAAGTTGAATGAAAATTCTGATTAGATGGTTGAAATCCTGTCAAAAAATTATAAAAGATCCGTTCTTGAACAATCTTGAGAAAATACGATTTATCTTGACAAATCTTGAGTTTAAAGTTGTGTAAAATGGGGCTAGGGTTTGTAGGAGGAAGGATATGAAAATTATAAGGGTTTACTTCTCTTAGAGGTTGTTGAAATATGTTTGAAAATTCGTAAACCTGTATTAATTTTAGTGGAGAAAGATTAGTGAATTTAAGTGTCATTAGAATCCTATTTAAACTAAAACAGTTCGCCTATTAGTCACGCTCCATTATCGTAACAAACATTTAGTCACGGTTTAAGGACGTGAAAAATATCTGAAGCGGGATTTTTATTTTGGCCCTATTTTTTTTGCCTAGGGAGTTTTATGTTTTGAGGACTCTTTTGAACAATCCTAGAATTATATATACTCATATTAGGAGTCTTGTAAGATAGCTTTCTGGATTTCGAATTAATTTAATTAATTATCGAAAAAATTATGGGTTGTTACAGACGGTAGAGTCAAAGAGGTTAGCACGACAAGAAAGTTGGTGCCAAGTGGCACACGATCAAGTTGATAGTTATTAATCGTTTTCATGCTTCTGATTAGAATTATTAGTAATTTATGGGTTTCCATGCAAGACAATATTAGTGAGATCATGGTTGTTAGTATGAGGTGCTTATGTTCCAATCCTTGATGGCGTAGAGCCTTCTGAGATGCCAATAGAGTGAGATGATGCCTATTGGGAAGGTGACGCAAACTGAATAGTCAACGATAGTGGTTGAAGGTTAGGGTGTCGTGACTAAGCACTGATGACTGGTGATTAAAAGGTATATACCCTTAGGTGTGGCGCATAGAGGTAGTTAGCAGCGGTAATGTAATTAGGTAAATACGATTCTTAGGGTGATATCACGATAAATGGTAGTCCGATGAACATGTGAAGTTATGTAGGCCAATAGCGGCAACACTGTGATCCTTTGCGTGAGATGTATTGTGTGGTAACTTTGATGATGAGAGTAGTCTTGGTAGTGGCCATAATGAGTAGTGTTTGTTGAAACCTAGGTGTAAATGTTGTATATTTCATACAAGGAGGCTAGATGACTGAGTGGCGTTAATAAGTATTGATTTTGTGGTGAAAACATATTGGGTCCCTTGGTTGAGGACTTGACTTTAGTGTATCTTGATTATAATGTGGTATTAAGGAATATGATCCCTCGTGGCATTTATGGTGTAGGATTTGGTAATTAGAGGCAATACCCAACCTCCTGTATCCTACCAAGATCTATATAGTCGTGCTAACTTGTAGATTAATACATGGGGCGTTGTTTACATAGTGAGGTAATTTAGTTGTCATGGCCGACAATTCATTGAGGATTAGATGAGGTAGACCTTTAGGTCTATAGGTTGTAGGCGACGTCATGTATTCTGCCAAAATCCTTAGCCAGACTAGTCATGGTTGGTACATGGCATGTGGTCACAATCATTGGAAGAAAGATAAGATTAGTATCTAAGTTTAAAGGCTCATTTTCGATGGCAAAGTAATAGCTAAGCGTGAGCAAATTCAAGTATGAATATGGTTAAAGGGTATCCTGGAATGTCCGTAGGACTAATGTTGTGTAACATCTTTGAGGTTAGGAATTAACTATCTTGACACCTTGAGGTGTTTGATGGTTAGGGAACGCCATGTGTAGAAGCTCGTGGACCAATGTCCTTACAAGTGTCTAGTAATCAAGATGAGGGAATTAAAGGGTTTGTAGAAAGAACCTATAATGACTAAGGTATGGATGGTGGAATCTTGACAAATCTTGGGACACTTTACATAGAATGTGTTTTGTGTCCTTAGGAGGTCGATTAAGTTCGGTATGAAGAAGTATTAGTGTGCTAGTAATGATTACGTTAAAGGTCAAGTGATGGTCTCAGATTGAAGGTCCAAGTTTAAAAGAATCGTATAGTTTATGTGCCTGGTGTGGTTTCTCGAATTGGCACAGGTAGGTGATGTATCCTCCAAGGAGTAATTAGAAGCTTGAATCGTCCATGGGGCATAATTACCGGGTGTCATGTGATGACTAGTATTAGTGTTGTGACACTTAGTTTCGAGGTGTATTATGAAATGTATTCGGGACTTAGGTTGATGATGCCATATGGAGATTTTAAATGGCAACTAAGGTGGGGTGATATCGAAGCATGGTAGAATATTAGCATGTGTCAACAGTATAAACTAGTGTAGCCTTAGCAAGGTAAGGACTAGTTCTTGTCAAGTCCTACCAAGCCGGTACGAATTAGAAGATGTATCTCTGTGTGATATTTACTGCCTTCAGAATGCCAATGGCGACCGGTGTGGTCTCCATATAAATTCTATGTGGGTAGAACCCGAAAGTAAGCTTGGTGGAAATATCGTGTGGTTAAAGGACATGGTATGGTGAGTGCCTCACTTTAACTAAGAAATTATTTTGGGAATTTTGGATTTGGATCATGATGTGACAAGGCAGACAATAACCTAAGCATAGTATGTTGGTAATGTTGTCACCGGTAAGTGGACTAGGTCACTGTGAATAAGGGCGTTGGTCATTCTCTAGTCAGAGTAGTTCATGAATACTAAGGATGAGATGGGTAGGACCTTACTCCCAAGGAGGGAAGTCGAGCGTTGACTTTCTAAAGAACTACTGGTACATATATTGCCTTCGTATTGTGGGAATGAATGGTTGTGATTAAATTCGTCACGACTGGTGACCTAAGCCAGGGTATGTGGCTAGGATTAGTACCTAGTGAGAACATTGTGAATGAATGGCATGACTTCAAGCATATGTGTAGGTTCTCTTTCACAAATCATAATCGAGAGTTTATGGGAGGAATTTCTTGGGATGATTTCTTGCGTTCAGACTCTCGTGTTTGCCTTTCAGTTTTGGTAATCGGGGATCAGTATTCTCATATACATAGTAACTCGGATTGGTGCCATGTCATAGTATGATACAGTCGCGCCATGGTAGAGCATAGTGGACTGGGTATGGTCAATTCAACTCGGTAATTGGGGGCGCCCCATTTTAGGTACTCTTGATATTGCATAAAGTTCTGTGTAGGGGTAGCTGCGCTTTCTACCACATGGTTCGTTCATGGTATTGTCTTTTCTTAGGATTAGCGACCTTTCGACTATCCACCACAACAATCAGTGGACCTAGTTACAAAGAGCGGGATGCTGACTTGATGATATGGTATAGTGTTAGAAATTAATAAAATCTTAGCATACGGTGTTGCTTTTCCACAGTGAGTGGACTAGAGAGAGGCTCAACCGAGTGCTCAAACTTGAGACTCCTAGAGTAGTACTAGGGTGATCAGAGCGACACGGAAGAAAGCGTAAGCCGAATACACGGCGATGACTTAGTAAGAGTGTTACTCCTTGGAGTGAGAAAATAGCATTGTATGGTTATTGGCAAGATCATGCGAGTAGTGTACTTCGAATAGCCTGAAAATTTATGGGACACAGAATATGAAGTCCTAGGGTGGGATCGACTTGGGTGATGAATAAGATGATTAGTTGTATTGCGATTCACACTGGGTAAATATTGACTGCTAGAGAGGGTTTCCTGTGGAGGCGGAAATATGCCTTCGGTACTCACATAGGTAGTACTAAAAATGGTTGGGCATAATCATAAACTGAGTGGAGACCCATAGTCGATTAGGTGACATTCATAGTTAGCGAAATGATGAACATTAGAGCATGCCGCATGTTTATTACTTTATGACAAACCCCGTATGGAGAGCGCAGTGTGATCTTAGTATAAAGAACTTTGATGATTTTGTCTTGGAGGATTTCTATATCTCATAATAAACTTGGTGAACCCCGTAAGTTTAAGGATTGACAGGTCGAGATTTTCGAGGACGAAGTTCCCCAAGGAGGGAAGTTTTTATTACCCTTCACCAATATTTCTATTTATTCTCCACGCATAAGTTGTACTAATATAAGGACACGGATATTTGGATGATTAGAACTGAGTTTATATTCTTATTCGACCACCTTTGGAGGAGTAACATTCTTACCACCATTTGGAGGTGGGGGTTTCCCCTCCTACACCAACCTTCTTACCACCATATGAAGTCTTTGAGGTGGTAAAATCTATCCTTACTTTTTAAGACTCTATTTGCACTACAAATAGTCTTGTTGTTGAATTGCATGAGTAGGATGCACATGAATAAATGTTGGTTTATAGTAGATTAATATTAAACATTTTTATTGAATAAAAATGTTGGTAAAATGTTATTTTTTTAGGAAACAAAGGATGAGTAAATATTTCTAAGCTTTGGAAAATAAAAGTTGATATGTTATGAAATAGTGTATTTTCTGGAAAATTGATGTTAAACATTTTATAAAATAAAATGTTTGAAAATGATAATTGATTTACTAAAACATCGGTGAAAAAATGTTTTCAAGTCTCTTGGAAAAATGTATATTTTATAAAAGACGGACATTTCTTGAGTTTGAAAGAAGCAAAAATATCTTTTATCACTTGAAAATGCATTTTTGAAACTATTATGGAATTTTTAGAATTAAATATATGTTTAAACCATTTAATAGGAGTTTTGAAGTAAAATCCATCTTCTCATATGTGTAGACTTGTAGTACTTTGATGATTAACACATAAACAAGTTTTTTTTTATGAATTTAGAATTTTATTAGATAAAGTGAGAAGATCCCTCTCCAGGTGGCATGTACAATGAATCAAACAAAAGTGACATTAAGGTTTAAGCTAGTTTAAATAACAAATAAGAAAAGTAGAAATTCTAATCTTCAGCATGTGGAAAAGGGGTCAAAGGTGTGATGAATATAAGGTTGTAAGACTACATGAATTGATAAAAGGGAAGTGGTATTTTATTATAAAAGTAGTCTTTAAGTGTAATTATGTTTCTTAAATAAAGAAAGAAAAGAAATGTCTAATTTGGAAAGATGGTTAGTAAAGGTGTTGCATAAGTGTTAATGGCTAAACATTGGGAAGTTGGTGTATGTATGTTAATAATGTTTGAAATATTAACAGTTAAGTATTTGAAAAGAAAATAATGAAATAAAGAGGTTTACAACTTGAGAAGAATGATAATCCAAGGTTAAAAAGGCGTTAATATGCTAAAACACTTAAGGAGTAAGTGTGAGTAACCTAATGGTGTTTTGGAAAAAATTAACACTTGTGAATTGGAGTAAAAGGTGAATTTGGAAACAAATGAGTAAAATGGTAATTTTAGTTAAAGTGGAGCATTTTTATGAAATAAAAATGTTGGAAAAGGTGTACACAAGTTAGTCCTAAATGAATATGATTTTTGGAATAAAATCAAAGTTAAAGTGTAAAGGGGATGATATGATAATTTCAGAGTGTAACATGAGTTGGGGTGAAACTCCGGATTTGGGTTCGGTCGAGTAAAAAGGGAAAGAAAGAATAATGTGGATATTTGTAAAATATTAAAACACATAAAAAGGAACTCGTTTGACAACAGAATAATTAAAGAGGGCCAAAAACCCTGGGTGAAAGACCCACAACCACTGGCCAGAGCATATGGCGGCGTTGTCGGCGGTGTGGAGCCCATTAAAGTATGCGATTATTGGAAAATTCTAAGAAAAAGACAAAGGAATAAGAACATGTCAATAAACGGGTTGTGTGGTAAAGTGTATTAAGACAACCTAACTTGAATGAATTAATGAATGTTTCGGTAAATGATGAAGTGGACAAGGAATGTGTAAATTTATTAATGGCTATAAGGTCAATGAAAGGTAAGCTATGTGGGTAAATGGGTGGTTAAGAAACCTAAGTTGTTCAACCCATAATTAACACAAGAGTTTATTGTAAAAGGTTTTCAAAGACTAAATAAGTATTTTCTAATACGGTGATCGTGTGTGTTGAAAGGGTGATTTTTAATGAAAATACCATATGGATTGGTTAAAATGAAAAGGGTAATTTCGATAAAGAAATGATTTTCGTTCAATTCAAGTGGAGTTGTTTCAAATATTTAACCATGTGTTAAATAAAGGGATGAAAACAGAAATGAGAAAAAGGAAGCCTTTTACAAGATTAAGGTAATTTAATCTGGATAAATAAGGTTTTCGGACGTGAAACAGTTTCATGCATAAGTATACATATGTGTATGTATATACTTATAAAGTAGTTGCATGTGTGCATAGGAATAACCTATTCGAGTCTTTTTTCTGGTTTTCAATTCTATACTACATTTTTGTATTTTCCACTGAGCATTTGGCTCACTCTATTATTTTGTTATGATAGGTTGGGTGCGGTTTCGTATCTTGAGAGGGTTATATAGGTAAGTACTATCTTTTATATTACATTAGTGGATTTATATGTAGGAATATGAGGTGCTCCCCCATGGGCCCCCCACGTAGTTTAATTTGAAATTGGAATCGCATGCTAAAAAGGTGAAACATTTATTAAAATAAAATTAGAGTAGCAACATTACGTAGGTTGTTCACTGGACTTCTGTCATACCCTGATTTTTGGTATGAATAAACAAGAAGTACATATAAAGAAATGAATTAAAGCTAAGGTGGAATAACATAACTTTATTCATTATTAATATGTTTACATAGGGTTTAACCACAGCATGGGTGAATTACACATTTTTAGTACACACGATAATATAGAAAATTGAAAATCGCCACTTCTTGCTCTCATCTGGTTTAATCTCTTCCATCATGGTCACATATGCAAACAGGTAACCAATTTTTGTATTTAGTAGGGAAGAGATACTATTTTCTTTCTCTTGGTGCATCTGGAGAAGGTAGGGATTAGCACAAATATGCTAAGCAGGTTCTACAAGTTCTATAATAATGGAATATATATAAATGAGAGTTGGAGTGTGTGTAGAATCAGTGTTTAAAATGTTGATAATAATAAGCTGATAATTCCATATTTATCAGATTATGAAAACATCAAAAAGTTGGAACTCACAATTCTATAGTGATTAGTCCGTTTAAGAAATACGGTTCATTACCAATTTAGTTAGGATCGTGTAAAGAAAGTCAAAGAGTTTTGAACTAATAATCCCTTTCTTACTAGTTCACTAAAGGGTATAAAAGTAATTAAGCCCTCGGTTAACTTATAATAATAATGAGTCAACCCAAAACTTTTTGTGAAAAGCAACCCGCTATGCACACAATTAAAGTGGCACTCATAAGTATGAAGCATTAATCATGATTCTCAATCATCTGAGACTAGTAGGCCAAGTAGAAAGTTTTGTGGGATAACACGTCAGTCTGCTTCTTGGTTAATATTTATGATTATAGTAAAAATGGTTCAAAGTTCTAGGGTGAACAGAATCAATAAGGTACATGATATCAGTTATTAGATTAGAAGGGTTAAAATTGATCCTTAAGTTTAAATACTGGTAATAAATTCAAATACTGATGATGGTTAACAAAATATGTAGCATGGAAGTATAATAACATTCACACACTAAGAGTAAATGGGGCTATCACATAGTGATATCAATAGCAGTATTTCAAATACGCAAAGTATAATATTTAAAAGGTAGGAAAAACCTACTTGCTTGGTATTTGATTTTCTGGCTATCACACTGGGATATTTGGAAAAATTATGGCTTGATCTTCTGTTATACAATGTGTGGTATATAAGTATTAAGGGTTTAGTCAGTCAGTTTTGTATTTAAAGCTATCTTTTTTTTTTATAGTTTTACAGGCTTATTTTTAATTATCTTGGGACTTTAACAATTGAACTTAAGCTCATTATTGATATTTTGTGCAAGAAAGTTTTTATATCGAAATAGTTTGATGTATGTATGGGCAAAGTTTGGGGATCAAAATCATAAGTTGGAAAAGATAGTGGTTAATTTGTAATTTTGGAAAATTTTCTTTAAGTAAAAACCTTGTTTTTGAATAACTTGATCTAGGAATATCCAAACATGGTCTTATCTTATACCATTTTTATCAGAAAAATTTAATAAAAATTTTTGAAAAAAAATTAAAATTTCCTGATTGGCCACGCGCCCTCATGCGTGTGGTCAAGACTTCGAAAAAAAGTCTTCAACTTTAACCTCTCGATTTCGAATTTTTAGGGTTTCAATTTTTGACCGAGGTTTTATCCTTCGTTGTTATACCATTTGAGATGATTCCTTAACAAACCTAACCTGATTTTTTTACGAGGAATCTAAATATATAAGTTTTATGCACGGACATTCAGTATAACTCAAGTTCTAAAACTTTATTTTTTTTTGTGAAAATTTCACCTGACTTTTATGGATTTCTAGAGTATGTCAAGGTATCTTATGAATTAGGTTTGGTTTCCTATATATGTGAGAGTAGTTTAGTTAGTATGAGTGTTCTAACTATATTAACTAAGTGGAAAGTGCTAGAATTAAAAGAATTGAAAATAAAGCATAAAATGATAAGATACTTGAATTGAGGGAAATTTTGAGATTTGAAACTGAACTGTGGGGTGAGTTTTTACTGCATGGGCCGAGGGGTAATTATACTACTTCATGGGAGGATTTGATTAGAGCTAAAGGGAGGTGGATTTGAACTAGTTTAGGTGAGGTTTTAATTTTGGGTAAATGGGGTGCACATGGGTTCATGGGGATTTTCATGTGATTTTAACTTATTATGCTGATGTGGGGTAACATGTGGATAGGGGTTGAAATATAATTTGAGAAGGTTTTGAATTTAGTCCTTTATTATTTGTTATTTGATTTTATAGCCCTAAAAGTATACTTTTTATAAAATTTAGGGGTATTTTGATAATTTTAAAAAGTTTACAAGGTTAAAACTATAACTTTATTTTAGTTAAGGTATAAACGATTAAAGTGATGTAAGATTGGGGTTTAGGGGTTAAATATATCTCAAATTATCTTACTTTGAAAATTTCAGGGGCTCTTTTATAATTTTTCTAAACTTCAAGGGGTCTTAGTAAATAAAAAAAGTTGTAGGTTTGTAAACATAGTTTCATTCTTCTTAGAAGATTTTTAATTTTACACACCTTATGATATCTGAAATCAAGGTCGTAGGTAGATTAGGATTTAAAGAAATTCCCGGTTCTTACAACATCACATCTAACGCTCGGGTTGACCGAGTTGACTACTGGTAACCCATAAATTCGGGCCGAGTTTTATAACATCTCTTGTAAATGTGTTATATTTTAAGCAATTGAATCAGGCTCCGAAAGATAGGTTAACACTGCGTGAATAGCCACCATTTGCAAAAAAAAAGATCATAAAAGATTAATGGCATATAAAAAATAAAAAATATAATGTGTCTGGCCAATTTCAAAGAACATTGATGCCTCGCTACATATGAGCATTGATTTCTTCATAAATATTTGAGAGAAAAAAAATCAATTTATGAGTTTTGAGGGATTTTAGTTGAAGATCAATGGCTTTGCAAGTCCTAAAAAAAATCTCATAAATCATTACATAGTTTTGGGTGTTATTGGTGTGGTATTCACCACCGATCTTGATTAGTTGGATAGGTTAAGTCAATTTCACTTGAGTTCACATTATTTACACCTAAGGTAGACTTTGAGATCTTGATTTAGTGGTGTCTCATTCCTTCGTGCACATATGTTATGTTTGTCCACGTTGATTAACCTATAGAATGTGTTCACACCCCTACAATCTGTTTGCAGGATTTGATTATTTTTGTGTTTCTCCATGATGTGTTGTTTTTGTAAAAATTTTCACTTGAAAAAATTTAAAAAATTAAAAATAGTTTGTGATGCCATTTAAAATTATCATTGCATGATTATCCATTCATATCTTATTATGATGATATCTTTTTATGCTTGGTGATGTTCCCTATATGTTTCATGATTAGTTCTTACTCCTTGTCTATTTCAGACAAAATAAAAAGGGAAGAACGAATTACGAGGAATAGTTAGATTTATGGGGGAGAATTTTCATATATTCGTATCTTTATATTTTTATTTGATATGTTTCAAACTCGATGCTTCACGGGGTATTTTCTTTATTTCATGTGTGTAGAAATTTTGAAAGATCATATTTGTATTACACTCGATGAAGACAAAGAGTCTAAGATAAGACAAAGAAGAAGTGAAGATTTGAAGACTTTATTTGAAGACAACTCTATCTTTGTACCTATCCATTTTAGGGTTTGGGAAGGTATTATGATATTTTATTCGTCTTTGGGGATTATTTTTAATTTGAATTTTGGTTTTATGTTTATACCGAAATATCCAAAAAGGGGGAGATTTGTGAGAGAAATTTTTTCTCATAGCTTAGGCTTAAATGAGTTTTTGGCATATCGTGCTACCATTTGATTTGAGCTGAGTCAAAGTCCGAAGATCCAATATCTTCAACATTCAAGCATCTCCATTCTATAAAGGTATAATAAGTTTAAATTTATTTATTAAATTTGTTTTGGGGTGTTTATTTTTAATAAAACTGGGAACATAATTTTTTATTTAAAAATCGAGGCAGTTTTCTTTATTTAAATTTTTTAAGTACGTGCGTCTCGTTCAAACAAGATAGGAATCTTATTCAAATGATATTGGCTTCTCGTTAGAAGTGATTGTTTGAAAGTTTCTTCAACCGAACATCTCATGAGGATGTACTATTTTACATCGTTTAAAGATCTTTTGAAGCTCGTTCAAATGAGATTAGGATTTTGTTCTAACATCCTTATTATTATTCTGACGAGGTTCCTTTCCCTTTCAAACGAGATTTCTTCTTCGTTCAAACGAGTGTCGCCTCCTCAAAATTTGTTTTCCAACTTATAATTACATGTTTCGTGTTTGATTTCTTTGAGAAAATTGCCAAAACTAGTTATGAATGTGTTAAGCAAAAAATTTCAACCTTTCGAGCTTTGAAAAACTTTTTTGATTCACAAATCACATACCCAGAATTTATGTAAGTGAATCAAGTTTAAACCCTATGGTGTGTATCTTTCATATAATTTTTGTGGAGAAGGCGTCTCCATGGTTGACTTGTGATATCCGAGGGTATTCACTGCTGAAGACGGAGGACTATGGTTCTTGTGATTGTTGTATCATTGCTAAAGGAAGGTTGTGGCTAAGTGGTTCTTGAGAGGGTCATTATTGATTTCATTATAGAATTTGTATGTCATGATTTAAATTTTTTATAAAGTGAATACAAGGTATTTCCTTGAAGGGATTTTACCTTAATCCTTTCCTTTCTTATATGCTTGATTTGATTTATATTTTGAATTATGTAGTTACATGTTATAGGGCTAAAGGATTAAAATTTGGTGTGGGTTGTCATCTGAATTTAATAAGTTAACACAATTAGATAATTGCACACTCTCACATTAGCAACAATTATTGCTTTATACTTATCAATTGATCCATCAACTTTCATATTCCTTTTGAAGATCCATTTGTAACCTAAAGGTTTTAAACCTAGTGGCTAATCCACGAGTTCCCATGTATGATTTTGCATTATGGATTCAATTCCACTATTAATTATTTCTTTCCAATTTGAATCATCGGGTGAAGATATAACTTCTTTGTACGTTTGAGGATCATGCTTTAACAAGTATGTTACAAATCTGGACCAAAAGAAGTAAACGTTTTTCTCCTTTTTCTACGTCTTAGTTCATCCATTAATGATTCTTGATCTTTGGATTGATGACTTTTGTAGGAATAGATTCTCGAGTTACGTTATATGAAAATTCATTTTCAAAAAAAAAAAGCATCCCTCGATTCAATAACGGTATTAACATGAATATCCCAAATTTCTGATTTACAAACTAAAAAGCGATACGCACTGTTATTATTAGCATAACCGATGAACACACAATCGATGATCTTTGGCCCATTTTTACCTTCTTAGGTTTAGGAACCATCACTTTGGCTAAGCATCCCCACACTCATAAATATTTTGTTACGAGCGTAATTAGAAAATAATATGGCTTACCCCCATAAGCTATGTGGAGCTCCTAAACTTATTAACATGGAGTTCATCATCTCCTTCAATGTGCGGTTTTTGCATTCAACAATGCCATTATATTGAGGAGAGTAATGAGCAGTAGTTTGTTGAATAATTCCATGTTTTCTTAAAAAGGAGATTCATATTCACTACCTCTGTCACTCCTAAATGCCTTTATCTTTTTACTCAGTTGAGTCTTAACTTCATTTTTGTATTGTTTAAATACATTGATAGCCTCATATTTACTTCATAAAAAATATATGTCACAATATTTTGTGCAATCATCAATGAAAGCAATAAAATACTTTTTTCGTTCTCTAGTTTGCAAAAACTTTACATCACAAATTTTCACTGATTCTTTCAACTGAATCAAAAGGTAATCTTACTAATTTTGATTCCGTACATATATCACATTTATGATTTTTATCAATGTCAAACTTTGGCAAAAAATCCAAGTTAATTAATCTACCTAAAATATCAAAATTAAAATGTCCCAGACTAGCATGCCACATATTTAAAGACACTCAATCAAGTAAGAGGATATAATATTATTGTTACAGATTGCCTTAAGCAAAATAGTCATTACATTCATCTTAAAGAACCCTTTTATCATGTATCCCTTTTTCACACATATATCATTCTTAGACAGAAGAAATTTATCAGATACAGACACCAGCTTAAAACCATTCTTGATAAGTAAAGAACTAGAAATCATATTCTTGCGAACATCTAAAACATGAAGGATATCATTGAGAGTGAGTTCTTTTTCAGATGTCATTTTCAACACAATCTTTCCATACCCTTCAACTTTGGAACTTGATGAATTATCCATTAATAGGTTATCCTCCGTTTTAATTGGCTTGTAGGTAGAGAACATCAATTTATTTGAACAAATCTGGACCGTATCACCTTTACCCACCATTTTCTAGTATTTCCCACCAAATTACATTCGGATACTAATGCAAAAAGATTTATATCAACCATTCCTTCTAAAATATTCTCATATGTTGTTACATTATCTTGTGCGTTTTGCTTCTTGAAATTCTTTAGCTTTCGACATTCACTTGAGCGATGTCCAGGTTTTGCACAATTATAGCATTTTCCTTTGAACTTATTTTCCAATTTCGAAGACCCTTCACTTTAGGGTTCCTTTTGTTTGGTGTTGAATCTTATTCCACCACATTAGCCTTCGCTTCCACAGGATTCTTTTTTACTTTTTTTTCTGACCCGCAATTCTCTTCTTCAATCTGCAACCTCACAATTAATTCTTCCACGTTCATCTCTTTGCGTTTATGCTTGAGATAGTTGTTGAAGTGTTTCCATGATGGAGGAAAATTTTCAATTATTGATGCCAGTTGAAAAGATTCACTAACAAACATTCCTTCATCATGAATCTCATGAAGAATAACTTGAAGTTGTTGGACTTGAGTTATCATTAGCTTAGAATTTACCACTTTAATGTCAAGAAAGTTTTCAACTATGAATTTCTTCTGGCCAACATCTTTAATCTCGTACTTCTTATCTAAGAATTCCTAAAGTTCTTTCGCAGTCTTTATGGTACAATACACTTTATAGAGTGAATTGTCCAAATAAGTGAGAATGTAGTTTTAGCATAGATATTCAGAATGTTTCCACACTTCCACTGCTTAGAATTTCTATTTTTTCATCTCCCTCCATATGTAAGGGACATGCCTCACAGAGGAAATTTTTCATATGAAAAGTGATGAGGTAGATATACATTTGTTGTTGCTAATGCTCCTTATTCAATGTAAATGGTGCTTTTGGTTATCTCTTTACCAATGTGTTCATTTACTTTCATCCATTAACCATTGTGCATGTGCAAATTCTCCTTATCTAGCTAAGCATTTATTGTATCCTTTATTTTGAGTTTAGTATCGAGGATTGTACTTATTAAATGCTCTGTAACATTCTTCTCTATGTGCATCACATCAAGAGCATGTCGAACATGACATGGAATCCAATATTCTATATCAAACAAAATTTACCTTTTATTTCACACCCATTTAAATTCAGTATTACAATTATAAATTACATCAATGAACTTTAGGTTTTTACTAGGGACTTTTAGGATCTTTCCACGAATAAACTCAATGTGGGATAACTTCTCTAATAGTTCATCACATTTAGTCGACTAGGAGGAATTCTATATTATGTTGTTTGAAGCCTCAAATAGCCTCCTTTCCTGATCGGGTGATGTTTATTGAAAAACATACGTTAGTTTGTGTAAATTATCTTTTGGCTATGCTCTAATCGGATGGATGGGGTATTATCTCCGCAAACATGACAAGCTTTGTAACCTTGTGTTACACATCTATACAAATACTAGTATGCAGAGAAATCATGAATCCCCCACAACAGCATAACCCTCAACGTGAAAGATTATTTTCTAGGTTCGAAACTCCTTCTACCCATGGTTGTTTCAACTAAACTACTAGTGGTTAAGGAGAAACATCAATGTCTTAACCTTGTGCCTTTGTGGCCCAGTTATTAACAAAGACAACATATGAAACTAATTTTCCTACAATATGATGGTGATAAATTTAAGGGCGCGGTGAAGACATGCCAACATATACAACTATCAGATTGAATACTAAGTGCATTAACCCATAAGTTGTCATTTATTACCAAACATTGAGCTCTTCTTAAACAAAATTTGTCAATTTCAGTTTGAAATTTCTCTATTGAGATGAATCATAAGGATGCAATTGGAAATCTCATGAACTAGTATCTCGACTATGCCAGCTCATTTCATGTTCTATTCATGGTATGGTGTACAATCTAACAAGTCTCGAATTAATGAAAAATGTCTCAATACTTTCTTACGTTCTTTGCATATTCTACTCCCTTTCCTCATGGTCACTTCATATATAAGCTCTCCACATTGAGGACATTACTCATTAACTTCATATTTTGCCCAATACAAATATAATTATTGACCCATGCATGAATGAAATTTCCATCCCTAAGTCTTTCATCATACACGTCATGTGTGGATACTTCTCTAGCATCATGTTTCCTTTCGGAATCAACCTTTTCAATATAAATAGAGGTACCATCTTATTATTTCCCGACCTGCCAAACTTCTTCTTTATATTATGTAATTATATGGTTGTAGAAAAAGTTATTTCAGGTCCCTCACATGAAGTGTATAGTTTCCCAGTTGCTAATTTCTTGTATTCATCGTACTTTTTGTGACATGGATACATTTCTTTAGCAACCCCTATTTTACCACCTTAGGTATCCACAAAAGTACTATTCTATAAATGTATCAACAAGGTTCTCCATTTCAAGCCCTGAATTGTCAGTGCTTTTTTTTCAATTTTTTCTCTAATAATTCTTGTCGATGAGTGCTCTTTTAAATTTATGGAAGACTTTTCACCACGTAAATCCCATGAAATATATGATTGATCTATGTCGTGTAATTTTAAATTTTTTTAATTAAACATGATTAACCCAAATTAAACTTAACACCAATATTAAGTCAATTATTATGATAAAAAAAATAACCAATTTTGTCATACCCTAAATATGAATCTAGGTGAGTGTAGGATAAAGTAAGTAAATCAACCACAATTGCCGATGTACGAGAAAAATTCAAATGGAAAAAACCTCGAACAACCCAACCAACGCAATTCACTATCATGAAGAATTACGCAAGACGTATAGTAGTCTTAAAATATAGACTTGAATCCATTGCAAGCTTTGACACGTTTCAGTCTTTAACCTCTCCTCCAAAGTGAAAATAATAGTTTATTTACGTAGTGCTACAACATGTGAGTACACATACACTGCGATATCCACCGAACATGCACAACAATAGTCACACACGAAGTCCACCGTATGTAAATAAATCAGGTACGGAATCCACCCCATGAAAAGTTCTTAACAAGATGAAGAGAATAAAACAATGATTCCCGCAAACTATATCTCAAAACATATATATGATTAAACTTGTATCTAAAATAGTTTGGGTGTAAATAGGGTTAGGTTTTGAAACTTTGATGATAAACAATCATATAAACTTGGAAAGATCTTGGGAGCTCAAAACAAAAGTTAAAGCCTTAAAGTAACTGTCGATCCATACTCATATTTATAGGAGGTTTTTAAAAATCGAGATAAGGATAAAAAGCTTGAAATCTTTGAAAAACTCTCCCGCTCGTTCGAACAAGGTACATCTCATTCAAATGAAGCACCTAATTTCTTTCGAACAGCTTCTAATGACATAACTAATGAGAAATCAAGAAAGGCCAAACTTGTATTGCTCAATGTTCTTGGAAACATGATGTAACGAGGTATGTAGTAAAACATAGGCAATGTCGTTCTAACATCCTGACAAATTTTCTACAAACATTTAAAAATAGCTAAAACATTTCAAAAACCACTTTTATAAAACTAACATAAAATTGTTTAATATCCAAGGATAAAAATATTTATGCATTCATACCTGAGAGATCCTCAAAACATGAAGAAGAAAATAAAGCACAAAACTCAACACGATGATATGAACATGATATCTTATTAGTTATATCTTCAATCAAATGCGTCATAGGCTTGAAAGGTCAAATATGCTCAAGTCCTAACCTATGACTCAAAGGTTTTTCCAAACACGAAATAAACAAAAAAACGTACAAATTGACTTTATTATAAATTTGTCCTTACAAAGCATCTGCCACTACATTAGCCTTCCTCAAGTGATACTGAATCGTAAATTGATAGTCCTTAAAAAACTCGAATCACTGTCATTGGCGCATGTTCAAATATTTTTGTATGAACAAATATCGAAGACTCCTGTTCTAATTAGAGAGTTTTAACGACCCACAAATAATGCCTCTAAATATGTCTCGCAATCACTACTACTGCTAACTCCAAATCACGAGTCAGATAGTTACCCTCATGATTTTTAACTTCTGAGATTCATAGGTAGTAGGACGATCCTCACGCATCAACACCCCACTTAATACATGTAGGAAAATATCGTGTATATCAAAGACTCAATACAACTCATAGGTAGAACCAAAATTACATCCAAAGTCAACTACTCACTGAGAGTGTCAAAGGTATGCTGACACTTCTCAGTTCAAACAAAATGTATCCCCTTCTAAGTCGACTCACTCAACGATCTTGGTATCTTAATAAATCATCGATTAAACCTTCGATAATACCCAACTAATACTAAAAAGCTAAAAACCTCAGCTGTGTCGTAGTATATCGCCATTCCAAAATGACCCACGCCTTCTTTGAATCCACTGATAATCCTAACTCAGAATTTACATGGCCTAAAAATTGCACATCCTATTTTCAAAACTCACATTTTTGGAACTTTGCATACAAGTTATGATCTTGCAATGCCTGAAGTGAGATCTCAAATAGTATACATGGTCCTTTTTTGTCTGATAATAAATCAAAATGTCATATATGAATTCAGTGATAAACTAATCCCAATACAATTAGAATACATTATTCATTAAATCCATGAACACGATGGGGGAATTGCTTAACCTAAACAACGTGACCCTAAACTCATAAGAATCATGAAGAGTAAACAAGGAAGTCTTCAACATGTCCTCCTCCCATACCGTCAACTGATGTTTCTTCCTACACAAATCTATCTTCGAGAAGAATGAAGCACCCTGTAACTGAACAATAAGTCATCGAACCTTGACAAAGGGTACTTGTTCCTCACCACCACCCATTCATCACAGTTAAAAAATAATTGTAATGAATGATGCGTCTTCTTAAAAAATATAACTGAAGTCCCCATCGTGATGTGTTATGCTGAATGAAACCCTACTGTAATAATTACTTAATCATGTCTCTCAACTCCCTCATTTTCCCAAGAGCCATTTGATAGAGTGACTTGGTAATATCATTGTGTCGGGAGCCAAATTAACCACAAATTAATCTCTTGGGTTTCCAAAACACTTGCACCTCCTTCGACATGTGGTAAAATTCTCTAATAATTGGTATCGAGTCTAGAAAAATGATGGTAACCTCATGGTTCTCCTCATCAATAAAATAAAAGTCTATCTTGGCACCATCCTCTGGCCTAGGAATAGACATAATGTACATCTCTTAACTCGGTATCGTGTAAAGAATAACCCAAAACTACAATCAGTATGAGCCTCACACCTAACCAACTAGTCCATACCTAAGATCACATCCTAAGTGTGGGTATCTACAACTAACAAATTCTCCTCGAAACACAACCTACCAATGTATATCTCCACATCATCACAAATATCCAAAATATGAGGAGACACACCTAACGGAGTAGCTATCAATAAACACATATCATAAGGTTTAGGAAGTAAATCTAAAATATCTATAAATCCACAAGAAATAAATGAGTGTGTGGAACCAGTGTAAAAAAAATCCTACCTAAGGTTCCATGAATGTAAAACCTACCGTCCACTGCCTAAACCTACCCTCGGCCCTCCTCCTAGGATTGTGCAATATGATAAACTCTACTATATTGAAAATGTGGTTGCTGCTATACAATTGAGGGTAATGGTATCATCACTATTAGTTGTATCCACGACGCTAGGATGTCCTCATCTTCTTCTCCTTGGTATCAAACTCATCATCTCTAAAAAGGAAAAACTAGTAAACTTCTACTCATACTCAACTGCAATATGAGATCCCTTCTTAAAAAAACTTAGTCTTCTTCCAATCTTGAACTTTGAACGGGAAATGCTTGTCATCCAATCATAATAACTCCTCATAGGTCATTCTTTCCTTGCCCTATGTATAAGTCATACACTTCCACCTCTAGAAAGCATCCCCAACCAACCAAAATATAGATAACTCCTACTTTTGCTCCTCCATGCAAGTCAACAACATCAAATTCCTCTCTATATCCTGGCGCCACTATTGCATCATAATGGGATTAGTAAAACTTATAAATGTAGGTTGGTTATTATTCATGAAGGCTCCCCATTCCTTATTAAATCTTCATACAATCGATACTGCTAGTTAAGATGCTACGAGAGGTACCTTTTGTATTCTTACTACCAAGCCTACCTGGGATGCCTGACTGATCAAGTTTGCTAACTTATATTCACCGAACTACTACCATTGGGTATCGTGGGATGAAACACCAGACATAATAGGAATCTGAGGAGTGGGGGATGTGGTCTCTCTATCTTGACAAACTCTACTCTTGGGCGACATTTAAAATATAAGATAAAAATCCTAGTAGTAATGAAACATATATAAGAATACAAATAAAGGAAATAATCAAAGAATGCTACGCAGAATTCTAAGAGAACCTATAACCCTTAAGACCTAATGATACCAACTGTGACACCCCATACATTTTTATACTCAAGTTGATCAATTCTAATTATCAAAATATTACTGGTAGTCAACTTAATAAATACCATCATTAACATAAAGATATCAAAAGAAACATAAGACAAATATATGGAATAGATATGAAAACCCACAATATAAACTCATAAAGAAAAGTCCACAATGATAAATGGTAGAGATGATAATGTCTTAATATAAATCCTCAATAAAAATACCATATGAAACTCAAAGTACAAATCCAAACTAATTTACCATAATACATGCATACTAAGATGTGTAAGGGAATTTTTCTATCATTTTCCCTAAAATCTAAGACTTGTTCATAACAATCTAGATTACTTTAGATATGGCATATCCCCTTACATTGGTCAAGTTTTCACGATTATCCACGATATCATCAATCAAAATTTCTGGCAACGTGCATCTCTAACGTGAACCACTCATCTTCATTGCGCTACATATACATCTATAACCATTCTCCACAACTCAACATTCTTAATGGTATATTCTTTATTTGGAGTTCTTATTTTTTCATATATATTTCAGGAAGAATTTTATTTTATTTTACTTAATTTTTATTTTACAAAAGAGGTTGGATTTTAATTAAAAAATATTTTTCGCTAGCAGTCGTCAGAACAACATGTGACAGGCTGAAGTTGTTAGAAGCCTCATTTGATGGCCTATATCAAATGTACTTCAAATGAAGGCGTAATGTTTTAGTTTTCTCAGGTCATTATTGCTCGTTCGAAGAACATTTCTAACGACATTCACATCTCATTTGAATGACTTGATGCCGCCTCAATTTTCATGTTTCCCTATAAAAACCTGCATCCTGTAAGTATTTTACAAGACTTTTCAATCTACATTTTCTGCTGACCTGCAACACAAAATTCTTCTTTTCAAAGGCGTAAAACACCTTTTGATTCACATAACCTCCCATTTAATATTTTTTGAATCACTTTGAAACCCTCACACATATTTCCATACTAGATTTTTTCTTGTGGAGAAGGTGTCTCCACTACTGATCTTGTGGTTCTCATGCGAACCATTACTGAGGAAGGACGAAGGGTCTCCTACAAGAATTTCGTCTAGAAAATATTGTATGTATTTTTCTATGTACATGTAAGTTGCAATTTGCATATAATAGTGAAATAATAAAAGGTTTTTTCCCTTGGGGGATGTTATCTGAAATTCATCTTTCTTGTTTGTTTGGTTGCATGCTTCTTGATTTACTACTTTCAATCACATTGTTGCATTAACTAGGGTTTAAAAACAATTAAAATTTGGGTCAAGTTGACATTTAATTAGATAAGTTTGGATCATTGAACATTAGATCACTTTTAAATTGGTATCAAATCCATTTACTAAACTTTACAGTGTAATTTATTTTTCGCAAAATATTTCTTGATTTCAATTTTCTGAAAAATCAATTTTTGAAAAGGCTGAGTTCAATGCCAACTTTTGATGGATCCAATTATGCCTATTGGAAAGTGAGAATGAGATCGACATTAAAAGCAATTGATGAAAGAGTCTGGGTTACATGTGAAAGAGGGTGGACACCACTCACTATGGTAGAGGGTAATGAAATTAAATTTAAACCTGTGACACTATGGACTGAAGAATTATTTAAATGGAGTAACTTTAATTTACGAGGCCTTAGTGCTAATTTTGGAGCTCCCATGCCCGATAATTTTTGGCATATTATGACGTCCACCACGTCAAAAGAGGCATGGGATATCCTCTAACTTACACAAGAGGGAACAAATGATGTTAATTCATCTAAATTGAAATTTTTGACTACACAGTTTGAGACTATAACCATGCTTGAATTTGAGAGCTTTGATGATTTTATGCTGCTTGTAGGATATTGTTAATTTGAGTTTTAATCTTGGTGAAAGAAATCTTGAAACTAGAGTAGTCAAAAAGATTTTAAGATCACCCCTTGCCTATTTTATCCTGAAAGTCACTTTGCTTAATTCTTTAGGAATGCTAGATTCTTTTGGGTTAGAAAAATTCGTAGGAGACCTTCAAACTAATGAAATCGACTGAACTTAAGGACCAATCTAGAAAGAGTGAGGAGAGGTCTAGAAAGAGAGAAGAGGTATCTAGAAAACGAAAGGTGTCTTCTGATTCTGAGTACAATTTTGACTTTAATGATTTACCCTTTTTTGCTAAAAATTTTAAGAAATTTCTCAAACTTAAAAATAATGGTAAATCTAAACATAAAAAGAGTTTTGAACAAATAAAATCGGGAAGAAATTTGAAAAAGATAAAAAGGATGCCTTAAAGAGAGATATTTACCCTTGTCATTGTTGGTTCTAGTCGGGATGTTGGAAGTATACACAAATGGGAAAGACATACGTTGGAACTCTTCCATCAAACTATGAGAAGTGGCGACTAGACACTCAACTTGCTCTCCGAGGCTAGAAAAATCACTAATGTGGTGAGACGGAGTATGTGTATGTCGAGTCCAACCCAAACTATAGAAAAATTCCCTAGGGTGGGATTTTCTCTTACATTAAGTTCATAAATAAACAGTCTAAGGCCTACCTTGGTTTCATTTTATTGGTCAAACTTTTCTTTGGGGGTTTGGTTAAGGGACATAAGGATTCATAGTGAATTCAGGAACCGGTTCTGTTGCGAATGTGACATGGAAGCATCATCAAAAACTATTCATGCCGCTCACCAAGGAACATCTTTCCAATGTTCTTCGATGTATCCTCAATCTTTACCTTGACCTCTCGGGCTCTTTCGATATCTTTATTGAGTTGGGTTACAAGGGATTCAAGTTCTTTCGAGTCTCCATGGATGTAATGAGCTCACTTGTAAGACTGGACACTTATTTGGTCAAGTCCTCTCTTTCTCTCTTTATCTAAAAACTCACTCTCTTTTACCAAAATCTCTCTCTCTCTCTCTCTCTCTCTCTCTCTCTCTCTCTCTCTCTCTCTCTCTCTCTCTTCTCTCCTTACTCAATCTCTAGCACAATGATCCTAATTGCTAAACCTCTATTTTCCTTTTCCATTTTAAAGGACTCAGTATATAACTCGGCGTATGCACACTGCAGGTCACTCTTGCTGTCACTTGTTGCATCTTCACCCTCACTCACATCGTTCTCATTGTCAAGATGTCCATGTGAAGTAGATTCCTCATCATAGTGAGGTTCACTAGATGTACTCACAAGATCAAAGCTACTCAAGTTTATGGGTTTCAATAGTTCGTACTTTTTTCTTTTAGGGTTGAGATTAAGTATTTAGAAGAGCTTGATGACCCATAGATTTTTGTTTTTGAGAATTATCTTGGACCAACCAAAGGGGGATATTTTTAAGGAAAAATTCCCAAAAGAGTCAATTTGTATGTTTTTCATTGTAATTTGTGTGGACAAAACCGTTTGAGTCATAGATTAAGACTTGAGTTATTTATTTTTCAAGCTTGTGACATATGATTGAAGACCGTAGTCGCCAAGTTAAAGCGACTACATCATCGTGTCGTATTTCCATGTTGAGTTTTGTCTTCAAAGTCTGTGGGATCTCAAGAGGTATGTACACATATTTAGTTTGATCCTTGGATTCAAATGGGTGTTTGTTTCAAATTGTTTGAGGCCATTTTCATGAAAAAAAATCAAAGAAAAATGTTTTTTATTAAGTCATTCATCGAGATTTTTTAGGTTATTCAAACTAATTTACATAAGTCTCTCAAGCGAGATTTCTTGTTGGTTCAAATGAGAATGGGGTTTTCATTTGAACAAGGTTCAAATGAGGATCAGAGGAGTTTTCTCTACTTTAGAGAAACTTTTCGTTCGAAGGTCATTTTATCTCTATTCAAATTATTTTAGCAAGTTCGTTCAAATGAGATTTATTTTGCTAAAATGACATTTCATAACTCATTTGAACAATCCTACTATTTTTTTCTTCTGGACGAGTTGCATCATAATTTTTTGAGTTTATTATATATATTAGGGTTGGAATTAATTTTTTTTTTCTTGAGGCTTTCGAAATAAGTTTCCTAAGAGAAATAAAAATCCTTTAAACCCTTGTTTCAGCAAATACTTTTGAGATCAAATTTTCATCTGAATACACTTATTTAAGCTCTATTATTTGAGCACCAAGGTTTATATATGCTTCATAATTACTAAGTATCACTTCATACAGTGGATGCATGGTTTATGCAATGTTCTCCATGTTGTTGGGATGGTTTTAAATCCAAGATCGGTGGATATCAAAATGTGTATAGAGCGCGGATTGTGGTAGTTCATAACTGGATTCCGACGTGTTGTTATGAATAAGGTTGAAGAAATAATAATAATAATAATAATAGCATCAAGGCTTCAAGGAGACGAGTTGATTTTGTAAGTCATATGTCGTCCTTGTGCAGTTCCTAGATCATAGTGAATTATCATGGCTGGATTATCCGATATTTTTTTCACTGTGGGTTATCCCTCATACATGATGTGAAGTGTGATTGCTTTATTTTACTCTGTCTATACTCACTTAGATGGAAATCTTAGGTCAAGATAAAATGGGGTAAATTACTTTTCACAAGAGAAGTTTAATTAGTTCTTGATTAATTGGGTCAATCATGTAATTTAATTTGTAAAAAAAGAAAAATTCACCTGCATTTAGAAATCCATATTATCCTTTAGCGCAATAGAACTTTCAGCCTCAGTCCGCAAACACATTGATTCACTGAAGTCGCTTTTCATGGGCTATCTTTAGTTTGGAGATAAAGGGCTAATGTTCAATAATGTTTTTGTAACACCTTGTATTTTAGGAGAAAATGGAAATTAATTAAATTAATAACATAAGAATTTATTTAATTAGGAGAAATTATTTAATTCGATGATTCAGATTTAATTAATTCAGTCTAAAGCTAAATTTCACACGTGGCGTATTTGGAGGTAAAATAAGAGAATTTTATAAAGTGACTCGGATGGTGATTTTGAGGTCACGGTTGGTTCCGTAAGGGTCAAAATAGTTGAACAAGTGTACTCGAGTGTATAGTTTGGGTCCCGGGACGATTTTAGACCATCTCGGCACCGTTTAAGGGTATTTCGGTCATTCGAGAGTTTGGGATTTAGAAAACTCCAAAAATTGTAAGTGTATATTTTCCCATTAGATATAGGGGCTAGGGTTAACACAAATCAAGAGGGATAGAAGCCATAGGAGAGGAAGATGAGGTGAGAACCAAGCTTCCTACATAGTTTTTCGCCCCAAACGCAACGGAATCGAGAACGGAGCGAGGGGAGAACCACCACACTATCTTATCAACGGATTTCAGACCTGCTATTGAGAGACAAGTATTTAAATGACAATTTATATCAATCATGTTATAATACCCATGTGGGATAGGGTTTGATTTCATGTTTTTGGAAGTTTTATATGAATTTGGGAGGGATTAAACTAAAGTAGGAATGCATGATCTACGAGGGAAGTTTAGGGACTAAAGAATATGAATTTCAACACCAGTAGGCCTATTTTGGGTATTAGGCGTGACCTACGAGGGAAGTTTAGGGACTAAATTAATTTGGATTAATAGATAGGAAAAATCTAAATTGAAGGATAATTCGAGTTATGAGAATTCGATAGGAACGAGGACTTAGATCATTAGGGTGTAGAGATTTTACCTTATAATATTATATGTGGAATAAAGGATACCCGTTGAGTGGTGAGAAATACTCGGGAACGTACGGTAATAAACGAAGTTATAAATTATGGAATACGTAGAATATTAGGGATATAAATATACTACGTATAAGGCTTGTGATATGGGATGTGTATATGACCTATTGTTGTTATATATATATAGGTGGAGTGAATACCTATAATATGATTAAAGTAATAATACATTAATACGTGAGATATTCGGGATATAAATATACTACGTATGAGACTTGTGATATGTGATGTGCATATGCCCTATTGATATTATTGATATATACGTGGAGAAAATATCTATAATTTGATTTATTGTGTGTATGGCATACCTACGCTACTTGCTATCGACTGGAGGTTCCGCATTGTGGACGATCATATCTTGAGGAGCCTTCGGGGGGAGTTTGATTCGCACCACTAGAACATAGAACTTAGGTACGGGCTATCAGTGAGCACGATAGTGTTGACGGTCATATGGGTGCGTAGGTATGTGCGTAGCCCATTGACTTGAAACTATGTTCACTTCCAATATGTGTGATTTGATATATAGGGTTCGTGAGAGGAGCCAAACTAATAGTCCCCTGTACAATGAGAAATGTACCCGAACATGAGAGCAGAGTATGCATGCACCGTAGCTGTGCCAAGGGGTGTCGTACTAGTGTATATATAATGGATGATAAATATATATACCGTTGATATGTTTTACAGTATGCACCACAACTGAGCCTGGGAGGTGTCGTGTTATATATATATTATAAAGTGTGAATATATATATATATATATACATATATATATATATATATATATATATATATATATATATATATACATATATATATATATATATATATATATATATACTTGTGAAATTATCTACTATGTGAAATCAGTGGACGAGAAAGATAGTGAAATCTTATTTGAATTAAGTACGTGAGCACTTAATCCTAAAATTTAAAAATCCTTTCCCATCTTAAAGAGAAATGTGTGTGTGTATATATATATATATATATATATATATAATAATAAATGTATTTGCATGGAAATACGGGTGGACGCTATGAGTTATAGGTAACAGACTTATGATTTTAAACTAGTTAGTTGTGCGTATCTAAACTAAAATTAATCTGAATATTGGGGTCGAGGTAACATTCCAAACCAATGTATATGGATTAACAATTGGGGTCAGGGTAACATTACGAACCAATAGCCCTTAATGTGTGATACAGGAATATAATAGCAGAGTGTGTACTTATAGTATATATAGTGTGTAAAATATATACAACACAGATAATCTACTTATATGTGCTAGTAGAGAGACGAGATAGTATGTATCTAAAGAACAATTAATATACTAAAGAGTAATTAGTAGGGTTCTTAGATAGGGTATATATATATATATATATATATATATATATATATATATGATGAAGCTACTAATGTGTGAATAGTAGGAAGATAGTTAGTGAATATCTAAAAATAAAGTTTAATTTGAGAAACTTTAATGATAAAGCTCGAACAATAACCTACATAGAAAGGGTAACTAGGGTTTAATAATAACACAAGAGAGGTGTTAATTATTAAGGGTATTCGATAGCGTACTGAGTGGGCGGTACAGAGGAGTTTGATTGATTTGTGTTTATTAGATATTGGATGCCTAGTTATATTGACTAGGTGGGGTTGAGTAGCAAACGTTAAGTGTTCGTAACCTAACATGTGTGTCTAATAACTATTCATTTAAACTATTATTTAAGTACTTGATAAATGTTTTTAAATACTTTTTACTTGGGCTCTGACCTGTACTTGCAAAACCTTTTTCCAAAATATTTTAGGTGTCCAGCTACAGGGACGCCAAACAGGATGATCTATTTTAGGGATGCATAGCTACAACACTAGTGGATGCTTTCAGGATTTGGACTTAGGCAATTCAGTTACTTCACTCCTAGTGTAGGGTGCAGGGAAGTATTTTATTCGGGCATCTTGCCCACAGTTATTTCATTTACGAAAGTCAGACCTTGTATTCGGACTTTTATTCAGGTTGGACTTTATAATTAATTTTGTAATCGATGGTTTATTCGGTATTATTTCATTTTAGTCTTTTATATTGTGGATGGATATATGTTACTATTGCATGGAATGTATTTATGTAATAATGTTCTGTTGTTGTTGATTGTTAAATAAAAAGATTAAAATTTTGACATCGGCTTTTTGAATACTAGGTGGTTAGTAATGTTTTGAAAAGTTTTTTACAGTGATGCTAAGAATGAACCAGATGAGAAATCTATTTTAATTTTATATAGGACTGATCACCTGGTTAATCAGGCAGGGTGTCACAGATGGTATCAGAGCATCAGGTTCTAGTGTCCTTAGGATCTGTGTGACTTTTCACATTTCAGCGTAGCGTTCTTTGATATAGAGCCTTTTTATAGTGTTGTTGTACTCCCTGATGTATTCAACTTACATTCTCTTGCCATTATATATAGTTTATGTGATTCTTATACGAGTTCGGTTGTGCTTCATACAACGGACATTATAGGACGACCAGTGAGGGTTGTTAGAAGGATTGCCGGAGGAGAGGCTCAGTAGAAGACCTATTGTAGTCTGGGAATGGTGATTGCGATGGAATTCACCATGATTATTGTTAAGGATGGTGAAAATAGTAAAATTACTCGGGAACAAAAGTTTTCCCAAGAGCTTTTGTAGATAATGTTGGTGCAAATTTTAGACTCACCCAGTGTTGTCGGTAAGAGGTGGGGGAAATGGAGGGACTCTTTGGGAGAGTTGTCTATAAAAAACAAAGGAGAGTAATAGGCCAATGGAAGGATAAAATACAAAGTCAATTATTTAGGTTGGAGTGTAGCGACACGCAGGATTAAAATTTTGAGCGAAAATTTTTGAGTTCTTAGTGGTAGAATAAAGTGACGAGAGTCAGTCTCCACATATAAGGAGTATATGGGATTAAACGAGAAGTTTGAGTGAAATTTGATTGATCGATACTCCATCTGCTGTTCAAACATAGATGCGAATTGAGTTTCAAAACTTATCACAAGTGAGCGAGTTATAGGTCGATTGTGAGAAAGGAGCTGACTTGTTGAGGAAACTTCATACTCGACGAAGGGTAATACGAAGAAAATAAAGGTTAAGTTGATAATGGACTTGTGAGTAGAATATACAAGCCTGGATGGGAGATCCATCTAGAATGATTAGTGTCAACGTCATCAGGGTCATACGCTTACATGGATTTATCAATGCTTCCATGAAAGGGGAGCCAAGGGGGTTGGAGAATCTAGTCAAAGTGCAAGAATGGATTAAACGGTGATAGTGAAGCACCACAAGAGGGCATACCCATTCGGGAACCCATTTAAATAATTCAGACCAATTGAATTCCTACCAAGTGACGATGAATTCAATCAGGTCCATTGAGGCCAGCAACGATTTCCGTAGGACCAGTCAAGCCAAAGGGACAATAGGGGTAGCAATTGGGAACAAGACTACCAAGCTCGAGAGAAGGACACCCCGACGTGGCTAATGGGGACAAAGATAAAGGGAAGATACAGTAAGGTTTCCTACGCATAGAGAGTGGGACCACCTATATTTAACTTGTCCACAGTGGGAAAGTGAGATTACTCGGACTGGAAAAGTATATGGGAATGGTGTCAGTGAGGCACAACAATCGTCTGAGGAGCGAGATTTTCGGTAGAGGAATTGGGATAAGAGAATGAACTAAGAGGACATTTATATTAGGTATTAGTTTACTACTTTTGAGAGTTATGAAAATAGGGTAGACTACTTTACTAGATTTGACTAGTTAGAAATAGGTTGAGCGATCGTAGATTATGATAGTGAGAGCTTGTGTTCGCTATCCAAGGGTATGATTTATTTTTTTGAGGTATCACCTGAAAGAGGGTTGATCCTATATATGTGTATATATATTATATATATTGTGTATTAGACTTTTTGTGTATGTTGTCTAGTTATAATTAATCCCGGTGCGCAAGGACGGTTACTGATGTGATTCAGGGTAGACAGGCTTATTGTCAAGCGGAGAGATATAGCTCGTGACTTTTTAGTGCTAAGAAACTAGTGAAAGTAAGAGCGTCGTGATATATATTGTCTTGTTTAGCATGAGAGTGGACGAGTATACTTTTATGTCAAAATACGGGTATTTGAGGGTACGTAATATGGACTGAGGGCTTAACAGATCCCAATGATCTATAATGCTAGGCAATAGTGTATCGGGGGGTTCCTTGTTTGGATTTCACTTTGTGACACATCCCACGCATGAAGCTTAGCGCAAAGTTGGGATTGGGGAGATGAGTAGCCACTAAGACATGGGTTTAGTACCTTGGGTATTATTTGCTTATAAAGTTATATCTAAGGGATAATAACTATACGATAATGAGAGGCTAGCGGAGCCAGGTAGCTTCAGTCAAGTTATGCACATTTACAGGTTGTATGGGTGCCCTGGTTGGTGGAAATGTTTATATCACCCACAATTTGGAGGGGTAGAAATAATTGTGATGATCTTGAGAGTACGGGATTCAGGACATGTAGAGACCTTGGAGTACATGTCTTATCCAAATTTTGAGGATGGAATTCCTTTGTAAGGGGGGAAGTATGTAACACCCCATATTTTTGGAGAAAATGGAAATTAATTAAATTGATGACATAAGAATTTATTTAATTAGGAAAAATTATTTAATTCCATGATTCAGATTTAATTAATTCGGTCTAAGCTAATTTCACACACGGCGTATTTGGAGGTAAAATAAGAGAATGTTATAAAGTGACTCATATGGTGATTTTGAGATCACAGTTGGTTCCGTAAGGGTTTAAATAGTTAAAAAAGTGTACTCGGGTGTATAGTTTGGGTCCCGAGACCATTTTAGACCATCCCGGCATCGTTTAAGGGCATTTCGGTCATTCGAGAGTTTGAGATTTAGAAAACTCCAAATATTTTAAATGTATATCTACCCATTAGAGATAGGGTCTAGGGTTAACACAAATCAAAAGGGATAGAAGCCAATTGGAGAGGAAGAGGAGGGGAGAACCAAGCCTCCTACACAGTTTTTCGCCTCGAACGCAACGGAATCGAGAACGGAGCGAGGGGAGAACCACCACACTATCTTATCAATGAATTTCAGACCTACTATTGATAGGCAAGTATTTAAATGACAATTTATATCAATCATGTTATGATACCCATGTGGGATAGGGTTTGATTTCATGTTTTTGGATGTTTTATATGAATTTGGGAGGGTTTAATTCATAAACTAAAGTAGGAATGCATGTAGAGATGTTCCTTAATGATCATAATACGAAATTAGTGAGTTTGGGTCGATTAATAAGAGAGAAATATGAGTTCTTGATTTATAAAATTGATGAACATGAGAAAATTAGGGCTTTATGTTAATTAAAGGAGAATTTGATTCTTGGGTTGAATCTTCTATGTGAAGATAAAATGATATTAAAATATATTTGATGGTTAAGATTGAATCTTGATGGGTTCTTGATTGAACAACATGAATCTCGAATGACTTATGGTTTAATTGATGAACACAAGATGTAAATCTACCAGAATTCTTAAAGTAATTTTAAGCGTATGCCATTTTAATTGTACTTCGAATTAGAGTGGGAGACATACATTCCTGGAAACGTCTATATCTTAGATTTCTAATGAGCTTTGAATCAGGTTAATCAGAATTCTGTAGAGGGAGTAAAAGATGTTTTACTATAGGGTGTTTGATCTGCCAGCATAGTAATCTGCCAGAATTTTTGACGTAAGTTTAAATGTATGCCATTTCAATTGTGCTTAGAATTAGAGTGAGATCCGTACATTTATGGAAATATCTATGTCTTATCTTGAAAATGAACATTGAATCAGGTCAATCGGAGTTCTGTAGAGGGAGTAAATTATATTTTACTACACGGTGTTTATTCTGCCAGAAAATTTTCTAATCGATTCGGTTGCCCAGTTTTGGCCAATAATTTCCTTTTTGTTTAGGACCTTTGGAAATCATTCGTAATTCATTTTTGGGATTTAATTTATAATATAAGAGAATTATATTTCAACACCAATAGGACTATTTTGGGTTTTAGGCGTGACCTACGAGGTAAGTTTAGGGGCTAAATTAATTTGGATTAATAGAGAGGAAAAATCTAAATTGATGGATAATTCGAGTTATGAGAATTCAAGAGGAACAAGGACTTAGATTAGTAGGGTGTAGATATTTTAACTTATGATATTATATGTGGAATAAAGGATACCATTTGAGTGGTGAGAAATACTCGGGAACGTATGGTAATAAACAAAGTTATAAATTATAGAATATGTGAATATTCAGGATATAAATATACTACGTATGAGGCTTGTGATATGGGATGTGTGTACAACCTTTTGTTGTTATATATATATATATATATATATATATATATATATATATATATATATAGGTGGAGTGAATACCAATAATATGATTAGAGTAATAATAGATTAATACATGGGATATTCGGGATATAAATATACTACGTATAAGACTTGTGATATGTGATGTGCGTATGCCCTATTGATATTATTGATATATACGTGGAGAAAATATCTATAATTTGATTTATTGTGTGCATGACATACCTACGCTGCTTTTTATCGAGTGGAGGTTGCGCGTTGTGGACGATCATATCTTGAGGAGCCTTCGGGGGGATTTTAATTCACACCACTAGAACATATAACCTAGGTACGGGCTATCAGTGAGCACGATAGTGTTGACTGGGTGCGTAGGTATGTGCGTAGGCCATTGACTTGGAACTATGTTCACCTCCAATATGTGTGATTTGATATAGAGGGTTCATGAGAGAAGCCAAACTAATAGTCCTATGTACAACAAGAAATGTACCCGGACATGATAGCAGAGTATGCATGCACCGCAGCTGTGCCTAGGGGTGCCGTACTAGTATATATATAATGGATGATAAATATATATACCTTTGATATGTTTTACAGTATGCACCACGGATGAGTCTAGGAGGTGCCGTGTTATATATATATATATATATATATATATTATAAAGTGTGAAAATATATATACTTGTGAAATTATGTACTGTGTGAAATCAGTGGACGAGAAAGATAGTGAAATCTTAGTTAACTTAAGTACGAAAACACTTAATCCTAAAATTTAAAAATCCTTACCCATCTTAAAGAGAAATGGTTATATATATATAATAAATGTATTTGCATGGAAATACAGGTGGACACTATGAGTTATAGCTAGTAGACTTATGATTTCAAACTAGTTAGATGTGCGTATCTAAACTAAAATTAATCTGAATATTGGGGTGGAGGTAACATTCCGAACCAATATATATGGATTAACTATTGGGGTCGGGGTAACATTACGAACCAATAGCCCTTAATGCGTGATACAGGAATATAATAGCAGAGTGTGTACTTATAGTATATATGGTGTGTAAAATATATGCCACATGAATAATCTACTTATGTCTGCTAGTAGAGAGACGAGATAGTATATATCTAAAGAACATTTAATCTACTAAAGAGTAATTAGTTGGGAGCTTAGATAGGGTATATCTATATGATGATGAAGCTACTAATGTGTGAATAGTAGGAAGATAATTAGTGAATATCTAAAAATAAAGTTTAATTTGAGAAACTTAAATGATAAAGCTTGAACAATAACCTACATAGAAAGGGCAATTGGGGTTTAATAATAACACAAGGGAGATGTTAATTATTAAGTGTATTCGATAGCGTATTGTATGGGCGGTACAGAGGAGATAGATTGATTTGTGTTTATTAGATACTGGTTGCCTAGTTAGATTGGCAAGGTGGGGTTGAGTAGCAAACATTAGGTACGCATTATAGATGAGAGATGAGGAAATCAAGGGACTTTCGTAACCTAACATGTGTATCTAATAACTGTTCATTTAAACTGTTATTTAAGTACTTGCTAAATGTTTTTAATGATTTTTACTTGGGCTCTGACCCGTACTTGCAAAACCTTTTTCCAAAACTTTTTAGGTTTCCAGCTATAGGGACACCAAACAGGATGATCTATTCTAGGGATGCGTAGCTGCAACACTAATGGATGCTTGCAGGATTTGGACTTAGGCGATTCAGTTACTTTACTCCTATTATAGGGTGTAGGGCAGTATTTTATACCGGCATCTTGCCCACAGTTATTTCATTTACGACAGTCAGAGACTTTTATTCTGGTTGGACTTTATAATTAATTTTTTAATCGATGGTTTATTCGGTATTATTTTATTTCAGTCTTTTATATTGTGGATGGATTTATATTACTATTGCATGGGATGTATTTATGTAATAATGTTCTGTTGTTTTTTATTGTTAAATAAAAAGATTAAAATTTTGGCATTCTCTTTTTGAATACTAGGTGGTTATTAATGTTATAAAAAGTTTTCAACAGTGATGTTAAGAATGAACCAGTTGAGAAATCTATTTTAATTTGATATAGGACTGATCACCCGGAATTTAGTGAGGTAGGGTGTAACAGTTGTTTGTGGAGTTAAAATTTAATTCGGTGGTCGTAGGTTGGTGGTTCCCATCATGGGAGATTAATGTGACACCTCGCCTAATAAAACCTCGGGTGATCAGTCCAAAATTAAATCAGAGCAGGTTTCCCAGTTAGTTCATTCTTAGCATCACGGTCGACGTTTTAATTACTAATCACCTAAGTGAAAATTAGACTGGTGCCAAATTTTATCTTTCATTAATCAGATGAAAACTGATGTGGAATAAATCATTTCAACAATCACAATTAACTAAATTAAACATTGCACAAATAATAATCTGTCCGAATAAACCATCGGTAAAAATCCAATAAATGTAAAGACAAATAATCATAAATATCAACAAGTCTAAAGTAAATACTAAATGAAGCTGTGAGCAACATGCTCAAGTCACTGATAGGAAACCCCGACGCCTATCAAACTCCCACAACATCCATATATGCTGCAGCAACGGATCGCTGGAATGAATTAAGCTTGGCTTCCCTATGGCTCGACACCTAAAAGGTTTTTAAAAAAATTTATAGCAAGGGTAAGAACCCAAAACATTTTGAAAATATTTAGTAAATGATTAACTTGAAGTAATAAATATGCATGAATGCTCTTCATATTTTAGTTAGTGTCTCACTCCCTTAAGGACATCCTCATCTCTCCTTTAGTTTGCACGACTAATGCCTTAATTAAATCTCCCACTCATTTACCCCATAACTAGATCACCTATGTAACCCTTTACAACCACCCTACTCTATCCAAGTATGCAATATTTTTTATTTATAAGTTATCATAATCACTACTTAATTAATCATTCCCTTTCTTAAATTCATATAACTTTCACTCCCGTTATAAACATAATACAATTCACATCCTGTATTAAATTACCCGTATATAATTATTTATCTCATTATATACGTATAATCCTATTACAACACTCGCACATATGTTGGAATAAAAATAATAATAACCATCTTCCCGAGTAATAACTCACCGGATGTATATTCTCTAAAGTGCCATCTCAGTGGGTGTATCCACATAACCTAGTTACCCCAAGTCAGAATCGCTCACTAACTTGGCTAAAAACATAAATAATGGAGGCGGTCATATTCCTTTCCTGAAAGTGAGATGCCCCTCACCCATGTAACGGACGCTATGACCCGGGGATATACTCGCCCTAGTCCTCAAGCTAGGGGATTCACCTTCTACGCGCAACCTCCCCTGATAGCACTAGAGTACATATTAATAATATATAACCACTGATATTCATGCACACACCATATATATATATATATATATATATATATATATATATATAGAACAAATCCCGTCTTTACCGTGTACTAAGTCCTTAGCACTAACCTATACATCATATCTTGAGTTTATGGCCCAACTCTAATTATTAATTAATTTACACAATAAATAATTAAATTAATTTTGGTGTCGCCCAATCAATACACCCGGACTCGCTCTCCTGATTCGAAAATAAAAGAATACCCGAGTCTAAATCCCCGACCTTAAAATAATTAGCTTTCATTCCTAATTAATTTAATAACATGGTATTTCTCAATCAATATACCCGGACTCGCCTGCTCGATCCTTATTTAATTATTTTGGAATATTTTTCCCCCAAATTAACTAAAACGTGTAACACATAAATTCCCTCTAAATCCCAATTACTTTCCTTATGATTGCTAGGAATTTATGTCCTATATTTATTTTTCACTAAAAATATAAAGGAATTGAAGTTTTAAATAGATTTTGCTTATATAAAAATTCTGGTCGACCTGTCAAAAACCCTTGACCATCGATCGATCAATCCCAGCCATCAATCGATCGATCGAACAGGTCTTTGTCTTCTCCGATGGCTTGTTTCTTCCATTAACGAAAACCTTAATTTTCAAATTCCTTCTATGGTTTAACCCAGGTCTAACCCATGTCTAATCCTCAATATAAAACCCCAAGAACATCATCAGGGACTCCTATAAAGTTTTCAAAACCCGTTAAATTCTCAATTTCTTCTACTTTTTCTGAATTGGGGAAAATCTCGAGTTGTTTGTTCATTACATCCCAACATCGATTTATCAACTCAAATTCATTTACAAGTTATTTGAGTTTTCACATCTAACCATTACTCATACCAATCTCAGATTATACCACTAATTTCTACAACAATTTCTAATCAAGAGATTAATTTACAAAAACCCCATAATTATACCCACTTTACCCAAAAATGAATTTAGATTCCCACTTCACATAAATATTTATTGAAAACATAAATAATTGCTATAGCAATTTAACCACTTTCCTTACGGGTTCGTAGGGTCTGATCCGAATTGCAATTTGCAAGGTTGATGGTGAAATCCCCTTTTGTTCTTGCCTTTGTCTCCCAAAAATGGTTTCGAGTGCACTCTAATTTCTCCCTAGGGTACTATCTCCAAATTTATGTTTTACAAAGTGTATTCTTCCGTTCCCCTTTTTCCCTAATTAGGCAATAAGGTTAAATACTATTTTTAGCTTAATGGGCCAAGCCCAAGTGACCCAAATACCCCTGTGTGGGCTCGGCTATGCCTAAAAATGCCCCGAGACCCATTTTCTACTCCCGGGTACTCTATTCCGACTATCTCGGCCCATCCGAACTCAACCGTGCACTCACAATTGGCATCTGAATAAGGTCACAAAATTTCTTATCACACACCTAACTTAGTCAATAACCGACTCCCGGTTGAGATAAGTAAACCCCACGTCATTAATACTCTTAATACGTAGTTAATTATTACTATTCACATAGTAAATTAATTTCCCATAAATATTAACCATTTATTCTCCCAATTAATATTTATATATAGATTCCCATAATTAATTCCATTCAATTACGACACACAAGTAATTTCAATTTTTACCCGAATTAATTAATTTTAAATGCACAAAAATACGGGGTGTTACATACTCCCCCCTATAAAGGAATTTCGCCCCAAAATTAGGTCGTACCTGTGGTGAATAGCTCTAGATATTGCTCTCGCATATCCTTCTCCCGGTCCCAGGTAGAGTCGTCAACGCTGTGATGACCCCACTATACTCTAACTAGTGGAATAACCTTGGATCGTAGATTGCGCTCACTACGGTCCAGAATAGCTATCGGTCTCTCCTCATATGAGATGTTTGGCTGTAAATCAATCTCCTCGAGTGGAATGTGCCAGAATACCCTTTTTCTCCTCTGATATTTCGTCAGCCATTTCACACGGAACACATCGTGTATCCATTGAAGATGCTCTAGAAATCCCAGTTTATACGCTATCGATCTCACCCTCTCAATAATAGAGAAGGGTCCCACTTACCTCGGTGTTAATTTACCCTTCTTGTCGAACCTCATAACCACTTTCATAGGGGGCACCCGGACCAATACCTGGTCCCCAACCTCTAACACCACATATCTCCGTGAAGCATCAGCATAATTCTTCTGCCTATCCTGAGCTATACAAATCCGCCCTCGAATTAGATTTATCTTGGCAGACATCTCCTGTACAATCTCCGACCCCAATAACTTGTTGTCCCCCACCTCTAACCAACAGACGGGTGGACGATAAGGTCTCCCGTACAGTGCCTCGAACGGTGTCATGCCTATCGTGAACTAGTAAAAGTTATTATACGCGAACTCTACCAAAGGAAGATATCTCTCCCATCCTCCCCCAAAGTCTAAAATACACATGATGTGCATGTCTTACAGCATTTGATTGACTCTCTCAGTCTTCCCATAAGTGTATGGATGATAGGCAGTACTCAAACGTAACTCTGTGCCCATGGTCTCCTGAAAGCTCTGCCAAAAATGGGTGACAAAAACTTTCTCCCTATCAGACACAATCTTTACCGGCACCCCGTGCAACTCAACAATCTCTGCTATAAATAGCTGTGTGTA
This sequence comes from Sambucus nigra, assembly GCA_949130495.1. Taxonomy (NCBI): domain Eukaryota; kingdom Viridiplantae; phylum Streptophyta; class Magnoliopsida; order Dipsacales; family Adoxaceae; genus Sambucus; species Sambucus nigra. Next base: position 256,153,408 of record OX422213.1, on the reverse strand, counting down.
ACGCATCGTCTCAAAGTCTGTGCGAACCGGTAAGAACTGGTCCACCTTAGTCAATCGATCCAAAATAACCCATATGGAATCGTAACCCCTCTACAAAGTAGGTAACCCTGTAATGAAGTCCATGGAGATGCTCTTCCACTTCTACACAGGAATCTCTAGTCGTTGTAGCATCCCTGGAGGTCACTGATGAGCAACTTTCATGAGCTAGCATGTGGTACATTTCGAGACAAACTCTGTTATGTCTCATTTCATTCCTACCCACCAATACTGCCTCCTCATATGCTGGTACATTTTATCCCCACCAGGATGTACCGTAAACCTCTAACCATGGGACTCTGTCATAACAACGTGCCTCAACTCCTCATCCTTCGGCACAATTGACCTCCCATTTAGGCGAAGGCCCCCTTTCGAGCTGATCGAATAACCCCCTGCTCCCTCAGCCAACAACTGACATACCCTATCCCAATAGATCTAGTCCTCCGTTGTGCTCTCACAACCCGCATAATGATCTCAAATGTGATGGATAATGCTGACATGTAGGCCCTGGATACATCATCCTCATACCGAAGATCTCTCCACTTCGCTTTCCAGACTTCTGATATCTCCCCTGTCAGTCTTCGGCTCAATGCATCTACCACCACATTAGCCTTACCAGGATGATATTGGATATCAAACTGGTAGTCTTTTACGAATTCTAGCCATCGCCTCATATTCAGATCCGTCTTTATGAAAATATACTGAAGTGACTTGTAATCCGTGAATAAAGTGAACTTCTCCCCCAGAAGATAATGTCTCCATATCCTCAAAGTAAAAACGACCGCTTCTAGATCTAGGTCGTGAGTGGGGTAATTCCACTCGTGGGGCTTTAGATTTCTGGATGCATAATCTATAGCCCTCTCCTCCTACTGAAGCACACCCCCAAGTCCCTACAAGGATGTGTCGATGTAAACCCGATACTCTAGTCCTCCCCTTGGAAAGGAAACTACTGGTAAAGATGTCAACTTGTCCTTTGGCTCATTAAAAGCCAACTGACAATGATCACTCCAAGTAAAATGCCCCCCCTTTCGAGTCAGATTCGTCAAAGGGCCCGAAATTTCCCCTTAATGAATCGTCTGTAATAACCTGCCAATCTTAGAAAACTACATACCTCATTCGGTGTCGTGGGCTTCCCCCGCTCCCTCACCACCGACACCTTACTCGGATCCACAATAATACTCCGATCCCGACACCACAAGCCCAAGAAACTGTACCTCTCGCAGCCAAAATCCATACTTCCTGAATTTGGCATAAATTTAGTGATCCCATAGCGTCTGTAGGACCATACGCAGATGCTCTGTGTACTCCTCCTCAGTGCGCGAGTAGATCAGGATGTCATCAATGAACACGATGACAAACTTGTCGAAATACTCTCTAAAAACCCTATTCATGAGGTCCATGAACACCGTTGGCGCATTGCTGATCCCGAATGGAATCACCCTGAACTCGTAAGATCCATACCGCAATAGGAAAGCTGTCTTAGGAACATCTTCCTCTCAGATACGTAATTGATGATACCCTGACCTCAAATCGATCTTAGAGAAGTATGACGCCCCTCTTAATTGGTCAAATAGATCATCAATCCTAGTCAATGAATACTTATTATGTATCGTCACCTTGTTTAGCTCCCTGTAGTCCACACACATCCAAAGTGAACCATCCCTCTTATTTATAAATAACACCGGTGCACCCCACGGTGATGTACTCCGCTGAATGAAACCCTAACCCAAGAGCTGCTGAATCTGCTCTCTCAGATCATGCATCTCAAAGGGTCCATACGGTAAAGTGCTCGAGCAATCAGCCTCATACCCGATGCTAAATCAATTACAAACTCAATTTCCTTACTGGGTAGTCATTATAACTTCATCAAAGTCCCCCACAAACGTCAATAAGGAAATCTTAATAAATAAACAAAAGACCCTATTTCAGCTTTATCTTAGAGAAGTAAGCTTCTCCTCTCAGCAGGTCGAACAAGTCATTGATTTGAGGTAGTGGATACTTATTTCAAACCGTGACCTTGTTCAACTCCCTGTAATCAATACACATACGAAGGGACCCATCCCTATTTTTGACGAATAACACCGGAGCACCCCACGGTGATGTACTCCGTCTGATGAAACCCTGATCGAGAAGTTGTTGAATCTTTTCCCTTAACTACCACATCTCTGAAGGGTCCATAAGATAAGGCGTTTGGGAAACTGGCCTCATACCCGGTGCTAAGTCAATGACAAACTCAATTTCCCAGTTGGGCGCTAGCCCGAGTATCTCCTGGAATTCATCCTCAAACTTCCTCAATATTGGAATCTAATCCAAAGAGACAATTACCTCCATTGAGGTCTCCTTCTCAATATAATACATGTGTGTGCTTAACCCTACCTCGGGAAGAGACATCACCACTAGAAACATGTCTTGCCCCATAATAGAGAACACAATGGTTCCCTCAAAAAAATCCACCATCGCCTGGTACCCAACAATGCAGTCCATACCTAAAATGATGTCATAACCCTCCATATCTAACACTAAAAGGTTGGCGGCTAAAGACAATCTCCCCATGTCAATATCCACATCCATACAGATCGACTGTATAAGTGTTCCACTACCCAAAGTTGACTTTACGCACATAAGGAGACTAATGGTTGTCTCAAATAAATCGACTATGCGTGAAAATCTTGTGACTATAAATGAGTGTGACGTGCCTGCATAAAACAAAATCCTGTCCTCAATCCCGTGAATAAAAAAGATAGACTCTACTACTGGTGGCGCTTATGGTTCCTGCTATAAGATTGCATCTCGAATGTTATAGAAACATCTGTATTATAACTTCCCCTACTACGGTGGGGCTGGTGGTGCATGGGGGTAACTGCGCTACTGCCCGTGCAGCGCACCATACTGTTGCGGTGCTCTATCCTATTGTGGGAGTCTTCCCCACTGTTCCCTAGGCCCTAAGGAACATGATGTTGTTGCTGAGGACCCTATTGGCCCTGTCTGAATCCATCACCTTCAGGTCGATAACCTCCAGATCTAAATTTGGCCGAATCCCCCAGCCAATAATTCGTCTTTAGTTCCTACTCGTATGGTGTTGTGGTGCTCCACTAACACCGTTCCCTCCTGCCTTGCTCAGCTAGTTAGGCTCACCCCCTCTCTTTCTTCCCTTCGGATGAAGCAATAATCCCGACGATGAAGTTCTGTTGCATTGAAGACCTCAGTATAAGGCCTCAATGTGGAGTTGACTATCAAGTGTGGTCTGGTCCTATAGGTGAGTCCATCAATAAACTTCAATTTCATCTTATCTACGTTGTTCACCTCGTCGAGCATAAAATTATCCAGGCGAGTTAACTCCTCCATATTCTCATCTACTGAATGGTCACCCTGAACCACCTCATTAAACTTCTTCGGCATCTCGGTCTCAAAGGTCTAGGGAAAGTACTTGTGGTCAAAACGCACTCAAAAGTCAGTAATAGGCATAGTGTCCCTCTCCTCAGAAGTGGTAATAAACTCCCACGACTGTAAAGTTTCTCCCACCAGCCTAAACGTGGCCAGCATCTACTTTTGAAGGTCTCTACACTCAACCATGTGAAGGTGGAGCTGAATGTCCTTCTTCTACTAGCAAGCAAATATCACGCCAAACTACCCTAAAACTCTAGTGGGTGGCCCTTATAAAATCCCTCATTCACTCTCCGCCAATCTAACGACCCGGATGGACCTGGACAACCATTGCCACTAGCTACTATGGTGGATGGGCCCGAGGAAAGTGGAGTGACATGGCAGTTATAGCATCATTAACTGTCTATGCAACAATAGCGACCACCTACGCGAGTCATTATCCCCTTTGGTGGTTGTGGTTGTGGTGATTGTGGCTCCTTCTGAGCCTCTCCCTCATCGACTCTCGTCGCTGCACTCATCAGTAATCCTCTCCTAGGTGGCTTCTGAAATCAAATCGAATTGTATGATTTCATAGTCAATACTAAAACAATAGGAGAATAACGAAATCTCAAATATGTAAAAGTCAATGCAACAATCCTAATACTAGGGCTCTATATGAAAGAACACTACGCTGAAATCGCAATATGTCGTACAGATCCTATGGACTCTAGAACCTTATGCTTTGATGTCACTTGTGACACCCTTCCTATTTTAACCACGGGGGATTAGTGTTGCCAAGATTATACTCAGGGGGGGTGAATTGAGTTTTTTTAAATTATTTGGGTTAAATTAAAATTTTAATAAATATTTAATTTAAAACACTTAACCAAATTTTAGATTGATAAATCTTAAATGACTAAACCAATGAATCTTTAATAAATTCTGCCAATTAATTTAAACAAGTTAAATCACATATTATAACACGCAATAAATAAATAATCAATTTTCCTATTTAATGTCAATTAATTTTCTGAATGAATTAATTAATTTCTGATAAATAAGACTCAAATAGTGAATATTAAATTTAAATAATATCAATAAATTTAAGCAGATTAAATTCACGAATGATAACTCCCAACAAATATATAAATAATTTTTGTATTTAATATGAATTAATATTTTGGAATTAATTATATAATTTGAAAATAAGTATTTTAATCTTAAAAATAATTTTATTAAATTTCAATTTTAATTTGCAAATATATAAGTGCTGAAAATATAACAATAAACTAGCACAAGCAAATAAATGAATGTAAGTGCGGAACATAAAGACACAAAATTTTTAACGGGGTTCGGCCAAATCCCAGCCTAGGTCCAATCACCTACAGCAGCTTCCATCTCCTTGTGCTTCACTAAATCTGATCCACTTGACGGTAGGATCAAACCATTGCTTTACAGCAACCCCACCACCTAGAAATACAATTTTCAAACCTAACAACCCAGCTTCAAATCTTTACACAGATGTAGCAGATATTTGATGAAGTTTACACACTATGATAGCGTACAAAATTTGACCTTGAGTGTTTCTTATATCAGACAAATAAATCAGAAGATGATCTTGAACTTTGGGTATTTGTTGTTGCTGATTTTGTAGATGTAAGAGGTGGGTTCTTCAAATACTATTAGTATTAAGTGAGGCGCAACCCCTTATCAAGATCGGGACCAACACCGTTAGATATAAAGCACAGTTTAGAGACACAGGTGAATCAGAGGTAGAGAGATTTAATTATTCAAAGTTGTACTAAAGAACATATTAACATGGGCAACATGTGGTAAACACAATAAACGAAATGGGACCGGCAGATGGCGTGGTCGGAGGGAGAAAGAACAAGCACTCTGGGCACAATAAAGACAAGGTAGTAACTTTAATCTCGGTTAATGCCCAATGATTGGTGCATTCAGTGTGTAATGGGAGTTAATGCTCTTTTCGAAGGCTCTCTGGTATGAGGGAATTTGGACATCAATTCTAGGTTCTGGATGCCCTCCTTCATTTGTTTATTTTGTTCGTATTTATATGGAGGGAGAGGTTTCTCGAGTCAAGATGCCCTCAATCCCCTTATCAGGGTACATTTAATGCATAAGATACTAGATTTAATGCAAGGGACCTATTAGTTTTAGCGAGAAAGCATTCTATTGGTTGGAAGTATTTCAGTCATTTATAAAGGATATGACTTGTCATCTCGGGGCTTACTCTAGGATGGCTATTTGGTCAGGTTTAGTGAACTAGACATGCGATACTAAGGATAAAGGAACTTGAGTGCTGTATTCTTGAGTTCCTAAACGTCAGGCGCTATGACGTCAGGAAGAGATTCAAACAGTGGCTATTGTTTGGTATATAGTCACGTCAGTCAGATAGGCTGGTGACCGAGATACCTCGTGGAGGTAACCTCAAGGGAGAAAGCATTAGGGGAGATCGAACGACTCGAGGAGGTTCATTCGAATAGGTAATAAATGAGTGGGCTCGCGTGAAATTTGTCCTGGGTGAAGTTTTGTCCAAGTGTGCCAAGAGGGTTAGTAATAACTCCCAAAATTGCCTTGTTCTCAATCCTCCAAACCATGTCCCTATGAATTTCCCAGGAGAAGATAGCTTGATAGAGTTTGAAATCTCTCCCATGCCCTTACTGGCATGGTCCCTCGTGGGTACCAAGTGACTCCTCTCAGCATATAAATTCATAAAATAAAGTACATAATACAACATTCTATTTCTTATTACAAATTATTGTCATCCGGGTGACCCTTATTCTTCGAGCCAGGTATTTTGAGCCAAGTCAGTTGGAAGCTCTTCGAGGTAAAGCGCTGCGAGCTATTTACTTGTGAGGAGTCTTCGAGGTGGGTTTTGCGAGCTACTTGCATAGAGGATCTTCGATGTGTGTTTGTGGGGTATCTTTCTCTTTAGATGATCAATTCACTTGGCTAAGTTAATCATCCGTGTAGGGGAATAGTCCCCCACATTTGCCCCTTCGTAAAGATATTAGTTTATTTATATGAAGACATATATGTACGAAACTTTTGCTTATCTATGATTTTCATTCTTGGGGATAATGAAGAGATTTTTTTTAGATTTCCCCCAAAGCTCTTCGTTCCCCAAGGTAGACAAGACCCCCAGGCATGCTTAATTAAATGCAGCTATCGTTTACATTTTAGTGCGTCACACGTGGTAACGCCAGAGAGGGCGTATGAAAATGATGTGATTATTCGATGCGTCGTTCACTGAATCAACATCGTAGCAATATTTAGTCTTCTATAATCACGCGCATTTGGCCAATACGCCGATCACATAGTTTCGAAATGCCATAATTTCTATTTTCCAAACGTTACCTTTGTTGTCATCTTTTAAAATTCGTGTTGCCCCTATAAAAGGGGATACACCTTTGGTTAAGACTCACCTTTGGGTTTAACTATTTGAGTTCAAGATTTTCTGTGAGAGTTTGGCAAAGATAATCTTTCCTTCTTCAAGCTTTCTTCAAGTATCTTCATTCTCTCTTATCTTCGTCTGATATGGCACTAGTGAAGAGAACACTTTCTGTCAGGGGAGCCTCTCCTACCACCCAGGCACGCTATGCTCAGTGGGCATGATAACGTCGTGCCCCTTATGTTGGAGAGGACGATCATTTTTGGGCAACAACCGAACAATTTCCTGGTGCTTTGGTGACAACTAAGGAGCCAAACTTGTTAATGGACGAGGGTGAAGATGCTGAGGACTTCTCTTATATCCCTACTGCTACTGTCACCCATTTTCGTATAGAGCGTAGTGATTTCCCCTATTCCAAGGTGGAATTTGAGGCATCTTCTGACACTAGTGAAGGGTTGGGTCCTTGGATGAAGTATATCCACGCCAAGTACTCGGTTCAACTGGCCCTCGTAGGTTTATCTTATTCCCTCTGGTTGGGTGACCTTACCTTTATAAAAAATAACACTACTTTACAACTGTTGGTGTCATGGTGGAGCCATAGATCACAAACCTTAGTGGCTGCTTGGGGCGAGTTTACTGTTACCCTTGAGGATGTGTGTGAACTATTAGGATTGGAGGCTGCTGGATATGACACCTTCTTCGAGGAGGTTATTTCTAGAGAAGAAAAAAATCTGAGGAACGAGTTAGAGTCCGTTGTGAAGGATTGCATGGTCACTTAAAACAAGTGTACCTACTATGAGGTCATCTTCTATTTTTACTTTATTAAAGAGAAGGCTGTCATAAAAGCCCGCGAGGTCGCTAGGAAGAACCCACGAGGGAAAGAAGTCTTCGAGCAGCCTCCAATTGGGAATGGCTATGAGTCTAAAGTTGAGCTAGAAGGGTACATGTGGGTGATGCTGTCGAAGGTATATCTTCTAAGTAAGCTCCATGACTACCCTCGCAAGGACCTGATTTAACTGGCCGTTCGAATGGCCTACAGTGTAAAGATCCCTCTCGCAGCTATTGTTCTTGGATCTCTGTACACTTGGCTAGATCGGGTGTCTGCAAACTCTGCGCGAAGCGTTGATAGGTTTGATGTGTCCAACTATGCCAGCAACATTCTTTTGACGGCGTTCCTTTATGCCCATTTCAAGGATTATGCCCTCGTTGGCCACTTCCCATGTTCACAAGATGTCAGAGTCCCTCGTATTTGCTATTGGAAGAACAAGAGTGTGAAGAAGCATCTGTTAGCCCTGATTGACCGTACTGAGTGATTCAACCCTCGCCCCTATGTTGGGGAAAGCCAGTTTTTTACCAATAATTTATTTAGTGAGGAGGAGCGTCCCGTTGCTCCTATTGAAGAAGCCCTAGCCAGAAATTTCCCCAAGCACAATGTCCCCCTATTGTTGATCCCTTTTTATTTTCCTTCATATATCGAGTGATCATCATTTTACTTTGTTTATAGTCCTAACAGGGTATCCATGCAGTTTAACTACGATCAAGGGCCCCCTGTTAAGTCATTTTACCAGAGAGAAGCCCACTAACTTCTCATTGTCTTATTCAAACTTCCTCACGTCTACTGTTATCAGTCTGTGTGCCCATTATCCTTCTAACCTCGTGACCCTGAGCAAGGGAGCTCGAGGAGGGATATCGATGATGTTCATCAATATGTTTTGGCAGAACCAATTGGTTCGGTTCCAAACTAACCTTCTCAAGGAACCTCGTTATCCTAAGGTTGAACAATTTTCACCTACTGAGTTGGGTTTGAGAAACTGCACCACCCAATCATCTGTTTTCCCCCTCGGCACATCTAATACCAGTGTTCCTCCTGAACTGCCTCCCCCAGCGCTTGTGGATCAGGAAGTTGAAAAGATAAAGAGAGCCACTCAATCTTCCATTCTTCCAACCGATGGTGCCCCTAGTCCTTCGAGGCCAGTTAGAAGGACCGAGTCTCCTCACGCTACTTCGACTGGTACAATAGTTAGGGACATTCAAAAGGCTCCCTTAAAGAAGCTTAAACCTACTCCACAACCTCTATTAGTCTCTTCTCCTGGCCCAAAGATTTCCAAGGCAGTGAGCTAGATGGTAGATCATCTTTGCCAGACTTGGGATCATTTTAGTGAGGAAGACCGAGCTTTCATGTCAGCCGAGATGTCTGCTCATGGATTTTCTTACAACCCTCAATCTGTCGAGGGTAGCAAAAAGAGGAAAGGAGTTAGCCTCCTCAAGCTTGTGATGGAGGAGTCGAGCGGGTCTAGTGAGGATGGGATTATTGAGGAGCATTTATCTAGTGGAGATGTCTATAAAGGTGATGATGATGATGATGATGATGATGATGATGATGATGAAGGAGAGGAGGAGGAAGAAGAGCAAGAAGATGAGGAAGAGGATGAGGAAGAGGATGTGGAGTAGGAGGAGGAGGAAACTGCCTTAGTGAGTAGGTATAGGTTGAGGGTAATGTTTCTTCCTCGAAACCTGCCTCACCCCCAAAAGAATATGAGATCATTGAGGATGTGATGGAAGAAGAGGTAAATTTCTTATGTTTCTTACTCTAGGTGTCCTCCTGTTATTCAATCTTTCTCATGTTGATGACCCTCAGTTTGTTGTAATTTACTCTTTTTCTTTTATTCAGGTTGGTGTGCAGGTTGATGCGCATGATGGTGTTGAGGATAATCTCCCTCTTGAAGCAGCGGCTGTTTCTCAGGTAGCCGCCCATTTCCCCTAGGGGAAGTTGTATCTGATACTTAATCTAGTGGTGGCTACTCCGCTAACCCTTTTTTTTGAGCGAATAGACTAGCCTTGAGAGTGGTGTCCCTTCGGCCAAAGTTGTTGAAGCTATATATGTACCTGTTGTTGCTGTGACTTCGATGCCTTTGGTAAGTCTTTATTTTCTGAGCCGATCTCCCCCTTTTTATGCTTCTATTGATTACTCTGATTCAATTTCTATTTTTCTTTCCTTCTTAAATCTCCCACACCTATTTCAACCGTCCCCATGGTGCCTCCACCTTCGAACGATCAAATACTTTTTACTTTATTCAGGCCCTCAATCTAGAACCCCGATGGTGTTGATACAACTGCCATTGCCCAAAGAGAGGGTGAACAAGAACATATTATTGAGACAGCGGAGGATAGGCAGGAGCAGGTAGCTAAGGTTGGGGAGAATATGGTTTCCCCTCAAATTTATCCCCCGTTGGTGGCCCCCGAGGTGGGTGAGGAGGAGGACGTGATTAAGATTTCCAATTGCGAGCTTGCTGAGAGCAATAACTTGAGGTATTTCCACTATTCTATATATATTTAGTACATAGATATATGTTGGTTTTAAGATCAAAATGTCCTATAACCGTGGGTCGAGCGGGCCTAGGAATGTAGGACTTTATGTTTCATAAATCTCCCATAACCGAGGGTCAGGCGGGCCTAGTCTTATAGGAATAAATATCTTATAACCGATGGTCATGCGGGCCTAGTCTTATAGGCATAAATCTCCCATATCTGAGGGTCAGGCGTGCCTAGTCTTATAGGCATAAATCTCCCATAACCGAGGGTCAGGCAAGCCTAGTCTTATAGGCATAAATCTCCTATAATCGAGGGTCAGGCAGGCCTAGTCTTATAAGCATAAATCTCCTATAACCAAGGGTCAGGCGAGCCTAGTCTTATAGGCATAAATCTCCCATAATCGAGGGTCAGGAGGTCCTAGTTTTATAGGAATAAATCTCTAAGTTTGCATAGTATATCTTTTTTTTCAAGATTTCTTTTGTCTCTATTGCTAACTTCAACTATTTGCTGCATTTCAGGTGGAGGTTGATCAATTAATAACTCATGGGCTCGAAGTGGAGCATATTGTTAAGGAGTCCGTTCAAGCACCAATAATAACTTCAGCTACTTCTTTGGGTGAGGCCCATGTACTTGGTGATACGCCTGCACCCCGTGTTCCTCAAGTGCAAGCCAGTGATAGTGCCTTGCACACTCGACGACCATCTGCTAGTGATAGCATTTTCAGTGTTCATCCACTTGAGGTGTCCCCCAAGGTGGTTGTTCGATAAACTTTGGTTAGCTTCCCTTCTGTTCTGACTGAGGATCCCCGCTTGTTGATCGAGCAATTTCTAGCTCGCTTTCCTTTGACCTTTACTGTTCGATGTCTGCATCCCCTTCCTGGGATGATGGTTGGTTGGTTGTTTGGGCTCATGATGGTTTTAGAGGACATTTTTAGCACCCCGTTTATGTCTCTTAGCCCTGACACTATCAAAACTTTATTAGGCAGGGTTAACGTGTTAACCAATGATGGTTTTTCCCTGACATGTCTGATGGAGCTATTGCGGGGTTTTAAAAAGGGTGATATTCCTAGCGTTTATGACCGCCTTGATAATTCCCATTGTGAGCAGGTGGCTATCTCTGAAGAACTTGTGGGTCTAGAGTTGCAGTTACTGGTGGCTGAGCAAGAAGCTCAAGAGGCTCGCGAGGCAGTTGCTCGTGCGGAGGCACAATTGGTTGAAAAAGAGCAAGGGCTAGAGACCATCTACCAGGCTCAAGAAAACCGCCAGAAGAAACTAGATGACCTTATCGCAGAGCAGAGACAACTTGAGCAGAATCTTCCCCCACATCACCACAGGCTGTTTAGTTCAGAGAATTTTTGCTTCATTATGGATGACCCCAAGATCCATTATCCAATGTTTCTTTTTGTTGGTCCTGCCCTTTTTGTTGAAACTTTTGAATTTGTTTTTCTAACTTTGTTGTAACCACAAGTGATATCATTTATTTGGAATAAAGGAACATTGTCAATTTTGATGCTTCCCTTCTTTTCTACTATTTAATTGATTTTGAACTATGCTTAGACATCGATGCTAATTATCTTAAATGAAGTAAATGGATCAATCAATGGACTTGCGAAAATAGAATATTGATCTAGCATATGCCTTTTTAATTTTACTTTTAACTATATTAAATGGGCAAGACCAATTGCTTTGAAGCGTACATCTATAGTTTAGCAAAAAAAAAAGAACAAGTTATTGAACATGAGTGGCCGTATGCACACTTAGACGTAATAAATCTTCATCCACTTGTTGTTCAGTTTGAAGGTCACATCATCTTCCAACTTAGATATCTCACTGTAGCCTGAATCATGAGCTTCTCGAATGATATAAGGCCCTTCCTAGCTTGCCTCAAACTTTAGTAGTGACAGGCCTCTTATGTGTCTCGTGCATGCTTTTAGAAGAAAGTCTCCTTCTTTGAACTTCCTTGGCCTCACTAATTAGTCATAGGATCTGGATAACTGCTTCCTATATATCTCAAAGTGTCTTGCATAATTATCCTTATATTCTTCCAAGGCTTTGAGTTGTACATGGTAACTATGCGGGAGCATAGCGTTTCGTAGGTTGTAGCGAGCTCAAGGTACCTCGAGTTCCACTGACAGCACAACTTTTTCCCTGAATACCAGGGAGAATGGTGTGTACCCTGTTAGTTTTCTCTTCATCTTTTGATAGGACTATAAAACTTTTGGGATCTTGTCATCCCATGTGCCCGGGAAGTCCTCTAGTATCTTTGCCAAGATATTCATAAGTGTCTTGTTGGTGGCTTCTGCTTGTCCATTACATTTTGGGTAGGCTAATGTTGATTTGTGATGGAAGATGGAATACGTTTCCATTAGCAAGCACACTTCGATGTTCATTAAGGGCGTACTTCTGTCTGATAAAAATACCTTCGGGATGCCAAAACGGTAAATAATGTATTCCTTCATGAATCGAACTACTACCCCTGCGGTGGCCTTCTTTAGTGGTATGGCCTTCGCCTATTTTATGAAACATTCAGTGGATATTAAAATCCATATCTTTCCCTGTGACGAAGGGTTGATGGATCCTACCAGATCGAAGCCCAAGTGTAGAATGGGAATGGTGTAAACAAAGAGTGCAGGTCCACTGACGGTGCTTGGATCATATTTCCATATAACTGGGAGGATTTGCACTTTCTAATGAAATCTATTGAGTCTTTCTCCATCGAAGGCCAGTAATAGCCAAAGGTCATTAGTTGTTCATAAAGTTTGGCTCCCCTAATGTGACCTGGCTCATGAGCCTGCTTCAATACTTCTTCGACCTCTTCACCTCTTATGCACCTTATAGGCCTGTCATGATAGCCTTATCGGTACAGTCATCCATCTTGCATTAAGTACCTTGGTGCTCACCTCTTTATCTTTGTAGCGTCTTCTTTATCTTCTGGCACTACTCCATCCACCAAAAAGTCCATGTAGGGATGTCTCCAATCTTGCGATTGATCAATGAAGTTACACTCTGCCGCCTAAGGCAACACTTTGGGCACTCTTTTTGTATTGCAGAGGCTTCTTATCTCATCGAGGTGTAGTAGTACCCCGCCCGTTGTATCCTTCTGTATAGGGGAATCTCGGTGGTCTCATAACTATTCTCATGTACTTTGATCAATCTTCTCTTAGCCTCGTCGGGGTCCACACACCTGGACAGTCAACCCCCTTGTTCTTAACATATAAGTTGCCCCTGGAAATAAAGTACTGTGATAAATCGGCCAAGCTAAGTGGTCCTTCTCTTCTTTCTATCTACTTTCTGATTTCACCAATCCAGTCATCTTTATCTTCTAATGGCAGCTTTTCAGATACCGTCGAGGGGGCAATTCTCTTTGTGACTCGAATCATGGTTTACTCCCCATTAAATATAATCTTTTACGTAATGGTGGCATATGCATCTGCATGCCTGTTCATTGTTTAGGGATGCCTTTTTATCTTTATCGCCTCAAACTGGCCCAGTAATCGCTCGATGATCGTGTGGTAAGGCGCTAAGATTATGTGCCTTAGTGCAAACGTGTCACTTTCTTTACCACCAAACTTGAATCCCCTTTGATTGTTAGAACTTGGATGCTCCTCTTCGGCGCTTGAGTAACCCAAGGACCAATGCCTCATACTCGACCTCGTTATTTGAGTATTCAAACTCCAATTTGAACGACAGGCGAATCTCTTCACTGTGTCTTCGCAAAATAACTCATGTTCCTCTATTTTCTTGGATGAGGAGCCATCGAACTCCATACTCCATTCCTCCACGCTATCGGCTACAAAATTGGCTTGGAGGTCATCACACTGGAGCTCTTCGATAAGCGGTTCGAACGTTCCCGAAGGAAAAATGGCCAAAAGATCTGCATACGTCTAAATTTTGATGGCCCGAGGGACCACACACTTTAGATCATACTCTGATAGAATTAGGAACCATCTAGCTACCATGCCTATCAATACTGTTCTAGCAAGCAAAAACTTTATGCGGTCACATCTAGTTACAATGTGAACTATAAATGATAGCAGGTAGTGCCTAAGTTTTTATTCCACAAATACGAGGGCTAAGCAATGCCTCTCAATGCTAGTGTATCTGGCCTTAGGCCCATGTATAATCCTATTTAGACAACAAATAAGTTTTTCAATTCCTTCGCTCTCTTGGGACAACAAAGCCCCAATAGACCATTCTGTTGATGTGAGATATAAACGTAACGGGGTACCTGCCTTCGGGGGGATCATCGTTTGAGGGAAGGTAAGTAATGCCTTTAACTTTTCCATAGCCTCCTGGTGAACTATTTTCCATGTAAACTTCATTCCCTTACTCAGTAGCTCCATCAAGGGATGGGTTACCTCAACTAGCCCCGGGACGAACCGCCTCAAGTAGGATACCTTGCCTAGGAAACTTTTTTGCTCTTTCATGGATTTTGGTATTGGCATATTAAGGATGGCTCGTCATTTGTCTAAGTCCATTTGTACCCCTTGGTGATTTACCATGGATCCTAAAAATTTCTCGCTCGTTACCCCAAAAGTGCATCTGAGGGCGTTCATCTTTAGCTTATACTTTCGACAACGAGTGAATACCCTACTCAAATCGTTTAGGTGGGATTCTCCCTTCTTGGACTTAATCACCAAGTCATCAACATAAAACTCCACGATTTCATGGAAAAGGTTATGGAATATGTCCATTATCATTCTTTTATAGGTGTCTTCTGCGTTCCTCAACTCGAAAGGCATGATCGTGTACATGAAATTTCCCAAGGGTGTTCGAAAGGCAGTCTTCTCTGTGTCAGTTGGATCCTTTTTTATCTGATTATATCCCACATACCCATACATGAATCTATACATATCATGGCCCTCTGTTGAATCAATCAAACTGTCAATGGAGGGTAGTGGGAATTCATCCTTTTGGCATGCCCTGTTCAGTTCTCTGAAATCTACACATATCCTGATTTGACTTTTATCCTTCTTTCCCACAGGTATAATATTGGAAAACCATATCGGATGCTGTATCGGCACTATAAACCCCACCGTGAGAAGCTTCTGTACTTTTTACTTGATCTTTAAGTTCAACTCTTCTTTGTATGTTTGGGTGGCTTGTTACACTGGGATTGCTGCGAGCAAGACATTCAGTATGTGATAGCTTACCTCCCTGTCAACCCCCGGCATATCAGTGTACTTCCACGCAAAGACATCTTTAAACTCAACCAAGAGTTTGATCAACCCCTCTCGAGAGTCTCCCTCCAAGACCTTCGAGATAAAAATGGGATTCGAATCCCCGCCTTCTCTACCCAAACCGATCTTTTCCAATTCCTGGATCTGTGGCCTAGGGTCATCTTTCATACATTCCGGCTCTTCCTCCACTTTTTATACAAACTCTTAGATTCCAGAGTTATCAATTACTAGGCATTTTCCTTGATTATCTACGAGGAAACATTCATACACCGGGTTAGCTTCATTGCCCAGTCTCTCGGCTGCCCGCTCACAGCTTCACAATTTATAAATGTTTTTGCCGTTAGGCAAGATAAATCGCTTGCACTGTCAGTTCGCGTCTCTTTGGAAAGGTCTTTTTCTATGATTCTCATCCATATCCTTCATCGTTCGCCTACTAAGAATGCTCTGTGTTAGCACTTGGTGCTCAATGGGATCAATTTGTGAGGTCATCCGATCATGAAGCTGTCTTAACAGACTGGGCGACCTTACTGCCCCAAGATCACGTTCTTCTTTATAAGTCACAATCGTTCGAGCAGGTGCTCGTGCCTTTTCTCGAGTTGACGGTATTCTTATCCCCCTGGTATATCTTGTCATCATAGTAGCTCATTCGTCAGATCGGTGTAGAAAGATGCATCCACCGTATGAGCCTCTTCCTTTGCAAAAGGTTTCTCGGTAGATCAAAGAACCACCTGTTTACCCTTTACTTTCACCTTGGCGCATTGATGATACGTTGAGGGCACCAACCCATGGTTGTGCATCCACACGCTTCATACTAATAGCTGGTATGATGGCTCATAATTCATGATGTGGAATTTGATATGAGAAGTGATTTTCTCCATCGTGATGCCTATATTGACGTAGCCCACCGACTTGGAGGACTAATTATCATAACTCGATATTGCCAAGGAATGAGGCACTATTCCTTTTTATGACAAACCAATAGCATAGAAGGATCCTACAGGCATTATGTTAATGGATGCCCCTCCGTCTAACAACACTCGCTAGGAAACGTAATTATTCACCGATGCGATAACATATAAAGGTCTATTGTGTGGGTACCTGATCATCCTGTCTGCCCCTGAGAATGTGACTTTTGAGAGGTATCTGCTCACTAATTTAGCCATAGGCCTCTTCCATTTCAAATTGGGGCCATACTTTTCTTTACAATATCTAGAATGGCTCTCGTAACTTCCTGCCTGGAATCTTTAGGAAGGCCAACTTGGTCGAAGAACTAGCCAAACTTTGGCGAGCTAGCCATGATCGTACACTCAATTCATGGATCCGTCCGATCATCCTCCACCTCATAAAATTCTTCTATGTCTCTATATACAGCCTCATCATATGCTATCACTGCATTGGCTTCCCCCAGCGAGCAGGCCCCCATCTGCCCACTGAGCATCTCAAAAGCATCGAATGCTTCTCCTTTTTGGCTCTCTTTATCTTTAGCCTCATCATATAAATCTATGCAAGCCAACTAGAAAGTGCATCCTTCAAGATAATCCTCAAAGCCATTACCTTGAGTTCCCTTGAAGCCATTCCCTCTGAGCCATTGCTCTATTTTTGCCCGTTTAGCCTCCTCGTCGAAGGCACTAGCCATATGGGCCCCATGGGGCGGTAATGGGTTATTGTTTATGTTATTTTGTTGCAAATTGATGTCTCCATTCTTCACGTGACGGTCAATTAACCTTCTTAATGTGAAACACACCATAATAGGGTGATTAACTCTGTTATGGAGCGCGCAATAGTGGGGTTTCTCTCTGTCTTCCCGGGTGAGCGGTGCAGTGTAGACATTAATCATCCTGCAAACTTTATTGAGAACCATGAGATCGTATAGGTTCAAAGATTGATCCACCGTATAAGGTAGCTCGATAGGATCTTCCTCGTCTTCAAATCTTCTCTTGTTGTTCCTATCTTTTCTACCTCCTCAACCGCTATTGCCTCCTTCTCTACCCCCATCATCCACATAGTTAATCCTCGAGGGTATTCCCCTCCTCGAAGTAATTGTTGGCTTTATAAGAAAATTAGACAAAGAGGGAGGTGGTACTTGGGACTTCATCACTAATGCGATATTCCTTGCTACCTTCAGAAAGGCTGCAAACGTACCTTCTCTTGTCTCATTAATTAGGTGACATATGTATTCGGGCAGTAAGCCTTCTGCACATACTTATAAAAGCTTTTCCTTTTGCGTCTCCTCCCTCACATCTAGGGAGTGCTCACGAAACCTTCGAATATAGGCCACAACATCCTCTCCCATCTTCCGCTTCTCACGTGCGAGCTGGGTAAGTGTGAACTCATCCCCAGCCAAGAAAAACTTTTTCACAAACAAAACATGTACCTCCTCCTAAGAATTTACACTACCTGAGGCTAGGTGGGAATACCATGTGTAGACTTTCTCTGTCAGGGATTTTAAGAACTCCTTTAGCCTTAGCTTTTTAGCATTGCAGTGGGCCCCCAGATTAATGATGAACCTCTTCACATGTTCCTTGGGATTTTCACCTTTCCCCGTGTACTTTTCAAAGATTGGGAGAGTATATCCCACCAAGTAGGGTTCATTATTATACTCATCTGGTTAGGGAGTGAGAAAGTCATCGTATACAAAGCAGCTCTCCCCCTTAGACACATCTATGAACTTTAACAACTCTTTCTTCATGTCTTCTAAGCTGGTTGGCAGGGGACTTGCTGACAATGGCATTGTTGTTGACGGGGTTATTGAGGTTGGCGCACTTACTCCTTGACTTACCATGATAGCCGGAGCAGCTGGGGTTACTCCCCTGTATTGCAACATCGATTCCACTATCACATGTGGTACCATGGGGTTTGTGTTAATAGAGATAGGCGACGCTGCACCCCAATAACAGTTGGTACTGGTATATTTATTGGTGGTGTAGTAAAGGAACTCGCCCCCGTGGGAGATCCTAGAATTTCTTGGGATGCCGGAGTCTTAATGAACTCTGCGAATAGTCTCATCAGCCCATGTAACTGTTCCTGGACTACTCTCCCTTGTTCGGCCATTGTCTCTGTGATACCAGCGCTAGGTGCACTAGGCCCTATCCTTGTCGTTACCCCCACTTCAGGTAACGCAACGTTATTTTCCTCTTCTTCACACTGTATGGTATCGAAACCGATGTTTCTAATGGTGTTATCCTATGGCATCTTTTCAAAAGAGAATACCTCCCCAGTAGAGTCGCCAAATGTAAGATGTGGGTTCTTCAAATACTATTAGTATTAAGTGAGGCGTAACCCCTTATCAAGATCGGGATAAACACCGTTAGATATAGAGAACAGTTTAGATCCACAGGTGAATTAGAGGCAGAGAAATTTAATTATTCAGAGTTGTAGTAAAGATCATATTAACATGGGCAACATGTGGTAAACACAATAAATGAAATGGTACCAACAGATGGCGTGGTCAGAGGGAGAAAGAACAAGCACTCTGGGAACAATAAAGACAATGTGGGAACTTCAAGCTTAGGTAATGCCCAGTGATGGGTTCATTCAATGTCTAATGGGAGTTAATGCTCTTTTCGAAGGCTCTCTGGTATGAGGGAATTTAGATAGAAATTCCAGGGTCTTGTTGCCCTCCTTTATTTGTTTGTTTTGGTCGTATTAATATAGAGGGAAAGGTTTCTTATGTCAATATGCCCTCGATCCCCTTATCAGGGTGCATTAAATGCATGAGGTACTATATTTAATGCATGGGATCTGTTAGTTTTAGCGGGAAAGCATTATATTGGTTGGAAATATCTCAGTCACTTATGAAGGATATGACTTGTCAGCTTGGGGCTTACTCTAGGATGGATATTTGGTCAGGTTTAGTGAACTAGACCTTCCATCCTAGGGGATAAAGGAGCTTGAGTGTTGTATTCTTGATTTCCTAAATTTCAGGCGCTATGACGTTAGGAAGCGGTTCAAACAGTGGCTATTATTTTGTATCTAGTCACGTCAGTCAGAAAGGCTGGCGATCGAGGTACCTCGATGGGGCAAGCATTAATGGAGATGGAACGACTCGAGGACGTTCATTCAAATAGGTAAGCAATGAGTGGGCTCGTGTGACATTTGTCCTCGGTGAAGTTTTTTCCAAGTGTGCCAAGAGGGTTGGTAATAACTCCAAATGTTTCCTTATTCTCAATCCTCCAAACCATGTCCTTGCGAATTTCCCAGGAGAAGATAGCTTGATAGAGCATGAAATCTCTCCCATGCCCTGCCAGGCATGGTCCCTCGTGTGTACCAAGTAACTCCTCTCAACATAGACATTCATAAAATAAAGTACATAATACAACATTATATTTCTTATTACAAACTATTGTCATTCGGGTGACCCTTGTTCTTCGAGCCAGGTCAGTTGGAGGCTCTTCGGGGTAAAGCGCTGCGAGCTCTTTGCTTGTGAGGAGCCCTCGAGGCGGGTCCTGCGAGCGACTTGCATGGAGAATTTTTGAAGTGTGTTTATGGGGCATCTTTCTCTGTAGCTAATCAATTCACTTGGCTAAGTTAATCATCCGTGTGGGGGAACACCCCTCCGCAGTAGAGTATTTGCACTTTGAACAATCTCATATTTCTTTTCTTGATCTTTTTGTAATACCCCTTACTTTTGACTATTTATTTATTTTATTGAAATATCGGGTGGGGTGATTTATTTTAATTGAGAATTGAAATAAGGATTTCAAATAAATATTAATTTGTCTATAATAGTTAATATTTATGAGAATTATATATTTACTGGAATGATATGGTAAATATAACCTTGTTTTATGTAATCTCGTTTTATATATGTGTATTGACAGTGGGATTTAAATACTTCTCAATAGTGGTATGTTGTAGTGAATTGATTGAGGTCGAGAGATGGCTTTTATATTTTGAGTTTCGAATGAAAATTTGGAGGGCATGGTTGATTCCGGAAGGGCTGAGAAAGTCAAAATGACTGCCCTGGGGATTTTTAATTGGGTTCCAGAATCTTTTGACTAGTTTGACTTGAATTAGGGTATACTAGTTATTATTATGTGTGTGTTTTCATTTAAAGGTAGGATTATTTTTTTATAAAGGGTTATTAGGCTTAAGTGGGTAATTAATATCAATTAAGAGAAAACCCATTTGATAGACAGAGAACGTGAGAAGAAGAGGAAGAAGAGGAAGTTTGAAAATCTTTGAAATCTTGTAGAATCCTTGACTTGGAGGAAAAATTAGACCATACAATCTTTGAGGCAAGTTTATTAACTTGCTAAATGATTAATTGTGTGATCTATGTCATAATTTATGGTATGTATTCGGTAACATTAGGGATGTATTTGTTTAACCCTAGCATCTGGTATAAAAGATCAATCCTTGTTGTCTATACATGGGTTCGAAGGTATAGACATGGTGGTACTCATATTTTGGGTGATTAGGAGGGGAATCATTCTAGAAGGAGGGATTGTTGGAGAAATGGGTTAAACTTTAGTAGGATACAGAACTGGGCATTCCGGACTTGTTCGTTTTCTAAGAATACCGGATTGGTCCGAAGGTTAAAGTTTATGTAAAGATTTAGGAACCAGACCGGTTCATTTTTAGGGGGTACCGGATCGGTTCGGGGGTAAAAAATTTATGTAAGAATTAAGGAACTGGACCAGTTCATTTTTTGGAACCTCCGATCCCGTCCGGTTACTGTAATTGAGGATTTCGGTACTATTCTTTTTGTAATGATTTAAATACTTAGGGAACTCCCTTAAGTTATTGTATAAATATGTTATGGGGTAGAATGTGGGTATGTTTTGACACGATGAAGGGGTTACCTTGGGGGTATTATAGAGACGTATTTATGACGCTATTATATCGCTTCCTTTTTGTAAATCTTCCCTGGAACAGGAATTCTTTTGAGAAGAGTAACGGGCTACTAAGCGAGAGTTCATGGGTCCTTACAAGTGTAAATCGGCATCATAATTATAAGTGTGATGAGTTAACAATCAACAATTAAGTGAGTAAATTATAATATAAACTTGAGATGTTTGTTTGGCTCATTAGCTAGTGTAAGGTGAAATATTTACATATAGCTAGTATTAGTAAAATATGTATATACATTCAAAGGTGTGATAGTTTGTATATATATATAACATGAATGCATATTGGATGTGTAATATATGCTATGTGGTGCATACCCCTCTAGTGCTATCATGGGAAGTTGCGCGATGTGAACAACTCCTCTGGCTCGAGGAGCAGGGAGAGTACGGTTCCCAAGTCGTAGCATCCAATATTTTACCGTGTGTGAGACAGGGGTAATACGTCTTGATTATGATTATTCTTACCTTTAGGTAAGGAACTATCATCCCTTCCCATACGCTTGTCAAATTATTTATACCAAGTCTGTATGAGAGTCTGACCGCTGGTAACCCGGGATGATAAGTGAGTAATTCCCTGGAAGATGATAACAGTGTAGAGACTGTTAGTAGATTTGTATGATGCAGATTATGTTTTGATTTACTTATATGTTATGTGAGAAATGTATTATCCCTTTTTAGCATGAGAAGGTATATGTACGCTTTGATGTCTTTAGTTAGGAGTTTTGGAGTATGTTTATGGGTTGAGGATCGAACGGATTCCCACGACTAACCATGTTAGGTAGTAGTGTATAGGGGGGTTCCTTGTCTAGATTTCGCTTGCGAGACATCCCATGCATGAAACCTAGCACTTTGTTGGAGGTGGGGAAACGTTTGGTCATCAGTTCCTACGGTAATTGAATTTTACTTAATTAAATATAATGTCATCTAACGGTTAATAGGTTGTGGTTACGCATTTGGGGGTTATGCTTAGGCTTGAGGGTATCAGAGTTCGTAAATATAGTGGGGTATCTTAACTATATACTTGTATACACTTAGGTGGGCACTGTAGCTAAGAGGGGAGGTTGAGTCTCAAGGGAGTGCGACTCCACGTCAATTATGAAATCTTGCATAATTAATTATTATGCATTTAATTCACTTGCTATAATTATTTTCATAAACCAGAGCTCTGAACCGTTTATTTCTTTTCCTTGTTATGTGTATATTGTGTTTATTTTAGGTGCTCATCCGCAAGGACTCCCATGATGGTTATCTGTTTTGGAGTTTTTGGGAGCTGTAGCATGTGCGGGATGTTACAGATTTTTTTTTATAGACGCATCTCTTTTTGTAATCTAGTTAAGATCTCACAGTTGTAAATCAAGTGGTTGTACCCATAGGACTTATATGTTGATCTCCTATATATTTGTCTTTTGATTTTTGTATGGTTTGTGTTTCCCGACAGCATATTCGGGAATATTCTTTTGTATGTATACTCTTGGCATGGTAATGATTTAATCCGTTTATTATCTTTTGTGGTTCATGTTCCGTTGTATGTGACTAATTTATTGTATGTACTCTTTACAAAGAAGTATTTTTGGCACCTATTTATTTATTTATATGGGGTGGTTACCGATTTATTTATATTCTTCTGTTGATGCTGAGAATGATACACTTTAGATCTCTGTTGTATTTTAGTGTAGGGATGGCCACCCATATATTTTAATAGGAGGGGTGTCACAGGTCGTATCAGAGCATCAGGTTCTAGAGCCTTAGGATCTATGAAGACTATTACATTCTACCGTAGAGTTGTTGATATAGAGCCTTATTATTAGTGTTATTGTGTTCATATTGCATCCTCGATCTTTTGCCCTAATAAATTATTTGAACTGTGTGTTGATATAGTTTTTTCTTTCTACAGATGCCGCCAAAGCGAGGTCGTCCTTCTAGAGCAAATAAAGGAGCATAGAAATAGAACCCCAATTGCCTCAGGGGACCATGATTGCCTCAAAAGTTGTAAATATCATGGCACAAGCCGTTAATGCGGTGATGACCGCAATGGCACAAGAGTATCCTCAGGCATTGCAATAGCCTACAGCTCCAGCGGTTCAAACCCACTCGGGGCCATCTACGTGGGAGAGGGTGCGTGAATCTTTCCAGAAGGGTCATCCTCCAAAATTTCAAGGAGGAGCTGACGTCATTCTTGCTAGTTAATGGAAAAAGGATATCCAAAGGCATTTACGTATGGTTGAATGCAGCGACATTCAGAAATAGATACTTGCCACTTTCAAATTAGTTGGTACGAGTCTCTAGTGGTGGGAGTTGATTACTACTCCTGTGCAAACAGATATAATGCCCATAGACGATTTTTGGATACATTTTGATTGTAAGTATTTTCCTCCGACAGTTGAAATAGAGATGACGAGGAGGTTGTTGGATGTGACCCAAGGGGAACGAACTGTGGTGGAATACGAAGAGGAATTTACCCGTTCAGCGAATTTTTTTCCTGATGAAGTCAATACCGAGGAGAAGAGAATCTTGAAGTTCATGGGAGGTCTAAATTAGAGGATTTGACAACACGTACTGGAGAATCTGTCTATGTTAACATTTGCAGGTGTGATGAAAGTTGCACTGTGACATGTCCAGGATTATCGATTTCATTTAAAGGGCATCAAGAAATTGGTAGACTTGGGTTCGTCGAGTAAGACGGGTACAAATAATGCCAGTGGGGCATAGCAAGCGCTACAGGAAGCAAATAAGTAGAAGTAGAGGAATTTCCCTTTTAGCGATTCATAAAAGAGGCAACGTTCAGGAGGCTCTCGATTTAATGTTGGTGGCTTGAGGAAAAATCCTCAAGTGAACTAGCAGTAACAACAAATTCTTACTCACGGTCAAGCAGGACAGGGGAACAACAGGGGAGACTAAGAAGACAGAGGTCGTTCGGGCCAATGATAAGGACAACCCAGATTTGGGCAATAGGGCCAAAGGCTGGGGAACTTTATAGCCCATTTTTTTAGTGTGGTGAGGGGGGACACAGGAAGGTAGATTGCCCATAGCAGAATAGGGTGCAGGTGCAAGGAGCTTAGTGGGGTCAGCAAGCATTTTTACCACCTCCGACATCATTCAGATTACCCCACCTCCACAAGGTCAGTTGCAATATGGAAGAGTGTACAATGTTCAGAATACAGCAATACTGCAAGTGTAGCAACCTTCACCAGCTATTGAGGGAAAGTTCCATGGGCATATGGGTCGGGTATTATTTGATACAGGATCATCCCATTAATTTATTATTATTCATTTCGTGCGTGCGGAGGGAGTGTTAGAGTTAACTGAAACTGTCCAAATGTGTGTAAAATCTCCTTTGGGAGATGAGTCGCTTATCCATTTCATTTGTAAAGGGGTCAATGTAGATTTTGGGAGATTATGTTTAGCTGCCGACTTACTTGTATTAGATATGCATGGGTAAGACGTTATTTTAGGCATGGATTGGCTAGTTAGATATCGAGCTATGGTGAATTATTTTGGGAGGTTGATCCTATTTGCTATTCTGGACCAGAAATGTTTCTTGTTGCTATGCCTCTTCCCGAGGGAGGTTTAAGCACCCATTTGTATTATATCAGGGAGGAGACTTTGCAGGAAGTAGTTGTTTCCTTAGACTCGATTCCAGTGGTTCGAGAATTCGCAAACATTTTTCAAGAGATTATAGGATTACCTCCCAGTCGTGAAATCGAGTTTGTTATAGATTTAGCTTCGGGTACTAGGCCAATTACGCGAGCTCCATACCTTATGGATCCTATGGAATTGAGAGAGTTATGAGACCAAATGCAACAGCTTTTGGGACAAGGTTTCATTCGTCGGAGTACGTCAACTTGCAGAGCCTTGTGTTATTTGTGAAGAAGAGGGATGGTTTTTTGAGCTTATGTGTAGATTACCGAGAATTGAATAAGGTGATGATTACAAATAAATACTCGTTGCCTCGTATTAATGATCTGTTTCATCAATTGAGAGGAGAATCTTATTTCTCCAAAATATATTTGCGTACGGGATATCACCAACTTCGTATTAGCGAGCAGTATATCTCCAAAACTACATTTTTGACCCGATATGGATCCTATGAGTTCTTGGTTATGCCGTTTGGGCTAACCAATGCCCCTGCAGTGTTTATTGATCTGATGAATAGAGTGTTTCGATATTTTTAGACCAATTTATGATCATGTTTATTAATGATATTTTGGTCTATTCTCGGACGAAGGGTGAACATGCTGAACATTTAAGGATGGTTCTGCAGACATTAAGGGATTATCAATTGTACACAAAGTTCGAGAAATTGGATTTTAGTTGCGGGAAGTGCAATTTTTGACTCATATAGTGTCAGAGAAGGGTATTTCCTTGGACCCGATTAAAGTTACAGCAGTAAAGGAATGGTGTCAACACACAACACCGATGGGGATTAGAAGATTATTGGGTTTAGCGGGTTATTATCGTCATTTTATAAAAGGATTTTCAAGGAATATCGACCCATTGACGAATTTAAACAGAAAGGGAGTCCTATTGTGAGGAATGATTCCTGTTAGTCAACCTTTAAGGAATTAAAGGCCAAGTTGACGTCGGATCCCATTCTCGCTTTCCCTGAAGTAGGGGTGGAGTATTTAGTCTTTACATATGCATTTATCTAGGGTTTAGGGGGTGTGCTTCAATAAGAGGAGAGGGAAATTTCATATGCATCTCGTAAACTCAAACCCCACAGGTGTAATTATCCTACTCATGACTTGGAATTAGATGATGGAGTCTTTGCATTGATAATTTGGAGGCATTATCTTCTGGGCTGAAAATTTAGGCTTTTCACAAACTATAAGTCGTTGCAATATTTGTTTACCCAGAAGGACTTAAACATGAGACAACGTAGATGGTTGGAGTTTATAAAGGATTATCAGTTCGATACACAGTATCATCCAGGAAAAGCTAACATTGTAGCTGACGCGCTGAGTTGTCTCCCCTCTGGAAAGTTAGAAGAAGTATGGAAATCCAAATGGAAAGAACTTCGTCAGGGTGGTGCGGTGGCCTGGGCATGTATGGATGTTTTGGTAGTCACACCCGAGATGGTAATGAGGGTTATGAAGGCCCAATCTGAAGATGTGGATTGTAAGATTTTAGTGCAGAAATTACTGATCGAGGGAGCAGAATCCTACTCCATCAGTTACGAGGGTGGATTACGATTTAATGGTAGGTTGGTAGTCCCAAACGATCTCGATTTATAGCAATCCATTATGTCAGAATCCCACGGGTCGAGATTTTTTGTTCACCAAGAGGAGATAAGATGTATCGAGATATGAGACATCAATACTGGTGGGAAGGTATGAAGAGGGACATAGCTGAATTTGTCTTAAAATGCGCCACTTGTGAGTTCGTAAAAGTGGACCACAAATGACCCTCGTGAACGTTGCAGCCTATGGAAATTCCTGTATGGAAATGGGAAATCATTTCCATGTATTTTATCACGGGGTTACTAATGACGCTTCAAAGCCATGATTCCACTTGGGTAATCCTGGACTGCTTGATGAAGTCGGCACACTTTTTGCCAATGAGGACAGATTTTACGACAACACAATATGCTCAGCACTTTATTGTCAAAATAGTGAGGTTACACGGAGTACCAATCAACATTGTGTCTGATCGAGATAAAATCTTTGTATCCCATTTTTGGATGAGATTTCAGGAAGCCAAGGGGACTGAATTAAGGCTAAGTACGTCCTACCATACCCAGACCGATGGGCATACAGAACGAGTAAATTAGATGTTGTAAGACATGCTTCAAATCTGTATACTAAATTTTGGAGGAAGCTGGGAGAAATACCTACCATTGGTTGAATTTGCCTATAATAATTCTTACCAATTTACTATAGGTATGGCGCCTTACGAGGCATTGTATGGGCGCCCGTGTCATTCACGTGCGTGTTGGCTGGAAGTTGGAGACATTAAACTCCTTGGCCCAGATTTTATCCAAGATACTTCGACAAAGATTGAAATGATTCATTAACGCATACATGTTGCTCAAGACCGCCAGAATAGCTACGCCGACAGAGACCATAGGCATGTGGAGTTTGAAGTAGGAGACCAAGTGTTATTGAAAGTGTCTCCGATGAAGGGTATTATGAGGTTTGGAAAGAAAGGCAAACTTTCTCTGATATATGTAGGGTCTTTCCCAACAATTGAAAGGATTGGTCCTCTTGCTCATAAGCTTGCCTTGCCAGAACATTTACAAATAATTCATGATGTGTTCCATGTTTCATCCATGAAGAAGTATAAACAATGTGAGGGATCTCATTGGCATGTTCCATAAGAAGAAATTGAGTTGCAATCGGACATCTCATAAGAGGAGCGGCCAGTTGCCATCTTAGATTGTAGTGAGTGTAAGCTACGATTGAAAGTAGTACATTTAGTTCAAGTTAAATGGGGACACCATAACGCAGATGAGCCAATGTGGGAGCGAGAGGATGATATGAGAGCCATATACCCTCACCTCTTTCCATAAGGTATGTCTGAATTCCCTGGGGGGGGGGGGGGGGGGGGGGAGTATGTATTACCCCTTACTTTTAAGTATTTATTTTTCTATTAAATTATCGGGTGTGGGTGATTTATTATAATTGAGAATTGCAATAAGGATTTCAAATAAATATTGATTTGTCTAGAATAGTTAATATTTACGAAAATTATATATTTACTAGAATGATATGGTAAATATAATCTTATTTTATGTAATCTCGTTGTATATATTTGTATTGACGACGGGATTTAGTTACTTCTCAACTGTTGTATGTTGTAGTGAATTGTCTTAGGTCGAGAAATGGATTTTATATTTCGAGTTTCGAATGGAAATTTGGAGGGCACGGTTGATTCCGAAAGGACCAAGAAAGTCAAAATGACTGCCCTGGGGTTTTTAATTGGGTTTCAGAATCTTTTGACTAGTTTCACTCGAATTGGGTTATACTAATTATTATTATGTCTGTATTTTCATTTAAAGATAGGATTATTTCTTTATAAAGGGTTATTAGGCTTAAGTGGATAATTAATCTCAATTGAGAGAAAAACCCATTTGGTAGAGAGAGAAATAGAGAAAAAAGAGGAAGTTTGAAAATCTTTGAAATCTTGTAGAATCCTTAAGTTAGAGGAAAAATCAGATCCTACAATCTTTGAGGCAAGTGGATTAACTTGCTAAATGTTTACTTGTGTGATCTATTTCATAATTGGTGGTATGTATTTGGTAACATTAGGGATGTATGTGTTAAACCCTAGAATCTGGTATAAAAGATCAATCCCTGTTGTGTGTATAGGGGTTCGAAGGTATAGACATGGTGGTACTCATATTTTGGGTGATTAGGAGGGGAATCATTGTAGAAGGAGGGATTGTTAGAGAAATGGGTTAAATTTTCGTAGGATACAAAACTGGGCAATACGGACCGATTTATTTTTTAAGAATAATGGATTGGTCCAGAGGTTAAAGTTTCTGTAAATATTAAGGAACTGAACCGGTTCATTTTTAGGCAGTACCGGATCGATCGGGGGGTGAAAATTTTCTACAAGAAGTAAGGAACCAAACCGGTTCATTTTTGGGAACCTTCGGTCAGATTCGGTTATTGTATATGAGGATTTTGGTACTATTCTTTTCCTAGTGATTTAAATACTTAGGGAACTACCTTAAGTTATTGTATAAACATGTTATGGGGTAGAATGTGGGTATGTTATGAATCGATAAGGGGTTACCATGGGGCACTTATCACGGCGTATTTGTGAGTGTATTATATCGCTTCCTTTTTGTAAATCTTCTCTGGAATGGGAATTCTTTCGAGAAGAGTTACGAGCTACTGATAGAGTGTTCATGGGTCATCACAAGTGTAAATTGGGGTCATAATCATAAGTGTGATGAGTTATCAATGAACAATTAAGTAAGTAAATTATAATATAAACTTGAGATTTTTGTTTGGATCATTAGCTAGTGTAAGGTGAGATATTTAAATATAGCTAGTATTAGCAAAATATGCATATACATTCGAAGGTGTGAAAGTTTGTATATATATATAATGTGAATACATGTTGGATGTGTAATATATGTTATGTGGTTCATACCCCTCTAGTGCTATCATAGGAAGTTGCCCGATATGGCTAACTCCTTTGGCTCGAGGAGCAGGGAGAGTAAAGTTCCTAGGTCATAGTGTCCAGTATTTTGCCATGTGTGAGATAGGGGTAAGACGTCTTGGGTATGATTCTTCTTAACTCTAGGTATGAAACTATGGTAGATTCCCATACGCTTATGAATAGGTTTTATACCAAGTCGGTGTGAGATTCCGACCGTTGGTAACCCAAGAAGATAAGTGAGTAATTCCTTGGAAGATGATAGCATTGTAGAGACTGTTAGTAGAATTGTATGATGTGTACTATCTTTTTATTTACTTGTTTGTTATGTGCGAAATGTATTATCCGCTTTTTAGCACAAGAAGGTATGTGTATTATTTGCATGTTTTTAGTTAGGAGTTTTGGGGTATGTTTATGGGCCGAGGATCGAATGGATTCCCATGAATAACTATGTTAGGTACTAGTGTATCGGGGGGGGGGGGGTCCTTGTCTAGATTTCTCTTTCGAGACGTCCCACGAACTTAACCTAGAGCTTTGTTGGAAGTGGGGAAATGTTTGGTCATCAGTTCCTAGGGTAATTTAATTTTACTTAATTAAAGATAATGTCATCTGACGGTTAATAGGTTGTGGTTACGCATTTGGGGGTTATGCTTAGGCTTGAGGGGGGCATAGTTCGTAAATATAGTGGGATATCTTAACTATATATTTGTATACGCTTAGGTGCACGTTGTAGCTGAGTGGGGAGGTTGAGTCTCAAGGGTGTGCGACTCCACATCAATTATGAAATCTTTCGTAATTAATTATTATGCATTTAATTCACTTTCTATAATTATTTTCACAAACTAGGGCTCTGCACCGTTTATTTCTTTACCCTGCTATGTGTATATTGTGTCTATTTTAGGTGTTCCTCCACAAGGACGCCCACGATGGTTATCTGTTCCAGAGTTTTTGGGAGTTGTAGCAAGTGCAGGATGTTACAGGTTTTTTTGTTATAGATGCATATCTTTTTGTAATCTTGTTAAGATCTCACAGTTGTAAATCAGGTGGTTGTACCCATAGGTCTTATATATTGATCTCTTATATTTCTTTCTTTTGATTGTTGTATGGTTTGTGTTTCCCGACAGCATATTCAGAAATATTCTTTTGTATGTATACTTTTGTCATGGTATTGATTTAATCCGTTCATTGTCTTCTGTGGTTTGATAACTTGTCTTTTGCGTGTGTCGTTGTTGAAAGCCAAGTTAGTAAAAAACCTTGAATTACCTACAAAATATAACAATCTAAAGTGTAGAGGTAATCTAAAGTGTAGAGGTAAGTAAGGGTATCAATCCACTTCCTAGGGAGTAAGCTAGAGACAAATTCAATTGTAATTCACTTTTTACTTTCTTTTTGTTCTTTTTCACTTTTCTAATTTTTTTTTTAGCTTTTTTAATATTAAAATAATAGGGCGAGGTGAGATTTTAAGCTAAACTAAACTAAAATGAAAATAACTAACTAGAAAGTGACTAAAATGAAAACAAAGTTTAACACTAAAATAAGAGATAAAGTGAGGTCAATAACACCACAAATTTGAGTTATTCTACTTAATTAATTTAATTATTTGAATTCTCCCAAATTAATATCAAAATTACAAACCAACTCTCGTTGCAAGTGTAATTAAAATATTAATATGTTAGAAGATTAAGTTTAACACCCCACAACTATAGAAAAATAGATCTACACTCCTTTTAATTAATCACCCGCTAGGATCGATCGATTAAAATTCATGTAAATCTTAGAAAATAATTTTAGAGTTGAAATTAAAGTTATAATACCCCACTTAAGAAATCCCTATCTCTAGTTCGAATCTAAAATGGGTATTATAATTAGAATTTCGATTTTCTCTCGAAAATCATTTACCCTCTCTCGAGGCGTAAATCTAAGGGTGAGGGATCAAATTTAACATTCAAAGGGACTTTTCAAGTAATTAAACTAATTAAAATACAATAAAATCAAATAAGGGTTTTACCCCACCCCTTGAAAGGGGATTTAGCCTAACATGGTATCAAACATAATAAACAAATAGTCAATAGGAATTTAATATAAAAGATTAGAGAGAAGAATAATCAAACCAATCTCTTGAATTCAATAAACTTCACTCCTTGAATGAGAAGCATACAACCCTCCAATTGAGAATCCAATTAATTTGAAAATAAATGAATAGTCAATTAAATCTCAATCAATATTTAGCCTCACAAATATCTAAAAAAGAATAAAACAAAACTATTTACAAATGGTGTTTTTCTCTACAATTCTCTCTCTAAAAATTCCTCTCTAAAAGCTCTCTTTGATTTTATCTTCTATCTTCCTTTTATACAAGGCATGGAGCTAGGGGTATATAGGGTAATTGGTATAAGTGTGCATGTGGTTTGGGTGTGTCATGTGAATGGGAATAAAAATCTGATATGGGGAGGGGTAACTTTGGAAATTGGTTTTGAGTGGTTAGTTGGGGTATAATGGGTAAAATGGG
Source organism: Sambucus nigra (assembly GCA_949130495.1). Lineage (NCBI taxonomy): Eukaryota > Viridiplantae > Streptophyta > Magnoliopsida > Dipsacales > Adoxaceae > Sambucus > Sambucus nigra. The sequence goes on along the minus strand of OX422213.1, from coordinate 256,121,645 downwards.
AAAAAAGGGTTTAAGAGGGTTTTTATTTGGCATGTGGGCATTTGGTTGTATTTTGGATTATTTGAAGTTTGGTCTTGGCAGATGGTAGAAGTCGTGGAAGGGATAAAAAGGGAAAGGGGTGAAATGGGTCTTTGGGTTTGGTACAGGTTAATGGAGATCGGGTTGTGGTTATGGAATGTGGGTAAAGGGTTTTATTTGACTTGAGGGACAAATGGGTGTTTCTTTTTGGTTTTTGGTTTTGGTTGGTAGGTGGAATGGGGTGTAGTAGGGATGGTACAGCCGGAGTAGTTTGGAAGCGATCGGCGCCGGAGCTAGGTTCCGGGCAACGCCGCCGGCGTGGCAGTGGGAAACGTTGGTGGCTGAAGAAGGTCGGTGGGGTTACGACAGTAGGGTCGATGGAACAAGCTGGACGACGGGTTTTGGTTCAGGCGGAGGGAGGTTTGGGTTTAGATGTAGGGCAATAGGTCGCCGCGACAGAGGGGGTAAGGGGGTAGTAGCTCCGGCAGAAGGGTTCGCCGGAGACGTGAGTTTCGCCGGAATTGGGGTCGCAGGTGGTTCGCGACGGGGGTCAGGTAGTGGTGTTGGGTTGTGAGGGTTTTGCAGGTGGGTTATGGTAGTGGTGGGTTTTGTGTTTGTTAATGATGGGATGAGGGAGATAAATGGGTTGTTGGGGGGATTTGAGGAAGATGAAGTTGGATGTGATATGGTGTGTGTGAGGTGTAGGGAATATGGGTGAGGATGAGGGTGTAGGATAGATTGTAGGTGAGGTTATGTGTGTGTGTTTAATTTGAAACTTAAAAATAAAATTAAAACTAACTAAAAAAAACTATAAAAACCAAAAATCTAAAAATTAAATTCCTATTCTAAAAATAAAAAAAAGACTCAATAAAAATAAAAATAAAAAGAAATGAAAAATAAAAATGTAAATCTATTAAATTTAAAAACGAAAGAACTAAAAAAAAATCTAATAAAACTAAATTCCTAAAAACTAATCGTAATAAAATAAGTCTAAAAGCTAATAATAAAAAATAAAATAATAAAGATAAAATAGAAAAATAGAAAACAAAACATAGAAAATACTAAATAAATCTAAAATAAATCTTAAAAATAAAAATGACTCAAACTAAAAATCTAAAAAATGATAAAAAGACACAAATAAAACACACAGGGTTTAGGGTAGGTTTAGGTTAGGCTTAGGCTCAGTTTCGGGTAGGGTAGGATACGGGACAAGGGTATTAGCTCCATATTGCGCACAATTGCCTTGAAATATAGATTTTGACACTGCAACTGCAATTAAGCCTGCATAATAAACATTTAAGTGCATAAGACCCATATTGTCGAGAATTAGCAACTAAAGTACGTCTATTCGGGGTATAAATTGTACAGTTTTGGGTGCTTATCACACCACCCCTAAACAGAGCGTTGCTTGTCCTTGAGCAATAAGATAGAGAGAAAGAGAAAGATAAGAAACCAAAAGTGTACCACTTTCGCGGGCTCTTGCGATTGCACTTAGCATGTGCGCCAAGCCTTTAAACCTATAGGTTGGACTACAGGACGAGTTGTGTCTCGTGAGGATTTGCAGGGAATATACCAACAAAATTCTCTTTTTAAAATGATTAATTGAAAGTCAGTCAATCTCTTATTAGACATTTAATAATCGCATAATCCATCGTATGAGAAATATTTTCAGAAATACAAGCTAGAATGTAAAAAGTTTAGCTAAGTAAATACTCAAGGCACATACTTCCTAGAACTCAACGTGTGTGGTGTGAATCAGTCAAAACGAGTCGAATATCACAAGAGTAATTCTTAGATTGCCTTTTCGGAATCAACGCTTCAACTTCAAATCTCACGGATTTATCTCTCTCAAACGAAATCTCAAGATATGGGTTGGCGTATCACTCTTGTGTGTGAGGAGGTGAGTAAATGTAAGCAAGTTCAAACGTCTCACACACATATAAGAAAGAACGAACATATAGAAAGAAAATTGATCTCATGAAAGAATGTTAATCACTATAGTGAGAACGTCGAGTTATTCACCACGTCGACTTTCATTTGCCCGAACACCTAGGGGAACATATGGATGATATTTGGGTGAGGGGGAAATGAAATGGGAAGGATGGTATAAGGTAGGATAAGATGTATGTGTGAATAATAAGTGATGGATGTGGTATATAGGATATAATGGTGATATGAATGATAAAGGATGATGGATGAATGTATATGATAAAAGAGTGTTCTATACTTTCGGCACAAATGCCTTTATTACTAACTACAAATTACAAATCTCTTTCTTTTCTTTTCTCTTTTTTTTTTCTTTTTTTTCGATTTTTCTTTTCTTTTTCTCGATTTTTTTTTATGTTTTTCTCTTTTTTTTTTCTTTTTTATTTTTCTCTCTCTTTTCAAACTAACAATGAAGACATTTAACAATTTGAACAACACTTTTTTTTCTCAAAAATGAAGGATGATATATGAATGTGGTAGGGTATGTATATGGATGGGGAGAAGTATGTGGGAATGTGGAAGAGCATGAGAATATAATGGGTGAATTGAATGGGTAGTGTATGGGGAGAATGTAATAGGAATATGATATGGGGAAAAGTGGTAGGTGTACGGATGAAAATCCTTGTGATCGGGACAAATTTCAAGACACACGCTTCTTACACCTCGAAAATGATGTCATTCTCAATGATTAAGCCAAAAATGAAGAATAATGAGATCATACAACAATTAACGTACGAACCCAAAAAGAAGTTGAATCAACTTGTGACTCGGAGATTGCGTAAAACACTCAAAAAGGATGAAAGGCACAAATCTCACAAGCTAAAGTCTCTACTAGTGATCCTTAAGGTTCTCTTTAGAATTATAGTACTCTTAAACTCTAACCGTAGTGACATGATAGGTGCACAAATTTTGTTGAGTCTAGGAATTCATGGTGCAACATACCTTGTTACGTATTACATAAGCTATTTAGAAAAAATATTCTCTAGCTTGATTCCTAGACTTTGAAAGATGGACGATTGAAAATTCACATCAATGAGTGAGATGAAAGAAACTGCACAAATTTTTAAAAAAAATTAGGTTTAAAAATCAAAATTTTCCAAAAGAGGTACAATTTTGAAAAAATTCCCCACCCCCAAACAAAAAGGAACATCGTCCTCGATGTTAAGTAAAATGATTTTTAAAATTGAGAGCATAAGGTAGGAAAGAGATTACCAGAATGAACCGCTAATGAAGTGGACAGATGAAGCCAACAATAAACCTGAATAAAGGATAAGATAACAAAATTGTACAAGTCTAGAAGCATGATAAAGCATTGGGTGATGTGAAACACCACCCCCAAACAGGATGAGACTAGTACAAGAAACGGTGGCTGCCTCCCTGTAGCGATAAGTTTAATGTCTTCAGCCAGACCCAAGTGATCTCACCCTAAAGATAAGATCTATGAAATGTCGGGGTGGTAGAAAAATTGGGTGATGAGAATCACCCCCAAACAAGACTGAAGCGTCAGTATTGTTGGAACAAGGCTAAAGTGGTCAATGTACTTGTATGGCGAAGTGCATCACGCGATGCAAAGCATCGGTGGACCAAGGGCGGGAGGGTATTAGGGTAAAGAGGCATCGGTCTTGAGTCTTTTGGAGCGTAAAGGTGAGGGAAACTAGGGCCCTATAAGAATGGTGCTCAAGTTGTATGGGAAGGCAACAGGGTTTGGTAAGTGGAATGGGATGGGGTTCATTGAAATCACACGACCATTCTATAAATGGGCGATGATAATGGTCGCGCCGTGACACACCAGGGAGCTGTTGAGAAGAAAAATCAACACCACAAGGTAGTGGTGGGCATGGAGGAACAAGCTCGATGTCACGGAAGTAGAGAGTATTACCATAAATACTCTCATAGGTGGGGGATGGTTTTAGGTTAGGATATAAATATATGGTTGAAAACTTGAAATGTGCAAAATCAAGATCCAAACCAAGTGGTGGGGTGGAAGGGACAATGGGTGGGTTGGGTGGGATAAACGGTGGAGGAAGATGATCCAACTAAAGAGTGGGAGACACACACTCATTGGGAGGAGTAAAGGAATACTCACAAGGGAGTGTGGTTTCTAAAGATGGAGTTGTCAACTTCTCCATAAGAATAGCATCGGTGAATGTGGTGGGTGGGTAAGACGAGGCACCAAGATCGGAGATAGAAGAATCATTAAAAATATTGGGCTCAATGCATGGTGGTACGTCATCCATATCCGAATAGGTAGGAACTATCACGGATTCTATCTCGAGAAATTGGTGAACACTCGTAGCCGGAGCTAACCTAGAATGAAGTGGTTCCTCGGTAACACACGGGTGAATCTCGATAGGTATAGACTCGGGTATTGTTTTGGATATTACGGGAGTGGGAAGGTGAATGGGAATAGGAACCTCAAAGTGGAGCTCATATGGACAGGTGGGATTGGATCAGGCTCACTATCAAAATGTAAGTCAATACAATTGTCAACTTGGGACCCGGACCATGGAATGGTCTTAACTTCAAGATTCTCGGGGTGGTATGATTGGTCACACTCAGAATTCGTGTCACGAGAGGACACTTCATCATCACACTCGGTTGTAATGATGGGTGGAGCCATGAGAATGTCCGACTCTCTCGCACACTCCAATTCATTTAACCTTTGTTCAAGCATTTGGAGAGCTTGAGTTTGAATTTGAGTGGCTTGCTCTTTCTCAAGTATGAACTTTTGCAAGAGGCTTTCGAGAGTGGAGGTGGATGATGATGGTGGTGGAGTGACGGGTAGTGGCGGTGGGTGAGGTGGACACAACTCGCTATGATCATAACTATACGGAGAATACTCAAATGAAGTGGGTGGGGTGGGGCCAAGTTCATCATACACTAAAGGATCGCTTTCGTGATGGACAAATGGTTGATACTCATGGGGTGCGTAGTGAGGGTACTGATCATGACTGGTTGCACAAGGTTGCCATGACGACTGTTGGAACGTGTGAGGATCCACAAAATCGGGTTGGGATTTGTATTACGTGGAAGGGTGATCAGGACTCCACAAATAACTCGGGGACTCACACAACTCGGGTTTAGGTATATCGGGATAATGGGACGAGGTGGGTTCTGAAACAGTGTCATATGGATATACATGTTCCATGGTGGGTTTGGATGGATATGAAAAGTATGGGAACTCATGGGACATGTGATCGTCATAATAATAGTGGGTGCACAACAAAGGATGAGACACGCCGACACTTGACACCGAGGGTGATGGAATAGGAGGTGCGTGCATAGATGGGTTAAGAGTATCAACGGTACTCGTGAGAGAGTTGAAACCACTAAGTATCTCATAAAGAGATGGCTCGGGACTACTCTCACACGTGTCGGATGGCAATGGAAAATGACCAAAGTAGTCCTATAAAGGACGTTCTTCGGCCATGTGGAGAGAAATATATATTTTTTTGAATTTTGTAAAAAAAAAAAATTTAAAGGAAAGAAAATATTTTTGAATATTTTTTTTTAGAAGAAAAAGGTGGGGAAAAGTGTGGACTCAGAAATTTGGGACGAACTAACTAAAACCGACTACCGAAAAATGAATTGGACACACACACAAGTCAAGAAAATTTCCTAACTAGCATATAGCCAATTTTTATCTTTAAATTTAGTGAAAGGGGTAGTCAAATTTTAATTAAGTCCGCGGGCGATAAAAATTCACGAAATTTATCTGAGTGATCGCCTTTGCAAAATATTCTCCTAGTGGGCTCCCTAGTTAATGGATTTTAAATTTAGTGAAAGGCTAGGGTAGCACACAATGATAAGCGTGTGAGTCGGGTGATGAAATCCCTTCTCGTGAGTGACCGGGTGTAGGTCTTAGTAATTTAATTCATCACACAATTCGAAAATAAATGCAAAAATAAAATCAAATAAGAGCACACAAAGCACACACAATAATTGACTCGCTAACAGGAGAGACGCGAGTGTGTAAGAAATGTACCTCCCACGGTTTTTAGGCCGTGGGGTGCCGAAAAATTTGAGTCAACCGGGGGGAGATCACATTCATGTTCCGTTGTATGTGACTGATTTATTGTATGTACTCTCTAAAAAGAAAAGAAAATTGGCACTTGTTTATTTATTTATATAGGGTGGTTACCGATTTATTTATATTCGTCAGTTGATGATGAGAATGATACACTTGAGATCCCTGTTGTATTTTAGTCTAGGGATGGCCACTCGTCTATTTGAATAGGTGGGGTGTAACAGGTGGTATTAGAGCATCAGGTTCTAGAGCCTTAGGATTTTTGAGGACTTCTACGATCCACCGTAGTGTTTTTTATATAGAGCCTTATTATTAGTATAGTTATGTTCATACTGCATCCTCGATCTTCTGCCTTAATAAATTGTTTGAACTGTGTGTTGATACAGTTTGTTCTTTCTACAGATGCCTCCAAAGCAAGGTCGTCCTGCTAGGGAAAATAGAGGAGCCAAGAATGTAGAACCCCATTACCTGAGGGTACCATGATTGCCGTAGAAGTTGTAAATATCATGGCACAAGCCGTTTATTCGACGATGACCGCAATGGCATAGCAGTATCCTCAAGCCCCGCAACAGCCTGCAACTCTAGTGGTTCAAACACACCCAGTGCCATCTATGTGGGATAAGGTGCGTGAATCATTCCAAAAGGATCATCCTCCAGAATTTCAAGGAGGATATGACTTAATCCATACTAGTTAATAGAAAAAGATACCCAAAGGCATTTATGCATGGTCACCAATTTTAAATTGGTTGGTGCGTCTCTTTAGTGGTGGGAGTCGATTACTACTCCTGTGCAAAGAGATACAATGCCCATATTCGATTTTTAGGTACCATTTGATCATAATTATTTTCCTCCAGCAATTCAAATAGAGATTACGAGGAGGTTTTTGGATGTGACCCAAGGGGAACAAACTATGGTTGAACATGAAGTAGAATTTACCTATTTAGCGAATTTTGTTCCTGATGAAGTCAATACCTAGGAGAAAAGAATATTGAAGTTAATGGGAGTTCTAAATTGGAGGATTCGACAACGGTTATTGGGGAATCCATCTCTATTAACATTTGTAGATGTGATGAATCTTTCACTGTTACATTGTCATGATTATCGGTTGCATTTAAAGGGGATCAAGAAATTGGTAGACTCAAGTTCGTCGAGTAAGACGGGCATAAATAGTTCCATCACGGTACATCAGGTGCTTCAGCAAGCAAATAAGTAAAAGGAGAGGGATTTCCCTTTTGGGGATTCATAAAAAAGGAAACGTTCAGGAGGCTCACGATTTAATAGTGGTGGATTGAGGCAAAATCCTCAAGGGAACTAGCATCAAAAACAAAATGTTCCTCAGGGCCAAGAAGGATAGGGGAACAACAGGGGAGGTCAATAAGGCCGATGTCCTTCCGGCCAGCGATAAGGACAACCTAGATTTGGGCAACAGGGCCAGAGGCCGGGGAACTTTATAGGCCAGTTATTTTCAGTGTGGTTAGGCGGGACACATGAAGGTAGATTGCCCACAACAGAATAGGGTGCAGGTGTAGGAGCTCAGCGGGGTCAACAAGCACTTTTACCACCTATGGTGCCCGTTCTGATTACCCCACCTCCGTAAGATGAGTTACAATATGTAAGAGTGTATAATGTTCAGAATACAGCAATACCGCAAGTGTAGCAGCCTCCACCAGCTATTGAGGGTAAGTTCCGTATCCATGGGCATATGGGTCAGGTATTATTTGATACTAGAGCATCCCATTCCTTTATTATTATTCATTTCGCGCGTGTGGCGAGAGTGTTAGAGTCAGCTGAAACTATCCAAATGTGTGTAGAATCTCCCTTGGGAGATGGTCCGCTTATCCATTTCATTTGTAAAGGTGTCAAGATATATTTTGGGAGATTATGTTTAGTTGTCGACTTATTTTTATTAGATATGCATGGGTATTACGTTATTTTAGGCATGGACTGGCTAGTTAGATATCGAGCTATGGCGAATTATTTTGGTACCTTGATCGTATTTGCTATTTTCGGGCTAAGAAATGTTTCTTGTTGATATGCCTCTTTCGAAGGGAGGTTCAATCACCCACTTGTATTATATCGAGGAGGAGACTTTGCAGGAAGTGGTTATTTCCTTAGACACGATTCCTGTGGTTCGAGAATTCACAGACATTTTTAGGAGATTCTAGGCTTACATCCGAGTCGTGAAATCGATTTTGTTATAGATTTATCTCCGTGGACTTGTCCAATTGCACGAGCTCCATGCCGTATGGCTCCTATGGAATTGAGAGAGTTACGAGACCAAAGCCAACAGCTTTTAGGACAAGGTTTCATTCATCGGAGTACGTCAGCTTGTGGACCCATGTGTTATTTATGAAGAAGAGGGATGCTTATTTGTGCTTATATGTAGATTACCGAGAATCGAATAAGGTGACAATTAGAAATAAATACATGTTGCCTCGTACTAATGATCTGTTTGATCAGTTGAGAGGAGCCTCTAATTTCTCGAAAATAGATTTGCATACGGGATATCACCAACTTCGTATTAGGGAGCATGATATCTCCAAAATTGCATTTTGACCCAATATGGATCCTATGAGTTCTTGGTTATGTCATTTGGGCTAACCAATGCCCCTGTAGTGTTTATTGATCTGATTAAAAGAGTGTTTCGAGATTTCTTGGACCAATTTGTAATTGTGTTTATTGATGATATTTTGGTCTATTCTCGGATGAAGGACGAACATGTTAAACATTTGAGGATGGTTCTGCCGACATTACAAGATCATCAATTGTACACCAAGTTTGATAAATTGGATTTTGGTTGCGAGAAGTGCAATTTTTGGCTCATGTAGTGTCAAAGAAGGGTATTTATATGGACCCGAGTAAAGTTACTGCAGTGAAGGAGTGGTATGAACCCACAACACCAACGGAGATTAGAAGCTTCTTGGGTTAAGTGGGTTATTATCATTATTTTATAAAATGCTTTTCGAACATTATCGTCCCATCGATGAATTTAACCAGAAAGGGAGTCCCGTTTGTGTGGAATGATTCCTATCAATCAACCTTTAAGAAATTAAAGGACAAGTTAACTTCGACGACCATTCTCGCTTTGCCTAAAGCAGGAGTGGAGTATTTAGTCTTTACAGATGCGTTTCTCCAGGGTTTAGGGGATGTGCTTTAACAAGAGGAGAGGGAAATATCATATGCATTTCGTAAACTCAAACCCCATAATCGTAATTATTCTACTCATGACTTGGAATTAGATGCTGTAGTCTTTGAGTTGAGAATTTGGAGGAATTATCTTCTGGGCGAAAAGTTTAGGCTTTTCACAAACCAATAGTCATTGTAATATTTGTTTAACCTGAAGGACTTAAACATGAGGCCGCATAGGTGGTTGGAGTCTGTAAAGGATTATCAGTTTGATATCCAGTATCATTCGAGAAAAGCTAACGTTGTAGCAGACGCGCTGAGTCATTGCCCCTCTGGACAGTTAGAAGAAGTATGGAAAGACAAATGGAAAGAACTTCGTCAGGATGATGCGGTGGCCGGTGAATGTATGGTCATTTTGGTAGTCACACCTAAGATGGTAATGAGGGTTGTGAAAGCCCAATTTGAAGATGCGGATTGTAAGGTTTTAGTGCAGAAATTACTGATCGAGGGAGTAGAACCCTACTCCATTAGTTCTGAGGGTAGATTAAGATTCAATGGTAGGTTGGTAGTACCGAGAGATCCCGCTTTACGGCAAGTCGTTATGTCAGAATCCCACAGGTCGAGATTTACTGTTCACCCGAGAGGAGATAAGATGTATCAAAATATGAGATGGCAACACTTATTGGAATGTATGAAGAGGGACATAGATGAATTTGTCTCGAAATGTGTAACTTGTCAGTTAGTAAAAGTGGACCACCAACGACCCTCGGGAATGTTACAACCATTGGAAATTCCTGTATGGAAATGGGAAAGCATTTCCATGGATTTTATCACGGGGTTCCCAATAATGCAGCGAATCCATGATTCTATTTGGGTTATCGTGGTCCGCTTGATGAAGTCGGCACACTATTTTCCAATGAGGACAGATTTTACGACAGCACAATATGCCCAGCTCTTTATTATCGAAATAGTGAGGTTAGACGAAGTACGGATCAACATTGTGTCAAATCGAGATAAAATATTTGTATCCCATTTTTGGAAGAGCTTTTAGGAGGCCATGGGGACTGAATTAAGGTTTAGTACGTCCTACCATACCAAGATCGATGGGAAGACGTAAGGAGTAAATCAGATATTGGAAGACATGCTTCGGATGTGTATGCTAAATTTTGGAAGAAGCTAAGAGAAATACCTACCATTGGTGGAATTTCCCTATAATAATTTTTACCAGTTTACTATAGGTAATTACGAGTCATTGTATGGGCGCCCATGTCGTTCACCTGCGTGTCAGTTAAAAGTTGGCGACAATAAACTCCATAGCCCAGATTTGATCTAGGACACTTAGGCAAGATTGAAATGATTCACAAACGCATACGTGTTGCTCAGGACCGCTAGAAAAGCTATGCCGTCGCAGACCATAGGCATGTGGAGTTTGAAGTAGGAGACCAAGTGTTATTCAAAGTGTCTCCGATGAAGGGTATTATGAGGTTTGGAAAGAAAGGAAAACTTTCTCTGAGATATGTAGGGCCTTTCCCAATCATTGAAAGTATTAGTCCTATTATTTATAGACTTGCCTTGCCAGAATATTTACATAGAATTCATGATGTTCGACGTTTCATTGATGAATAAGTATAAACAATGTGAGGAAGCTCATTGGCATGTTCCATTAGAAGAAATTGAGTTGCAACCGGACATCTCATACGAGGAGCGACCAGTTGCCATCGTAGATCTCAATGATCATAAGCTACGATCGAAAGTAGTACCTTTAGTTCAAGTTCAATGGGGACACCATAACGTAGATGAGTCAACGTGGGAGCGAGAGGATGATATGAGAGCCATGTACCCTCACCTGTTTCCATAAGGTATGTCTAAATTTTAGGGGGAAGGGGGGGGGGGGGGAGTATGTAATACCCCATACTTTTAAGTATTTTTTAATTAAATTATCGGGTGTGGGTGATTTAATATAATTGAGATTTGAAGTATGGATTTCAAATAAATATTGACTTGTCTAGAATAGTTAATATTTATGAGAATTATATATTGACTGGAATTATATGGTAAGTATAATCTTGTTTTATGAAATCTCATTATGTATATGTGTATTGACGGCAGGATTTAGTTACTTCTCAACCGTTGTATGTTGTAGTGAATTGTCTGAGGCCGAGATATGGATTTTATGTTTCGATTTTCGAAATGAGAATTTTGAGGGCACGATTGATTCCGAAAGGGCCGAGAAAGTCAAAATGACTGCCTTGGGGATTTTAATTGGGTTTCAGAATGTTTTGACTAGTTTGACTCGAATTAGGGTATACTAGTTATTATTATGTGTGTATTTTCATTTGAAGATAGGATTATTTGTTATAAAGAGTTATTAGGCTTAAGTGGTTAATTAATCTCAATTAAGAGAGAAACCCATTTGATAGAGGGGGAACGTGAGAAGAAGAGAAAGAAGAGGAAGTTTGAAAATCTTTGAAATCTTGTAGAATCCTTGACTTGGAGGAAAAATCAAACCCTACAATCTTTGAGCCAAGTGAATTAACTTGGTAAATGTTTAATTGTGTGATCTATTTCATAATTGGTGGATTGGATGTGGTAACATTAGGGATGTACGTGTTAAACCCTAGAATTTGGCATAAAAGATCAATCCTTGTTGTGTGTACATAGGTTTGAAGGTATAGACATGGTGGTACTCATATTTGTGATTAGAAGGGGAATCATCGTAGAAGGATGGATTGTTGGAAAATGGGTTAAACTTAAGTAGGATACAGAACTGGGTAATACGGGCTGGTTCATTTTCTAACAATATCGGATCAGGCCGGAGGATAAAGTTTTTGTAAAGATTAAGGAACCGGACCGGTTCATTTTTAGGGGGTAACGGATCGGTCTGGGGGTAAAAAATTTCTATAAGAATTAAGGAACCGAGCCGGTTCATTTTTAGGAACCTCCGGTCTGATCCGGTTACTGTAATTGAGGATTTTCGTACTATTATTTTCCTAATGACCTAAATACTTAGGGAACTCCCTTAAGTTATTATCTAAACATGTTATGGGGTATAATGTGGGTATGTTATGACTCGATGAAGGGGTTACCTTGGGGCACTTATCGATGCATATTTGTGAGGGTATTATATCGCTTCCTTTTTGTAAATCTTCCCTGGAATGGGAATTCTTTCGAGAAGAGTTACGGGCTACTGAGCGAGAGTTCATGGGTCATTATAAGTGTAAATTGGGATCATAATCATAAGTGTGATGAGTTATCAATGAACAATTAAGTGAATAAATTATAATATAAACTTGAGATGTTTGTTTGGATCATTAGCTAGTGTAATGTGTGATATTTAAATATAGCTAGTATTAGTAAAATATGTATATACACTCGAAGGTGTGATAGTTTGTATATATATAATGTGAATATATGTTGGATGTGAAATATGTGATATGTGGTGCATACCCCTCTAGTGCTATCATAGGAAGTTGCACGATGTGGATAACTCCTCTGGATCGAGGAGCAGGGAGAGTACAGTTCCTAGGTCATAGTGTCCAGGATTTTACCGTGTGAGACAGGGGTAAGACGTCATGGGTATGATTGTACTTACCTTTAGGTATGAAACTATGGTAGCTTCCCAAACGCTTGTGAATAGGTTTTATACCAAGTTAGTGTGAGAGTTCGACCGCTGGTAACTCAAGATGATAAGTGAGTAACTCCCTGGAAGATGATAGCATTGTAGAGACTGTTAGTAGATTTGTATGTTGCGTACTATGTTTTGATTTACTTGTTTGTTATGTGCAATATAAATTATTACCTTTTTAGTTTTCGAAGGTATATGTATGCTTTGATGTTTTTACTTAGAAGTTTAGGAGTATGTTTATGGGCTGAGGATCATACGGATTCCCATGACTAACCATGTTAGGTAGTAGTGTATCGGGGGCTTCCTTGTGTGGATTTCGCTTGTGAGACTTCCCACACACAACACCTAGCGCTTTGTTAGAAGTGGGGAAATGTTTTGTCATTAATTTCTAGGGTAATTGAATTTTACTTAATTACAGATAATTCCATCTAATGGTTCATAGGTAGTGGTTAGGCATTTAGGGGTTATGCTTAGGCTTGAAGGGAGCAGAGTTCGTAAATATAGTGGGGTAGCTTAACTACATACTTGTATATGCTTAGGTGCGTGCTTTGGGTGAGTGGGGAGGTTGATTCTCAAGGGAGTGCGACTCCACATCAATTACGAAATCTTGCATAATTAATTATTATGCATTTAATTCACTTGCTACAATTATTTTTGCAAACCAGGGATCAGAACCATTTATTTCTTTTCCTTTCTATGTGTATATTGTGTCTATTTTAGGTGCTACTCCGCAAGGACGCCCATGATGGTTATATGTTCCAGGGTTTTTGGGAGCTGTAGCATGTGCGAGATGTTACAGGATTTTTGTTATAGACGCATCTCTTTTTGTAATCTCATTAAGATCTCACAGATGTAAATCAGGTGTTTGTACCCATAGGTCTTATATGTTGATCTCTTATATATCTTTCTTTTGATTGTTGTATGGTTTGTGTTTCTCGACAGCATATTCGGGAATATTCGTTTATATGTATACTTTTGGCATGGTAATGATTTAATCTGTTTATTGTCTTTTATGGTTCATGTTCCCTTGTATGTGAATGATTTATTATATGTACTCTCTAAAAAAAATTGGCACCTATTTATATTTATATAGGGTGGTTACCGGTTTATTTATATTCGTCAGTTGATAATGAGAATGATACACTTGAGATCCATGTTGTATTTTAGTGTACGGCTGGCCACCCGTATATTTGAATATGCGAGGTATCAGAGCATCAGGTTCTAGAGCATTAGGATCTGTGTGGACTCCTACGTTCTACCGTAGCGTTTTTTATATAGATCCTTATTATTAGGATTGTTTTGTTCATACTGCATCCTCCATCTTCTGCCTTGATAAATTCCTTGAATTGTGTGTTGATACAGTTTGTTCTTTCTACAGATACCGCTAAAGCGAGGTCGTCATGCTCGATAAAATAAAGGAGCCGAGAATGTAGAACCCTAATTGCCTGAGGGGGCCATGACTTCCGCAGAAGTTGCAAATATCGTGGCATAAGTCGTTAATGTGGCGATGACCGCAATGGCATAACAGTATCCTCAGGCACCGCAATAGCCTGCATCTCCAGCTGTTCATACCCACCCGGGGCCATTTACGTGGGAGAGGGTGAGTGAATCTTTCCACAAGGGTCATCCTTCGAAATTTTAAGGAGGAGATGACGTCATCCGTACTAGTTAATGGAAAAAGGATATCCAAAGGCATTTACGTATAGTTAAATGTAGCGACATTCAGAAATAGATATTCGCCACTTTCAAATTGGTTAGTGCGGCTCTCTAGTGGTGGGAGTCGGTTACTACTCCTGTGCAAAGAGATACAATGCCCATAGTCGATTTTTGGGTACTTTTCGATTAGGCTACCAGCGGCTAAAAAGACAAAAAGGACGCAGAGATCGAGGCGGTTGTGAAAATTCAAAATGCCTGATTCTACGAATTTGGAAAGTGAAATAAATACAAGGGAAACATTCCTAAAAATCAGGAGGACTATTTAAAGCTATCATATTCCGAGAAAGAATGTTCCATACTCCTCAAAATTCGAACTATGAAACATTGGGGGCTTCTGTTGATACCAAATTTAGTCTGCTGGCATGGATCAATAAAGTGAAGACACATAGCAGTCTACGTGGCAACATTAAACACTTTCGAGGAACTCACACGCTCCGAGGAACCATACTACAATGAGGAACACTATTTCCCCTAGGAACTCATACGCTCTGAGGAACGAGAACTCTCCGAGGAACTCTTGAGCACCGAGAAGCTTAGGTGGTCCGAGCAACTCATGCGGTCCGAGCTGCACCTCGAACAAAGCATTAATAGCGGGATAACCAACAGTTTGACTATTCATTAAATGCTTATCATTCAGACGCACACGCTTAAGGAGCATTGAATGTATCACCCTTTCATATGTACATCATTTAATGTATTACCCTTTCACATTACAGCCCCAGGGCTATAAATACATTGTATAATCCTCATTGTAAAGGGACCGGAATTTCTTGAGATAACTTGTAATCGAGAATTCGCATATAAACAGCAATACCAAAAAAGTGGACGTAGGCCATTCTTATAAGGCTGAACCACTTTAAAAATTCTTTGTCTTATTTATTTATCTGTGATTGAATAATTAGAGTGATCTAATTTTTTACATCAACAGATTGGCGCCGTCTGTGGGAACGACTGGTAATATCATTTTCCATCAAAAATAATCCATTACGAATGGCTGACATTCCAAAATCTAGCAATCGAAACGCTGGAACCCCTCCAAATCCATCTGCTCCGCCAAATATTCCAAATCTGGCTGGAATAATGATGAATCTGGCTCAGGGCCAAACCGTCATGCAAGAAACAATGCGACAACTCATCCAAACTCTTCATGGCAGTGCACCAACCCATTCAGGACTGCGGAGTATTCAAAGAAACACCCGTGCACCATCCTCACATACTAGGCGTACCAATTCATATCGCAATGAAAAATCTAAAGATTTTTCTTATCAACCTGGACGAACTTCGTCAGTTCGAGCCACAGATACTGAGTAACGTATCACTCTCTCCCCAGAAAGGGCTAGTGCGCTAGAAAGATTAAGCAAAGTATCTCCTTTCGATCGATTAGGTCCTAGGAGGAGCAAAAGTCCTCCTAGAGCCCCATCGAGGAGTTTTCGACGACCATCAGACTTAAGGGAAGGATCTGCCCAGTCACGACCAGCTGCTCGTCAAGAGAGATCCCAGGAAGCCACTTCAATGCGATCAGTTGCTCGAACCAATAGGACCGAGGAAGGAAATAATGCATGGAAAGGCTCAATTCAGAGGCTGGAGGATAGATTAGGGGAAATGGCTAAGGCCAAGAACCCTCTACAACGAACCTTTGTTCGAGGAACACCTTTTGTCGAGTCAATTATAGATTTTTTGACACCATCAAAGTTCAAAGCACCTGTTGTGACCCCCAAATATGATGGAAAGACTGACCCTTTCCTTCATATAGAACAATACCAGGCTGCGGCCGACATCTATGTTGTTCCAGATGAGATGAGATGCAGGGCATTCTCGGGAACTCTTACCGGATCTGCTCAAATATGGTATAATAATCTTCCTCGGGGTAATATTTCAACTTTTCTTCAACTGGCCGAGTTATTTATTGGGAATTTCTGTTTTTGGGCAATGCCAGTTAAACGAGTAGCACATTTGTTAAGTGTTAGACAAAAAGCTGGTGAGAGTACCAGAGATTATATAACTCATTTTAATAATGAG
This sequence comes from Sambucus nigra, assembly GCA_949130495.1. Lineage (NCBI taxonomy): Eukaryota > Viridiplantae > Streptophyta > Magnoliopsida > Dipsacales > Adoxaceae > Sambucus > Sambucus nigra. The sequence goes on along the minus strand of OX422213.1, from coordinate 256,105,128 downwards.
AAACTTGAAGTCATTGATTATGAGGAGAAGACAGCTATTACTACCTTGATGAGTGGATTACTGTCGAACAAGTTGTACTACACTTTGTCTAAAGATCCACCTCGAACCATGTCAGACCTGATGGGAAAAGTGTCCAAAATTATGAACGCCGAGGAGGCTATGACTGCGAAGAAGAATATGGATGCTAAAGAAACCAAGGTGGAAGGTGATAAAGCTAAGAAGAAAGAGCACAAGAACAATGGTAATGACAAGCATTCAAAAAACAGGTCGGTATGGGACGTGATGAAGAAATATGATAATTATACTCCTTTGAAGAAGGATATCAACCATGTTCTAGAAGAAATCAAGAACAACGAGGAACTAAACTAGCCAGAGAAAATGAAGGTAGATCCTGACAAGAGGAATAAGGAGTAGTATTGCGAGTTTCATAAAGATCATGGCCATATGACCAAAAATTGCATAGCTCTTCAGAATGAGATTGAAACACTCATCCGACGAGGAAAGTTGTCAAAGTATGTTGATCGGGGAAACGAAAGAAGAAACAACGACCGAGCAAGAGAGAGGTATAGATCTCCTCGTCGAGGAGAGGAGAACAAGAAAAGAAACCATAAAGTTGATCCAGAAGACGACCCCAATCTTCCCAAGAGACCAAGGCAGCCAGAACGAGAGGTATTTTCAATACGCTTTGGGTCATTTGACTGTAATGTTATAACAGGTGGAGATGCAGGAGGAGGAGATCTTACTGCAGAGAGAAAAGCTTACCTCGGTGAGGCTCAAGCTTGCTCGTACATTCAGCGAATAAATCTAGCTGAGGAGGATCGCCCGAGAAAGGTGAACAAGGAGAAATTGGTCATCGGTTTCTCAAAGAATGACCTTACAGGAGTTTTGTATCCTCATGATGACCCATTGGTGATCAAAATGAGGATGAAGGAGGTAATGATTTCAAGAGTACTGGTCAACAATGGTAGCTCGGCAGATATTATGTTCTACTCGTGCTTCGATAGTTTAAATCTAAAGCTATCTCAATTGGAGCCTTATCATAGACCCCTCATCGGTTTTACTGGCGAGAAAGTATTTCCACTTGGGATGATTAAGTTGGATATATTCATTGGTACGTGGCCTACTTGTCAAACAGAAAGAATACGTTTCTTCGTGAGGGATAAGAATGTTCAATTATCGTACAATATCATCATGGGAAGAGTAGGATTGAAAAAGTTTGAAGTTGTACCATCTACAGTGCATCAATGCCTGAAATTTCCAATAAATTTTGGAGTAGGAGTTGTTAAAGGTGATCAGAAAGTAGCTCGGGAATGCTATTATTTATCCGCCGAGTAAGAAGAACTGGAAGAATCAAGGAAAAAGACTACTACCTATCAAGTGGATGAAGGTGCAGAAATTAAAACATTGGATCCTAGAGATGAGTCACAACCCGTGAAGGGTCAAGTGGTGGAAGCTACTGAAAACATCATTCTGGACGACGAGCACCCTGAACGTACTACTCAAGTAGGTTCGTCGTTGGAAGCCTCATTGAAACAGGAATTGATAACTTTTCTTAGAAGCAGAAAACAAAATTTTGTACCTTGCAGTGTCCGAAAATGCAGTTAGCTCGGTGTTGATCAGAGTGGAGAATGGAGTGCAAAAACCAATTTACTACACAAGTAAGGCCTTCCGAGGAGCAGAGATCAAATATCTAAGGCTGGAAAAGTTAGCACTGGCATTGATTGAAACGAGTAGGAGAATAAGGCCATACTTTCAGGCCCATACTATAATCGTATATACTGACATGCCATTGAGACAAGCCCTTCATAAACCAGAAAAATCAGGGAGATTGATGTACTGGGCAACAGAGCTCGGTGAATATGATATAGTCTATGAACCTAGATCATCGCTAAAAGGGCAGGCTGTAGCAAATTTTACAGCAGAGTTCACATATCTTGATACCCCCGAGGAGAAAAAGTTGCTCGCTGATCAACCTGTGGATGTTACAGGATCAACAAACACTAGCTCAAACCAATTCCGATTGGTAAAAGGGCAAGTGGATGTTACAAAATCATCAAATTCGAGCTCAGACCAATTCTGATTGGTAAAAGGGCAAGAAGAGATGATCGACGAAGATAAAGAAAAATCCGGGGAGGATGAAAGGAAGCAGCAAATATTTCACCGAGGAACTCTGACTGATCAGAAATTTGAAGACGAGTTAACTATATGGAGGCTATATGTAGATGGTTCATCTTGCACTACAGGATGTGGCGCGGGGATAGTTTTGAGCACTCCAGACGAGGTCGACATGGAATACGCCCTGCGTTTCCAATTCAAAGCTTCCAACAATGAGGCTGAGTATGAGGCCATGATTGCAGGATTTAGTTTGGCAAAAATTATGGAGGCACAGCAGATTATTGTCTTCAGTGATTCTCAATTGATCATAAATCAAATGTTGGGAGTATATGCAGTTAAAGGAGAATTAATGATCAGATATCATGCAAAGGCAAAGGAGCTAGTGTCAGAATTTGCCGCTGTTCAGCTGGTCAGAATACCAAGAATGGAGAATACGAGAGAAGACGCCCTAGCTCGACTAGCATCAGCTACTCGCATCAAGCTACGATGAACAATCCCAATTGAAGTGTTGGATGGTCGGAGTATAGATGAAGATCTGACGATGAACTTTATTACCCTTGATTTAGGACCATCTTGGATGGATCCCATCAGGGCATATATTTAAGAAGGAGAATTACTAATTGATAAGCTCGCAGCCAAGAAATTGAAGTTTAAAGCTGCTCGGTATGTATTAACTAACTGTATTTTATATAGACGAGGAATTATGGCAGGTTTGCAGAGATGTGTACATCCCTTCGAGGTGAAAGACTTGATTAAAGAGATCCATGAAGGGTCCTGTGGAGCACATGTAGCAGGTCGGACACTCTTGTAAAGGATGATGACGCAGGGATATTACTGGCCGACGATGAGGGCTGATTGTGTAGCCTATGCCAAAAAATGTGACAAGTGCCAACCTTTTTCCTCCATCCGAAGAGCTCCACAAGAATTGTTGACACCCATAACTTCCCCTTGACCATTTTTCATGTGGGGAATTGATTTGGTTGGGCCACTGCCAACGACCCGAGGAAGGTTCAAATACCTCGTCGTCGCAGTTGATTATTTTACTAAGTGGGTAGAAGCTGAGCCACTTATTGATATGACGTACGAGAAGGTGTACCAATTTGTTTGGAAGAACATCATTTGTCGATATGGTCTTCCTCATGCTTTCATCACAGACCATGGAACATAATTTGATAACGAGGAGTTCGCTTCCTATTGTCATCAATCAAATATTTTGAAGATCCACTCAGCACCAGGCCATCCTCAAAGCAATGGACAAACTGAAGTGACAAACAGAACGCTGCTGAATGGTTTGAAAAAAAGATTGGATGATGCGAAATCAAACTAGATCAACGAGCTACAATCAGTACTTTGGGCTTACCTAACTACTCCCCGAATAGTAACAGGGGAATCACCATATATGCTGACGTTTGGAAGTGAAGCTGTAATACCTGCCGAGTTAGGCCTCCCAACACACAGGGTTCTGAATTTTAATTCCCCTGTCAGCGACTTAATGAGAAGACTAGATTTAGACATGCTCGAGGAAGTTAGAGAAGAAGCAGCCATTAGAAATGCTGCTTACCAGTAGCGAACAACTTTGTTCTACAACAAAAGGGTGAAGAAGTGTGACCTGAAAGAAGGAGATTATGTGCTGAAGAAAGTCATTCAAAAGAACAATAAGCTGGAGGCAAACTGGCATGGACCATACCGAGCTACAGAAGTTGTTCGACCAGGAACTTACCGAATAGCAACTCTAGAAGGGGAAAAGTTTAAAAATGCATGGAACGCAGAGCACCTGCGCAAATATTATCAGTGATGAATAAAATGAAGATATTCTACCGAATTCTTTCTTTTTATTGAAAGTTTTTCGGGGAATACTAGTGCTACACACTACTCGACAAAGTTCAAGCTTAGGCTACTCAAATTTTTTTTCTTGAAAATGCCAACTAAGGTTAGTCGAGAAACCTATATTCCTCCGGGAAGTAAAGCTACCAATATTCCTCTGGGAAGTAAAGCTACCTATATTCCTCCGGGAAGTAAAGCTACCAATATTCCTACGGGAAGTAAAGCTACCTATATTCCTCCGGAAAGTAAAGCTACCTATATTCCTCCGGGAAGTAAAGCTACCAATATTCCTCCGGTAAGTAAAGCTACCTATATTCCTCCGAGAAGTAAAGCTACTTGTATTCCTCCGGGAATTAAAATTTGTATTCCTAAGGGAAATAAAACTATATGTTTCTCGTGAAATAAAAGTATTCCTAAAAATGCCAACTTATGTCGGTAAGGAAGTAAATATATTCTCGAAAATGCCAACTTGAGTTGGTCGGGAAGTAAAATTATTTCAAAAAGACTAACTATGGTTGGTCGGGGATAAAAACCCACCAATTGTAGTTGGTCGACAAGGAAAATTTACCGACCTTGGTTGGTCGGAAACATTTAAGAGAAAAATCTACTAACTATGTTTGGTCGGGATAAAAACCCACTAACTATCGTTGGTCGACATGGATAATTTAACGACCTTGGTTGGTTGGAAGGATTTTAAACATTTCTTGATACTCGTTACTTTATTGCTAAGTTGGTCGAGAAACAAAATTTTATTATTAAATGATCGAGCAACATTTTTTATACTCGTAATTATTACTAAGTTGGTCGAGAAACAAAATGTTGTTTTTTCCGTATGACAACCATAAATTCAAACTATTCAATAAAAATTTGATCAACAAACTACACAATATTGTTATCTTTTTATCAGATATGCATGCACAAATATAAAGTGTTATAAGACAATAGCGAATAGAAATGAAAATCTTTCATTAAATCCAAAACAAATTACATTGAAATGAAAGTTACATTGATATGTATACTAACAATTACATCAAAAATTCCTATTCTACTGGTTTTTTCCCCTCTGCTTTTGACACAGGTTCCTCGTCAGCAGGCGGATCATTTAAAGCCAGAGGAGAATTTATAAAGTTGAGATCCTTTAACATCCTGACATTCATCACCGATGGTCGATCTAGAAGATGCTCGGGACGAGATACTTCAACAATTGAATGTAGATTGTAGTCGCCGAGATACTTAGAAATCAAGCTCTGAGGAATGGCCCGAGCAGGGAACCAACTCATATCAAGTTTGAATGGTGGCACGGGTAAGTCGAGAAGCCCGGGATCATGGTAGTCCCACAGGTAATGACCCTATTCGAGCTGCAGCACACCTAAGGCATTCAACTAGCCTTGCTTGTAGCCCTCATTATTGGCATTCTGGATACGATCGTCCAAGTGAAAAAGAGCTTCATTGTATCCAGCCATCCAGAACTCCCTGGGCTGTTTGTGGAACTGATATGTTAATCTATCCAGCTGCTTGTGGATATTTTTGATGAAGATATCTTTATTCTCCAAGGTAGACTTCTGAGTGGAGAGCTGCTCTTCCAGGTCCCTGATCTTCTTTGACATTTCAGCCAAAGCCTGGTTCTTCGCCATTAATTGGAAGGCCTGGTTTTCTAAGGCAGACTGAGTCTTCTGTTCCTCGATAGGAATCCGAGGTGCTCTTGCTCGTCCCCGAGGTGCTCTTGCTCGTCCTCGAGAAGATGTGGAAGGACCAGACCTCTTCAAGGTTTCCAACTCATCCTTCAAGTTGGCATTCTCGACCTCTAAGAACGAGAATCCCTCATCGGTCACTGGGATTAAGGCTTTTGAAGAAGAGGCTGCAGACTTCAACTGTGATAGCTCTTTTTGTAAGTTGTTGTTCTCTTGCTCTAGCAACTCGACAATTTGTCTGAACTCCTCAACCTCACCCCTCAAGGTTCTCTCCCTCACCTCGTAGCCAGCAAAGCGCTTCTCGTACCCCTTGTCAGAATTAAGTTGCTGGTAATTCTTCTCGTACCCCTCATGCAATAGGGCAGTGGATTTTTTGTACTGTAGTTGAAGGTCTTTGAGGGTGCCTTGGAGATCCTCGATCATATCATAATAGGCCACATTATTGGCCACCGCTCGATCAAGCAGACACTTCAGATATTGATATGCTTCCACTGCCTGTTCTGAAGCATCTTGGCCGAGGATGTATACAACTTGTGCTGCACTCAGGTCTGTGTGACCAGCCTTAAAATATTCATTACATTATTGCAGCAGCTTTGTATCATGGGCAGATAGCAATTCCATCCTGGCCAAAAACTAGCAGAGAAAGAAAAAGCAGTAATCAATAAGAATCAAGACAAAGTATGAAGATAGACAACAGTATGCAAAAAAGTCCAAGTTTTATTAGATCATAAAGTTCAGAGTTACATATGCTGGGTTACAATTGACAAAAGAAAAATGTAAAGATAAACCCGAATAACTATACACCTTTTCCTTATCTCCCAAAACCTTCTTAGGAGGCTGGGACGAGGAAGTAGGTTGCTCGGAGGGAATGGATAGTTGCTCAGGGAGCACTGGCAATTGTTCGGAGGAAGTAACAATATACTAAAGTTCCTCGGCAGCAGGCTGAACGGCTGGGGGATGATCTCCCATCACCATAGAAGACTCTTCTTAGGCAGCTTCGTCCTCTTCAAGATCTTCTGGGGTTGGAAGGGGACCAGGAATGTGTTGCTGGAAAAGCTCAGAAGATTCATCAACTTTCATTTCCTGGAGAGCAGCAACCCATCCATCCCTAAAGTATTTGAGACTGCCATAGTCCACTTGCGACACCATGGCAGCCAACCCCTTGTTCCAACCCTTGTCCCAGCCAGCGCTGAAGGACTTCTTCACAGCCATCTTCCTCTTTAACTTCTCTGAGGAAAGCCTCTCGGACAGCAGGTTATCAGCAGCTTTCAATTTATTTTCAACCTCCTCCTTCAGCCGACATACTTCTCAAAGTTGAGCCAACTCCTCCTCGGCAGCCTTGAGTTTATTTTCAAACTCTCCAGCAGTCTTGAGCTTCTCTTCGAGCTCCTTATTTGCCTTCTCTAGGGCATTTATTCTCTTCTCCAACTCCTTGGAGGCATCAACAGCTCAAGATTTTTCCTACTCAGTGGAGGCAAGCTTCTTCTCCCATACAGCCTTGTCAGTAGCATATCTCTGGAGAGAATCATCCAAAGACTTGCTAGCTTCTTTCAAAGCTCCCTCCACGCTGGACGAGGAGAATGAAGCTTTAATTGCTTCATCCTTCTTCATAATTATATTAAAGCAGCTCGTCAACTGTAAAAGGAAAAAGAAAACAAGTCAGAAAGAGAAATGACAAAGGAAATATGAAAAGTTCAAAGTAAGAAGAATTACAGAAGCAAGGTGACGAGCAGCTAACAAGGTGACCATGTCCCAAGTAAGGTTTTCTTCAGTACCCTGGACCTCGGGAATGATCCAGGACTTTACCGAGCTCATGGCAGAGCTCGGGGGAACAAAAGTTGGAACCCCAATTCCAGTAACTTGGGGCTCAGAAATGGTGTCAGCCAAATTGATCGAGGAGCTTTTCTTCAGCCTCCTCGGGGGAACAGGAATAAATTCAACTAAGGAAGAACCCTTGGTCGGTGATATTACAATCACCTCTCCAGGAGCAGCAGACATGCTCGGAGCCACTGCGGGCTTCTCGGCAACCTTCACGACAGTAGCCGAGGAAGGTGAATCATTCTTCTTTGTCCCCTCCCCTGGGACATCAAATTTACTTCTTTTTACCTCACCAGAACCAGAGGCAGGTTTATCGAATAGAGTGGGAGGTCTTATTCTCTTCATCCTTTCGCTTAAAGGGACGTGAGATTCAGGCGAGGAGCTGGTGGAAGCTGGTACTGGCTCTGCGTCACTTATTACTGGACGAGCAGTAAAAGAGGTGGTTAGCTCTTGTATTGCAGCAGATATGATGCCGACCTAATATGCTCGTCAGCAACAGATTGATGTAGGCTCCAGATAAGTTTCAAATGCCTTATATTGACATCTTCTTCTTTTGGGCACTTTCTTTTACTGTCAACTGCAAATAAATAAATAAACATTGAAATATCAGTGGCACATTTTATCAAACACAAAAGAAGCATGATTTTAAAATATATAAAATGAAATAAAAATAACTTATCCCATTGCCATAAGGAGGGCATCTGGGACCCTGATAAACTTCATCTCCAGATAAAGGAGCATGTTGCCAATTTTTTATGACAACCCCATGCTCAAAATAATCCCTATTGGCATCAGGGAGATTGACTACTAAGGCTCTATTTAAAAATCTAGTTTTTAAGTAAAAAATGTTATCATTAACTGCCCATCTATAACAAAACATAATCTTAGGAATTCCTATGCGAGTTCCATGGATTTGATTTAATCTATGCACCCCATTAACTATTCTCCATGTGTTGGGGGCTATTCTTACAGGAAAACGTCAAAATACTGACAGAATTCCAAACACAAGGGATTTGGTGGAAAAGAAAATCCACACTCAGCAATAAAAAGACTGGGGAACCAATGTCCCTCAGCCAAACGAAAATAATCAGAAGGCTCCGAAAGCTCTTCCAAAACAACCCAGGAGGGAATGGAAAAATCAGATCAAAACTTATCAAGAGATTCAATAGGGTAAACCGTGATGAATTAAAGAAATGAAGAAGAAGGAAGAAAATCTTACAGAAAAAGAGTGGATCTGATGACAACGGACGATGGAAAAGATGAATACACAAGAGAGAAAGAGACGACGGAAAACTCAAAAGTACAAATTTGAAAAGGTAGAAGACGATGGGAGCGTCTGTGAAGTTTAAATACCTTGCCTTGGGAAATGGTGAAGTAATGATTACAAAAAGAAATAATTACGCTACCGGCGGCTAGAAGAACAAAAAGGGCGCGGCAATCGAAGCGAGAAGAAATAATTAGGCTACCGGCGGCTAAAAAGACAAAAAGTATGCAGAGATCGAGGCGGTTATGAAAATTCAAAAAGCCTGATTCTACGAATTTGGAAAGAGAAATAAATACAAGGGAACCATTCCTAAAAATCAGGAAGACTATTTAAAGCTATCATATTCCGAGAAAGAATGTTCCATACTCCTCAAAATTCGAACTATGAAACATTGGGGGCTTCTGTTGATACCAACTTTAGTCTGCTGACATGGATCAATAAAGTGAAGACACATGGCAGTCTACGTGGCAACAACAAACACTTTCGAGGAACTCACATGCTCCGAGGAACCATACTACAACGAGGAACATTATTTCCCCGAGGAACGAGAACTCTCCGAGGACCTCTTAAGCACCGAGAAGCTTAGGTGGTCCGAGCAACTCAGGCGGTCCGAGCTGCACCTCGAACAAAGCATTAATAGCGAGATAACCAACAGTTTGACTATTCATTAAATGCTTATCATTCAGACGCACACGCTTAAGGAGCATTGAATGTATCACCCTTGCATATGTACATCATTTAATGTATTACCCTTTCACATTACAGCCCCAGGGCTATAAATACATTGTACAATCCTCATTGTAAAGGGACCGGAATTTCTTGAGATAACTTGTAATCGAGAATTCCCATATAAACAGCAATACCAAAACAGTGGAGGTAGGCCATTCTTATAAGGCTGAACCACTTTAAAAATTCTTTGTCTTATTTATTTATCTGTGATTGAATAATTAGAGTGATCTAATTTTTTACATCAACATGACCCAAGGGGATCGAACTGTGGTGGAATACGAAGAGGAATTTACCTGTTAATCGAATTTTATTCCGGATGAAGTCAATACCGAGGAGAAGAGAATCTTGAAGTTCATGGGAGGTCTAAATTTGAGGATTCGACAACACTTATTGGGGAATCCGGCTTTGTTAACATTTGCAGATACGATGAATGATACACTATTACATTTTTAGGATTATCGGTTGCATTTAAAGGGGATAAGGAAATTGGTAGACTCGGGTTCGTCGAGTAAGACGGTCACAGATAGTTCTAACGGGGTACAACAAGTGTTTCAGCAAGCGAATAAGTAGAAGGGAAGGATTTCCTTTATAGGGATTCATAAAAAAAGGTAACACTCAGGAGGCTCACGATTTAATTGTGGCGGATTAAGGCAAATCCTTAAGGGAACTAGTAGCACAATAAAATTTTCTTCAGGGCCAAGCAAGCCAGGGGAACAACAGGGGAGGTCAACAAGGTCGAGGTCGTTCAGGCCAGCGATAAGGATAACCCAGATTTGGGCATTAGGGCTAGAGGACGGGGAACTTTATAAGCCATTATTTTTAGTGTTCTGAGGCGGGACACAGGAAGGTAAATTGCCTACAACAGAATAGGGTGTAGGTGCAAGGAGCTCAGCGGGGTCAGCAAGCACTTTTACCACCTCCGGTGCCCGTTTAGATTGCCCCACCTCCACAAGGTGAATTGTAATATGGAAAAGTGTACAATGTTCAGAATACAACAATACCATAAGTGCAATAGCCTACACCAGCTATTGAGTGTAAGTTCCCTATCCATGGGCGTATGATTAGGGTATTATTTGATACTGGAGCATCCCATTCCTTTATTGTTGTTTATTTTGCACGTGCAGCGGGACTGTTAGAGTCAGCTGAAACTATCCAAATTTGTGGATAATCTCCCTTGGGAGATGGATCGCTTATCCATTTCATTTATAAAGGGGTTAAGGTAGATTTTAGGAGATTATGTTTAGCTGTCGATTTACTTGCATTAGATATGCATGGGTATGACGTTAAGTTAGGCACAGACTGGCTAGTTAGATATCGAGCTATGGTGGATTATTTTGGGAGGTTGATCGTATTTCCTATTCCGGGCCAGGAAATGTTTCTTGTTGTTATGCCTCTTTTGGAGGGAGTTTCAAGCACCCATTTGTATTATATTGAGGAGGAGACTTTTCATTAAGTGGTTGTTTCCTTAGACTCGATTAATGTGGTTCGAGAATTCGCAAACATTTTTCAGGAGATTCCAGGATTTCATCTGAGTCGTGAAATTGAGTTTGTTATAGATTTAGCTACGGGGACTAAGCCAATTGCGTGAGCCCCATACCGTATGGCTCCTATGGAATTGAGAGAGTTACGAGACCAAATCTAGCAGCTTTTGGGCCAAGGTTTAATTCATCGGAGTACATCAGCTTGGGAAGCCTTGTGTTATTTGTGAAGAAGAGGGGTGGTTCTTTACGCTTATGTGTAGATTACCGAGAATTGGATAAGGTGACAATTAGAAATAAATACACGTTGCCTCGTATTAATGATTTGTTTGATCATTTGAGAGGATCCTCTTCTTCTCAGAAATAGATTTGCGTACAGGATATCACCAACTTCATATTAGGGAGGAGGATATCTCCAAAACTTCATTTTTTATGCGATATGGATCCTATGAGCTCTTGGTTATGCCGTTTGGGCTAACCAATGCCCTGGTAGTGTTTATTGATCTGATGAATAGAGTGTTTCGGGATTTCTTAGACAAATTTATAATCGTGTTTATTGATGATATTTTGGTCTATTCTCGGACGAAGGGTGAACATGATGAATAATTGAGGATGGTTCTGCAGACATTACAGGATCATCAATTGTACACCAAGTTCGAGAAATTGGATTTTGGTTACGAGAAGTGAATGTTTGGATCATGTACTGTCAGAAAAGGGTATTTCCGTGGACCCGAGTAAAGTTACAGCAGTGAAGGTTGAAAAGCTGTTACTTATGTCATTTAATTCAGGATTAAACTGTCTAAGTAACTCCGAACTATTGTTTGGAGAACCTCTTTTTCTTTAAATCAAAACGAATTAAATCACAAGATGTGTTTAAAGAAAAATGTACAAGAGATGTTCAAGATTGTGTACCTAGTTTTGAAAACCAAAACTAATATAGTTAAATCAGCTAAATCATCACACCCATAAGAATGAGATGAGGAGATGTAGAAAGATTAAGTACAAGGAGATTTTAAGGTGGTAAAACCTCACCTAACTGAGTAAACATCCACAATGACATCTAAGTCACAAACCAAAAATCCACTAAAACAAAATATACTAGTTAAAAACTATATAACACACATGCACACAAAATAGACCTATACAAGTTTAGAACATGTACCCACTGTTTTGATTCTAACTTTTGTGCAGTTATGATGTCAATATGGCTTTCTCAGTTTGCTAACTTCTGTCACTTTATTCTAGCTTTACGTCGACTCTTGATGTTTCAAGATCTTACAGCCAACACTTCTTATGTTGTAGTATGACAAGTGTTTGTGACAGTGTTTTAACACATGCATGCACACACGCACACTTATTTATAAAAACAAGTACTATCAAATTACAGATCAGATCTAAATGATAAGGTTTTTAGTTTCTCTCTTCTTTAGAAACTATAGACTTTGTTGATCTTTAATATAATCCCAGAATCCAAGGTTACCTTGCTCGAAAGACTGTCAAGGTCTTAAACAATTTCAGGGGTTTTGAAAATGTTTTTTGAAATTGTAAACCACCAATTGCGATTCCAACTAGACCAGGAGTCTTATTTATTAAGAACTAGAAACAGAAAATAATTTGTTGATTTTTGAGAAGTGAAAAACAATTACAGAAAGAAATAATCAACAAGTTAGATTTCTCAAGATGAGAAACTAAAATAATGCAGATCTACGTGTAATATGACATGTAATAGTAAGATCTACTATTTTTATGAAAAAGAAATAGATATCAAACCTAATATATCTAAGTTGGATATAAGATCTCAAACCCAGAGGATTCAACCCACGAATAGATTTCAAACCACTACCAAACTAACTCTCAAACACTCAGGTTTTGTGTTTGGATGTAAACGGATTTTGGAAAGGAAATTAGGGTTTCACGATTTAGGGTTTGCTATCTAGTTTCTCTCTCTTCTCTCTCTTATTTCTCTCTCTCTCTCTCTCATATCTCTTCTCTCTCTCTATTTGGACGAACTGGCAAAGTCTTCAAATACTGAGACTTAACCTCCTTTTATACTCACCAAGGAAGGTTCGAGAATAACTGATCAAATCCAAAGGCTGAGATTATGTCTTAGCCATTTGACTATTATCCAATGGTATAACATCAGCGATGGAAAAGGTATTCATTGATTGGTCTAGAGCGGTTTCACAGGGATTGGGATAAGACGCTGCAGATCGTTGATAAACCAGATCCAAGGGTTGAGATTGCATCAAGGGTTTTGTTTCTTACAACAAACACAAATAAGGACGTTATAATGTAGACATGTGTAAGGCCCAGATGCAACCAAACACGCGTGTTTTCAAAATGATTACACAGGCACCCTGAAGTCTCAAGCGCTTTCAGATTCTACCCAACCAGTAGTCAAAGAATGACCCCAAAAGTTTTAAAACCCAAATTTTAATTTCTAAAAACCATTTAAAAATTATTTAAAAATTTCCAAAAATTATTAAAATCAATTTGAAAGGGAATTAACACACACAACTCACACACAAGGAATCAATGTAATATATGAACAATGTATGCAATCCTACTGTGTGTGTGATTGAGAATTATACCTTCAATTGAATCAAGTGTGGCATTATGAGAAGAATCTGAGGCTCTTTCGTATATAGGGAATGGGACACAAATTTTGTCATAATTTCCAAACTAGATGAGCACTTATACAATGTAGACTCAAGTGAGTCAAGAGTATAAGGTGCTTCAATCTCCCCCTTTGAAAATATGAGATAAAATCTCCTTTGAGTCATCTAGGACTCGTAGGGATACGGAAAAAATAAGAAAAACCTATTCCTATACAAAATCTTTCTACCCATTTCCTAGAAAAAGAAAATTACATAACTCAACTAATTACAAACCAATACCCTAATAACATCTGTTGAATACAACTATACAGATTCCTGCAAATAAGACTAAGATCAAATTTATTAATCAAATGTACAAGAATAATAAACTCATAAGACTCAAAATTCTCCGCCATTTTGTCTCAAATGGACAAGGGAAAAAATACCTAAGTCACACAAGTTTATTCAACACAAACCATTCCTATCGATTTTTGCAAAGACATAAATCTATTTTAATCCAAAGGTTTGGTAAACATATCTGCGAGCTGCAAATTAGTAGGAAGATAATTGGTTTCTAATTCCTTAGTCTCAACTAATTCGTGTATAAAATGATGTCTAATTTTTATATGTTTTGTTCGCAAGTGCTGAAAAAAATTTTAGATATATTAATCGCGCTTTGATTATAACAATAGAGATGCAGTTGGTCTTCTTGAATACCATAATCATTTAACATTTTCTTAAGCCAAAGTAATTGGGCACACCAGCTACCAGCAGCTATGTATTCAGATTCAACTATAGATAAAGAAGTGCAGTTTTGTTTCTTACTACTCCATCCTACCAAATTGTTACCTATATAGTAACACGCTCCTGATGTGATCTTACTATCATCAGTACACCCTGCCCAATCATCATCAATGTATCCTATTATAGTAATAGGAGTATCATTGGTGTACCAGAGTCCTAAATTTAGAGTGATTTTTATATATTTGATGATTCTTTTTACACAAACTAAGTGTCTCTCTTTAGGATTATTTTGATAACGGGCACACACGTAAATTGCATACATAATATCAGGACGCGAGGCAGTAAGGTATAGTAAGGTTCCTATAATACTACAATATAGAGTAGGATCTATGGATTTTCTATTCTCATCCTTAGATAATTTAACCGTAGTACTCATGGGAGTTATAGCTTCTTTGGCACTTTCAAGCCCGAAATTTTTAATAATCTCTAAAGCATAGTTCGATTGCGAAACAAATAAACCTTATGAATTATGTTTGATTTGAAGACCTAAGAAAAATTTCAACTCCCCCATACGAGACATTTGAAATTCTTTATGCATAATTTCAGAAAATGATTTAACTTCTGAAGGGGATGTTGATCCAAAAATGATATCATCAACATAAACTTGAGCTATAATAATATTTTTGTCAAAATTTTTGACAAATAGTGTTTGATCATTTCCAATTCTCTTAAAACCTTTATCTAAGAGAAAATTGGAAAGACGGACAAACTAGGCTCTTGGCGCTTGTTTTAGACCATACAATGCCTTTTTAAGACGATAAACATGGCTTGGATACTGAGGGTCAATAAACCCTTTTGGTTGTTCAACATAGGTCTCTTCAGTCAAGATGCGATTAAGAAAGTATGACTTTACATCCATCTGGTAAAGCATAAAATGCAAGTAATAAGCTATGGCAAAGAGAAGACGAAAAGATTCTAAGCGAGTAACAGGACCAAACGTCTCGTTAAAATCCATTCCTTCAATTTGAGAATATCCTTGAGCCACTAATCTGGCTTTGTTTCTAATGATTATCCCACTTTCATCAGTTTTATTTTTGAATAGCCAACATGTGCCAATAACCTTTTTACGATCAGTCCTATGTACAAGATACCAAACATCATGAATGAAAAATTGAAGAAGTTCTTCCTGCATAGAAGAAATTCATTGAGGGTCATTCAATGCCTCATTTGCATTCTTTAGATCCACAAGGGAAACAAAACATGCATAATGAGCATAGTTTCTTAATTAAGATCTTGTACGTACAGGTTCACAAGGTTTACAAACAACGTTATCTATGGGATGATCTCTATAAACCTAGTTAGGTACTTCAAGTTTCTCAATTGGTAAAGAATCATCTATTTCTGGAGAGTCTTTTTCTAAAACATTTTCATACTCATCCGTAATAATTGGTTCTCCAGTCTTACTCTCAATTGTAGTGTCACTTACAATAATGTTTATGGATTCCATTAAAGTCTTTGTGTGAAGATTATAGACACGGTACGATCTACTATCAGGAGAATATCCTAAGAAAATAGATTTATCTCCACGAGTCCCAAATTTGGATAAGTGTTCTCTGTCTTTACAGACATAATATGTACCACCAAAAGTTTTAAGGTATTTAAGATTGGGCTTCTTCCCATACCATAGATCGTAAGGAGTTTGTTTAGAATTATTCCTAAGATATACCCTATTAATAATGTGACAAGGGGTATGAATTGATTCTACCCAAAACTATTTAGGTAAACACTTGGCATGAATCATAACTCTTGCCATCTCTTGAAGAGTACGATTCTTTCGATCAATAATTCCATTTTGTTGAGGAGTCTTAGGATCACTAAATTCGTGTTTGTAACCATTATAGTCACAATAATCTATAGCACCTGTATCTATGAATTCTCCTCCTCTATCACTACTAATCCTATTTACTTGAGTTTCCTTCTCATTTTCAATACGAAGTAAGATTTTCAAAAAGGTTCTGAATGTGTCTGACTTTTGTTTTAATAAGGATACCCAAGTAAACTTGGTGAAGTCATCTACCATAATTAGAATGTAACTGTGTCCACATAGACTAAAAGTACGAGAAGGACCCATTAGGTCCATATGGATGAGCTCCAAGGGTTTAGAGGTAAGGATATATTTAACTTTCTTATAAGGTGCCTTAACACTTTTCCCTTCCTGGCATGATCCACAGATAATGTTAGAGATAGTTTTAATCTTTAGAATTCCTCTAACTATTTCTTGAGAGGACAATCTACTAAGGCTATCGTAATTTATGTGACCCATCCAATTATGCCATATTTCATTGTCATCCATTTTGGCAATGTTACAGACCTCAGTACTGTTTTGGATAGTATAACAATTGTCAGGAGTCCTGAGTCCTATAATTATGCACTCAACTTTTTCATTTAAAATCTTACAATTATTCTTTGAAAAGGTGACAATATGATTTGAGTCACAAAATTATGAGATACTAAGTGGATTAGCCTTAAGACCTTTTACTTGAAGAACATTTTCAACCAAAGGCATTCTTTCTTCTTGGAGTGTTCCTTTACCAATGATTTGAGATAATACACCATCACCAAAAATAAATTTTCCTTCAGTAAAGTTGGTTTTGTTTAAAAGTTTTATATCATCCCCAGTCATATGTTTTGAATACCCAGAGTCTAAATACCAACCAGAAGGAGTGTGTTCATCTTTTAAAGCAATAATCACAATGTTACACTTCATCTGGGGTAATAGCTCATCTTTTCTAACCCAAATAGCTCTTATTTTGGTTTTGCACATATTTGCTCTCATTTTATAAAACTTGCGAGCATTAGATTTTTGTTGAAAAATATTTTGCGCATGCATTTGGGTTTTATGGAGGATGTGAGCATCTGGTTTAGGAAAGTTCCTATGAATCCTTCTTGTAAATGATCTTTTAGGTTTGGTCTTTCTCTTTCTATAGTTAGAGTTTTTGTTTGGGAGAACATAAATGTTACGGCTTCTCCAAGAGTAGTTAAAGTTTTGGTATAAAGGAGTATTACAGATAGGATTAACCAAACGTATAGAGTATCAACCTTCAAAAGAATGTTCGTATATGTCACAATATGAGCAATACATATTGCTTGAAGAGGGCATCTCCTTCGAAAAGTCTCTAAAATAAGTTTCATGGGATTTTGACGTTGAACCTTATTCCTAGGGAGCACAGTTTGAAATGTATATTCACTCTTCATAATTGGAGGGCAAACGTATTTAGCCTTAGTCAAACTATCACACTTAGAGTGACTTGATTCCCCAATATCAAACTTTTTTTGTTTCTTATCAAACTCATCATTTAAAGCTTGAAAATCTGGACATGTTTCTATAGGTCTTTTTCCACCTGACACAAACTTGATTGGTTCAAAGTTTTTAATTTGTGTCTTGTAATTTGAGAAAAATTATATTCCATTTCAATCATCAGAATTGGTTTTTCAATCAGCAACAAAATCATTAAAACAATTGGAATTATTTTTAAACTTAGCAAATTTTTTGAAAACAATTATTGTCTTTTCTTTAGCTTGTTCCAATTCTAATAATGTCCCTTTATATTTTTTCTCCAGAGTTTCATTTATTTCAATCAAATTTTTCAAGTTTTGATCAAAACTTTTGACTTCATTTTCATGAGTTAGACATTGGGTAGTGTACTCTTCAGCGTTAAGTTTAACCATTAGATTTAGATCATCTAGTTTCTTAGTGAGATCTTTCACTATCTTCTCTAGTCTAGAGCTTTTCTTGAGAGTTTTGGCATAAAGTATGTGAATATCAAGGAGGGCTTCGGTGTCTGAATCACTAAGTGTAGTGTGGGAAGTGACCCCTAAGGATTCAATTCTTGTACTCACACACGCATTGACATCATCATTATCGTTATCCCTTTGACTCACACACACCGCAGTAGAACTAACATTGTTCTCAGAAATTAAAGCATCTAAACCAGTATCAACATGATTCATAACAACAGAAGCAGAGCTACTAGTATCATTCTCATACATAGGCACATGCATATCATCATTATAAACCATCTTGGCAAATAAAGACATGCAAGGATCAAAAACAACAAATGACTCATTTTCCTCATTATCAGAATCACTTGAATCATCCCGTGTCTTGCAAATGTTAGCCCTAGTATGTTTATTGGTCGTGTTCAAGTTAAATCTACAATCTTGTGCTATATGACCCAATTTACCACATCTAAAACATTTAGTATTCTTAAAGTCTTTTTTAGGTCTCATATGAATGTCCTTGTGATGTTTTTCTTGACTTTTCTCATGGGGTTTGTGGTTAGACTGAGTTGGATAATTTGGCTTGCATTGTCTGTTTTCCATTTTAATTTGACAATCTTCTTAAACAGCTTTGACATCAAGGCAATTTGATTATCCAAACTATCTATATCACATTCCTCATCAAAATTATTATTGGGTAGGTTTTATCAGCTTAGAAGAAAAACTCAAATTGGAGCTAGTCTGTTTCCTATGGGACTGGGTTAATTGTTTCTTAAATTCTAGTTCCATTTCCACATTTCTCAGTTTACTACTGAGTAATTCAGGAGTGAGATTTTAGTCACTCATTTCCTCAATATTATATCTTTTGTTATCAAATCTCTGTGGTAATGACCTTAGAATTTTCGAGACAATTTCATGTCTATCATAAGTTATCCCATTAGCATGTAATTTGGTCACAATGTTAGTCAAATTCACGTAAAAGTCATCAAATGACTCAGAGTCTGACATGATTAAAGAGTTATACTGCTGGATAAGCATCTGTGTTTTAGAAGTCTTGACTCTAGTGTCACCTTTATATGCAGTAACCAATGTATCCCAAGCTTCCTTAGAAGTGGTACAAGATGAGATCCTTTTGAACTCATGTTCATTTATAGACATAAAAATGGCATTCTTACCTTTCTTATTGTTCAGAGAGGCTTTCTTCTCTTCTCGAGTAAATTCACTTAATACTTTCTTAATCCACTCATTGCTTCCTTCAGTGGCTGGTTTAGTAGGTTAAGTATATCCATTTTCAAAAATATCCCAGACATCATCTCCCAAGGTTCCTTGTATGAAAGAAACCATCCTTACTTTCCAGTAGGGGAAGTTGTTTCCATCAAAGAGAGGAGGTCTGGACAAGTTACCAAATCTTTCATATTTCTCGTCCATTATTTGATTTTAAGAGAATAATTTCATAAACACAAGATCTTTAAAGAAAATGACCAAATCTCTGATACTAATTAAAAAGTTATTACTTAAGTCATTTAATTCAGGATTAAACTGTCTAAGTAACTCCGAACTATTTTTTGGAGAAACTCTTTTCTTTAAATCAAAACGAATTAATCACAAGATGTGTTTAAAGACAAATGTACGAGAGATGTTCAAGATTATGTAACTAGTTTTGAAAACCAAAACCAATATAGTTAAATCAGCTAATTCATCACACCCACAAGGATGCGATGAGGAGATGTAGAAAGATTAAGTACAAGGAGTTTTTAACGTGGTAAAACCTCACCCAACTGAGGAAACATCCACGGTGACTTCTAAGTCACAAACCAAAAATCCACTAAAACAAAATATACAAGTTACAAACTATATAACACACATGCACACAAAACAGACCTATACAAGTTTAGAATATGTACCCACTGGTTTGATTCTAACTTTTCTACAGTTCTAATGTTGATGTGGCTTTCTCAGTTTCCAGCTTTACGTCGACTCTTGATGTTTCAAGATCTTACAGCCAACACTTCTTGTGTTGTAGTGTGACAAGTGTTTGTGGCAGTGTTCTAACACATGCATGCACACATGCACTCTTATTTATACAAACAAGTCCTATCAAATTACAAATCAGATCAAAATGATAAGGTTTTCAGTTTCTCTCTTCTTTAGAAACTATAGACTTTGTTGATCATTAATATAACCCCAAAATCCAAGGTTACCTTTCTCGGAAGACTGTCAAGGTCTTAAACAATTTTAGGGGTTTTGAAATTGTAAACCATCGATTGCGATTCCAACTAGATCAGAAGTCTTGTTTCTTAAGAACTAGAAATATAAAATAATTTGTTGATTTTGATAAGTGAAAAACATTTACAGAACGAAATAATCAACAAATTAGATTTATCAAGATGAGAAACTAAAATAATGCAGATCTACGTGTAATATGACATGTAATAGTAAGATTATCTGTTTCTATGAAAAAGAAATAGAGATCAAACCTAATATGTCTACGTTGGATAAAAGATCTCAAACTAAAGGATTCAACCCACGAACAGCTTTCAAACCACTACCAAACTAACTCTCAAACACTCTGGTTTTATGTTTGGATATAAATGGATTTTGGAAAGGAAATTAGGGTTTGATGAGTTAGGGTTTACTCTTTGGTTTCTCTCTCTTCTCTCTCTTATTTCTCTCTCTCTCTCTCTATCTCTCTCTCTCTCTCTCTCTATTTGGATGAACTGGCAAAGTCTTTAAATGCTGAGACTTAACCTCATTTTATACTCAACAAAGGAAGGTTTGAGAATAACTGATCAAATCCAAAGGCTGAGATTGTGTTTTGAGGGAGCTCATTAGCATGTTCCATTAGAAGAAATTGAGTTGCAACCGGATATCTCGTATGAGGAGCGACCAGTTGCTATCTTATATCGCAGTGGGTGTAATCTACGATTGAAACTAGTACCTTTAGTTCAAGTTCAATGGGGACACCATAACGCAGATATGTCAACGTGGTAGCGACAAGATGATATGAGAGCCATGTACCCTCACCTCTTTCCATAAGGTATATCTAAATTTCCGAGGGCGGGGGGAGTATGTAATAGTCCTTACTTTTAAGTATTTATTTATTTATTAAATTATCGAGTGTGTGTGATTTATTATAATTGAGAATTGAAATAAGGATTTCAAATAAATATTGATTTGTCTAGAATAGTTAATATTTATGATAATTATATATTTACTGGAATGATATGGTAAATATAATCTTATTTTATGTAATCTCGTTGTATATATGTGTATTGACAGTAGGATTTAGTTACTTCTCAACCGTTGTATGTTTAGTGAATTATCTGAGGTCGAGATATGGCTTTGATATTTCGAGTTTCAAATGAAAATTTGGAGGGCACGGTTGATTTCGGAAGGGCCAAGAAAGTCAAAATAACTTCCCTGGGTTTTTTTTATTGGGTTTTAGAATCTTTTCACTAGTTTGACTCGAATTGGGGTATACAGATGATTATTATATGTGTAGTTTCATTTAAAAATAGGATTACTTTTTTATAAAGGGTTATTAGGCTTAAATGGGTAATTAATCTCAATTAAGAGAAAAAACCCATTTGATAGTGAGAGAACGTGAGTAGAAGAGAAAGAAAAGGAAGTTTGAAAATCTTTGAAATCTCGTAGAATCCTTGACTTGGAGGAAAAATCAGACCCTACAATCTTTGAGGTAAGTGTATTAACTTGCTAAATGTTTAATTATGTGATCTATTTCATAATTAGTGGTATGTATTTGGTAACATTAGGGAAGTATGTGTTAAAACCTAGAATATGGTATAAAAAACAATCCTTGTTGTGTGTACATGGGTTGGAAGGTATAGACATGCTGGTACTCATATTTTGGGTGATTAGGAGAGGAATCATTGTAGAAGGGAGGATTGTTGGATAAATGGGTTAAACTTTCATAGGATACAGAACTGGGCAATCCATACCGGTTCTAAGAATACTGAATCAGTCTGGAGGTTAAAGTTTCTATAAAGATTAAGGAACTGGACCAGTTCATTTTTAGGGAGTAAAGGATCGGTACGGGGGTAAAAAAATTCTATAAGAATTAAGGAACCAAACCAGTTCATTTTTGGGAACCTCCGGTTCGGTCCGGTTACTGTAATCGAGGATTTTGGTACTATTCTTTTCCTAATGATTTAAATACTTAGGAACCCCCTTAAGTTATAGTATAAACATGTTGTGGGGTTGAATGTGGGTATGTTATTACTTGATGAAGGGGTTACCTTGGGTCACTTGTCGAGGCGTATTTATGAGGCTTATATCGCTTCCTTTTTGTAAATCTTCCCTGGAATGGGAATTCTTTCGAGAAGAGTTACAGGCTACTGATCGAGATTTCATGGGTCATTACAAGTGTAAATTGGGGTCGTAATCATAAGTGTGATGAGTTATCAATGAACAATTAAGTGAGTAAATTATAATATATACTTGAGATTTTTGTTTGGATCATTAGCTAGTTTAAGGTACAATATTTACATATAGCGAGTATTAGTAAAATATGTATATACATTCGAAGGTGTGATAGTTTGTATATATATATATAACATGAATGCATATTGGATGTGTAATATATGCTATGTGGTGCATACCCCTCTAGTGCTATCATGGGAAGTTGCGCGATATGAACAACTCCTCTGGCTCGAGGAGCAGGGAGAGTACGATTCCTAGGTCATAGTGTCCATTATTTTACCGTGTGTGAGATAGGGGTATGACATCTTTGGTATGATTATTCTTACCTTTTGGTATGGAACTATGGCAGCTTCCCATACTCTTGTGAATAGGTTTTATACCAAGTCGGTGTGAGAGGTCGACCGTCGGTAACCCAAGATGATAAGTGAGTAATTCCTTGGAATATGATAGCATTGTAGAGACTGTTAGTAGATTTGTATGATGCGTACTATGTTTTGATTTACTTGTTTATTACGTGAGAAATGTATTATTCCCTTTTTAGCACGAGAAGTTATATGTATGATTTTATTTTTTTAGTTAGGAGTTTAGGAGTATGTTCATGGGCTGAGGATCGAACGGATTCCCACGACTAACTATGTTAGGTAGTAGTGTATCGGGTGGGTTCCTTGTGTTGATTTCGCTCGAACGAAACCTAGCGCTTTATTGGAAGTGGGGAAATGTTTGGTCATGAGTTCCTAGGGTAATTTAATCTTACTTAATTAAATAGAATGTTGTATAAAGGTTAATAGGTTATGGTTACGCATTTGGGGGTTATGCTTAGGCATGAAGGGGCAGAGTTCGTAAATATTATGGGAATATTCTTTTGTATGCATAGTCTTGGCAGGGCAATGATTTAATCCGTTTATTGTCTTCTATGGTTCATGTTCCCTTGTATGTGACTGATTTATTGTATGTACTCTCTAAAAAGAAAATTTTTTGGTACTTATTTATTTATTTATTTATATAGGATGGTTATTGGTTTATTTATATTCGTCAGTTGATGCTAAGAATGATACATTTGAGATCCATGTTGTATTTTAGTGTAGGGCTAGCCACCTGTATATTTGAATAGGCGACGTGTCACACTTTTGTTCCTCTTCAAAAACAACGCAATAAGAGTATGTTGTTATTTCAAACTTGAAAGGAGCTGAGTATAACTTATGTTGCTCCCTGAGTGTATGAGTTAAATATATTTTTCAGTTACTCTCTATGTTTCGTGTCTTGCTCTCTTTAACACAAACTTGGTCTTCTTTTGTTAGATGCCAAAACAGTGATTGTTGTTGCAGAATAACTCCTTCAACTTGGAGTGGTCTGAGTGTAACATTAAATGCATATAATCTTTGAGAGAAAAATTGTATCTGATCATCCATGTTTTCGAGATAAATTGCAGACTGATAGAGAGAGAGAGAGAGAGAGAGAGAGAGAGAGAGGTTAGATGCACAAAAAATAAGAAGTGTCCAATGTATCTACAAACATGTGATGTAAGTGTTAGTAGATAGAAAATGAATAAAATATAAAGTGTGTCTATTTTCAAATCATCAATATTCTAACAGATCTTGTCTGAATGAAAACGTGTAAGGTATAATGATCTGCAAGACAAGGATTTTAGTTGGTTATCAGTACGGCCCATGGAAAATATTACAGACCACTTCTGGTCTTTGAAGATTGAGCAAGCGTATGAAATAAACAAGCATTAGTTGTCATCACCTTTATTTAAAAAATATATTCAATTATGTATTATATCAAAAGTAGGACTGATATATAAAAATATGCATGGGTCCAACGGGTATAGACATTTAGATATAAGCTTTATCCAAATAAGAGGATATGCATCTCAAGGAAATAACATATATAATTATAAAAAAGAATTCATGCATAGGTGCTCACCCAAAAGAAATCATTGTTACAATAAATATATTAACACTAAACAAGTATATGATTTAACATTCCATTTGCTTTAACTGAGATGATGTACATTATGTATGATGTAACAATCTGAGTAAAAGATTAGGTAACTATCAAAAACATTTACTAGATAAAATAAATATATAAACAATTAATATAAAGAAGTAATAAATGACAATTTATATAACTGTACGACCTATTATCCATTTTTCATGTATATCAATGTTAGTAAATCAATATCTGAAGCATGTTCAAAGATAAAAATATTCACTTCTAAAATTCACATGGTTGGAATTATATATTGTGGGTACCAGTAGACGTATGGATGGGACAACACAAATATCAAAATTTGAATTTTGATTTAAACAGTTATAAAATGATATAATAAAGTAGTGTTTTTGATAAAAGCTCAAGCCATGGACAAGAGGTAAAAGGTCCACTGTAAAAAATGACAGCTAGAGCAGGTAAAAATATAGACAAAGTTTCACACAATAAAAGGATATATATATTTCAAAAACATATATGGCAACGGTAATATATAAAGTCATAGAAGCTATCTTATCTAAGTCATCATGGGTTCAAGATGTAATTTTACGAAAACAAGTTTTAAAAGCAGTAAGATGTCAGAGGCGTTAATAGTAAATGTATATTTTCTCAATCGCGGGGCCCAATGACAGGGTATAAGAAAAAGTTACTTTTATAAAGGTTTTGGAGAAAAGATTTATATATATATATATATATATATATATATAATATAATATAATATAGTATAATATAAACTATGCGTGGTCCAACAATTATATCAACTGTGATAGATTTGATCAACCTACTGTGACACCCCGCCTAATTAAATACCGAGCGATCACTTCTTTATTAAATTAAAATCAAGGTGAACAGTTGGTTCATTCTTAGCATCACTGTTGAAAAATAACTTTTCCAAATTAAACACCCTAATTAATTAAGCTAAGTGTCAAAACCATTTTTAGACATTTCTTTCCAAATTTTATTTTTATGTAAGCCAACATTTAAATCTTTACATAATTCAATTTTTAAAGAATCACATCACAATTATCCTGGAACATATAATCCAAATGATTTAAACATTCAACAACTAAGTCCCAACATTTAAAACTTAAAGTAAAACATCCAGACAGTAATAAATCCCAAAGTGACAATACTAGAAATAAATGAATCACAATGTCCAATAAAACAACTAGATAATGGAAACGGGCAACACATGCCCAACTGAATAAATATGATAAGAGTGGAATCAAATAAATTAAGTCGTCTAAGCAAGAGGCCTGCAACTCCCACCTAAGCTGCAGCGCATTCCTTTCAAGGGATCCTATGAAAGACGCCCCTGTGGCTGAGCACCTGTAATACATACATATATATACAAGAGAGAAAATAAAATGAAAACGGGTCAGAGCCCGATAGTGAAAATGATTTAAAATTTGTTTAGCAGGTATTTAAAATATTTATAGGCCAATGCAACAACATATTAGTGCGGCAATCCCTTGATAAATTCTCACCTCTCTTCTAATGTGCACGCCTATCGCACTAACTTTCCCAACGGTTTAACTTATCTTATCTTAGGTTACTCGTAAGATTTAGATTGACAATCTCAACTGGTTAAGAAGTAAATTCCGTTTAACACCAAAGTTCTCATTTAAGATTTATTTATTAATAAAGTCTCTCAATAATGTATTACACTTTTCAATCACTTTTCCCAAATTGAAATAATTATTCATATCTTACTTACCATAAACACAGTAGGTCGTTCCCAAATTTCAGAATTTTAATATATATATTAAATACTCATATAATATATATATATATATTCTAACAGCACCCCACATAATAATTATGGTGCGGGCATACTCTGCTATCCAGTCCCCGTATCTCTCGTACTAAGGGAAATACAAGTTCGGAATCACTCTCGAACTGTATTAACACAAACAAAAACAATATTGAGGCGCATCATAGTTTCCAAGTCCAAGAGGTCAGCACATACCCTCACGTCTCTTAGGACATTCCGATTATCGATCCGATAGCCCGTACGTTGGATTCCTATCTTCTAGGGTACGAGTCAATATCTCCCATGAAGGCCCATTCGAGATAAGACTGTCCCAGCGTGATAACCTCAGGGATAGCAAGTAGCGCGGGCATGATTTAAACACGTGTATAATATATGCATACACACAGTCATATAAATATACTACTTTTGCCATATCAAATTTAGGTTCATCTCATAACCCATAATCACGACATTTATCCTTATTTTCACATTATTAGTTATTGCGTATAACGGTTCATCTCTAAATTTAATTTGAGGGATTATTCCAACTCACTACGTAACACTCATGGACTCTATCCAACCAAGTGTAGAATTCAGTAGGTACTCATCTATTTTCCAACGTAGATATTTTACGCGTCTCTCCCTTTAATACACAACCCCATCGTCCCTTATGTGTAAGCATCCCAAAAATGTAAATTTCGTCTTAGATTAAAGGTCTCATAGTTGTTAATAAGTCCTACTGGTCTCCTTTATCTTCCAAAGTATTTTAATAAGGATGCCCAAAGATTTTCACTCATTTAATTTGAATTTTACAATTTAAAAGGGGAAATATGAGTCTGCTAGGAGGGGTCGATCGATTGATGGCAGGGGCTCGATCGATCGAAGCTCTTGGCTCGATCGATCGATCAAGCAGGTATGGCGAATTCTGCAGGAAACCAGTTACGGGTTCTACCATCCAACCTCATCCAAATCAAGATTTTTCACACCCAAACACCCAGAAATTTGTACTACTAACAGTATAAACCCATATTATACAACTTCTACATCAAGCATGCAAATTTTCATCAATAACTATGGACTAATAGGCCAAAAACTCATATTGATCTCAAGAATCCTAGAATTTCTTTAACCTTTTTCCAATCAATATTTTTCCAGAATTTCTTCTTCTAAAACATCATAAATTCGTGGTTCAATCTCTACCTACGAAGGGGGATTTCTAGATTTCCATTTATATCATTACTACATGCAATTTCCTATCTCCAACTTGGGTTTTCTTCCATGAAACTCATCCTAATCAACCCTATACTAATGTAGAAGGGTGTCTACCTATAAAAAAGTAAAAATATTATTTTATTGGAAATACTGAGAAGAAACCCAGGGTCCCGACAGAAACTCATATTGAGCAGGAACCCCCCTCCCCCGGGGTCCCGACAGAAACTCATATTGGGCAGAAACCCCCCAGGGTCCCGACAGAAACTCATATTGAGGAGGAGCCACCCCAGGGTCCCGGCAGAAACTCGTATGGAGAAGGAACCACCCCAGGGTCCCGATAGAAACTCATTGAGGAGGATCCATCCCAGGGTCCCGGCAGAAAATCGTATGGAGAAGGAACCACCCCAGGGTCCCGACAGAAACTCATATTCAGCAGGAACCCTAGCGCCGCTGCAAGTGTTAGCACCGCTGCAAGGGTCAGCGCCGCTGCAAGGGTCAGCGCCGTTGAAAGTGTCAGCGCCGCTGCAAGTGTCAGCGCCGCTACGAGGGTCAGCGCCGCTTCAAGGGTCAGCGCCACTAAAAGTGTCAGCGCCGCTGCAAGGGTCAGCGCCACTGCAAGTGTTAGCGCCGCTGAAAGTGTCAGCGCCACTGCAAGTGTCTACACCGCCGCAAGGGTCAGTGCCGCTTCAAGTGCCAGCGCCGATGCAAGTGTCTGTGCCAATGCAAGGGCCAGCGCCGCTGCAAGTGTCTGCGCCGCCGCAAGGGTCAGCGCCGCTTCAAGTGCCAGCGCCGCTCCAAGCGTCTGCGCCACTGCAAGGGTCAGCACAGCTGCAAGGGTCAGCGCCGCTGAAAGTGTTAGCGCCTCTGCAAGTGTTAGTGCTGCTGCGAGGGTCAGCGCCGCTGAAAGTGTCAGCGCCGCTACAAGTGTCATCACTGCTGCAAGTGTCAGTGCCACTGCGAGGGTCAGCGCCACTGAAAGGGTCAGCGCCGCTGCAAGCATCAACGCCGCTTCAAGGGTCAGTGTCGCTTCAAGTGCCAGCGCCGCTGCAAGTGTCAACGCCGCTGTAAGTGTAGGCGTCACTAGGGTCAGCGCCGCTGTAAGGGTCAGTGCCGTTGTAAGTGTTTATGCCGCCGCAAGGGTCAGCGCCGCTTCAAGTTCCAGCGCCGCTGCAAGGGCCAGTGCTGCTGCAATTGTGTGTGCCGTCGCAAGGGTCAGTGCCGCTTCAAGTGCCAGCGCCGCTTCAAGTGCCAGCGCCGCTACAAGTGTGTACGCCGCTGCAAGGGCCAGCGCCACTGCAAGTGTCTGAGCCGCTGCAAGGGTCAGCACCGCTTCAAGTGCCAACACCGCTACAAGTGTCTACGCCACTGCAAGGGTCAGCGCCGTTGGAAGTGACAGCGCTGCTTCAAGGGTTAGCGCCGGTTCAAGTGCCAGCGCCACTGCCAGTGTCAGCGTCGCTGCAAGTGTCAACGTCGTTGCAAGAGTTAGCGTCACTAGGGTCAGCGCCGCTGCAAGTGTCTGCGCCGTTGCAAAGGTCAGTGCCGCTTCAAGCGCCAGCACCACTGCAAGTGTCTGCGCCGCTGCAAGGGTCAGCGCCGCTGCAAGTGTTCGCGCCGCTGCAAGGGTCAGCGCCGCTTCAAGTGTCGACGCCATTGCAAGTGTCAGCACCGCTGCAAGTGAACGCCGATGCAAGGGTCAGCGCCACTAGGATCAGCGCTACTGCAACCCTCAGCGCCACTACAACAAGGGTCACTGCAGAAATGTTATTCGAGAAGTGCCGCTACAAGGGTTTCGGCAGAAACTCATATTGAGGGAGTAGATATCACAAGAAACTCCTCATCATGAAACATCAGTCTCTAAATGAACAACATCACTAACACTTTACTTTCTTGTACAGGTTGCCTAGTCGAGCAAGCAGGGCTCGAACAGGCGCGTTGGGACCTCCCAGGAGTTTTGGCTTGGCGGCTGAGGGACAAGGTATGTTGAGCAAGCTCAACCACTTAGCACTATAGTATTGAGAGAATACTAGTAGGAGACCCTAGGGTCACCCAGTCCTAACACACCTCACACTTAGTCACAAGTGAAGTGAGCAGCCAAAGGGCTGGCTGCTCGAACTGTTTATAAAATAATTTTAGAGGAGAGGGTCCTCTAAACCCCTCTCAAGAAAAATGATTTTAGAAGGGGGTCCTCGAGACCCCCCTCAAGCTTGCAAATATTTTAGAGGAGGTGGTCCTCTAGACCCCCCCTCATGTTTACAAAGTTTGTATCAAAGTTACCGTTTCAAAAGATATTTAGCAAATCAGATATTTTGTCTCCATTAGAAGACATATTTGCTTTTGAACTTTGGTCGGTGCCAGGGGGCATCTGCCAGAGGGGACAGGCAGACCTGCCTGCAGGTAGGGACAAATAGTACACTGCAGACTTTGTCCCTCCCCAACCCTCTAAGTTTTGGCGCCAAAAGTGCCAACCCAGCCTTAGTGCCCAAGTATAAATAGGACCCCTGGGCAAGGTCATAGACAAAAAAAGGGAGACAATAGAAATTGCACTCTTACTCTGCTAAAATATCACCAGACCTACCTAGTATTCTCTCCCTGCTCATTCTCATAGTGCTGAGTGTCTTGTTCCTTCACTCCCCACTGACAGCCATCACTCTCAGGTGTTTCCCTTAAAAAAATTGTTATTTTTGCTGTGAAAGTTCATCTTCTTGTAGGGAGTGAGTTGAAGCTTGATTTCCATTATTACCAGAAGGGGAAGTTTTCTTCAGAAGTTGCACCAGGAGACCTTGAAGACCTTGGAGGCAACCTCCATTGGAGTGGGTCACGCCTCACCCTTTCCAGTTATTCATAGACCCCAGTCTCACTACCCTCCTACATTTGGCGACTCCGCTTGGGAGGTATCCTCACTTCCATGGACAAAGAAGGTTTTAATGTTTCTAGGCATCTAGTGTTTGAAGACTTTCCATCTGGAAATGGAGCTCAAACAGACAAGGCCACTCAGGTGGATGTGGTGGTGACCGGAGCAAAGGTACCTGCTCCTCCGGGAGGGCAGACCAGCTCACCGGCAGCAGCTCCGGTGGTAGAGGCTTATGAGTATGTTTTTTTAGACTTGGCAAGTTTGGGTTAAGATTGTGTAACACCGCAAGAAACCCCCTCTAGAGGGGCAGCCGTTCCCACAGTGATTCCGGTAGAAGTAGCTCAGCCACAAAGGATGGCGCTGGAACAAGTTATGAAAATCGTCAAGTTCACTGGCAGAACCCCCGGAACCCTAAGTGTTTGGCTAGGAATTCGGTATGGTCGAGGAACTCCTCTCGCTCAATGATAGCGATGAGGAACCCTTAAGAAAAGAACCCACGACAACAACATCTAACGACGAGGGACCCTCGGCAGTGGGTCCCATAGTGGAAATCCCAAAAGATGGAAAACCTCTAACTGGCGAGGGGGTCGCGACGAACTCACTGGAAAGGGGGTCGCGACGAACCCTTGTCCAGCAGCACACCCCCATAGTACTAACAGTCAGCGACACACACCCCGTCGCCAAGAAGGAAGTGGAAGTGGCGACCCCTGTAGAAACAACAAATCACTAAGAACCCAGGGGCGAGGAGCCCTGGGTACCTCTCGTCGTCAATAAAGTGTCCATGGCAGCAGCAGCATACTCTCCATAACGCCAATAATGGGCGAGATACCCTGGGTCGTGGAACCTTCGACGTGATAAGAGGTCGAGACCCCCCACCAGAAATAAATGGCAAATTGCGCATCTCCCCAAACGCAACACGACCAGTCAAAAAATCGTCAACACCACAAGGGGTCGAGACACCCTGGGTCGAGGAACCCTCAACGTAATAAGATGTCGAGACACCCCCAATTTCTGACGAGGGACCCGTGTACGTGATGCCAAGCCGCGAGACCCCCGGCCGCTGACGAGAGGCCACCATACTGTCATAGGCCGAGACCCCTATTCCTGAAAAATTCAAAGGCGCCGAGACACCACTTCCCAAAGAAACTAGGGCTTTGAAGAATCCAAGGTAACTGGCGAGGGATCCTCGGACGTAGGGTCGCCTCGCGGCAAACCACGGGTCGAGAACCCCCTTCTTCAGAAAAAAATCATGGGCGTCGAGACACCCAAGGTCGAGATACCCCCATCAACGCCAACATATGCCGAGACACCACTGTCTAAAGTAACTAGGGCTTTCGAAGAATCCAAGGTAACTGGAGAGGGATCCTCGTACGTAGGGTCGCCTCACGGCAAACCACGGGTCGAGACCCCCCTTCTTTAGAAAAAAAATCATGGGCGTCGAGACACCCAAGGTCGAGATACCCCCGTCATCGCCAACATATGCCAAGACACCATTATCCAAAGCAACTAGGGCTTTCGAAGAATCCAAAGTAACTGGAGAGGGATCCTCGGACGTAGGGTCGCCTCGCGGCAAACCACGGGTCAAGACCCCTCTTCTTTAAAAAAAAATCATGAGCGTCGAGACACCCAAGGTCGAGATACCCCCGTCAGCGCCAACATATGTCGAGACCCCACTCCCCAAAGCAACTAGGGCTTTTGAAGAATCCAAGTTAACTGGCGAGGGATCCTAGGACGTAGGGTCGCCTCGCGGCAAACCACGGGTCGAGACCCCCCTTCTTCAGCAAAAATCATGGGCGTCGAGACACCCCTTCTTCAGCAAAAAAATCATGGGCGTCGAGACACCCTTCTTCAGAAAAAATCATGGGAGTCGAGACACCCTTCTTCAGTAAAAAAATCATGGGCGTTGAGACACCCTTCTTTAGAAAAAAAATCATGGGCGTCGAGATACCCTTCCTCAGCAAAAATCATGGGCGTCGAGACACCCTTCTTCAGTAAAAAAATCATAGGCGTCGAGACACCCTTCTTCAATAAAAAAAATCATGTGCGTCGAGACACCCTTCTTCAGCAAAAATCATGGCGTCGAGACACACTTCTTTAGCAAAAAAAATCATGGGCGTCGAGACACCCGAGGTGGAGATACCCCTTGTCAATGCCACAAGTTCGCGAAAGGTTGAGGAATCCTGTCAGTGCCACAGCGCCAAGGTGTGAGGAACCCAAAAAAATAATACAGATATTAGGGGCAAGACCCCCTGTCAATGCCACAAGTTCGCAAAAGGTTGAGGAACCCTGTCAGCGCCAAGGTGCGAGGAACCCAACACACAAAAAAATAATACAAATATTAGGGTCGAGACCCCCCATCCAAACAAAGCTCTACCAGGCAAGACACCCTCGGGCACGAGGAACCCGAGGTACTATAAGCGGTCAAAGAACTCAAAATTACCGTAATTATTAGGGGCGAGGAACCCACCTCGGCTGGCGACGATCGCAAGAAAAAAACCGTCGGCGCTCGAGGAACCCCTTATGGGGGCGTTAGGAGATGAGGCTAAGAGTGTGGAGGAGATAGCTATGGTGGACAAAAAAACCCAAGCGAGGGATGCGCAACAGTTACACCCCTCAACGAGGAACCCATACCAGATAATGTTCCAAAACCAAAGGTTTCACCAACACTGGCCCAGAAAAGATTTGGGAACAAAATTTGTTCCTCTAAACGTGGTACCCCCGGTCGAGGAACCCATAAAAAAAATGAAGTCCCAAATTGTGGTGAAATCAGAATGGTGTCAACAGCGGCCTCCACCGAGGGACCCTCGTTCCTTATGTCTCACCAACAGTGGCTCCTAAAGATTTGGGATCAAAACTCATCTTTCTAGATGAGATACCATGATTGAGGAACCCAAAAGTAATAAAGTCCCAAAATTAGAGGAACGCTTGTTTGAAATTTTTTTATTCCTCACATGAGGAACCCACGGGCACAATCTCCAGGTGATGAAACCCCATAGGCAACACCTCACATGAGGAACTACCAGTAGCTCTATATTCCAATGAGGAACCCATTGAAGAAGGGGCTTGGGGACTCTAAGAGAAGAACCCTCATCACTAAATAAACCCCTCCTTCGCAGTGACAAGCGAGGAACCCAGAAGCAAGGAGCCCTCCTCAATAACCCGTGGATGCGAGGAACCCACAATAAATTCAGTTCTAAGAATGGGACTTTCACGCAAGGAACCCCCACCATTACAGGCAGTGGCGAGGGACCTATAGCGGCCCTCGCCCCAAAATTTAACCCATCGTCAACGGACATCCTCACCACTACAGCTAAGAAGGTACTATGCCTAACTCTTCCCAAGTTTCATTTTCTTAAAAGAAGGGCAGAACCTCTACTAGATTAGAAGAGGGCCCATGATATAAGGAACTTTCCTCATCATACTTGGGGGGATATCCAACCCAAAAGTAAAAGTATAGTGAGTAAAGTCCCTAAGACCCGATAGGACCAGCAGGAGGTTATCCTCCTAGTAATAATAATAATAAAAAAATCACTACGCTTTTTTTATTATTCAATATAGATTTATAGCCTAGAGAACAAGTCCTAACCTCTGTTCTCAAGAAAACTTTACTTGTCCAATTTTCAGAAAATAGGGAGAAGCGGGTCTACCCCCCTCTCTAACCTTGTTATTTTTATGAGACAAAAAGGTTCCTAAGAAAAGTCTTGAATAAGCGCCCTTGCAGACCAAGCGATATTTTTTGTATAAACAAATAATTATTTCTTTATTTATGATATATGTGAAATTTTATTCAAAGTTTGTGGAAGGAGAAGGGCTAACCCATCTCTTAGTTACTTCCCAAGAAATGAATATGCATAAAAAAATGGGGTTGCACTAAAAGTACCGCACAGTCACACGTACGCTAAAAAAAATATATAAACTGCTCAGCTATATGCAAGAAGTACCCCGCAGCTAGAGGGGCCGCTTCCAAATTTCAACTTGCTCAGTTATATGCAAGTACCCCGCAGTTAAAGGGGAAACTTTTAAAATTTTAAACTTGCTCAGCTATACGCAAGTACCCCGCAGTTAGAGGGGTAACATCCAAATTTTTACTTGCTCAGTTATATGCAAGTGCCCCGCAGTTAGAGGGGAGCTTCAAAATTTTAACTTGCTCATCTCATATGCAAATACCCCACAGTTAGAAGCGGGAAGTTCAATCTTGAGGTTCTCATAAAAAAAAGAGTAACTCAAAGTATTGAGCAACTCCAAGTATACATATAAGTAATGACAGTTTAGTACCTAAGGCTCCAAAGGCATAGGAGCGCTTACAGTCTTGAGCAACTGCCAAGTATAAATATAAGGTGCGACTGTTTAGCACCTAAGGCTCTAAGGGCACCGGAGCGCTCACAGTCTTGAGCAAGTGCCAAGTATAACATAAGGTGCTCCAGATGAGCACCTAATGCTCCAAGGGCATCGGAGCGCTCACAATATTGAGCAAATGCCAAGTATAAACGTAAGGCTCCAAGGGCACCCGAGCGCTCACAGTCTTGAGCAAGTGCCAAGTATAAATATAAGGTGCGCCAGTTGAGCACCTAAGGCTCCAAGGGAATCAGAGTGCTCACAGTCTTGAGCAAATGCCACGTACAAACGTAAGGTGCTCCAGATGAGCAACTAAGGCTCCAAGGGCACCGGAGCACTCACAGTCTTCAACAAATGCCAAGTATAAATATAAGGTGCGCTAGTTGAGCACCTAAGGCTCCAAGGGCACCGGAGCACTCACAGTCTTGAGAAAATGCCAAGTATAAATATAAGGTGTGCCAGTTGAGAACCTAAGGCTCCAAGGGCATCAGAGTGCTCACAGTCTTGAGCAAATGCCACGTACAAACGTAAGGTGCTCCAGATGAGCAACTAAGGCTCCAAGGGCACCGGAGCACTCACAGTCTTGAGCAAATGCCAAGTATAAATATAAGGTGCGGCAGTTGAGCACCTAAGGCTCCAAAGGCACCGGAGCACTCACAGTCTTGAGCAAATGCCAAGTATAAATATAAGGTGCGCCAGTTGAGCATCTAAGGTTCTAAGGGCACCAGAGCGCTTACAGTCTTGAGCAAGCGTCAAGTATAAATGTAAGGTGCGCCAGTTGAGCACCTAAGGCTCTAAGGGTACCGGAGCACTCACAGTCTTGAGCAAATGCCAAGTATAAATATAAGGTGCGCCAGTTGAGCACCTAAGGATCCAAGGGCACCGGAGCACTCACAGTCTTGAGCAAATGCCAAGTATAAATATAAGGTGTGCCAGTTGAGCACCTAAGGTTCTAAGGGAACCCGAGCGCTCACAGTCTTGAGCAAGCGTAAAGTATAAATATAAGGTGGGCCAGTTGAGCACCTAAGGCTCTAAGGGTACCGGAGCGCTCACAGTCTTGAGCAAGCGTCAAGTATAAATATAAGGTGAGACCGTTTAGCACCTAAGGCGCCAAGGGCACCGGAGTGCTCACAGTCTTGAGCAACTTCCAAGTATAAATAAAAGGTACGACAGTTTCATGCACAAGTATCTCGACATTACAAGACACTTCTGCACGAGGGGGCTAATATTGAGAAGTCCTCAAGCAAGTGAACAAATAGTAAAATAACTTGGAGTGTGGGGTTCCATTTATAGTGGCTCCACCTGCCCAAGATTGCAAGTTTGACAAAAAATAGCCTAGGGCGAGGGAATCCACCTTGAGTGCCCTTTCTTCCCAAACATGATGCTGCAGAAAAGCACTCAGGGCGAGGGGCTCACCGCGAGTAACCCTTCCGCCCAAGATAGAATGCCACAGAAGAAGGCCAAGGGCGAGGGGCTCACCGCGGGTAACCCCTCCGCCCAAGATAGAAGGCCACAGAAGAAGGCCAAGGGCGAGGGGCTCACCATGAGTAACCCCTCTGTCTCAGATAGAAGGCCACAGAAGAAGGCCAAGGGTGAGGGGCTCACCGCGGGTAACCCTTACGCCCAATATAGAAGGCCACAGAAGAAGGCCAAGGGCGAGGGGCTCACCGCGGGTAACCCTTCGCCCAAGATAGAAGGCCACAGAAGAAGGCCAAGGGCGAGGGGCTCACCGAGAGTAACCCCTCTGCCTCAGATAGAAGGCCACAAAAGAAGGCTAAGGGCGAGGGGCTCACCGCGGGTAACCCCTTCGCCCAAGATAGAAGGCCACAGAAGAAGGCCAAGGGCAAGGGGCTCACCGCGAGCAACCCTTCCGCCCAGGATGGAAGGCCATAGAAGAAGGCCAAGGGTGAGGGGCTCACGGCGCGTAACCCCTCCGCCCTAGAAAAAGGGCCACAAAAGTAGGCCAAGAACGAGGGGCTCACCGCGAGTAACCCCTCCGCCCAAGTTGATACCCAGATAAGGAGGTCCACTATAAGTGGCCTCATCTACAAAACTTGGGATGAAGTGACAGGACTTTTAATGACCCTAAGGGGGGAATGATGAAGGAACCCTAGGGTTCCCCCCTAAAAAAAAAATCGACTTTATGGCGTACAAAGCATTTTTGGTCTACCCAACCTAAAAAAATTTGCACGAGGGGCTAATGTAGAAGGGTGTCTACCTATAAAAAAGTAAAAATATTATTTTATTGGAAATACTGAGAAGAAACCCAGGGTCCCGACAGAAACTCATATTGAGCAGGAACCCCCCGGGGTCCCGACAGAAACTCATATTGGGCAGGAACCCCCCAGGGTCCCGACAGAAACTCATATTGAGGAGGAGCCACCCCAGGGTCCCGGAAAAAACTCGTATGGAGAAGGAACCACCCCAGGGTCCCGACAGAAACTCATATTGAGGAGGAGCCACCCCAGGGTCCCTGCAGAAACTCGTATGGAGAAGGAACCACCCCAGGGTCCCGACAGAAACTCATATTCAGCAGGAACCCCAGCGCCGCTGCAAGTGTCAGCGCCGCTGCAAGTGTCAGCGCCGCTAAGAGGGTCAGCGCCGCTGCAAGCGTCAGCGCCGCTTCAAGGGTCAACGCCGCTGAAAGTGTCAGCGCCGCTGTAAGTGTCAACGCCGCTGCAAGAGTCAGCGTCACTAGGGTCAGCGCCGCTGCAAGTGTCTGCACCGTCGCAAGGGTCAACGCCGCTTCAAGTGTCAGCGCCGCTGCAAGTGTCTACACCGCTGCAAGGGCCAGCGCCGCTACAAATGTCTGCGCCGCCGCAAGGGTCAGCGCCGCTTCAAGTGCCAGTGCCGCTGCAAGTGTCTGCGCAGCTGTAAGGGTCAGCACAACTGTAAGGGTCAGCGCCGCTGCAAGTGTCAGCACCACTGCGAGGGCCAGCGCCGCTGAAAGTGTCAGCGCCGCTGCGAGGGTCAGCATCGCTACGAGCGTCAGCGCCGCTACGAGGGTCAGCGTCGCTGCGAGCGTCAGCGCCGCTTCAAGTGTCAGCGCCGCTATAAGTGTCAACGCCGCTGCAAGAGTCAGCGTCACTAGGGTCAGCGCCACTGCAAGTGTCTGCGCCGCCGCAAGGGTCAGTGCCGCTTCAAGTGCCAGCGCCGCTGCAAGTGTCAGCGCCACTGCAAGGGTCAGCGCCGCTACAAGTGTCAGGTCAGCACCGCTGAAAGGGTCAGCGCCGCTGCAAGCGTCATCGCTGCTTCAAAGGTCAGCGACGCTTCAAGTGCCAGCGATGGTGCAAGTGTCAACACCGCTGCAAGTGTAGGCATCACTAGGGTCAGAGCCGCTGCAAGGGTCAGTGCCATTGCAAGTGTCTGCGCCGCCGCAAGGGTCAGCGCCGCTTCAAGTGCCAACGCCGCTGCAAGTGTCTGCGCCGCTGCAACGTCCAGCATCGCTGCAAGTGTCTGTGCCGCCGCAAGGGTCAGCACTGCTTCAAGTGCCAGCGCCGCTACAAGTGTCTGCGCCGCTGCAAGGGCCAGCGCCGCTGCAAGTGTCTGCGCCGCTGCAAGGGTCAGCGCCGTTTCAAGTGCCAACACCGCTGCAAGTGTCTACGCCACTACAAGGGTCAGCGCCGTTGGAAGTGACAGTGCTGCTTCAAGGGTCAGCGCCGGTTCAAGTGCCAGCGCCACTGCCAGTGTCAGTGCCGCTGCAAGTGTCAACGTCGTTACAAGAGTTAGCGTCACTAGGGTCAGTGCCGCTGCAAGTGTCTGCGTCGCTGCAAGGGTCAGCGCCGCTTCAAGCGCCAGCGCCACTGCAAGTGTCTGCGCCGCTGCAAGGGCCAGCGCCGCTGCAAGTGTTTGCGCCACTGCAAGGGTCAGCGCCGCTGTAAGGGTCAATGCCGCTGCAAGGGTCAGCGCCCCCAGGGCAGCGCTACTGCAAGCGTCAGCGCCACTACAACAAGGGTCACTGCAGAAATGTTATTGGAGAAGTGCCGCTACAAGGGTTTCGGTAGAAACTCATATTGAGGGAGTAGCTATCACAAGCAACTCCTCATCATGAAACATCAGTCTCTAAATGAACAACATCACTAACACTTTACTTTCTTATACAGGCTGCCTAGTCGAGCAAGTAGGGCTCGAACAGGCGCGTTGGGACCTCCCGGGAGTTTTGGCTTGGCGGCTGAGGGATAAGGTATGTTGAGCAAGCTCAACCACTTAGTACTATAGGATTGAGAGAATACTAGTAGGATACCCTAGGGTCACCCACTCCTCACACACCTCACACTTAGTCACAAGTGAAGTGAGCAGCCAAAGGGCTGGCTGCTCGAACTGTTTATAAAATAATTTTAGAGGAGAGGGTCCTCTAAACCCCTCACAAGAAAAATGATTTTAGAAGGGGGTCCTCGAGACCCCCCTCAAGCTTGCAAATATTTTAGAGGAGGTGGTCCTAGAGACCCCCCCCTCAAGTTTACAAAGTTTGTATCAAAGTTACCGTTTCAAAAGATATTTAGCAAATCAGATATTTTGTCTCCATTAGAAGACATATTTGCTTTTGAACTTTGGTCGGCGCCAGGGGGCATCTGCCAGAGGGTACAGGCAGACCTGCCTGTAGGTAGGGACAAATAGTACACTGCAGACTTTGTCCCTCACCAACCCTCTAAGTTTTGGCACCAAAAGTGCCAACCCAGCCTTAGTGCCCAAGTATAAATAGGACCCCTGGGCAAGGTCATAGACAGAAAAAGAGAGACAATAGAAATTGCACGTTACTCTGCTAAAATATCACCAGACCTACCTAGTTTTCTCTCCCTGCTCATTCTCATAGTGCTGAGTGCCTTGTTCCTTCACTCCCCACTGACAGCCATCACTCTCAGGTGTTTCCCTTAAAAAAATTGTTATTTTTGCTGTGAAAGTTCATCTTCTTTCAGGGAGTGAGTTGAAGCTTGAGTTCCATTATTACCAGAAGGAGAAGTTTTCTTCAGAAGTTGCACCAGGAGATCTTGAAGACCTTGCAGGCAGCGTCCATTGGAGTGGGTCACGCCTCACCCTTTCCAGTTATTCATAGACCCCAGTCTCACTACCCTCCTACAACTAACATGAGTGATGCATTAACGAAAATAAGCAAGATAAACACTTGCTTGGAAATTTCAGAATTCTGATTTGTGGACGATTTTGGTGTGGTTGCGTTCCCCGTCGCGCGATCTATGCGTTGGTGGTGGTGGCGGTGCAATCGGGTGACTTTTTGGCCTTGGATTGCTTGGAAAGCTTTCTCCTTCCCTCTCCTATGGCCGTTCTAAAGTTTTGAGTCTGATAACCCTAAAGGACTCTTCCAAATGGCTGTTATAGCCTAATAATTTTCGTGGGTTTAATTACCCAAAAATACAAAATGTCTAAAATGCCCTCCCGGGGTGCTAAATGGGCCATAAACGCCTCGAGACCCAAACTAAACCCCCAAGTACACTTTTCTGACTATCTCTACCCTTTTGGACACTTTGGCTCGCTCAAAACGACCATACGAGCAACTTATAATTTATTCACTTTTATTAATCAATATTTAGTCCCGACGCGACATGGGCGCGTCCCGAGTCAAATTTCCAAAATTGTCATTTTATTCACTCGTGACATTTCATAGAACCAATATTATATCACTTTACTCATTTGTAATATTCAACAAGTTTCCCATAATTACTAACTCACATCACGTTAATAATTATAAAGTAATTAATTTTTTGAATTTATACTAAATTAATAACTCACATTAAATTTAATAAATACCCAAATTAATAAAGCATAAAAATACGGGGTATTACACCTACTACACCAAAGTCAAGGCCAGTTATAAAAGTTACATAATAGATATGACATCAAAGGCATGCGTGAAGATTTTTGACAAAGCAATGTGATGAGATATGTTTGAAAGGAAATAAAGGTATTGATTAGAAAAGTGAGTAATAAGAAATTTGACCAAGGTCATATATGAGTTTGTTTCATTTTATGCCCTTTTAACATCAATTATACTATGTACAAATATACAAATGTCATAGATATATAGAACGTGTCAAACTGACCGAGTACATATTATTTATAGTATCTATCACACACACACACACATACACACACACACACACACACACACACACACACACACACATATATATATATATATATATATATATATATATATATATATATATATATATATATATATATATATATATATATATATATATATATATAGAGAGAGAGAGAGAGAGAGAGAGAGAGAGAGGAAGGCTCACCTACATCACATCTATTTCTAGGCTCTAGGAAACTTTTTTTCCAAAATTTTTATTTTTCCCTTGAAATTAACATTCTATTCAAGCCATATTCCAAAAATTAGGTCAAAATACATTTTGTAGTTATTTTTAAAAAATTCACAAAAAAATGCTGGCGCAGACCCTTATAAAAAATGGTTTTTAAGGGACTACAACTAGGTGTGATGTATGGATAATGTATAGAGCATGATGTAGGTGAGCTTTCTCCTATATGTGTGTGTGTGTGTTTGTGTGTGTGTGTGTGTGTGTGTGGAATCATCAAAATCAATATATTATATTAAACTAAAATAAACATTAATTATAATTAAGATAATTAAATATTAAATAAAGGGTTAATTACATTTTCATTTAACAGTCAGTCCTTTATCAAAATAAATAGGAATATCATTTGGTTCATTCTTAGCATCACTATCGAGACATTTTAAATTGCTAACCACCAATGTTAAAATAAGTCAGTGCCAAATTTCATCTTTCATTAACATATAAAAACATGCAGAAATAAATAATATAATCCATTCACACAATCATATAAGTATGAAGCATCGCAAGATAAATATATAAATAATAAATACCAAATAAACCATCGGTTCCAAATGTAATATCCAAACCACGAGTCTACTGAAATAAAACTGAATCTAAATACCCAATCTGATGAATAAAACTGAAAGGATGTATCAACTTAAGGGGAAACATGCCAAATGAAATATTGAATCATAAATCCTAATCTAGGTATGAATAACTAAAGTGTCTACACAAATCATGCATGCCTCCACCAGTTCTTTAGCTACGCATCCTTGGAATGAGTTATCAAGCTTGGCGTCCCCGTGTCTAGACACCTAAAATGTTTTAAAAATAGATTTGACATGGGTCAGAGCTCAAAAACTTTGAAAAACATATAGTAAGTGTTTAAAAGAAGCTATTAGATACAAACATTAGTTCCACGTACACTCCCTTGAGTTCTTCACCTCTCAAATAAAGTGCACACCTAACGTCTCTTATTTTACCCACCTAGTTATGATACCCAACCTAACTAGACCTAAGTATCTAACTAACCACAACAGGTTTAGCTCTCCCATACTGACCATATGATATGCTACCGTAAAGCCAATAATTAATATAGGAAAATATTATTATTGCACCGTTAAATTAAGTTTCTCATACATAATTTTTTTAGATATATACTATCTATCTTTTGTACCATCACACATAAGTAGAATAATCACACTTGTAATATTACCACACTATCACATATACAACTACATCATCCCTCGAAATGTCCACCGTAATTCATGCATACTCTGCTATCAAGCCCATGTACCTTTCGTTCTAAATCAAGGATTATTGGTTCAGAATGTTTGCTCGAACCATAAATAAAACAACACACAATGGTGGAAACTATAGTTCTAAGCCTTTGGACTACGCATATACATAACATACCCAAATAACTTGCCAGCTCTACTAATACACTCGCACATATTAAGCCTACCTAATTTCTAAGGCACACATCCACACCTCACTGGAATCGTCGAGGTGGGGTCACCCTCTGTGCGGAACCTCCCGTGATAGCATGCAACGTAGGTATGTGCACACGTACAATAAAGCTCATAATAGGTATTCACACAACCCATATATATATCTAGTATAGGTGTACACTCAACCAATAATATATCTTGTACGTAGAATTTATATCTCTCGAATACTCGACATACTAATGATTCGCACATAGTATTATATTTGTATTTTTTTAGTATCACTCACTACCCGAAGGGTACTAATTATTCCTTAAGTAAATTCAGTAGTTAACACATCTCTATACTAATGGTATTAGCCTTAGCTCATCGTTTACTCTTCCTATAACCTAATTTGTTAACTTTCGATACGCAACACAATTTGTTAACTATCGTCGGTCCTAATCGTAATTCTACACTCATTAAGATTAAACTGGGCATTAACTATATGTACACTAATTTTCTCAAAGTCTATTTATAGTTATTATAACTTCATCAAAGTCCCCCACAAACTTCGGCAAGGAAACCTTCGTAAATAAAAAAAAATACCATATTTCATCTTTGGTTAATCGATCAACAAAATTGGTCGATTGATCGATCGACATCCCATGATGGATCGATCGATCCTATGTTTGACACCTTCATTCCAACTTCATTTTTCTCCATGTTTAACACCTTAAACCTCCACGAAACCTCCCCAAACTCCCATCCAACATACCCGAACATCAAATATAGGTGTAGGGACAATTTTTAATGTAAATAATACCTCAATTTTTTAAGAAATCTACCCAAGAATAGATTTAACATCATAATTCATAAAACTCTAATTTATGGTGTTCTTTATGGATATT
This sequence comes from Sambucus nigra, assembly GCA_949130495.1. NCBI lineage: Eukaryota > Viridiplantae > Streptophyta > Magnoliopsida > Dipsacales > Adoxaceae > Sambucus > Sambucus nigra. Next base: position 256,061,847 of record OX422213.1, on the reverse strand, counting down.
CATCAAGATGCCCAGATTTCTTTGAAGTTATTCATCACATAATCTCAGATTTCATATTATTTACATAAAAGGAATTAATTATAAATGAATCCTACCCAAAATCATGAATTACACCAAAATGAATCCCAACAATACACCCAAATCTTATAATTTAAACCTACACTACATAGGTATTATAACATGCTTAAAATAATTTCAAGATAAACACTTGCCTTGTAATAGTAGTTCTGATTTTTTGTTCTAGGATGATGAGGATGCTATTGCCTTGCTCCGATCTAAATTCAGCAATGTTAGTGATGCAGAAAGGTGTGGAATAGCCTAGGTTTCTTCTCTCCTTCCTCTCCTATGGCCTCCTCTCTCTCCCAAGTGTTGTAACCCTAGCCTATAACTCAAAAGGGATGATATAACACTCTCACATTCGGGGTTCCTTCTACCCTAGCCTCTCAAATGATCGAAATTCCCTTATGTGGTGTTGGGTTGGTCTAAAATCACCCTGGGATGCAATCAATACACCCCAACATACTATTCTGCCTATTTCGACCCATTTCGAATCAATCCTGATCTCAAAATCATCATTTGAGTCACTCTAGATAAATTTTCTATCTCAACCTTAATATAGTCTACACCCGACTCTCGGTTGAGATATAACACAGTCACATCAATATCACTCGCTATGATGTATAATAATTATCGCAAGTTATTTACTACTCATTTAGTAAATTTGTTTCGTAAATATTAATCATTATCTCTCCTAATTAATATTTTAAATAAACACATAATATTTGATTAAATTAAATTATGACACACGTGTAGTTTTTAAAATAACCGAATTATTTTTATTCTAAATACTTTGAAATACGGGGCGTTACATACTTCCCCTTATAAAGGAATTTCGGCCTTGAAATTAGGATGTACCTGCGATGAATAACTCTAGATACTGCTCTCTCATGTAATCCTCCCGCTCTTACGTTGATTCTTCAGCATTATAGTGCCCCGTTGAACTCGAACCAAGGGTACCACCTTAGACCGCAACTTACGCTAACTACAATCAAGTATTGCCACCGATATCTCCTTATAAGAGATATCGGGTTGCAAGTCTATCTCTTCCAATGGAACGTGCCAAAAAGATCTCTTGCTCCTCCGGTACCTCTTCAATGATGACACGTGGAACACATCGTTAATCCACTATAAGTGCTCGGGTAAGACCAACCTATATCCAACTGGTCCCACCATCTCAATAATTAAAAAAGGTCCCACATATATCGGTGATAACTTCCCTTTCTTGTCGAACCTCATGACTCCCTTTATAGGAGACCCCTGTGCCAAAACCTTGTCACCAACCTCCAGCTCTATATGCCTCTTGTCCGTATCGGCATAACACTTCTGCATGTCCTGAGCTATACGGATGCGCCCTTGAATTAGATCAATCTTAGAAATGGTGTCCTGAATCATCTCCGGTCCTAGTAAATTTTTGTCCCCCACCTCTAACAAGGAAGAGGGTAAACAAAAATTTCGTCTCTACAGTGCCTCAAATGGTTCCATGCCGATGGTGAATTGGTAGGAGTTATTATATGTAAACTCCACCAATGGAAGGTATAAATACCATCCTCCCCCAAAGTCAAGTATGCACATGCTTGACATATGATCTAACATCTGATAAACTCTATGTGGTGATACATTGTACTCAAATGTAAATTCGTTCCCATAGCCTCCTAAAAACTCTGCCAAAAGTGGGACAAAAAGATCTTGTCCCGATCCGACATAATATTAATTGGAACCCTCTGTAGCCTCACTATCTCAGTAATAAATAACTGCGCATACTGCCTCAACTCAAAATTTGTATGAATCGGTAGAAAATGGGCCACCTTACTGAATCGATCCACTATCACCCAGATGGAGTCATGACCTCTCTGTGATATCAGTAACTCGATAATGATATCCATAGAGATATTCTCCCACTTCCACATTGGGACCTCTAGTGGTTACAAAATCCCTGTTGGTTTGCTAGCTGGCAGGTAACACACTTCGAGATAAACTTTGCTATGTTTCTCTTTATCCCCAATCACTAGTATGGCCTATGCATATCCTGGTATATCTTATCCCCACCAAGATGTACTATAAACCTAGACCCGTGAGACTCTGACATCAATATTTATCTTAAATCCTCATTCTCTATAACCACAAGTCTCCCATGGAAACACAAGCCTCCCTCAAAACTAATCGATTAAGACTCTACCCTATCAGCTAACAACTGGCATACTCTGTCCTGGAAAAATTGATCCCCTGCCTGTGCTTTCACTACCCACATAACAATCTTGGGAGTGACAGCCAATACGAACATACAAGCTCTGGTAACCTCATGGTCGTGTCGAATTTCCCTCCACTTCGCCTTCCGAACCTCTATAATATCCCCAGCAGGTCGTCAGCTTAGCCTTCCCAGGATGATACTAAATATCAAACTTGTAATCCTTCACAAAGTCTAACCATATCCTCTACATTATAGTCATATCCTTCTACATGAACAGATATTAATGTGATTTACGGTTCGTTAACAAGGTAAACTGCTCCCCCGAAAGATAATGTGATTTATGCTTCGTGAACAGATATTGTATACTTATTGTGGATGGTTTTCATTTATTTTTTCACGTAGTAGCATGTCGCGTGTCTTTTTTTGGGCACTCGGGATGTTACATTCGTTAGAACCTCAGTCCATAGTAAGTACCCCAAATCCTCGTCCTTTGACATAAAATTATACTCGTCCCCTCCCATGCTTACAAAAGGTAATGTACATCATGACGCTCTTACTGTCACTAGTTTCTTGGTGCGAATAAATCACGAGCTAAATCTCTTTGCTCGATAATAAGCCAATCTACCATGTATCACATCAGTGAATGTCCCTACTCACCAGTACCAAACATAACCATACAAACACATTCATAAAAAAAATCACGCAACACACTATAACACATATGCACGTATATATAGGCTAAACCCTCTTTCAGGTGATACTTAGCAAAATAAATTCTATCCTTGAACATCAAACAAAAAGTCCTACTATGACAGTCTACTGTTGCTTAAACTATCGCTAACTAATCGAAACTCGTAAGGTATTCTATTAGATTCTCATAATTCTTGAAATCAGTAAACTAACATGTAATATACACATCCTCTTAGTGCGCATACGCTCTCTCTCGTAGTCGACACCAAAGAGTCTCGCTACCCCCACAGTAAATAATTATATATATGCACAATAAGGCTATTATGGCAAACTTACCCACTAAATCCTACTCACTCGCAAATTCTAGTGATAAAAAAATTACATCGCAGCGCCCCTATGTCATTAAAAATCCACCATGTATTCCTAGGATAATAAAGACAATTTACCTCCAAATGCTAGCTACATCACCACGTCGATGGGCTTCTGAATGTAATCCTCGTCTATGAACTGACCCATCACCTGCTGCCATGGTTGTACATCCAGAATCTCATCATGTGCCGTCCCCTTGCCTCACTTAGGGCAATCTCTCTTACTATGGCCTGTCTCTCCACAAATAAAACATTTCCCAGGAAATCCTCCTGGCCACTGATCCTGTTCTTACAGGCCTCCCTCGCCATTCCCTTGGCCCTAGTAGCATTGAGGAATAAAATACAACTTCTATTGAGGTCCCTTCTGACCCTACCTGAACCTAACACTCTCGGATCAATAACCCCCGAACCTCAACCTCTTGGCTTGGTTCCCTTGCTGGAGAGCCCGCTCCTAATGTTTGTGTTCCCCACGTTCACCATTCCCATCTATTTTTCAAGTCTGACTAGACCCACTCATTATGTTGCTATACTTTATATGAAATAATTGATCCTGGTAATGAAGTAGCATTGCATTGACAACCTTCGCGTATGTCAAACACTTAATTACCCAACAAGTGCTTTCGGATCTTCCAGGTAAGTACGTCCATGAACTTATGCATTCTCTTCTCTTCAGTGTTTACCTCATCTTTCACAAAATTTGCAAATCGAGTAAATTCGTACTCGTATTCTGCCACGGTCCTATCCCCTTGCGAAATGTTGAGAAATTATTTCCACCTCTCTGTCTGAATAGTGTATGAAAAATATGTGCGGTCAAACCGCACCCAGAACTCTCAAATGCTCATCATATCTCTCTCCTCTGCGATGGTAACGGACTCCCACCAATGCAAAGCTGCACCCACTAGCTTGAATGTTTTCCAGAACTGTTTCTGAGTGTTACTTCACTCAATCATACGCAGGTGGCACTACATGTCCTTCTTTCACTGACTGGCTACTATTATATCTGAATTACCCTAAAACTCTAGTAGGTGATCCTTCTAAAATGCTTATCTTTCTTTCTGCCAATCAGACGACCCCGAGAGGTCCAAAACATTGGGTGACACTTACAGTTGTGGCTAATTTTACAAAAAATTTTGTGCCATTATGGTCGTCATCGTGTTAACTGCATGTGCCATGATCTCGGCCATCAGTGTGGTCGTCACCATTCCATGTGGTGCCGGTGGTTGGGGTACTTCTAGCTCCTGCTGAGCCTCTATAATCTCATCTCTCGTTGTTGCACTATCTCGACGTCCTCTCTTAGGCGGCATCTGAAATTATATTTTAAATATGTATTAGTTCACCATCAAATACAAAGTAATTGGCAGAAGAACGTAAATACACATACGCAATAAGGAATACATCAATCCTACAAAAGGGCTCTATATCAAAGAACGCTAAGTTGAATGTAAAAAGGTGTACATATCCTAAGGACACTAGAACCTAATGCTCTGATACCATATGTAACAACCCGCTAAATTAAATACCGGGTGATCAGTCCTTTATTAAATTTTTTAGGGTTTCTTTTTGATTCATTCTTAGCATCACTATCAAAAATTGTTAATCATTAATCACATATCGGTTAATTATGTCGGTGTCAAAATTTTATCTTTTCATTAAACAATTAACACTATAAGAAAAACTTAATTAAACCATTCACGCATTTATACTAGTTCAAACCATCATAGGATATGAATAGATAAATAATTGTCTTGCCGAATAGACTATCGACTCAAAATCCAAATCCAAATAACAAATCCAATAGCTAAATAAATAAATCTCCATAAAAGTTCAAAATAATAAATTGAATAAGGACTGTAGGGGCAACATGCCCAAACAAAAATTGCTGGAATAATGAAATCTTAAGTTAAAATAAATCGACTCATGCGTCTACTCCAATCCCTGAATGCATCAACACATGTTGCAGCATCGCATCCCGGGAACGGATCTTTAAGCCTAGCATCCATGTGGCTGGACACCTAAAAAGATTTTTAAGAAAAGAAAATATTTTGCAAACGGATCAAAGCCCAATTATTTAAAAATGTTTAGCAATCATTTTATTGAAATAAATGAAATGCGTAGTATATAGTGTTCATAATTGACTTCATGGTCGCACTCCCTTGAAGACAGCCTCACCCCTCTTTTACACCACACCTATCGCATTTATCTATCATATCTAGTCATTACTCAGACCAAATAGACATAATAGCTACCTACACAAGCCACCATGTAGTAAGTTAAACACATTATCATTATTTGTATCATACATATAACCCTCATTTATATGAATATACTAAATATCACATCAATACTGTCAATAGATAGTCACACATTATCTAGGTATATACACATATAACTCACTATGCATATGTATGCATATCATCCTAATAGTTTAGTTCTATTAGATGCATTTCTCGTACATTCTATCGGTTTCTAGGCACATGTTGTGTCACCTCTAGTCACCGGGTCGGAATCTCTCCACTGATTCCAAATCGTAAATAAATAATGGAGTCGGTTATAAATACATAGGCCTTATAATTTCAATACACCTTCCTTAAAGACCTGCGTGACGTCCCACTCTTATCACGATAGGAGCCACCCGAGCACTATAACCTGGAGCACAATCCAAATCCCGTTGGAATCGCCAGGGTGGGACCACCTACTACACGCAACCTCTTGGATAACATCCTCGATTAACAATTTAAATAAAAATAATTTTCATTCAACTCACATATATATATATATATATATATATATATATATTCCAAGTGTTAACGAGTCCGTTCATAATTTCTATGTTCCACACTAAATAGCTACACCTCTCCATTCACTATTAACTATAGTTTTATATATTTCGCCTCCTATATACTCGGTTGGATTCCTATTAGTCTCACAAGGGTCCCTACCAAGTTTTTTCCAATCGGTGAAGTTTTATCACTCATTACAACTTCAAGGGTATTTTAGACCTTTCACATTTTATGTCTAAGTAATAATTTTTTAGGACAACGTACTACTCTTAGCTAGCTACGCGTGGTAGTAACCGACACGTCAATCCGAGTTCGTATGAGGAAGATATTCATAATCAAAGTCCCTTTAAAAGTCGATCTCTACCCAAAAACAAGGTATCGATCGACTGCCCCTTATTTTCCAACCTTACTTTCTAATAATTATTTTCCTTTTTCATCACTACAGATTTAATGTACTTGGATAGCAAAAGAAATACCCATTATACTCGCATAAGATTGACTAATTTCTCCACTGCAGCGCAACTAAAACTAGTCATATCAACCATCCCATATTCCTCAATTCTGTTAAAAATCATATTAGAATCGCACTTTCATCCCATGCAATACAAAAGGCTTGTCAATACAACTTTGATCTAAAAAACGTTGGGAAGAAGAAGAAGAAGAAGAAGAAGAAGAAGAAGAAGAAGAAGATAAAAACAAGACATTATCACACTAATGATCTCTAGTAACAAATTACAAGAAATTCGTACATTGAATTTTTAAGAAAGTACACATTGAATCAAACATATAACCAGCTTTTCGAGTTACATGATTTCTCATATGCCAGGTGAAAATCCAGGCCCATGGTGGCTTCGGTGATGTGGGGAATATTGATGATGATGATGATGATGATGAGGAGGAGGAGGAGGAGGAGGAGGAATATATCCATAGTTATGATTAGTTGTAGTATTAGTGGAGCTAACTTTGGAGACTTTTCTATTAACCCCAATCGCTTCGATCTTCTCCAATGCCTCCACAACTTCTTTCATAGAGGGTATCCTTTTGGGTTTTAATTCTAGACTTTTTAGAATGATATTAGCATCCTACAATGCTGCCTTTGAAGAATATTTACCTTTTATTTATGCATCCACAATGGTCATCGTCTTGCTTTTATGAGTGAAAAGGGGCTTTCCCAGTCAACAAAATTATGTTGACTGCCAATTCATCCATTCTTTTAGAAGAATTGTTAGAACCAAAGGAAAAAATACATAGATTCTAACATAGGCCGAGACTCTCTTTTTTTGCCTTCTGGTATTGGTTGTGACATTTTTTAATGTAGATTTTTAGAATCATGGAAACCTAAAATCACTGCATTCTTCATTTTTCAGTAATAAAAGAAAGAATATCCAAGTGGAAGATGAGATTGTACCTGCTTCACATGAAGTCTCCACCGAATCAGTAGGGGAAGGCAAGGAGTTGGAAGTCAACTTGCATTCTACTATGCTAATCTAAATAACAAAATTTCAAATGACCTCCAAAAACTATTTATGTGTTCAGATATTCGATTTGTCATACATATTTAACATTAGAAATCAGAACTGACAACAAGTGTGTTGATTTAGTAGTCATCTGGAGAAAAGTCTCTTCTACAGCTGCCATGTTTTTGGACTTCCAATTAATAGAGATTTAAATACACCTAATTATACAAGTTAATAACCATCCATGCTTCTTTGAAAATAAAATAATTCAAATCGTAAGCATTTACTCAATGGCATAGGTGATCTTTGCAGAGTGATTGAAAAAAAGGATTATACTCACGGTACTATTTCTCTATCGGTCACCCAGGAGTATTACCCTTGCAAGGTGGTCCTTGCTGATTCACACGGGATTCCAGTTAAGAGTACATTTGATATTGTCTAAAAAAATCATTATATTTGTTCTTTTCCTATTTTGCCCCAAGTTAGTTTCATTTTCTATTGTGTTAGTTGAATGATGAGCTGTAAAATTTGTAACAGCTATTGTAACTAACTCACTCTTCAACTATAAAAGAGAAAGAGAAATCATTTGTAAAAATAATTCAATCGATCAAAAATAATACAAGATGATCATTTCTTCAATTCTTATCTCTATTCTTTTCTTTCTTTACATTTTTCTTTATGGTATCAGAGAAAAATGCCTAGCAGCTCTTTTGATCCTGCCTTCCAGTTTATCTAATGCTTCGATCAATCTTGATCGAATTTTTTGTTTCCAGATATTCTTGATATTATCTCTTCAATTTCTAATTCTTCAAGTCATCTTGATGTTATCGAATTAGGACAAAACCTAATTCCTAATATCCATCTTCTTCTTTTGCTATTCATTTTCAAAAAGCATTCATCAATGGCAATCATAGTTGGTCTGGACATCCCACCTCATCTAATCTTCTTTGTTTCCAATCTCACTTCACTCATAACTGTTAAGCCTGATCAATCAAACTATATGATATGGAGTCTTCAAGTCAAGAATGCATTATGTGCCAATTATCTTCTTGGATATGTCAATGGTTTAATACCTTGCCCTACAGCAATGATTACTGACTCTGAAGGTAATTTGAATCCCAATCCTGAATATACAAGCTAGAACAACATTGATTGTCAATTAGTGAGTTATTTTTCTGCAATAATCTCACCTTCAATTCTGCCCCAAATTCTTGGATTTGAACATACATTTGAAATTTGGAACTACCTGTCAAAACGATTCGTTTCTGCATCTAGATCTCATGTACATGAATTAAAACTAAAATTTCTAAATGCATCTAAAGATCAAGCCTCTATGGATGAATATATTGACAAAATCAAGGATTGTGTTGATAAACTAGATGCATCTGGCGTTGAGATTGTTAAAGATGATATTGTCTTTTACACTGTCAATTGTTTATCTCATGAATACTCATCCCTCAAGACCACACTTAGGGTTGTATCTCAACTTGTGTCATTCACTAAGTTACAAATATTACTTAGATCTGAGGAATTACATGTTATAAGAGACTCCAAGTCAAATTATGTTTCTGAAACCACAACCCTCACAGCAGTCACTCCTACATCTCATCAATCTAGTGCTTCATCGTCCTTTCAATCTCTACCACAACATACATTCTCCAATATTAAAAGTCCAACAAGATATTCACCAAATCATGTTGTGTATTACAGAGGCAACTACAATAACATAAATAACAATAACAAAGGAAGGAATTTTGGAAAGAGTCCAAGTTTTAGAGTTCAATGTCAGATATGTGGGAAGAATAATCACACTACCTCTCAGTGTTATCATATATTCAATAGCTCCTATCAGCATCCATCCACAGGCAATCAAAACATTGTAAATTCATCTCATATGACCTCTCCACAAACATCATATCCACAAACCTCTCCCATTACTCCACAATCCTATTTTGTACAACTATTTCCCTACCACACACCATCTCTATATCCTTATACAATCCCTACACCAAATCCTTCTCTCCTTCCTACTCCTCCTTATCCTCCTCCCTCCACTTTCTCTTATCTTCCTCCCTCCACTTCCTCTTATCCCAACTCACGATACATTGAAAACTCTCCTTTCTCCCCAGATCCTATTCCCATCTCCACAGATTAACCATCTCCACATGCCTTCATAGCTAGCCTTAATTCTCATAACCCCACTAACTGGATCTTTGAAACTGGTGCCACCAGTCACCTTGCCAACAAATTAACGAAATTTCACACCTTTCAAGACTATCATGGATCTGAATCTGTTCTTGTGGGAAATGGGGATAAGTTACCTGTCCTTCATATAGGAACTAGCTTACTCACTACTTCATCTACAACTCTTATTCTATCCAACATGCTTCATGTTCCTGTTTTAACTCATAATTTGCTTTATGTCCATCAACTTGCTAAGGACAATAATTGTGTAGTTATCTTTGATTGCAATCACTTCTCTATCCATGAAAAAGAGACACATCATACCATTCTTCAAGGCATCTGCTCAAAAGGCTTATACTAACTTACTCAATTCTCTATTCCATCTATCTCTATGGACCTAATCTTAGTCCATACCTTGAACTATCAATGGCATTTTAGACTAGGACATCCTTCATCATACATTCTTTCTCATCTCTCCAAGTGTCACCAAATTCCATCCATTTTTGCACCACCTAATTGTCATGATTGTTGCACTTCTAAAAGTCACAAATTACCATTCTCTTTATCTCAATCAGTCACTAAATAACCTTTTGATCTAGTTCATAGTGATGTTTGGGGACCTACTTATAATATTTATCCTAGTGGTCTTAAATACTATATCATCTTCATAGATGATTTTAGCAGATTTACATGGCTTTATCCTCTCAAAATAAAAAGTGATGTCTTCTCCACATTTGTTCAATTTGCTCTTGTGGTTTACACTCATTTTAAGCTACCTATCAAAACTCTGAGAACTGATAATGGTACAGAATACCTGAATTCTTCTATGCTATAATTTCTGCACTCAAAAGGCATCAATCATCAAACTTGTTATCCTTACTCGCCAGAGCAAAATGGTCTTTGTGAAACAAAACACAGTCATCTAGTTGAAACCACCCTTGTCTTGTTATCCCATTCATTTGTTCCTCCAAAATATTGGCCAGACACAATTCTCACTGCTACTTATTTAATCAATAGACTACCTTTACTCACCACTATTCTCATTTCTCCTTATGAGCTTTTATACAAAATTCCACCTGATTACTCACATATGAGGGTCTTAGTATGTTATTACTTTCCATGGCTTGTTCCTTATAGGTCTTCCAACCTTAAACCTAAGTCCAAAGTTTGTGTTTTCATGGGCTATGCTTCTGCCTCAAAAGGATACAAATGTTTGGAAACAATCTCAGGAAAAAATTTCATTTCTAAACATGTCCTCTTTGTTGAATCCCAGTTTCCATTCTCCTCTAATTTCTTTAAATTTCTACATCCACTTTCCACTCTCTCTTCTTCTTCCTCTATATATCCCTATCCTACTCACTCTTCCGTCTTCTCTCCTTATTATCCAGTATTTATTCTTACTAATTCCTCATTATCCTCATCTTCTACATCTTCTTCTCCCAATACCCCATCCTCATCTTCTGCCTCCTTGTATTTATCTCCTACCTCTACCTTTTCTTCTCCCAGTCCTTCTATTTCACCTTCCTCTTCTCCCCAATCTCATTATCATCCTATGATAACTAGATCTAAGGCTGGCATCCATAAACCTAAAGTTCCTTATAAACCTCAACTCATATTTCCCATACCACCTTTGACCCCTATCTAACAAAGGAACCGACCTTCTTCTCTCAAGCCCACTCTTCCTCTGTTTGGAGAGAAGCCATGTCAAATTAATACAATGCTTTGTTATCTCAACACACTTGGGAACTTATTCCTCTTCATCCTGATAAAACTGTAATTGGATGCAAATGGATATTTAGGATTAAACTCAATGCAAATGTAAATCTCTCTAGATACAAGGCCAGACTTGTGGCAAAAGGATTTCACCAAATTGGGGGCCGTGATTATTTTGAAACCTTTAGTCCTGTTTACAAACAAACCACCATCATATTAGTATTGTCTTTTGCATTGCATTTTGGGTGGTCTATTCAACAACTTGGTGTGACAAATGCCTTCTTACGTGGCCTGCTTGAGGAGGAAGTATATATGGTACAACCACCTGGCTTCACTAATCTAAATCAACCTAAAAATGTCTGCAAATTACTCAAAGCTGTTTATGGACTCAAACAAGCACCTAGGGCTTGGTTTGATACCTTCTCTAAATTTCTTATCTCCTATGAGTTTATTAATAGCACTACAGATGCCTCATTGTTTGTCTATCAAAATTTAAGAAATGTCATGCTCATTATGGTTTATGTTGATGATATTTTGCTGAGTGGAAATTCTTCATCTGAAGTTACCAAGTTAAGCTCAACTATGAAAGGTTCTTTTTCTATGAAGGAACGTGGTCTTTTACATTTTTTTCTTGGAATAGAGGTTCAAACTTCCTCTCATGGTATGCTCTTATCACAACACGAATATGCTACTGAACTCTTAGCCAAAGCTGGAATGCAAGATTGTAAACCATCTATATCTCCCACTAGCTCTAAAGTCTCTCATTCATCTGAGCTCACACCATTTACTGATCCTCATCTCTATAGAAGCATCACTGGCTCCTTACAATACCTAACTATAACAAGACTTGATATCTCTTATGCAGTACATTAGGCATGCTAGTTTATGCATTCTCCTCTAACTTGCCATTTTATTACAGTCAAAAGGATTTTGAAATATGTTAAAGTCACTCTACACTTTGGCATCATGCTTCAACCCAGTCTCTTGCATCTATTGGTCTATAAAGACTCTGATTGGGCTGGTGATACTCGTGTTAGAAGGTCTACCTCTGGTTATTGTGTGTTCCTTAGTTCCAATCTTCTCTCATGGTCATCTAAGAAGCAATCCTCAGTAGCTAAATCAAGTACTGAAGCTGAGTATAAGGCTCTTTCTACCACTACATCAGAGATTGTTTAGATCCAACAACTTCTCAAAGATCTCTCAGTTACTTTACCCTCTCCTCCCACCATTTTATGTGATAACATTAAGTGTCTTTCATTGGTTGCCAACCCTGTATTTCATACCAGAAGCAAACATATAGAGGTTGATTTTCACTTCATCATAGAAAAGGTAGTATCTAAGCAGCTCATGGTCTCTCATGTGTCTACAATTGATCAATTAGCTGACATTTTTACAAAGGTTCTATCCATCTCCAGATTTCAATATCTCAGGGCCAAGATCAAGCCTACATCCCCTTCTCTTCCAAATGATGAACAACCTGTTGCTTCCTCTTCCTCACAAGAATTAGCTTGGGGGAGGGGGGGGGGGGGGGGGGGGCTGTTAAGAGTACATTTGATATTGTTTAAACAAATCTTTATATTTGTTCTTTTCCTATTTTGCCCAAAGTTAGTTTCATTTTCTATTGTGTTAGTTGAATGATGAGCTGTAAAATTTGTAACAGCTATTGTAACTAACTCACTCTTCAACTATAAAAGGGAAAGAGATATCATTTGTAAAAATCATTCAATCGATAAAAAATAATACAAGAAGATAATTTCTTCAATTCTTCTCTCTATTCTTTTCTTTTTTTACATTTTTCTTTAATTCCACATGCCCCATGCTACTGGGATCAGAGCATAAGCTAGTGATGCTTTCGGCTACGAGACTTTCACCATCTAGGGTATAACACTCCACCGCTTCGCTTAATAATATCGTACAATAAACTCGTTTCCTAAGGTAAAACCAATTTTCTTGACAGACTTAGTAGACATATCCCATTCATTCATGGAGTCGTACGCAAAGAAATTACATAATTGAACCAGTAGTACACTAGTAACATAAGAGTTCCATTATTCATTAGATCATACTAAAATAGAGTGTTTTCCTTTCTACGTTCTTGATGTATGATCGTTTTCTCATAATCATTTCCAATGTGATTGATTATCTATTTTATAAATAGTGCATGTGAACATTTGATTACTTCTGATTCATTGTTTTTAATTTTTACTAGACCTAGAGTTTAAGAAATTTTATTTGTATGGGTGCATTCAGTTGTTGAAAACATGGTGAATTTGGGGTTATTTTCTGAGAGAAAGTATGTAAAATTTGCAAATGTTAGAATTAGGATTACATATCCGATATCAAGTCATGAAATATCAACATAATAATACTTATGATCAATAATTCTAATTGTTTATAGGCATCTTTGTACTTTTTTCATTATAATGACGCCCACGAAAACACACTATATGGTTTGAGTTGGGTGATTATCTATATAAAGTGTTGTTAACAATATTTTGAGTAAAACACACTATATGGGTTGAGTTGGTCATTTGGAATAGCGTAGTACAATACTAGTTGAGTTGGTTATTTCGGTTAGTGTAGTACAATACTAAATTCCAGTGCTAGTAAATCGGGTTTCTCTTCATATTGTGACAACACACCTAAAAGTGTGCTTTAAAGCGAACAAGGCATAAATAATTTAAAGCATGGTTCTAAAAAATGCTGGGCGTGATCGAGGCGTGGAGGCCAAGCCTTAAGTCTTAGATGCCTAGGTGACCCTTAAGCGTAAAAAGGCGTTTAGATCTTCTTAATATATTTTTATATTTTTTAACTATAACAACGCTATTAAAATACTAAAATTGTACATATCATAAAAATATGTTTGAATATATGCAAATTAAAATACTATTTGATTATTTTGGATGAGATAATGGTCCGGTTCGTAAAAAAAATCTTCAAAAGGCGATATCGTTTCACTATAGCATTGTTGTTTTTAGAGAAAAAAAGTGTGCCTTAAAGGTTTTACTAAGAATAAGTCTCAAAAATCTTAAGGTGGGGCGCTTCTCCAAAGCCTCAAGCCTCAAGCCTAGGAGGGTTTTTTAGAACAGTGATTTAAAGGTGTGTTCCATTTTTGAATGAGTATCTAGGTTCAGATTCTAAAAGGTCAGTTTGGTTGTATCCGAGGGAACATTTTAAGGTAAAAAAATGTATAATTACATCTTCTTTTAATTCAAAGCAAGTCATGTTAGATTCAAATGAACGTAAAAATGAATATTCAGATATAGCAAAGTTATCTGAGTTGTTGTGATATATACTGTGTAAGATTAAAATATGTAGTATCACATGTATTATAACCAAATTATGTTGTCTCGTGATGAGACTCTCATCTAGTGTCCTACATTTAAATACTGAAATTAACAAAGACATGTTCCTACCATTTCGCTTTTTATTTTTTTTCCGATGCAAGTACCATTTTCTTACATTTTTTTATTGTTTACATGATTCAACTATTGATATTCACTAGACCTCTAGATAATGTCAACTTGTGTATCATTCATCTAGATATACATTATTTATTTATTTCATTTTATTGTTATAGCATAAGGCACTTATGGACTAAAGTGTGCACATTGCCATGCATAGACATATGATGCTGATTTAATGTTCTGACATTTAATGTCGTGTTCTGAATTTCAGGAAATCAACATTATGCCTTTAAATGAAAATGCAACACATCAACCATCTTTTTCCCAAACTTTGTCTCAACCATTAGGTGACAATAGAAATGAAGGATAAAATCCTAATTATGGTGGAAATTGATGGATCTGTTGTGGCTAATAATACTAAGAAGTGAAATTTATGTGTAAGGGATTTAGTATGAAGTCCAATTCCAATTAGCTATGATGATTGGAAAAAAGTACCACAATGCTTCTAAGATGATGTATGAAGCACATTAATGGTAATATTCAATTTCTTTTAAGAAAACCATCGATACATGATTTTTTTTCTTTTTAAAGTACTAAACTTATATATATAGAGTGGATTCAACAATTTATTTTTTGAATCATAGTATGTTCATGACTAAAGCAAATGTATTAACTCATCTTGTTGTTCTGTAACCTTTTGTTGTTTTAATTTACAATTTTTTACAGGGTCAATTTGAAGTTAATGTTTCGATTGAAGTAGCTCGCCCTATACTTGAGAAACCTTGGTCCCAATGGTTTAGGACCTTTAAGTCCATCTTGCAAGACCATTTAAAGGAAAATGTTCGTGAAGTGCCTCAAGGTGTTTATCTTGAAACTTGAAAAAAAATTATAAAACGAAGATAATCCCCAAACGCAACAAATAAAATATTAAAAGTAGTGAAAATCGACAAAAGCTTCAAACTTTCCATTGGCTTGGGTATTGTAGTTACACCCAGAATGCATTCAAAAAGGTAGGCATTTGTGTTTATAGTTTTCGATCTTAACACTTTTTATTCTCACACTTAAACCAAAATTACAGGGAAAGGAAGAGACTAACACAAAAATTAAGCAAATCGACATGTGGATTGCGGGACACAACGATAAAAATGGGAATGTGATGGCTAGAGCTAAGACAAAATATGTGAGTATTTCATTTTTTGTTCGTAATATTGTTATTTTTTTCTCCTTTAGTCTTTTCTATTTTACAAGTATTTGTAGTCTGAAATTTTTTTGTTCATGCAATAGGATGAGTTGATTACTTCTAAGAGTAGAAGAAAATGTGAAGAAGGAATTAGCCATGATGAGGGATGCATTAGCATTGATGTGGTTGCTAAAGTATGTGGGAAGAAAAATATGGAGATTGTTTGTGCTTATTCAAGCCATATCTCTAGGACACAATTTATTCATATTGGGATTCCAAGCGAGGCACTTGAACAGGGGAAAAGGGGAAATGCAAAAGATGCATCGAATAATTATGAGCTCAACTAAGGAATACACACTGTTGAGGATATATGGCTGGTAGGTTTTGATGTTCTTAAATTTCATTATGCCACGTTTCAACTTCATTCTGATACTCATCATTAAATTTCATTTTTTTTCATTTATGTTACAGGTTATGTGTCATATTGTATCAAACATGAAAGAAAGTGGGGAACCGTTGAACACTCTCATGAGTGATCGATACATCTCAACCAATCGTCCAAAATGTTTTCACACTGCTTGGTGCATCTCAAACTCATCATCCTCCCCACGTTCCTATGAATGAACCCAAAGTCCTTCTATGTAATAAGTTTGGTAAAAATTTGGCGACGGGTTATATGATGACATATCCATCACGAAAAATGTGCAACTTCAAACGTCCCCAGGATGGAAAAAAGATAGTTTTCATTGAGGATTTTTTCAACCATGATGATCATTTGTGGGTCGCTCCTCAAGATGGTTTCTAAAGCTTGGTTGGCTTTGAGAGTGGAGAATATTTCATATGGCTTGATTATTGGTTGAATTACATTTGATTCTGCTTATGGATGGATCCTGACATTTTTTTATACTTATGTTTTTGTGCATGTGAACCATTTTTATTATGCTTGGATAGTTGTTATTTTGATATGCTTTATGGATTATGCATATTTATAATTGTTGTGGATAGTGATATAGTTATTATTGATTATGCATAACTTCTTCTCTCTCTCTCTCTCTCTCTCTCTCTCTCTCTCTCTCTCTCTCTCTCATTTTTTTTATATATGCCAAATTCATTAGTTATTACAATATTTTAAAAAGCATGAGTTTTTATGAATTGTTTTTGGTGATTGTCTTTGACTACTTATTTTGGCTCCCAGTCAGTGTTGGTGTTGATTCTGGAAGGGTGAGAAAAGGGTCAATTTGGTGTTCCATGGGATATATATATATATATATATATATATATATATATATATATATATATATATATATATATATATATATATATATATATATATATATATATATATATATAATTGTCACGATTTAGATTTGTTAGTAAATAAAAAAGAACACAAATGTTAAAATAACGCCTCACATAAGTAATAGTTTCTATTATTTGTAACAGTTATTGTTCATTAGAATAAGTTAAATTTAATAAATTTACTAACAGTTTATGTCGGTTAAAAATCCTATTTATAACAAAATATTCCTAACAGATATTTCCATTAGAAAATTTATTGCTAACATTCACAATCCGCTAGTAAGTAGTCATTTTGATGCAGTGAAAACTAGATTAATATGATGTGTATGATGAATTGTGTACAAACAAATATGATACTTACACAAGCAAGCATACGACGATGTTTATGAGGAAAAACCCCCACCTATGGGTAAGAACAACCTTTGACGCACTCAAATTCTTATTTCTACTTGAAAAGAAATTTTACAAAAGATAAGAAGGTCCTTCTCACATAATCTCTATTATGTAGTTACCTATAAACCATTTAACTTTCTCCATAGTCAATGAGAATCCATTGCAATCTCCATGGCATGAATGAAAAAGTCCATTATCTTACTTGAAAGTCACACCATACTCCAAATTCTCCAATAATCTGGAATGCCTCGAAGTTTAGATCATGGAGTGGTTGATCATTACAATTTAGCAAACGTAGATTTAATTAGCAAAGGCTAGTGTGACGATCTGATTAAATCCACTCTCAATTCTCTTAGAAACACTTTAGATCAAACATAAATCAAATTTTCAAAAGTTTGTGAAGAAAAAGTGAGATTTTTTTAAGAAAGATAAAAGAGCTCTCAACTTTTGAAATTCGTTCAAAGGGATATTTCAATTGTGTAGATTTCAGATATATAAAAATTTGAGGAAAATTGGCCTTTAAATATAATATTTTCAAAATTTTGGGGTTGTCGTGCACATGGATTAATTTTATAACCATGTGCATGGACTCAATATAGAGTCGTGCGAATAGTTAAGGCACGACCTCTTTTCAAAATCCCTTAACTTTGTTCAACACATAGAACCGACTGCCAAAACATTTTCAAAATAGTTTAAAAATACCTAGGATTGTTTTGAGTCATTTGTTCAACAATTTTCAATATCCTCATACATTTTGAAATCAATTTGCAATATTTACAAAAAAAAGTGAATGTGGATGTTTAACCTTGTAAAATTTACAACAACATAAAATGATATAATCTTCACTTCAAATGTGAATTTAAAACAACATAAGTGTTCAATAATTGTTATGCATTATATTCAATCCTAAAGGTTCTTTGAAGTCTAATCTAAGATAAAAATTACCGAGACTTATTCGTAATGAATCAAGTCGACAAGACTTGAATGACTAAATGACCCAAACATTTTTTCACGGGAATATAGATAACTAATATTAACATAAAATTACATTTACATTCTTATTATATCGATAACATGCAACTTATTTAAGTAATCATGCCAACCTGTGTGACACTCACATTCAAAAGATACTTCACTCCCCATCATAAGTTAAATAAGCTACACTAGTGTCCGGACCCAGACATCATCAATAGTAATAAATAGGGGTGCAACCGGTATGAGTTGTTACCGTACCGTACCGTTTTAGTCCGAGAAAAAATGGTTTTGGTTTCATATTATGACATACCTAAAACGGATTTTACCGAAACCAAAAATACCGTAAAAAATTTGGTTGGTTTTAGTTTTTACATATAAAAAATCGATTTATTGAATTTACCGTACCGATTTATCGTATCGAATTTATCGTACCGAAATACCATACCGGACTTATCTCATATTACCATATCAACTAAAAAATATATATACCCAAATATCAAGTTCCATCATTTTTTAAACTCATCTCATCCATTCATTTCCCTTACTCTAAAATCCACACAACCCTAACTTTCTAACTTCAAACACAACAAATCAGCCGCCGCACACACAACTGAACAAAAAAACCAAGAACCTCTCCCTCCTTGGACAAGGTAACTCTCTTTTTGTTCATTTTTTAATTTCTGATTAAGAATCAACTTGCATTCTTCTTATAAATAAGAAAATTTTAGGGATTTGCGTTCTTAATAAGAATCATCTTGCGGTTTATTTCTGATTAAGAATCAGCTTGCAATTTTTATCTGATGGAATCATCTTGCATTTTTTTTAATGGAATTAGCTTGCGTTCATTTTTTATTTTTGATTAAGAATCATGGTAGACATCATAAAACTATATATCTTGATTTAGTGATATCACATCACCCGGTATGTTGGGGATAAGAAGAGGAATAAATGACAACATCTTGGATTAAACTATTAACATTCTGAGACAGGTGTTAAAAGTATGTGAGTTGATATATATATATATATATATATATATATATATATATATAACCACACACAAAAAATGTAGAAAGGTTCTAATTTCGTGTGCGTGTGAGATTGAGGGAAACATCTCCAGCTTTCAAACTCATAATCATGACTAAGATTCTGCAATCTGGATTATAGGAAAATCTCGTTATCATGACATTTCTTGCATTCATGGTCATGGATCTTAATTTTAAGGATTAAAATTTGTCGCGGACACCCTAAACTATTCTCCAGGTGTTGGGGGCTACTCTAATAGGTACAATATCAAAGTATTGATAAAACTCTGAGAAAAAATGATTTGGGGGAAAAGTGAAGCCACATTCATCTATGAATAAGGAAGGAATCCAATGACCTTCAGACAAAGAGAAAACATATACACGAGGATTAGGTAACTTTACGTCTACCAAGTCTGGTATATTCCATTCCTTTCTAAACTCATCTAGAGAGATAATAACGTAAACCATGATTCGATATGAAGAAAAGAAGAAAGAGAAAGGATTCTTATAAAAACTTAATTATTCAGTAAGAACTAGAAGACATGAAGAAAGATCGCACGAAAGATTAAGAGTTTGCTAAAAAAAACTTGGAAGGTCTGAGGTAATAGACAACCAAAAATGTACCGCCTTTAACAGATTGCCTCAAAAATTAACAATCGTAATGATTAAAGTGAAATGACGAATGAAATTATGGACGCAACGAATAAGACGAATTTACCCTGAGACAGTTCACTAAAGTTTAGACTATTTACAAAAATGCCATCATTAAAACACGCTACCAACAAATATCAACGAAAGTTTACAAATGTGGGAAGTCGGTAACTAACCAAGCATCAAGAATGTAGCCCCAGCTACTCTCAGGACTAAATGCTCCATTATTTTAAGCAAGCATCAAGCATGGAACATTGGGGGCTTCTGTTGATACAAAAATTTATCCACTTACATGGACCAATCAGAAATGGACATGTGTCATCTAACATGGCAAGAATCCTAGTTAGCAATATATAGACTCTCCCACCAGCATGCAGAATGCCGAATAATAAGTAGAAGACTGACCAATAGGGTCAACAAAGCGCCAACAGTCATGTACATTATAAACGCCATGTACTGACGTAAATGCCTAATTTATAAAGGCATTCCACCCTTTTACATTCCACCTCGCCATCTCCTTGTGAGACTATAAATACATTGCAATCCCTTCTTCAAGGGCAAGTTGAAACCATTCAAACATGAGAGGCAACACAGAATACAAGGCAATAAGAAATACAGTGGATGTAGGCTTTTCCCTTATAGCCGAACCACTTTAAAAACCTTTGTGTCTCTTTTACATATATTTTTCTGTGATTAAATAATTTGACCTAGTCTAGTTTTTTACATCAATATCAGTATTTATGGAATATGAAGCTTCGACCAAGTTCGTTTCTTTGTCTCTTTGGTTCATTTTCTTTTTGTAGCCCTTTTGTTTCTTTTTTATTTTTTTATTTTTTTTCACGCCGGCTTGTACCCCTGCTCAGGACATAGCTAGGGACAATGATTTTTTGGAATGGTCGAGGTTAAAGGGTTGAGAGAATATGACCTGTTGATGTAAAAAACTAAATTATCTCTAATTAATTAATCACAGATAAATAAATTAATAAGACAAAGGATTTTTAAAGTGGTTCAGCCTAATAAAAATGGCCTACGCGTTGTTTTCTAGTAGGCATATACATCTGTACAATAATAATGTACATTTAATGTGCAGCTGTCTTTTAATTCTCTTGATTTGGATGCGCTGCACGCTAAGTAGCTCGGACTGCCTAAGTTGCTCGGTACGCTTAAGTTGCTCGGAGCCTTCAATTTCTCAAAGCTTTGAGTTGCTCGGGGAGCTTGAGTAGCTCGGTAACAGTATGCTGTCCGTTGGAAGTATTTGTAATTTCCACGTAGGTTGACACGTGTCTTCAAATGAATGGTCCACTTCAGCCGACTAAATTTGGTATCAACAGAAGCCCCCAATGTTTCACAGTTGAGGTTGAAGGAGAGTGTGGAACATTTTGCTTGAAACTGCTTGGATTACGGATCTTCATGGATTTTAGGAAAATTTTATAATTCCTTTTTGAGCGCACAGTATCAGATTCATAAATATTTTGAATTTTCACGATCACTTCGATATTTGTGCCTTTTTCTTCTTTTAGCCGCCGAAAATGTAAACGTCTCTCCTTGTAATCATTATTTTTCTCAATTCCCGAGGTAAAGTATTTAAGTGCGACAGAAATCCTATCTTTTTCAGTTTGCAAATCTGTATCCCTGAACTCTTCATCTTCTCTCTATCTTGTGCCTTCTTTCTTTCCATCGTTTATTGACAACTGATCTCTATTTCCTCTGTAAGATTTTCTTCCTTCTTCTTTATTTTCTTTACTCACCATGGTTTATCTTGTTGAATCGTTAGACAAATTTTGATCTGAGTTTTCAATCCCTTCGTGGGTTATCTTGGAGGAAATTTCTAGTCCTTTTGATTATTTTTCTTTGGCTGAGGGACATTGGTTCCCGAGTCTTTTTGTAGTCGAATGTGGCTTTTCTTTCCCACTAAATCCCCTGTGTTTGGAGTTTTTCCAATATTTTGATATTGTACCTGCAAAAGTAGCTCCAAATACATGGAGGATAGTTAATGGCGTACATAGGTTGAATCAACTTCATGAAACTCGTTTAGGGATTCCAGAGATTATGTATTGCTACAGATGGGTTACCAGGGATAGTACTTTCTATTTAAAAACTAGGTTTTTGAATAGAGCGTTAGTTGTCAATCTTCCCGATGCCAATAGGGATTATTTTGATCATGGGGTTATGATGAAAAATTGGCAACACCCTCTATTAAATGGAGATGATGTATACCAAGGTCCCAGGTGTCCACTTTATGGCAATGGGATAGGTTGTTTTTATTTTTGAAATCTTATTTTCTTTGTATTTAATAAAATGCATCACTGACATTTGATTTTGTTTGTTACAGTTGACAGTAAAAGGAAACCTCCAAAAGAAACTGAGGTTAATATAAAGCATTTGAAACTTATCTGGGGCTTGCATCAATCTGTTATTGAGGAGCACATTAGATCTGTTTCTTATTTGCTGCAATACAGAAGCTACACTTCGTCTTTTATTGCTCGTCCTCATCCTCTGGTGGTTGATCTTGACTAAGTACCAACCTCTGAAACCAGTGTGGAAGGTTCTTCTTCTGACTTAAGCATTCCCATCACTGATCTGATGAAAAAGAGAAAAGTCCCTACCTTTTTGACAAGTCTGCCTCTGCCACTATGGAGGCAAAGAAAAGTAAACAAAATGTCCCAGATGAAGGGACAAGGGCTATAGATGTACCCCCTCCCATTGCTTCCATGGAAGCTGGCGAGAACCCCCTTGTGCCTCCGAGTAAGACTATTGTCATCTCACCAATAGAGACAATATCTTTAATTAAAAATGCCCCCGCTCCTCTGAGGATATTAAAAAGAAGTTCTTCTGAGGGACCTACTGAACCTATCTCTCAACCTTTAAATGTTGAACGTAATGTTCCAGCTCTTGTTGCTCCGAGCTCTACTGTGAGCTTGGTAAGATCCTGGACTGTTCCAGAATCCCAAGGTGCTGAAGACACATTTTCTCGCGAGAAACATACTACACTGGCTACTCAACACATTACTTTAGTAAGTATCTTTATCTTGACCCATTTATTTTTTAATACTATGTTCATGTATTGATTTAAAGTTCTTTCTTTTTTCAGCTTGTGACGTGTTTCAACAATATTTTGAAGAAGGATGAAGCTATCAGGGTTTCAAGCTCCTCGGGTGGTGTAGAAGAAGCTTTTGCTAAACTAACCCAGTTTTCGAATGAATCTTGTTAGAAGTACGAGGAAGACAAAGTTGTTTGGGAGAATCAATTGAAGTCTGTTGAATCGAATCAAGATCAGGTTGAAACTGCCTCCAAAGAGTTGGAGAAAAAATTGAAGGAGGCTGAACAAAGCAACAAGGAGTATGAAGCCAAGCTTAAATCTTCTGAGGAGAATGTTTCTAGTCTTCAAGATGTCGAGCGACACAAGAAAGAGGTAGAATAAAAGCTTAAGTCTGCCGAAGAGCTCCTTAGGGAAAGGACCTCCTCCGAGAAGGAAAAAAGGAAACAACAGTTAAAAAAGCATTCAATGATAGTTGGGACAAAGGTTGGAACAAGAGCCTGTCTATCATGTCTTCTTAAATAGAGTATGCTAGTATCAAATATTTTAGGGATGGATGGGTAGCAACCTTTAAGGAGTTGAGGGTTACTGAGAATTCTTAGTTGTTCCAGCAACACACTCATGGCCCTCCTCCCTCTCCCGGAGAAGAAGAAGATGGGGCTGCTTCAGATGAGTCTTCTATGATGACAGGAGAGAAGGTCCCTATTGTTCAACATTTTGAGCAACTCCAACCAGCCAGCACATCTGTCGAGCAGCTGCCATTACTCTCTGAAAAACCAACCCCTTCATCCAAGCCATCCGAGAAATTCGTAGGAAATAAAGAGAAGGTGTAAAGTTGTTCGGGTCTTTTATTTTGTTGTTTTTGTGGATGTAACCTTGAACTTTGTTTTCCCTTATCATGATGAATAAAATTTAAACTTCAGTTGTTCGTCTTAAATATCTCTCTTACTTGTTCTGTTTGCACCCTTGTTGATTTTGTGTTTCATTTTGCCTTTGCTAGTTTGTGGCCAGGATGGAACTTTTATCAGCTCATGATTCAGAGTTAATGAAGAAATGCAATGACTATTTCAAAGATGGTCATGATGATTTTACTGAAGCTCAAATCATTGATATCCTTGGTTTAGATGCTTCTGAGTGAGCCATTGTTGCTTATCAATACCTGAAGTGCCTGCTCGATTATGCTGTAACCAATAATGTGGCCTACTATGAGATGATTGAAGATCTCCATGGAAAAATCGAGGAACTCCAACAACAGTACAATGAATCCACCACACTTTTGCATCAAGGATACGAGAAAAAATATCAACAATTGAGTGCTGACAAAGGGTATGACAAATTCATATCTGCTCATGAAAAGAAGGAGAGTGTTCTGAAGCTTGAAATTGAAGAGAGTAGGCATATCGCCAAGTTATTAGAGCATGAGAACATGCTTTGCAGGAGGAAATAAGACAACTCAAATCTGCTGCCTCTTCCTCGGGAGCCTTAGTCCCCATTAATGATGAAGGTTTTTCCTTTTTGGAGTTAGAGAATGCTAACTTACGAGATGAGTTAGAAACTTTGAAACGAACTAGAACCTCCACATCTACCCGTGGCAGAGAAAGATTTTCTCATGGACGAGCAAGGGTTGGTCGTTTCACCATTGAAGAAGCGAGAACTCAGTCTGCTTTAGAGAATCAAGTCATTCAGTTGATGGTGAAGAACCAAGACTTGGCAGAAATGTCTAAAAAGATTCTGAATTTCACCGACCAACTCTCCACCGATAGTTCTGCTCTTGAAAGTAAAGAAATTCTTGTAAAGAAGCTCCACGAGCAACTGGAGAGGTTAACCTATCAGTTTAACAAACAACCCAGAGAACTTTGGATGGCCGGGTATAATGAAGATATGTACCATCTTGATGCTCGACTACAGCAGTCGAATAATGAGGGGTACAAGCAGGGATGGTTGAACGCTATATGTGTGCTAAAATTGGAGAAGGGACACTACTTATAGGATTATTATGAGCCTGGAGTGCTCAATTTGCCTGTGCCTCCTTTTAATCTTGATATTAGTTAGATTCCTGCTCGTGCAATTCCTCAATGCCTGATTTCCAAGTATCTCGGTGATTACAGTCTTCATGCAAATTTTGAGATAGCTCGTCCAGAACATTTGCTTGATCGACCATCCCTAATGAATTTCAGAATGTTGTGAGATCTAAACTTTATAAATTCCCCTTATGCATTAGATGATCCTCCAGCCGGGGTAGTACCTGTTTCAAAAGAAGAGGGGAAGAAACCAATAGAATAGGATATTTGATGTAATGAATTAGACTTAGACTTCATATCTTGTGTAATATTCTTTCTTTTAATGAAGAAAAAGTTTGTCTTTTGCCATTTTCATTTTCTTCAAAATAATTTGTAGGATGTCCTTCTTTGTTGGTTGGTATATATATATATATATATATATATATATATATATATATATATATATATATATATATATATATATATATATATATATATATACTTATCCCATTTTTTGTTTGATTATAGTGACTTGTCACTCTTTGGGCCTAAGCAATGGAATTATTTGCATCCCATGTTCCTGCTTAGTTGTAGTAATCTCGTATGGATTACCTTGTTGCCTAGACAATGGATGCCTCGGGAGATCATCCATCTACTTTCCTAGTTTGGTACCAACCAACCGGAGTTGGTGGTAATTAGTTCCCGACCAACCGGAGTTGGTGGAAATTCATTTTCTGACCAACCAAAGTTGGTGGTATTGAATTACCGACCAACCGGAGTTGGTGGTAATGAGTTTCCGACCAACCGGAGTTGGTGGTAATTGATTTGCCGACCATCCAGAGTTGGTGGTAATGAGTTCCCGACCAAACGAAGTTGGTGGTATTGAATTACCGACCAACCGGAGTTTCTCGTAATGAGTTCTTTACCAATCGGAGTTGGTGGTAATTGATTTGCCGACCAACCAAAATTGGTGGTATTGAGTTACCGACCAATCAGAGTTGGGGGTAATGAGTTCCCGACCAACCGGAGTTGGTGGTAATTGATTTTCCGACCAACCGGAATTGGTGTTATTGAGTTACCGACTAACCGGAGTTGGTGGTGTGTTGCTCTGAATTTGGGTTTGTGTAGTGTGTAGCACTAATATTCCGAAAAAAATTCAACAAAAAGGAAATGGGGGTGAAACATCACTTTATTCATTTTGAAAGAACTGTGTTACACAGGAATTTTAACTACTGATAATACTTGCGTAGATGCTCTGCATTCCATGCATTCTTGAATTCTTCTCCTTCCAAAGTTTCAATCCTGTATGTCCCTGGATGAACAACTTCTGTTACTCTGTAGGGTCCATGCCAGTTGGCTTCCAGTTTTTTATGCTTTTGGATTACTTTCTTCAGTACATAGTCCCCTTCCTTCAAATCACACTTCTTCACTCTTTTGTTGTAGAACAAAGTTGTTCGTTATTGATATGTTGCATTCCTGATTGCTACTTCTTCCCTAACTTCTTCGAGCATATCCAGGTCTAATCTTCTCATGAAGTCACTGACAGGAGAATTGAAATTCAGCACCCTATGTGTCGGTAGACCCAATTCAGCAGGTATGACAGCCTCACTTCCAAATGTCAACATGTATGGAGACTCCCCTGTTGTTGTTCGTGGTGTAGTGCGATAAGCCCATAGCACAGAGTGTAGCTCGTTGATCCAGTTTCCCTTTGCATCATCCAGACGCTTTTTCAGGCTAATCAGTAGAGTCTTGTTTGTCACTTCAGTTTGCCCATTGCTCTGGGGATGGCCTAACGCGGAATGGATTTTCAATACATTAGATTGATGACAATATGTAGCAAATTCCTCGTTTTCAAACTGGGTTCCATGGTTAGTAATGAATGCATGGGGAAGACCATATCTGCAAATAATATTCTTCCAAATAAACTGATAGACCTTATCATATGTCAATCAATGAGAGGCTCAGCTTCCACCTATTTAGTAAAGTAATCCATAGCCACCACGAGGTATTTGAATCTTCCTTTGGTCATTGGAAGTGGGCCGACCAAGTCTATCCCCCACATGGCAAATGGCCAAGGAGACGTTATGGGTGTTAGCAATGCTTGGGGATTTCTCCGGATGGAAGAGAAACGTTAGCATTTATCGCATTTCTTAGCATAGGCTGCGCAATCAGCTCTCATCATTGTCCAGTAATACCCCTGCGTTGTTAGTCTTTGCAATAGCGTCTGACGTGCTATATGGGCTCCACAAGACCCTTTGTGTACCTCTTCGATCAAGTATTTAACTTCGGAGGGATGGACACATCTTTGTAGTCCTGCAATAATTCCTCGTCTATACAAAATGCCACTAATCAATACATAACGAGCAGCTTTAAACTTCAGTTTCTTGGCTGCGAGTTTATCAGTTGGCAAAGCCACCTCTTCAATATAGGCCCAGATGGGGTCCATATAAGATGGTCCTAAGTCGAGGGCAATGAATTTCATCATCAAATCTTCGCTTATGCTCCGTCCAACCAGGACTTCTATTGGGATTGTTCTTCATAGCTCGGTGCGTGTAGCTGATGCTAGTCGAGCTAGGGCGTCTGCTCTTGCATTCTCTAATCTCAGTATTCTGATCAACTGAATAGCAGTAAAACTCGATAAAACCTCAATTTCTTTCGCATGATACTTTACCATTAATTCTCCTTTTGCTACATACACCCCCAGAATTTGATTCACGATTAACTGGGAATCACTGAATACAACGACATGCTCTGCCTTCATGGTTTTGTTCAGACTTAGACCCACGATCATTGCTTCATATTCGGCCTCATTATTAGAAGTCTTAAATTGGAAGCGCAGAGCATACTCCACATCAATCTCATCCGGACTATTTAAAATAATTCCTGCTCCACTACTTGTAGTGCACGAAGAGCCATCTACATATAAATTCCATGCAGGTACCTCATTATCAAACTCTTGGTCAGACAGAACTCCTAGGTGTAATATTTGGTTCTTCCTTTTGTCTTCCCCCAACACTTCTCGTTGCTCGTTGATTGTCTTATCTTGATCGTCCACAAATGGAAGTTAATCGGGAGTTAAATTTGGTGATCCCGTAACATCTACGAGTTAGTCTGTATTAAACTCCTGTTCTTCGGGGGTATCATAATGAATAAATTATGCGTTAAAATTAGCTACTGTCTACCCCTTGAGCGATGATCTAGGATCATAATCTATATCATATTCGCCAAGTTCTACAAGCCAGTACATCAATCTTCCTGATTTCTCTGGTTTATGCATAGCCTGTCTCATTGGCATATTAGTATACACCACTATAGTATGGGCTTGGAAGCATGGTCTCATCCTTCTGATCGCTTCGATTAGTGCCAGTGCTAACTTTTCCAGTCTTGGATATCTGATCTCGGCCCCTCGAAAGGCCTTGCTGGTGTAGTAGACCAGTTTTTTTACTCCATCTAACACTCTTATCAATGTTGAGCTAACTGCGTTCTCTAAAACTGCCGGATACAAGTATAATCTTTCTCCCATCACTGATATAGAGGAGTCCCCATATATTTCTTCAACTCTTGGAAAGCCTTCTCGCATTCATCATTCCACTCAAAAGTTTTTTGGAGTATTTTGAAGAATGGGAGGCATCTGTTTGTTGCTCGTGACATAAATCTGTTGAGTGTTGCAACTCTCCCTGTGAGACTTTGCACCTCCTTCTTCGTAGTTGGAGATCTCAGTTCCAGTAGGGCCTTGATCTTTTCAGGGTTCGCCTTAATACCTCGCTGGTTAACAATGTATCCGAGAAACATGCCTTCTCGCACCTCGAATATGCACTTGGTGGGATTTAACTACATTTGATATCTCTCTAGTTGATCAAAGGTCTGACCTAAGTCAACTAGATGATTAGTAGCTTTCTTGCTCTTCGTCAACATAAACCTCCATATTATGACTGATTTGTTCCGCAAACACCTTGTTTATCAGCCGCTGATATGTTGCACCTGCATTTCTAAGTTCGAAAGGCATAACATTATAGTAATAAGTTCCCCTTGGGGTGATAAAAGAGGTACTCTCCCTGTCCTTAGGCTTCATTTTAATTTGGTTGTAACCGAAATAAGCATCCATGAAACTCAACAATTCGTGTCCCGAGGTAGCATCCACCAGTTGATTAATTCGGGGCAAAGGAAAATGATCATTTGGGCATGCCTTATTAAGATAAGTGAAGTCTACACACATCCTCCACTTGTTATTCTTCTTTTTTACCGTCACCACATTTGGTAGCGAGTCGGGATACTTAACGTCCTCAATAAAGAAGGCTTTTTGCAATTTCACTACTTCCTCTTGTATAGCTTGGTTCTTTTCAGGACTGAATACGCTCCTTCGTTGCTTTACCGGTTTGACCTCCTTGTTCATGTTGAGCTCGTGGTACAAGACACTTGAGTCTATCCCTGGCATATCTTCATGACTCCATGCAAAAGTCTATTTTCTGCATCTTAGAAATGCTATCAGTTCTTGTTTTATTGATACATCCAATGACGCACCAATTTGGGTTGTTCGTTCTGGGTGCTCGTCGTCCAGAATGATACTTTCGGTGGCTTCCATGACCTCGCCCTTCATGAGCTGAGACTCGTCTCTAGGGTCTAATATTTCTATCTCTGCATCTTCTATTTCATCCACTTGGTATGTCGTAGTCTTCTTCCTGGATTCTTCTAGTTCTTCCTGTTCGGCAGATGAATAGTAGCATTCCCAAGCTACTTTCTAGTCGCCTTTCATAATTCCCACTCCAAAATTGGTTGGGAATTTTAAATATTGATGTACATTAGATGGTACTGCTTCGAACTTCTTCAGACCTACCCTTCCCATGATGATATTGTAAGTTGATTGGATATTTTTATCCATTACAAAGAAGCGTACCCTTTCTGTTCGACAAGCAGGCCAAGTACCAATAAGCATATCCAACTTGATCGTCCTAAGTGGAAAAACCTTTTTGCCAGTAAAACCGAGGGGGGACTATGATAGGGCTCCAACTAAGCTAACTTGAGGTTCAAACTATCAAAACATGGGTAGAACATGATATTTGTCGAGATGCCATTATCCACTAGTACTCGTGAAATCACCACCTCCTTCATTCTCATTTTGATTACCAATGGGTCATAATGAGGATATAGTACACTTTCCAGGTCGTTCTTGGAGAAACCAATGACCAGTTGCCCTTATTCACCTTCCTCGAGCGATCGTCTTCAGCCAAGTTTATTCATTGTATGTACGAGCAAGCTTGAGCTTCATTGAGGTAAGCTTTTCTCTCCGTAGTTAGGTCTCCACCTCCTTCATCTCCACTTGTAATAACATTACATTCAAATGATCCAAAATGGATTGAAAATACCTCACGCTCCAGCTGTCTTGGTTTTTTGGGGAGATCGTGGTCATCTTCTGGATCGTCATCGTGGTCTCTCTTCTTGTCTTCTTTTTCTCGACGAGGAGATTTAGATCTTTGCCTTCCTCGATTGTTGGTTTTTCTATCATTTTGGCGATCAACATACTTAGACAATTTTCCTCGTTTGATGAGTGCTTCAATTTCATTCTAGAGAGCTATGTAACTCTTGGTCGTATGACCATGGTCTTTGTGGAATTCGCAATATTTAGACGTGCTCCTTTTGTCAGGATCTACATTCATTTTCCCTGGCCAGGCTAACTCTTCGTTGTTCTTAATCTCCTCCAGAATATAATTTATATCTACTTTCAAAGGAGTATAATTTCCAAATTTCTTCATCTGCTCTAGTGCTTATTTTCCTTTTAACTGCCTGTTGCCACCATGGTTCTTCTGATCCTTCTTTTCTACTTTACCATCTTCAACCTTGGTCGCTTTAGTGTCTGCATTCTTCTTCGCAGCCATGGCTTCCTCGGTGTTCATGATTTTGGTTTCTTTTGCCATCAGTTCTGCCATGGTCCCAGGCGGATCTTTGGCCAAAGTGTAGTATAACTTATCTGGCAATAGTCCATTCATCAGAGCAGTAATTATTGTTTTCTCCTCGTAATCAATTACTTTAAGTTTCTCGTTATTGAAATGAGTAATATAGTCTCTGTTGCTTTCACCTGCCTTCTGTCTAACACTCAATAAGTGTGCTACTTATTTGACTGGCTTCGTTCCAAAATAGAAGTTCCCTATAAAGAGCTCTGCTAGTTGAAGGAAAGTCGTAATCTTTCCCCGATCAAGGTTGTTATACCATATCTGGGTTGACCCGGTGAGAGTTCCTGAAAATGCCCTACATCTCATCTCATGTGGGACCATTGGAGCAGCTTGGTATTGTTCTATATGGAGGACAGGGTCAGTTTTTCCATCGTATTTAGGCATCACCATTGGAGCTTTGAATTTTGATGGTGTGGGAATATCCACAATTGTCTGTGCAAATGGTGTCCCTTGGATAAAAGTTCTTTATAGAGGATTCTTGGCCTTAGACATTTCCCCTAATCTATCCTCCAACCTTTAAATAGAGCCTTTCCATGCATCGTTTCCTACCTCGGGTCTATTCGTTCGAGCAACTGATCCCATTGAATTTTCCTCTTGTGATCTTTCAATACGGGCTGGTGGTCGTGACTAGGCAGAGCGTTCCCTTAGGTCGGATGGTCGTTGAGAGTTCATCGACGCAATCCTAAGGGGACTCGTATTCCTTCTAGGGCCCAATCAATCAAAAAAGAGATACTCTACTCAACCTCTCTATAGCACTAGTTCTTTTTGGGGTGAGAGTGACATTTCGATGGGAGTCAGTAGCTCGTACTGATGAAGTCCGGCCTGGTTGATATGAAGGATCACTATATCTTTCAGTACGATATGAGTCAGTATGCCTAGATTAAGAGATCTGCAGGAATAACATTCGTCTAGTTCTGGAAGAAGGCAAATGGGTATTTCTATGAACACTTCGTTATCCTGATTGGGCCGGCACTCCACTTTAAACATTTTGTATAAGTTGACGTATAGTTTCCTTCATGGTCGTTTGCCCTTGGGCTAAATTAGCCATTATACTAGCCAGATCTTGAATATTTGGGGGAGTATAAGGGTTTGGAGGGTTCCCAGTGTTTCGATTACTGGATTCCGAATTATCAGCCATAGATAATGAATTATTTTGGTGAAAACGCTAAGTACAGTCGTTCCCACAAACGGCGCCAATTTATTGATGTAAAAAACTAGATTATCTCTAATTCATTAATCACAGATAAATAAATTAATAAGACAAAGGATTTTTAAAGTGGTTTAGCCTGATAAAAATGGCCTACGTCCACTGTTTTTATATTGCTGACTGTTTATTTGAAATCTCGATAATAGGTTTACCAAGAGATCCAAAGTCCCCCTCTTATGAGGAGGTTACAATGTATTTATAGCCTTGAGGCCGTACATATGAGAAGATAATGCGATGTTTTCTAGTAGGCATATACATCTGTACAATAATAATGTACATTTAATGCGCAGCTGTCTTTTAATTCTCTTGATTTGGATGCTCTGCACGCTAAGTAGCTCGGACTGCCTAAGTTGCTCGGTACGCTTAAGTTGCTCGTATCCTTGAATTGCTCGGTGCTTTGAGTTTCTTGGGGAGCTTGAGTAGCTCCATAACAGTATGTTGTCCATTGGAAGTATTTGTAATTACCACGTAGGTTGACACGTGTCTTCAAATGAATGGTCCACTTCAGCAGACTAAATTTGGTATCAACATGACCCCTTCGGGGCAAGCTAAGGTGGCTCCCCCATTGGTATTTGGATAAGAAGGTAGGGACCATGTTATTAAGTGAACTCGCTTTATAAACTATGAGATAGGTTTAAGTTTATCCTTAAGGATGAGTTTGTCCTATTTGGTGTCTAATGGATTTTTCATCAAAGGTTATGGAAAAGCGCCATTAATTGAGAGGAGGATCCCATATAAATATATCGGGGTTACTCTACGTTTCCCATGTTTATGGTCTTTATTTATATCTTGATGGGATTTATACAGTCATCTTTTATCTTTGTTAATATTTTTTGGGTACTTTAACTATCTTTGATCCATAAAGTCTCATTATTAGGTGTGTATTTTTATTCATTTAGATTGTTGAGTTAAACTAACATAATACACAATGTTAAGTACTTAGAACCACTACTTATCATGGAAACAAAGGTATTAAAGGAAACTTTAGAGAGCTTGTAGAAGTCCGAAGCTCAGGGAGATATTAGGATACTTGCCTTACAATTGAGTAGACTTAGAAATATTATTTATTTATTTAAACGGGGTAGTCTTGGTGGTGAGGATTTATTGTAGACGGACGGGCTCCAATGAGGAGGGGTAAGGGGTATTGGGGTATATTCTCAAATCCATTATCATTTTGAATGAGCATAAGTTTTATTTTCAAAATTTTAACCATAATGAAAGAATATCTTTTTTATTCTTGGCAAAGATGACTTTTCTCGTTGAGTGGAGGCTTCAAGATTTTGACATGTGGGGTGTAATATCATAATTTTTTAGGGGGGTTGAATTGGTGATTTCAAAACATAGTTCGACGCCAAAATGTAGTAAGTGATAATTTATCCTATTTTTCATTTTTCTCATCTTTCATTTCTCTCTCTCTCTCTCTCTCTCTCTCTCTCGGTAGCAAAAACAGTCAATCAGACACTGAGTACATGCGTGGATTTTGGGTAAGCCCTAATATGGATGATGGTTCTTAGAAGTTTCTTAGATATGCACAGTCTTTAGAGAAAGCCACGTGCATTGGATGAAAAATTGGAGAAGACTCTTGAAATGTGGGTGGGTCGGGAAGCCGTCGGTTAGGTTAGGCATAATAAGTCCTCCAGGTGAAGAGGGTTTAAAGTTATCCACTAGAATAGTGGTAGGTTTGGGAGTCCCTTTCTTGGATTGAGAATTGTAGTCCGAAATGAATGTGGGTGTCTAGTAAGCGCCTAGTAAGGATAAATGCCTTGGAGAGGTGGTCTCTCGTGGACAACGATGTATGAGGAGAGGTTAAGAATCTTAGTTCAGTTAGTTTTTTTACTCAAAGGAAGAATGCAAGACAACAAGTCCAGCGCCATAGATATGTGGGGTAGATGTCTCATTTGAAATACAAGTGTGAGATCTAATGGCCATATTTTCATGATTTTCAAGTGTCTTTTATGGAAGAGACATCAAATTTCCAAAGCCCCATGGGAGACTTAGGGACGCATTATCATCTGGTGGAGGATCTATGGACGCATCTCGTGGGGGACCTTGGAAGGCGGTGTTTAGGTACTCTGGGTGTTTATAATAGGGTTCAAAGTATCCATGAAAGGAAAAAGATACTTGGATATGAAGGCGCCAAATGTAGCAAGGGAGAAGGTGTTGGGATTTGTGCAAGTGGATCCTAGGGGATAGTACTCATTCGAAAGGCACTACAAATGGTATACCGATATTGGTGATTGGAGAGGGAGTACATTCTCTTCAGTTATGGTTGTAGCAGTGGGCCCTTACAAGAGTAATTCTGCTTGGCCTAGTGCCTTAATTTTCTGCTGCATGTTGTTCTAAGAGGC
Source organism: Sambucus nigra (assembly GCA_949130495.1). NCBI lineage: Eukaryota > Viridiplantae > Streptophyta > Magnoliopsida > Dipsacales > Adoxaceae > Sambucus > Sambucus nigra. Next base: position 256,026,940 of record OX422213.1, on the reverse strand, counting down.
GGTGTTATTCTCTAGTTATTTAAAACCTGATTAATAATTAATGGAGGCACGTCTTCATTTGTAGACTTAGAACATTCGACGTTGTAGATGTGAAAATCTTGGGTAGGGAGTTTGCAAATGAAAACTAGACAATCTCATGGAGCATGAACCCGAGTTTATAGGGTAAGAACTTAGTGGGAATTATATTTGGATAATGATAACCTAAGAAAAATTCGGTGCACTTTCGTTCAGTAATTTACAATTAAAAGGACAATACATAAGGGAGAAAGACTCACATATGTAATGACTTTATCTGATGCAATAATTTTATCTATTTTTAATCATATATGGATGCTATTTTTCTAATTATTTTGTTTGGTAGTATCTTCAAAGGATTAGAACTTTAACAAATTCCCATTGGATTCGGTGAACAAGGGTGATCTCTCATTTTGTTAGACTGAGGAGCGAGGAAATAATAGATTAGGATCTATTACTTTACCAAAATAAAAATATGGTTAGGGGAATACGGTGTAAGGGGCCTATGTTTTGGCGATGAGTTGCATATTCATATTGTTTATCTTTTTTATAGAAGGGGAAGACATTCAACCTGGAAAATGAGGGGTTTTGGACCACCCTCTGACCATTTGACAATATTTGAGAAATTTCATCAGAGAGATAGACCCGTAAGTATATTGATCTTTTTGTGCAATAGGTTGTGTTCCTAGATATTTTTTTTATGCAAAAGGGAAATGTGACAGATTACTGAAGGATCAATTTTCATTGCCATGGGTCACGATATATCGGGCTATTTAAATAGAACAACCATTAATGTACGTGTGAAACCACTTTACCCTAATACTGAATAGTTGTGAAAGCCTATTTGATATACCCCATTACTAAATGAACTTCAAATGTTCCCCGTCACTAAGACCTTGGGATCAAGAGAATTGATGGGGGGAAGTGACTTTCAAAACTACGATCTTTATCCGAGAAAGTGACTTCTCAAAAGTAAGAACCTCTCTTTTAGCTAGAGGTGATGATTTTTAAGTACGAGCATTCCTTTGGATAAAGTAACCTTTCTAGAGTGTAAACCTCTTTTAACTAGTTCCCTTTTTTTCGTATTTAAAAAGTAGTTATACACCCTTAATAAAAAAGAAGCAGGTTTGGATTCCCAACCCCAAACCTGTTGCATTCTCCCTTTTTTTCTTACGATTCGTTCACAATTAGATTTCAGATTTATATTATATTTTAGTTTAAAGTAATGTATTTAACCAATTAAATGAGTTTAAAATTTTATCGAAATCTTATTATCGAAATATATACCAGATCTACCGAATGCATAAACTGATTTGAAATTCTGGTATTTATCGAGAAACACCGAATTGAAACTGAAATTACTGAAACCAAAAAAACCCGAAAAATACCGAAAAACCCAAAAAACAAACTGGTTTGGTTTTGGTTTTGGTTTTGGTTTTGGTTTTGATGTACCGATCGATAAATTTGTGCGGTATGGTTTTACCATTTAGATTATAGTTTTGGTATTGGTAAGGGGTTGTTACCGACCATACCGTACCGGTTGCACCCCTAGTAATAAATCTAAACTACTAAAGTATCAATTAAGTTGTCATGCTATTTTGAAACTACATCGTAAGGAATACAACCTAGTGTAATACCCACTCATGTCACTCAAACAATAAGATACATGGAATCTCAAAATATACTCAATAATGCAACATGACGTCTTTAAATAAAATATACATCGTTGGATTATACATTATAATTACCAGTCTGATAAATAACACAAAGTCTTACACCTTAGGATACATTATGGTGCCTTTATCGACAGATCCCTAGGAGTGTCTTACCTAGAAAATTTAAAACATGCACACACAAAGAATAGGGGATGATCACAAAATCATACTATCGTCTAGTCACGTACCAAACCATCTGATGGATCAAGTCATCCACTTCTCCATCACTTTCTTAATATCTAAGTTATAACATCTATATGTGTGGCTACATTCTAAATCACAAATACATATCCCTTTTCTCTTCTTGAATCAAACTTGGGAAAATACTCCCTATCGATAAAATTGTAGGACTTAGTACCAAAAACTTTGAAGTTCTTAATAGTAGGTTTGTATCCTTTTAAAGCTCATATGGATTATTCTTAGTGAAGGTTCTAATAAAACCCTATTGTATGTATGAAAAGACATTTGTATAGTCTCAGAACAAAACTTTTTAAGCAATTTTTACCATATAGCATGTACCTTGATATTTCTTACATTTTTTTGTTCTTCCTCTCAACAACTCCATATTATTGTGGAGTCGCAACGGTCAAAAAATCTTGTTTGATCCCAGCTTCATTATAATAAATAGCAACCTTGGAATCAATGAGTTCGAAACCATTATCACTCCTAATTATGACAATGGGAAGTGATTGTTCATTTTTAATTTTCATGCAAACTGAAACATAGTCTCAAATGAATAACTTTTCTCTCTCATTAACCCTACAATTATGAATTTAAAAAAATCATCAACCATCACAAAACAGAACATCTTCCCTCTTATGTTGTATGTCATTAAGGGGCCCATAAAATCAATATGCATTAACTCTAGACGCCGTAATCTCACTCGATTTTTTATGGGGACTCTTTCTTTGTTTTCCTTTTAGACAAATTCCACAAAACTTGCTCATAGATTTTTTAAACTATGAAGACCATTGCCTGTCTTTTTCTTTAACAAACTCTCTAAATCTCAAAAGTTAATTTGTCCTAGTGTTTGATGGCATAAGTCAACGACTCCAACTTATCATTTTAACACACAACGTTGGGTTCACTCAAGAGAACATAGTAATTTTTACTTGATATTATCCCTCTCATTAAATCTCCATTCTCTTCCTTTCTCACTATCCACCCTTTGAAAAACTCTTCCAAGTTAACATCATCACAAATTTGAATTATTCTAATGAGATTAGTGATAATACCTTCAACATCATGTACATTGTGAAGTGTAATGCTCTATGAAACTTTCATCGTTCCTTTCACTTCAAGAAAAATGAGTATTAGGGACGGTAAAAATTTGTCCCTAAAAGTAAAAAATTAGTTCCAAAAGAGTATTTAGGGCGAATTTTGAAATGGTAAAAGTTCGTCCCTTATACTAGGCGTCGTAAATATTTTAGGGATATATTTTACCGTCCTAAATGTTAACTCATAGACGCTCTACATTTGGCATTAGGGACGGATTTTTCCATCCCAAAAGGTGTTTTCGCGAAAAAAATCTCGCTCCCTTGAGTAGTATTAGGGACAGATAAACCGTACCTAATACTAGTCAGATTCTAGCAATCCCAATTAGGACGGTAAAAAACATCCCAAAAAGTAGTTTCAATTAGTGAAAAATGGGTATTAGGTACAGATTATAACCATCCCAAAAGGTATTCTCAATTAATACAAAATGGGTATTAGGGACGGCTTGGAACCGTCCCAATTGATAAATAAAAAATTATCATAATCAATTATATTGTTATATGCTTTATGCTGCAATAATCAATGACGTCTAATTTGCATTAAAAGTCAAATAATCTAATCATAAACGCAATATATCAACTGCATTCATTGAAACACGTATCCAATAATAATTTCTTCCATTAAACTACATTCAAGTTAAAATATTTAAATGAGTACAAAATCGTACTAACTAATAAAATATACAATTGTAAAAAAAATATCATCCCTAAATTAAGATGATAAATTTAGTTGTCACGCTTCAAAAAATTCTCTTAGTCTCACATATAGTAGACACACTCAAAAACATGTCTCTTCAACTTCTTCTGTACAATTTTCAATCAATAAATTATCATTTAATCAAAATAATATTATAGTAAAATTAAATATACAAATATATTAGTTAATCATATCAACAAATTTTAAAAAAATCAACAGAACCTTCTTTGTATATACATGAAAACAAACTTGTTTAATCAATAAAAATGCCTGCACGACCATAAAAATGAAAATAACAATCTCGCATATCAACAACTCTTTACAATTTCTAAAAATTTCGACAGAGTCTCCTTTGTTTACACATGAAAAAAACTGTTTAATCATCACAAAGCCCACACGGCCATAAAAAATGAAAAACAACAAGCTCGCATATCAACAACTGTTTACAATTTTTAAAAAAAATCGCCAGAGTCTCCTTTGCTTATACATGAAAACAAACTTGTTTAATCAACATGAAAGCCCACATGACCATAAAAAATTGAAAACAATAATCTCGTATATCAATAATTATTTACAATTTTTAAAAAAATTCGGTGGAGTCTCTTTCGTTTATATATGAAACCAACTTTTTTAATCAATACAAAAGCCTGCACAGCCATAAAAAAATTTAAAACAACAATCTCGCATATCAACAACAACAAAAAATAAACAATTTACCTAGATCAAACCATTGATTTGTTCAGTTATTCCACGTGAATAAAATATAATGCTGAAACATTACCCTGCAAAAAAATATAAGACACAAAACAAAACAGATATCAATAATCAAATAATGTTTAAACCTAAGTCTACATGTTTACAAGTCTAATTATTTTTAAATTCTCGTCGTATACTCAAACGGGGAGATCGAATAATCAAACCGGGAGTCCACTGACTACGTTGTCAGTTCGTACGAGTTACATTGGTCCCGCACAAGGTGATCGCGCCTCTTACGGGACCGTTTTGTGGTTGTTTTACGTTTTCACCCTTTGACGCCTTATTTTGAAGCCCAAGTCTAAATTTTGTAAATTCATGTCATATACTCAAACCGGGAGTTCGGTGACTACGCGGTTGGTTTATACGAGTTACATTGGTCCCATGAGAGGCGCCCGTGCCTCTTACGAGACCGTCTTGTGGTTGTTTTATATTTTAACCCTTTGGCACCATGTTTTCAAGACTAAGTCTAAATTTTGCAAATTCCCATTGTATACTCAAATTAGGAGTCCTATGACTACGCAGTCGGTTAGTACGAGTTAAATTGGTCCCGTGCGAGGTGATCGTGCCTCTTACGGGATCGTTTTATGGTTGTTTTATATTTTCACCCTTTAACGCCGTGTTTTTAAGCCTATGTCTAAATTTTGCAAATTCTCGTCATATACTCAAATCGGGAGTTCGATGACTACACGATCGGTTTTTATGAGTTACATTTGTCCCATGAAAGGTGCTCGTGCCTCTTACGGGATCCTTTTGTGGAAGTTTTACGTTTTGATCCGTTGACGCTATGTTTTTAAGCCTAAGTCTAATTTTTGCAAATTCCGATCGTATACTCAAATTGGGAATCCGATGACTATGCAGTCGATTATTACTAGTTACATTGGTCCCGTGCGAGGTGCTCGTGCCTCTTATGGGACCGTTTTGTGGTTGTTTTACGTTTTCACCCTTTGATGCAATGTTTTAAAGCACCAGGAGTCCCGTGACTATGCGGTCGGTTAGTATGAATTACATTGGTCCCGTGAGAGGTGCTCGTGCCTCTTATGGGATCATCTCCGATGACAATGTGGTCAGTTCGTACGAGTTACATTGGTCCCGTGCGAGGTGCTCGTGCATTTTACGGGACCGTCTTGTAGCTGTTTTATGTTTCCACCCTTGGACAATGTGTTTTTAAGCCTAAGTCTAAATTTTGCAAATTCTCATCATATACTCAAACCAGGAGTTCGGTGACTACACGATCGATTCATTCGAGTTATATTGGTCCCGTGTGAGGTGCTCGTGCCTCTTAAGGGATCATTTTGTGGTTGTTTTACACTTTAACCCTTTGACGACATGTTTTCAGCCTAATTCTAAATTTTGCAAATTCTGGTTAAATACTCAAATCGGGAGTCCGATGACTACGCATTTGGTTCGTGCGAGTTACATTGGACCAGTTCGAGGTGCTCGTGCCTTTTACATGACTGTTTTGCAATTATTTTACATTTTCACCCTTTGATGACTGATTTAAAAGCCTAAGTCCCTTCGTATACTTAAATCGGGAGTCCAATGACTATGCGGTCGGTTCGCACGAGTTACATTGGTCCCGTGAGAGGTGTCCGTGCCTCTTACGGGACCATTTTGTGATTATTTTTTGTTTTCACCCTTTGACGTCATATTTTTATGATTGTTTTTTATTTTCACCCTTTGACGCCATGTTTTTATGTTTAAGTCTAAATTTTGATAATTCTTGTTGTATACTGAAACCAGGATTGCGGTGACAAAGTGGTCGATTCGTACGAGTTACATTGGTCCCATGCAAGGTACTCGTGCCTCTTGTAGGACTATTTTTTTTACTTTATTACGTTTTCACCCTTAGACGCCATATTTTTAAGCCTAAGTATAATTTTTTCAAATTCTCGTCGTATACTCAAACTGGGAGTCGAGTGACTATACGATCAGTTCGTACGTGTTACATTGGTCTCGTGCAAGGTGCTCATGCCTCTTACGTGACCGTTTTGTGGATGTTTTATATTTTCACCCTTTAACGCCATTTTTAAGCCTGAGTCTAAATCTTTGTAAAATCTCATCGTATACTCAAATCGGGAGTCCAGTGACTATGTGGTCGGTTCATACGAGTTAAATTGTCCTGTACGAGGTGGTCGTGTCTCTTATGGGACCGTTCTGTGGTTCTTTTATATTTTCACAATTTGACGCCACATTTTTTAGTACAAGTCTAAATTTTTCCAAATTCTCGTCGTATAGTCAAACCCGGAGTCCGGTGACTACAAGGTGGGTTCATACACGTTACATTGGTCCGGTGCAAGTTAGGCATGCCTCTTATGGGACCGTTTTGTTATTATTTTATGTTTTCACCCTTTAACGGCATGTTTTATAACCCAAGTCAAAATTCTTGAAAATTCTCATCATATACTCAAATCAGGAGTTCGGTGACTACGTGTTTGGTTCGTACGAGTTACATTGGTCCCGTGTGACGTGCTCGTTCCTCTTATGGTACCATTTTGTGGTTGTTTTATGTTTTCAGCCTTTGATGGCATGTTTCAAAGCCTAAGTCTAAATGCTTGTAAATTCTCATCGTATACTCAAATCGAGAGTCCGGTGACTACACGGTCGGTTCCTACGAGTTACATTGGTACTGCGCGAGATGGTTGCGCTTCTTATGGGATCATTTTGTGGATGTTTTACATTTTCACCCATCAACGGCATATTTTTAAGTTTAAGTCTAACTGTATGTAAATTCTCGTTGTATACTTAAATGGGGAGTCCGGTGACTATGCGATCGGTTACTATGAGTTACATTGGCCCTGTGAAAGATGCTCATGCATCTTACGGGACCGTTTTGTGACTGATTTACATTTTCACCCTTTGACGACATGTTATTAAGCCTAAGTCTAACCATTTGTGGTTGTTATACATGTTCACACATTGACGCCATGTTTTTAAGTGTAAGTTTAAATTTTTCAAATTCTTATCATATACTCAAATCATAAGTTCGGTGACTACGCGGTACGTTCGTACGAGTTACATTAGTCCCATTCGAGGTGCACATGCCCCTTATGATACCATTTTGTGGTTGTTTTACGTTTTCACCATTTTACATGATGTTTTTAATCCTAAGTCTAACTTTTTGCAAATTCTCGTATTGTACTCAAATCGCGAGTTCGTTAACTACACGATCAGTTCTTACGAGTTACATTGATCCCGTGTGAGGTGCTCGTGCCTCTTATGGAACCGTTTTGTGACTATTTGATGTTTTCGCACCTTGATGGAATATTTTTAAGGCTAACCGTAAATGTTTGTAAATTATCATTGTAAACTCAAATCGTGAGTTCGATGACTACACGGTCCGTTCGTACGAGTTACATTGATACCATGCGAGGTGTTCGTGCCACTTACAAGACCGTTTTGTGGCTATTTTACGTTTTCACCTTTTGATGGCTTTTTTTAAGCCTAATTCTAATTGTTTACAAATTTTCGTCGTATACTCAAACCAAGAGTCTCGTGACTATGCGGTGAGTTCTACGAGTTACATTGGTCCCATGCAAGTTACACTCAGCCTATGAAGCTTACGTTAAAGAATGCTGTGAACAAGGATGTTCACATAGAATAGACTAGATTTTATCTGTTATTCCTTATATTTTAGTAAATCTATTTTGTTTTACATCAATATTCTTTCATTATTAGTGTGCGGATGGCATCTAAATTATGGGCTTATATAATATCCAATAATTAACAAGAACGTGTGTGTGCACATTTTCCAACACACACACACATCCATATATATACTTGATAACCATGAACCTCCACACGAACAGGCCCTTTGGACTCCCTCATACGAGCTAAACAAGGGGGATGTTATGCCAAAGCCACCCTAACACACGTCCTATTTAAATTTTGGCTATCCACTAGCGGGTTTCGAACTCGTAATTTATGGTCATTTCGTGTCGTACCTTAGAACTGGACTAATCTAGGGTGGACACACACACACACACACACACACACATATATACATATATATATATATATATATATATATATATGTATATATATATATATATATATATATATATATATATATATATATATATATATATATATATATTAAGAACTCAGTTTAAATAGTTTCTGGAAAAAAATTAGATGCAATTACCTTACTATTTTATAGGATCTAATCGAAATGCTTCCAAAGCATGCTTCTTTCATAATGTTTATGCCATGTCAATGTACCTAAGAGTAGAAAGTCTCACTATCTGAAGGCAATAAAAATTTACATAATCAGGAAAATAATTATAATAGAGAACGAAATTGAGAGTAGTGTACATACTCATTTCCTTCATAGTATCTTGCACCTGGATATCCTTCACTATTTTTGTTAGTCATTATTAACCCAGCTTCTTCCATAACAGAGACAGTGGTGAAATTCTCTCAGTGTATGAGTTCAAGTTCCTTAAAAATAATATAAATTTCAACCAGACATCATATTCCAAAATAAAGTGTAACTTTAAAATGCAAGCTAAGGAGGAGTATATATAAAAATACGTTTGGTTGAATGAGCTTATAGGAGTGGGGAATAGCAACAAATAGACTTACCCCCACCCCGGCATAATTTGTTGCTAAAGAAAGGGGGGAATAGTCTAATATTTTAAGTTCTAGAGGTGTAAAGTACAAATTTTCCCTTATGACAGTCGTCAATAACCTTCATCATATTTGAGCACGGAGATACTGATAAGGTTATATGTTTAGATCCTTAATATCAAGTATCTCCTACCACAACAAAAAAAGGTATTTTTTACATAATGTAATACACATCATCAAAATAACTCATATATATTGGTATTATATCCTACTTTCATCATATTGAACATGCACATGAGATACTAGGAATAATAATTCATACACCGATGCTACTTTAAGGATTGGTAAAATATATATCATACACAAACATAGAAATTTTGAACAGGGTGTAATGGTAAAATAAATAAACTTAAATTATAAGAATGTGCCATAGATATTTACATTTTCCAAATCTTGAAAATTTACACATTATACCTTGGTATTTATCAAGAATTGACACATTGTACCGTGGAATTTACATCAAACCCTAGATAATTACACAGCAATAAAAAATGAAATGGTGGATCTACAATAGTTTAATTACCTAATAATAAAAGTTAAACTACCTATTTTATTAGATTCCAAATTTGAGTTATTCGTTTTTGGAGCTAGAGCAGATGGTGAATAAATCGTGAAGGAGGACGAGGTTCGTGATTGAGGAAAAAATACATAATTAACAGCAAGTGAAGGAATAAATATATAATTATTGTACATACATAATGGGATCAATTAGCAGTAACAAAAATGAAATATTTATCAACACAAAGAGGAGATTCATCAATACAGGGAGCTTACAAATTATTGCCCAATCGTACAATTTATGAACACCAGTTTGTATAGATGTAGCTCACTAGTTGGAAAAACATTCAGAACATTCGGTTTTTGCAGACACAGATGTGAAAGTGACCCTGTTTGTTGGATGGTCCCTCACAGTTAGACTAAGCACTTCGGGTCTTGCATAGTGCCCAATAACATCGAAGTCAAACTTGGCATGTGATATATCTCCAAGATCTATAACCAATTTTATCATCCCATCAACATAACAATTCAATTCTTTATAAAGAATTATAATACATAATTCTAGGCAACTCACCCCCAAAACAAGTTTAAATGCTTATTACTAGATAACACAGAGATACAATTCTATGATTTAGGGATTTAATCAAAGGGAATTTAGGATCAACACAAGACCTCTTTTTTCACGAAAAAAAAATATAATCCAGTAACGACCTGCCTTTGACCATATCAGGACCAATCAAAAACTCAGTAAACTTGATTATATAGATCATTGCTTCTAGACTTTGATAACTGAGCACCATTTACACCATATAATTAAAAAAATATATATTGTAGTTGTTATCTCTGATTGATGTTGATGATAATATTATATATTACTGGTTGAGTTTTCATTATGTAGAAAGATAAAAATGGAAACAAAGAAAAAACCTTACCTTTCGTTTGGAGATGGACCGGCCGGTGGAGCAGCAAGGTGAAGGCGACAAGGGACGACATCAAGCAGGAAGGAAGGGAGGGAAGGGGTGGGGCGACGCAGGGGTGAGGAGGTTTATGTGGGTGTGGAGGCTCAGAGAGAGAGAGATGGAGAGAGAGGGGGGGTTGTTGCATGAAAGAGAGAGAGTGAGTGAGGGGGAAATATGGAAAGGGCTAAAAAATGGGTGAAAAAAGTGAGGGAAATATCAAAAGGGTTGAAAAAAACTGTCCCTTTTAGTATATCAAAAGGTACGAATCTTAAAATCATCCCTTTGGATATACTAAAAGAGATGGATTTTAAACTTGTCCTTTAATCTCCATCAAATGTGACAGCTTAAAACCATCCCTTATATTTCTTTTGAACAAGGCTAAAAATTCAAGCTATATCAAAAGGGATGGATTTTAAAAACTATCCCTTTTGGTATTTATCAAAAGGGACGTATTTTTAAAATTGTCCCATTTGGTATACCAAATGGGACAGTTTTTAAAATCCATCCCTTATATTTGCTCGGGAAGAAACGCGCTAAAAATTCATCTCTGCTTTAAGGGATGGTTTTCAATAACCGTCCCATTTGGTATAGCAAAAAGGACGGATTTTAAAAATCGTCCCTTTTGTGATTTATCAAAAGGGACGGTAATTAAAAATCCTCCATTTTGGTATATCAAAAGGGACAAAATGACACTATCGTCCCAAATAATCCCATCCCTAATACTCATATTTCTTGTAGTGTTTACCACTCATACACGATTTCTTCCCATTACCAAAACTGACTAAGACAACTTTTTAATCCTCTAGTGAAGTGAAAAATGACTTCTCTCTCGTAATACAAGCAACTACTATCAAACTACCATGTGATAGAGTTTGAGGCTTTAAGAGTTGTGATGATGAAATAATAGTTATAACTCACCTTCCTAACCCATTTAAGTTAACCATGAGCACCCTTTCTTAACTCACTCATTTCCTTTCTAAGTTTTTTAAGTTCATCTTTAAGTATTTTGTTTACCCCTTGAAAGTCATTTCTCCTTGAGAATCTAGTGTATGAATATTGCTAATCTTTTTTATGTTTGTAAAAAAAATGTCTTATATGTCCTCTCATGAATCAATAAGAACATTTATAAGTTCGAAAAAAAATTGGGAAAAAATCAGGTTTCTTTCAAAAAAAAAAAAACTTTGTTCTAGTTGGTTTTGAGCAATATTTAATCTTTTCAAATGATTTGTATGATGTCTAAAATGAGGATTTGGTTTGTCGAAAAATTTCTTGTAATTCTCTTACATTTAAGGTGTTTGAATAAATTTAGGACTCGTGATTTAATAATCATTTCAAACCTTTACAACATATACGTTTTCATTCTTGTTAGATAATTACATTATTGTCAAGTTACTTTTCTTTGACATTATTTGAACAAACATTCCTTTCATTGGCATGAATAGAACTCTGTTGTTCAACAACATTTTACTTTTCATGTACAAAAGTAGTAGATGCGTTTAAAGAAGCCTTGAACAAGTAAAAACCTAATCCTTTATTTTCAATTTATATTATAGACTTCTCAAATAACATATTCATTTTTGTACCTATCCACCAAATTAAGTTTGATTTTCATATAATTAGACATTTCGCTCTTGAGATAAATAACTTCTTTTTCATATACTTTTTCTTTAATCCAAATAAATCTTACGCTTTTTCTCAATTTTTTTATCCAAATCAAGGAAATCAAATTTCTTTATTCCTAGAGAAGAGTTTTGATCATTCACAAGCTTTAACTCAAGCTTGAGTTGCAAAATCATTTCATTTTTTCTTTCAATATAGCAATTTCTTCTTCAAAAACTTCTATTTTATTTTCTTCTCAATGTTTGATTTTTTCACTTTCAATAATTCATAACATAATTTATTATTTGCATTATTGATTTCACTCGTATCCTTATCATCACTCAATTTATTTCGTTATGTGAAATTTGATAACTATACTCACTATATGTGTGAGATGTGTTATTGTCTATATATAAATGTGATATGAATGCATATTCACCAAAATAACTCCCAGATCATAAACATCTAAGATCATCATGTAAGAACACAATTACAAATAATGATTAACTCTTGATGTTAATCCCTAAACGGAGTAACCTTTCTCTCATACCAATTGAGGAAGTAAATGTGTGTACACTAAAGGGAAACCTCAAGCGAGTGAATGGGTTTCAAATTAATTTTTGCCCAATTTTAAAAATTACATATCAACTAGCAACCTATATCTAAGTCTTTTTCAAATTTAGTAATTATGTCTAAATCTATTATTACGAAAACCAATCATAATCAAACAATCAAACCCCAAAGCCATTTCACAACGATGATTTTACGAGAAAAACCCAACATATGGGGCAAAAACCTCGGTGTGACCAAGTTTCTTATTAGATTTGAAAAGTTCCTTTGTATAATAAAAGAATATAATGGTCTCTCATGCTCTTATAATAAATTACCTATGAACGTTGAGACTCTCCCTCGTTCTAATAAAAAATTCGGTTAAAGCTCCACTGATTAAATATGAATATCGCATTCTTCATCCTTGAGCTACAACATAGGTGAACTCTTAACTAAATCAAACACCTCCTATGAGATCTTGGAGTATAAATAAAATGGAATGAATTTGAATCAATGTAAACCATGGCTATTATGTATTCAAACCTCTCAAATCATCTTTCAAGTGTACATCTAGGTTCAGATAAAAAAATCTCACAAAATAAATTTGAACACTTGAATTTCAAAAGGAGAATCAAAGAGATGATCTCAAATATAAAAATATCCTCAAAGTAGGAATATTTTAAGGTGAAGAAAAGTGTTATTTCTTTTAGAGAAAAACGTCTTATTTATATATTTTTCAAAAATCAGCGACGTCCTATGCATGAGTGTAAAGAGGCACCGTGCACACGGTTTTAGGTAGAGAATTCCTAAATCCTAAAAACCATGCCTCCTTATACATGGAAGTTATTTCATATTGTGTGAATAGAAATAGGCATAAAAGATAAAATTTTGATTAATGCCTTTGAAGCAAAAAAAACATATCTTATTCTCTTTTTGAAAATTATATACATAGTCTAAGGAAACTTAAAAATCCTTTTTAAATAGAAATACTCAATTAAATATCACGGGCATATGTGTCCATATGATAAGAACATGAGACAAATTTCAAAAGTATATTCTTCAATAGCTTAACAGCGAAATTCTCGAATGTGGAGAAGTCACAAAATATTCAAATTTTACTGTCCATAGGTAATTGAACAAGACTTTCACACACACAATCTATAAAATTCATTAAGCTTTTGATCTCGACTTAAAACATGACTCAATTAAATTGACACGAAATTAGACTACCAAACTAAATAGAAAATGGTTATACTTTCACCCCAGAGAATAAGGTGCTAAAGAGTATATGGTGAGTTATAGCCTTGTGCCATATAAGATATATTTATTTATTTGTGAAACTTTACCTTAGTATATTTGTCTTTAGATTCGATCCGAGGTTTTTCTCGCAAGTGGGTTTTTCCTCGTACATCAAGTGTTGTGTGAATTATTTTATCTTTTCATATTTTTTATTCACTTCTTTTAATTTGAAGATAAAATCATTTATATTATAATATTGATAAAACATTTCGTCACATAGACTTTTAGGATGTTTTAACCCATTGTTGATTTAAAAGGAAAATTATCTTTCAACCAAGATTTTAATGTTAAGTGGGTATCTTTCGTCGATATCTCTCACTCTTAGCTGGTATCAAAGTGGGTATCGTTGTTTTAGGTGTAATATCCTAGAGTGTATCATTTATTTTGCAAGATGGATGATGATTCATCTCTCTAACGTCAATATTTTGATGGTACTAACTATTCTTATTGTAAGATCTGTACCATGTAACATATAACGTCATTAGATTATCGAATTTAGAGTTGTGTTTTGACGGGTTGGAATGTGCCAATTATCTTAGTCGGAGATGTTTAAGTCCACAAAATCCAATCTAGTTGGGATGATAAAGAACATCAAGGAGAGTGGGTGGAAAGATAACGGTTTGAACACAATCTTTAGTTGTGTAATTCTAAGCGAGTTTAGGCATATTTTGACATGCTCGGCATCAAAGGAGGGATGGAAAGTACTAAAAAAACCTATAAAGGCACCTCCGCCATGAAATATGAGAATATTTAATGCCTCACCACCCATTTTAAATTCCTTAATATAAAGGAGAACAAAATTTATTACTGAGCAAGCAGCATGGGCTATATCAAGTTATTTGTATCTTAAGCCAGACACACAAATTCACCTTTTACCAGAATTTTCTTGATTTAATTTAAAGTGAACACGCAATAATATAATGAAGACAAAATCCAAACTAAAATGCAAGAAGAAGAATTTGAGGAAAAAATCCCTTTCAGGAAAAACCTTTAATTTCAGCACTATAGCAGAATTGACAGACACAAGATGACTTACAAATACTTAGAAATCCACTAAGTGTAATGCAGAGATGTCTTGAATTCTTCAATAAAAAAGGGTATAGTCCAGCACCTCTCACAGTAAGTAGCTCTTGCCTAGATATCCACTTATCAGCCTTGGGAGTTGCAATTCATTTCTTCGTAAGTAGTTGGTCCTCAACTCAACAATTCAACAATAGAGAAAATATTTACAAGGATTTTAGAACTTGGAATATGTACTTCATGTTTTGAAAAGTGATCTTCAAAGATATAAGGGGTTTAGATAAAAAAAATTATGAGTTTTATCACCAAAAGAACTCAAAAAGGCTTGGAGAAAAGTCTAATCATGCTTCTCTATTTATACAAAAAGTTGTTTCAAAGAGATTGGGGTGAAATATTTGAAAAGTTATGTTCTAAAAAATAAAAACACGATTACTCGTTCGAAAAAACTACCACCTCATTATAATGACGTACCCGTTCTCATTGGAACTGTTTCTAATAAAATTTAGAACGACGTTCTAGAGTGAAACTAGAAGGTGTTGATCCAGATCTCATTTAAACGGTTTCCAACGAAACTTCGAAAAACAATTTATGACTGTCCAAAAAGTCAACATTTCAGATTTCGTTAAATGAAAGAAGCTCATTCTAACGACACTAAGCAACTCAATTCGAACGTCATACAAATATTGTTCTAATGAGCAAGTTTTTCAAAAATGCTTTTGAAAATTATTTTAAAACATGTTAAATACTTTTAAATATAAAATATTTAAAACTAGCCCCTGGATAATTATAGTCTTTACCAAATCACCTCATAACTCTTTGAATGATGTTATTACGAACAATATTCAATCTTCAAAATGTCACCAACTTCTTCTCTTAGAATATATGGAACTGGTCATGAAGGTGCAGTGGGTGTAACGACATTATCCAAATAAAAATAAAACGAAACAATTATAAAACTTGCTCTTATAAATATCCCTCTTTGGTTATTCCGGTACAAATCACAAGTTGAAGTCAACTTGACACCTAACATTAATACAACTAATGCCCTCCCAAATTAATAAAATGAAAATGCATAAATATATAATTTTGCAACCGAAAAGTCTTCATCGTGTGTGGTACACAAAATCATCATCAAGGCAAAATGGCTTATACGCATGAGACAAAAGAAACACCGTGATGCTCATGAGTTTAAAAAATAAATAAAAGCTCCCCCTTAACTTGTTCTCCCCATTTTTATCCATAATAGACAAAGGGTTGTAAACTAATCATGAAAGCATTAGCATCAATCAAAGAAGCAAAGATATTATCACAAAAATAATCGTTAAAGCTCGTGCGATGAAATTGCGAAGACTTATACCAACTATTTTCAAAAAAATTCAAGTTATTCAAGTATAGAAACAAGTGTATGTATATAAGGTACAACTACAATATATATCACGCAACGTAATAGCACTAGAATATCCAAATCATGAAAATCGAATGTAATTGGGTGAACATTTTTCATGGGCAAGTCAACATAGGGATACGTAACAAAGTTACAAGAATTTAGTGAGATACTTCTAAATGAAGAACTCAATTTCAACCTCATGTGTAAGAATGTTGAACAAGATGAAACTGACTTGACTTATACAATATTCCATGAATTTTTATGCTTCTCAAATCAATAATCTCAAACTATTTAATGTTTTTCAAGAGAGTATCTTGTGCAAACCCATTAATCTTATACTTTATAACACCCTTAAAATCTCACTAATTAAGAATTCACTCTCAATTTTTTAAAGGTATCATAATGCTCATATGTAGCGATGATTTAATGAAATAAAATGACCTTGCCACTTTTGTTCTTGTGTGTTGTTAATCCTTTAGGGTCTTTTAGAAAATGGTTTTTTTAATGCAAAAAGAAATTTTCT
Source organism: Sambucus nigra (assembly GCA_949130495.1). Classification (NCBI taxonomy): domain Eukaryota; kingdom Viridiplantae; phylum Streptophyta; class Magnoliopsida; order Dipsacales; family Adoxaceae; genus Sambucus; species Sambucus nigra. The sequence continues at coordinate 256,010,023 of OX422213.1, read as the reverse complement.
CTTTCGTAGTCCGTTTCCATTGCTTAACATATAACAATATTTCTGGTAAACGAAATCTGGGCAATGGATTTTATATGCACAACTTATCTTTATTATATTTAGTTTGTTATTAAGAACAACTAAGATGAGGACATCGTATTCTACATATGACAAGTAAGTATAATATTCATAAAGTCCATGCGCGTGTGCAATAAAGGTGATAAAAAGTCTAGCATGAAGAAAGTAATCATCAATGAGCAATGAAATTCTAGCCATGCATTATAAAGAACACTGAAGAAACGAAGCCATTTCTCAAAACACCATTTTTCTCGAGTTAGGTTTTTCTAGCCATGAGATTTTTCTCGAGTTGAAATTCTAGCCATGAGATTTTTCTCTAGTTAGAATACATGGGATTCAAGTTTCTCACAAGTCTCCAATGAAGCTTGAAGATCTCTCGTAAGACTATCCATAATATTTGTCAAATTGGTCTTATCCTACCCAACTACAATTGATTTCTCACACAACAAAACATTTATCTATTCGAGTTACCTTGCCAATGCCTCACACTCTCCCAAAAGTTTCACATCCTTATGCAAATCAAACACCCTAAGAGTCAAATTTCTATTTTGTTTTTTGGTTCTTAGCGACTTCTATTTTTCTTTTTGGTTCTTAACGACTCTTTATAAAATTTAATGTATACCTTTTAGAGACCATTTTCTCCCTCGCACAAAATCTCCTCATCACTCTCACCTTCTCCAGAATGGTTTGACAAATTATCCAAGCTATCATTTTTAGTAATGTCCTAACTAGCGTGGGATGAACTAGAAGTACTAGCGTTACTTTCCATGAATAAAATTCAAGGTTCATGAGGTGATTGATCCTCGAAATGCACTGCCTCGATGTCAATAATGCTAAGAGAGGCTTTGCATGAAGCTTTGCCTTTTCCATATCTTTTTAGCCTAGTGGAACTTACGTGCCTTGTGCCCTTTCCCCTCATATTCAAAACACCTCATGTGATCTTTCTACAAAACCATCTTGACCTTATTTTCTTTGAAAGAATTTTCTCTATTAAATTTGATAAATCTTTGAAAAAAATTTGCAAACATGGCAAGATCATCAAGATTAAAATCATACTTAGAATCGGAATCAAAAACCATTTCGTTTTTCTTTATTTTTTCTTTTAAAGCTAATCCTTCCTTTTTCCTTTTAGTTTCGGGGAACATATATAATTCATAAGTTTAAAGGTCTCCTACAAGTTATTCTAACCTAAGGTTATCTAAGATTTCCAAAGAATTTAAGACAATAATCTTAGCATTAACATGAGATGGAGAGATCTCAAAATCTTTTTCATAACTCTCGTCTCAAGAATTCTCACCCAAATTAAAGCACGCATTCACTATATCATATAACTGTGCATATAATTCATTAAAAGTGTTCGCCTCATGCATACCTAGGGTCTCAAATTGAGTGGTGAGATTATGAAGCTTGGAAGCTTTCATAGTGTTGGTCACTCGTGAGTGAGCTAGAGGATATCCCATGCTTTCTTATATGGGTACTCGTCGTTATACGACAAAACTTGTTAGGGGTGAAAGCACCGAAAATAGCACTTAAGCTACGGGAGTTGAAATTGCTCCGTTTAAAATCATCATTTGTCTAAGACGTAACATATTTAAGATTTAGTTAGTCAGAGTGGGTGGTGTCCCATCTTTCACACGCAAGTGGAGCCGTTTCATCAATTGATTTTAAAATAGTCCTCTTTCTAGCTTTTCAATATGGATAATTTACCAATAAAAAATTAGAACCCTATTTTAAATTATCCATATGAACCCCATTGAAATATCACATAATAAATTAGTGCAACCTGTTCCGATAACAATTTAAGAAAGTAGTAGGGGCTATATGGGATTATTTGTATCTCAGGTCAGATATACAAATTCACTTTTTACCAATTTTTTCTTGATTTAATTTAAAGTGAACATGTAATAAAATAATGAATCCAAAACCAAAACAAACAATAAGAAGAAGAATTTGAGGAAAAAAATCCCTTTTAGGCAAAATATTTAATTTTAGCATTGTATCAAAATTGACATACACAAGACGGCTTATAGACTAGTTAGAGACCCACTAAGTATAATGCGTAGATGCCTTCAACTCTTTAAAAGAAAACGGTTAAGTCCAGCACTGCCCACAACACGCAATTATTGCCTCGGAATCCACTGATCATCCTCAGGAGTCCCAATTCCTTCCTTCTTCAATAATAGAGTCTTAACTCCACAATTCAGCAGTAAAGAACATATATAGAATGGTTTTTGAACTTGGAATATGTTCCTCTTGGATGAAAAGGTTATAGAGTTTGACGAACATAAGAACTCTAAAAAGGCTTGGAGAAAAGTCTATATATATATATATATAGGGATAGTTTTTGCGAAGAGATTGGGATTATAAATTTGGAAAGATATGTTTTAAAAAAATTCGCATATTCATTTGAACGAACGACCACCTCATTCAAATGACGTACCCAATCTTGTTTGAACGGATTCCATCAAAACTTCAAATGGAATTCCAGAGAGAAACCAAAAGGCATCGTTCTAGATCTCATTCGAATAGTTTTCAATGAAACTTTGAACGACATTCTAAAACTAGCTTTGAGTCCAGTTAAGAAAGTGGGGAGATTATGGAAGATTCCCAAACTGTCATCACGTGTTACATATGTAGTGGTGAAGGACATAAATGTCATATTGAATGGAGTTCATGGTAGTGGTAAAATGTACATCAAGACAATTTTAATGATGATAATGACTTAAAGTCCGATCAAGAAACTCCTATCAATAATAATGCATCATTTATGGCCCAAGAGAATTTTAATGATTAAGATGATATGAAGGAATTTTCCATCCTCCCACATGTGTTAATGTTACCTACAATACCTCTTTGATGATGGTAAGGTTGGGGAATATGACATCATCAACACACATGCTTATTTTTTTAAGAGTCAATGAATTTTGGAAATAAGAATGTATAACTCTCCACCATACTAGACAACATTGAAGGACAAAGGGCTTTGGTGAGTGAGAGTTGTGAGAATGACTTGGTTTTTCAAAGCGTGGTTTTTGGTAGACCATTAAGAATAAAAGTTGGTTGTAATGGCTTAATTCATGTTGGGGTTGAGTACTTAAGTAAATCCTTGAATGGGAATGAAAACTTTCAGATTGCTTTATTGAACAAAATCTTTGTGCTGAAAAAGAATTGATATTCGTGCCCACTTTTAAGTTGTATTTAAATATCACAAGTTGAGTAAGATTAGATTAGGGGTGGACCATCAAAACACAATAGTGGAATTGGCTATTTAAATGATATGTTTACATGCCACTACCACCACCATAATATTTTCATCACTACATGCCACCACCACCATTTCTAGAGTCTCAATGATAGTTAATATTAACAAAGAAGCATAAAAAAAGAGAAAAATAAAAGAAATAAATATTATTTGGAGTAAATATTTACTTCGAGTGTAAATATTTACCATCACAAAGGAAAGGAGATTAAAGAAAAATTAAGAAGTAACACAAAACTTACATTGAAAGTAAAAAAATTACACTTTTAATAAAAACAAAATTCGGAAGAAGAATAATGGGAAGAAGAAGAACAAGAGAATAATAAACTCACTATAAATATTTACTATGAATCTAAAAGTTTATAAATACAAGAAAAATAAAGTGAAAGTAATATTTACTGTCAGTGCATATATTTACTATCAAAAGAAACTAACACTAACTACATGTCTCAAAATTTTCTTATTTTTACTTTGTTCTTCATCTTCATCTCTTCTTGGTAAATATCTATTTTTGGTGTATATGTTCACATTTTGAGTTCAAATGTAAATATTAACTCTCTAAGTAAATATTTACTTGGAGTTCATATCCATCTCAAACCATATAAGGCATTAGTAGCCACAAAATCCATCAATAACTTTGTATCTTCTTCTAACACACACATACACGACAGACCATAAACACACATATACACACATTCATACACATATATAGACATATACACTCATTCATATATGAACATGCATATACACGCACTTAAACAAATATATACACACATGAACACACGTATACACATATTCATATACACATGTATACATGTACACAATGTCACACACGTATTTTATCATAAACAGCACACATATATACATATAGTTGGTTTGTCCTTAGAGATAAACCTACATTTGAAAGGATTCAATAAATCACTCACATACATATATACATCAAATTGAGATCTGAGTGACAAGGAAATGACTTATCGATTGAGAAAAGATGAGGAAATATAGAATGATGATGACGATTTTAGTATAATAGAGAGAAAGATAAGATGACGATGTTATGTTGGGAGTTAAGGTTTGTATGGGATTTTGGACATTTTAACTTATGATATTTTAAAAATAGGAAAGTAAATGGGAAATATGGGTTAAGAAATAGAACTAATATATGATAACTCCATCTTTTTATAAATCTTGTTGTAGGATGATTTTGACATTAACTTTTTTTGGATTGTGCTAAAGGCACCACAATTTTTTTCCCCGACACCAGAAAATAAAAAAAATTCATTGGATTGTGGTAATCACTTAAAAAAATCAAAAAGAAAATCAGAAGACACATATCACTGAAAGGATCTAAAACCCTTAGTACCTCCCTCTCCTCTCCCCCATATCCACCCAAAACCTCCATTTTTACTACTCCTCTCCACTTCCTTTTACCCCTGAATCATTGAGAAACGTTTTTTTGAAGTGATTAGTCTTTGCAAGAACCATTTTATAGCCAATGGAGCATCAAAAAACAATTTCAAACAATGTGGATGAACCCATTGTCTCAAACCTACGATAGCGGAAAATAGATGGACTCTTAGAGCTATAAAACTTTGTTACTTGCCTCTATTTAATATTTAAAATAATTAATGAATTGAGATGGACATAAAAAAACTCGTTCCTAATTATTTTGATGTTAAATATTTGATACCAATGATTATATTTGGCACTGTAATGACAAGCGAAGAATAAATGATTGAAAATTTTGTTTTGGTACCAAAATACCAAGAACAATGCAATATTTCAGCACCATAAAATCGATAGGAGGTTTTGGTGCTATAATGCCGAGTCTTTCCCACTTTTGGTCTTATGGTGCCGAGATAACTTTTTTCCAAATTTTTTCAATCTCCACTTTGTTTAGATTTTAAAATTGTCTACTTTTCATATTTATTTCTTTTTTAGGATGACCGTATGTTCAATGATGAATAATTGTGGGATAAAATTGATGTCGTATGCTTAGGTGGTAATGAGAGCCAAACAAAATCATCCACACGCAGTGGGGAAGACACCCAATTTAATGCAAATGATATGAAAATGGTGGTTTCTAACAAGTTTGTACATGTGGTAGTTGATCATTTAATAGAGTTTACTATTGATGATGTAAGTTTTTTAATCATGTTTATATTAGTCTTTGATTTTGTAAGGTATATTTCATTCTTAGTACATTTTCATATTGATATGAGGGTATTTCCCAACTAGACTTCCTTAATGAATTAGGCTTAAGAGAGTGGAAGAAAGTTGAGGGCGGTTATTGTAACACTAAAGTTATAAAAATTATCTAAATGAAGGAGTGGAAGCTTGCTAATGGGCAAGGTGGAGTATTCTCTTCACATATAAATAAAGTTATGGATAAGATGGTATCACATAAGGATAAGAAGGGGGATAGGGATTTTTCTATCCAGAAGTGCAATAGCCCTTTTTCTCTCAAGGGTGTTCCATTATCGAATGGTCAATGGAAGCTCAAAGTTGATAAAAAGATAAATTCAAAATAACAACATTAAAAACAATAATCTAAACTCAAATTCAAAATAAAATTCTAAACATAAACCCCAAAGTTACAAAAATTTCAAATGTCACAAAAGAACATTAACATAAATTCAAACACAATTTAGTCACTAAGAACAACCTTTCCACCACCATCATTATACAACCAACAACGATAAAAAATTTATGTTTTCACTACTAACAAGAGTTAAAGTCATAAGCTTTATGTACAATGGCTTCTATACTATGGCAAAGGTTACAAATACCAACAAACTACTATTTTAGATTTTTAAATTTAAGCTCAATTAAACAATTAACCCAAATTAAAGTTAGCATCGATTAAACAATTGTTATGTTAAAACTGATTAACCAATTTTATCTTTACCCTAAAGCATGAATCTAGGTGATATCAAGATAAAATAAATCAATCCACCCAACATGTCGATGTACGAGAAAACCCTCAGAGGACCTGACCATAAAAATTCACTATATATGGAATTTCAAAGGACACAACAGCAGACATACAACACAGACTTGGCGCCTTCGCAACCTTGATGTTTTTCGTTCATTCGACCTCCGTACAATGACAAGCAAGAATATACTAGTCCAACTGCCATAATGTATGACCTCACACATGCCTCAATATCCACCGATAAGGCTCAACAACTATCTATGGATTAGACATAAAATCCACCTCTTCTACACCGCAACACCACATCATGGAGTCAACCATGTGTAAATAGTAAAAAGTATGGATTCTGTAGCACAAAATTAGTTATTAACAAGATAAAAAGAAACAAAATTTTGGTTCCCAAAAAAAGATCTCAAAGAATATATGAATTTAAACTTAGATGAGTTAAGGATGAAATACCTGAAGAAAACCTAATATAATATACTCAATCCCCAACCCCAAAATAGAAAAAGTACAACTTGACCGAAACATAAACTGAGTAACTCTGCTTCATATGGAAACTTTATTGTACCGTGACTTTACCCCATTATTGCAAACCTGAACACTAAAATACAGCTTCAATTGTAAAGGAAATATATAACAATATAAACTGCATAAGAATAAACCCTCCCCATTTTCTAATAATCTCTACATAAGTTTGGACGTCTCCCCCCTAAGGCAAAAATCTCCCCCAAACTATTAAGATTGAGATATTATTTCTCCCCTTTTGTTCAGGAAAAGACAAATGGAAAGATGCATAATAAAATAATATCTCCCCAATATAAACAAAACTCCCCTTAAATGAAATATGTGTAAGCATAAAGCAGAAATAAGTATATCATATAGTGGTTTAAAGCGAACAGGCAACGATAAATAACTCGACTACAAAAGCCCAAATAATCCAAACAATGATTAATTAATACAAATTTTTGATGCAAAATTATGGTAGAAACTTGAATGCAACAAGAAATCATTGGATTAAAATATATACCAAGCAACAAAATATATCAAGGTGAACATATATCATACCAATGGAAACCACTTGAAACTAAGATGAAAACATGGCATACATGGATTAAAGGCAAAGGCAAAGACTCAAAACAACCAATACCTAATATATAAATATGAAAAAGATACAAATGACAAACAAGCATATATATATATATATATATATATATATATATATATATATATATATATATATATATATATATATATATATATATATATATATAAACAACCACAAGGAAACACAAAACACATAAGTTTTCTACACTAGCATAGTATCGATGTGTCTAAATAAACATGTGGTAAACAGAGTGAAGGGACATTGACTAGAAACAAAAAAAATGATCCAACCACTCAAAATATATCCAAGGAGTTATGTTTGACAACATTAACTTTATCGAACAAAGATTCAGTTTCAAATTGAAATATAAAGTGAACTCATAAATGGATAAACAAGAAGAATGCACATTATCCTGGAAAATATTATTGATTCTCAAACCAGTAGCGTCAAACATGAACTAACTAGGACTCATTGTGCAAACCCATTGATCTTCAACTTATAACACCCTTATATATATATATATAATTTTTCTCACTCTTAATTTTTGAATATATCATTCATTTCAAGAATCAATGAAGAAAATTGGCCATGGAAATTTTATCTTGTCTTTGCCTCTTAATTTTTTATACTCTTTCCAACGAAGGACTTTCACTCAAGGAAGATCTATCCCTTTGTATCTAAAATTTCTCATGCACACTCATATTTTCAATAAAAGTACAAACTCATGGGCATTGTTTCTTACATCAAAAATTTCTCCATTGTCGGATAGATATGTGTAATGACAAGATTAATAGGAGAACACCTCCCTTTGATTATGTAACATTCGTAGCTAAAATCTAAAAGATCTCGTGTATGTGTATGCGATGGCATATGCAAAGTGAATTCATTAGTAAATTTATTTTCAAACTACTTGATTCAAGCGAAAATAAAAACAATCTACCATTAAAAATAATAATCATATGCCCTAGACACATGGAAACATGGAATGAAGACATAAACCAATTTGTTTGAGTTTTTAAAATGTTTCAAAAGATATATATGAAAAAAAAAAAGCTCAAAAAACAATTTTTTTTATATTTTTCACAGTAAGACCAAAAGAGAAAATTAAAATTCAAAAGACTCAAGCATCATACCACTAGAAAACACATATAACATTAGGTACAAAATCTAGTATATGTAAACATTTAAGCACAATCAACCATTAGATTTAACATAAAAAAATATCTATGCGAGCATTCAAAATTAAAAAGTCTAACATTTAAACCCTCTAAATCTGATTTTCTAACCCCGTGTGACATGACGCTCTTTAGTTTTAAGAATATTTATGACTATAGACTTAGTCATCCTTGGAACATTTTTAAGATCAAATAAAAAGGACTAAGCTAACCTTTCATACCAAAATAATTACACATGTAGACACCAGGAGTGTTACCCTTGGGTTGACCTTTTCTAATGTCCTAAGCAACTGTTGATACTCTAAAATAAATATTGATCATGGCTTTAGAAATGGAGGAAATTGAATTATCAAAGTCAATACCATCACTACTTGATTCTCTTATATTATATTCTAACTTCAAAATTCTAGAATCAAGAAAAAACTTAGACTTTTCAACATTTAGGGACTTCTTCTTCATATCTTCAAAATTCTAGACTTAATCAGAAACTTAGACTCTTCAACATTTAGGGACTCATTCTTCATATTTTTTATCATTTCTATAAGGTTATCTCACTCTCCCTACATGTAAGTGAATTTATACCTAAGAGTCTTCTCACGTAACTTCAAAACTTATATCCATATCGTTATCCTCTAGTCACGATCTTCTACCCTAGTCTTAAAGCTCTTTGAATCCTCTAATTCTTTCTCTAAAACCCAGACTGTATCATTACTCTCTTTTTCAGACACTTCTAAAATTTTAAAATCATGATTCATGTCTAGGATCTTCTCATAAAGTATAACTCGTTGAGTTTTAATAGTTCGCAAAAATTTAATTTCAATTCTATAACACAAATTTTATTTTTCAAGAAATTTAACTCCTTTTGCCAACTTCAAATTCAAATGAGTTATTTTTTATCACGACAATGAAGCTCATTAAATTCCTCTCGAATATCTAAATTGTCTTCATTGCTAAACACATCAGATAACTTATCACTAAGATGACCTATCTAAAGAAACAAACAAAAGAAAGAGAAGACAAACATCCAAATAACCTTAAAACAACATAAAAATATAGATCAACACGACGACTTAGTGTTCTCGCTCTAATACCACTAGAATTTCTTAAGTTCTACGCTCAATGGTCTTAAGCGTGAAAATACAAACAAACCACTATTTTAGATTTTTCAAATTTAAGTTCAATTAAATTATTAACCCAAATTAAACTTATCATCGATTGGGCAAGTATTGGGTTCAAAACACTTTAACCAATTTTATCCTTATACTAAACTATGCATCTAATTGATAGCAAGATAAAATAAACCAATAAAAATAACACGCTGATATACGTGGAAAACTCACAACGAGAAAAACTCTGACTATCCAGTCGTGTAAATTCACTATGTATGGAATTACAAAAGACAAGACAATAGATTTACAACGTAGGCTCGATGCCCTCGTAATCCTTGGCGCTCTTCCTTCCTTCAACCTCCACACAACGACACACAAATGTCCATCCGTGCAACTTCCACAATGTGTAACTCCACACATGCCTCGATATCCACTAATAAGGCTCAGTAACCATCTACATATTAGAGCACGAAATCCACCGCTTCCATACCATAACACCACACCATGGAGTCCATCTTGTGTAAACACTAACGACTACGGATTCCACCGCACAAAATAAGCCTCGGCAAGAAAAAAAAAACTAAACAATTAGTGCCCAAACAAATATCCCAAAGGATATATGAATTGAAACTTGGATCCTAAATAATACATTGTGACACCCCGCCTAATTAAATATCGAGTGATCAGTCCTTTATTAAATTAAATCAAAGTGTCCGGTTGGTTCATTCTTAGTATCACAGTCGAAAACAATTTTTATTATTAACCACCTAATAAATAATTAATCTAAGTGACAAAAAAAATTTCCCATTTAATTATACCCAATTAATCCATCAATAAATTTCCATTCCTTAAGATATAAGCTACTCACATTCCACAAGAATAAAATAAACATCGGACACGAATCAAACACTGACATAAATCGGACTGGATAAAACATTCCAGTTCAAAGTCAAAAGCCCGCAAACCATAATATCCTCAAGTGTAATAGAAATAAAATACTAGAATGAACTTATTACAATCTCTACTAAATGACAGGGAAAGGGACGTCGTCGTCTCCATTCTGCTACCTGCTGCATTTTTCCAATCTTTCTCAACCTAAAACCTCTACAGATTTATCCCAAACTCCCAACAATTACTTCCAATTAATAATTAAACATGTTAGGATAATATCTAACAACCTAGAATCATTTAATCATGCATAAACCTCAATAAATTCGGAAAATCCCTAAAATTATTCGACCAAACCCTAGTTCTTCAAATTCATATATGAGACCCAAAATCAGATTCGTCCATCATAAATAAATCATCAATTCGTGATTTCCAACCTATCTACATGAAGGATTCATCCTAATTAGATATCATATTACAATTAATGTCCTTAGTTCTCCAATTTTATCAAGATTTATGAACCATAATTGAGTATTACATATCTATACTAGTTGCAAGGATTAAACACTTGCCTCAATTTCGAAGGTCTGATCTCCTGGTGATGTTGGTATAGGTGTCTTCCTCGTCTCACGATATACACTTTGGTGGGATTTTTGGTGTGTGTTCTTGAGTTATGCACTAAGAACTCCTATGGCTTCTTCTTCCTTCCTCTGTGCCTTTCTCTTTTCTCTCTCATAAGTTTAGAGCTGATAACGCCCCTCTAGCCCACGTTCCTCTATATTTAATTTCCTAATTTTCGTCCATAATATTTTCCCAAATATTCAAAGGATAAAAATACCCCTATGGGGTGCCGGTTAGGCCTAAAAATATTTTGGAGTCCAAATAAAATACCCGGGTAGATTTTTCTGACTATCTCGACTCTTCTGGACTCAACGACGCACTCGAAATTACCATACGAGTTACTTAAAAATAATTTAATTCTTTAACCCATTAAATTAGTCCCGACACGTCTCACATGCGCATCCTGACTTAATGTACCAAACTATCGTATTTTCTCACTTTCGACAATTTATAACAATTCATAATTCCATATTACGTATTCACACAGTAATATTCCACAATTATCAATAATAAGTATTAACCATTGGCACGCTAGTTAATATTTATTCATTTTTTTATCCGGATTAATTAATAATCAATCATCTCACATTTTTAATTTAATTAATCCAATAATAATGATTAATCCCATAATTTAGCATAATAAAAATACGGGGTATTACATATAGATGTAAACTAAGGTTTATATTTGGAAAAACTTAATCATGGAAGATTAAAACCTTTGGATAGATTTTTGGAAGAACTTTATCTCTCTAAGGTTATGAAAAAGACTCTTCAAAAACTGACGGTCCGCCTCCCTTTTATTCTTGGGTTTTAAAAAAGGAGTAAGGATGAAACACCTGAAGAAAACCTAATTTTAAAAAATGAGCGAGTTCGTTCGACAAAATACCGAAACTCATTCGAACGAAGGCATCATTCTCGCTTGAATAAATTCTTACAAGATTTCCAACAAAAAATGGATCGAGATAATTTGACTCATTCGGAGTTCTTTGGACTAGGTTCTAACAAGGTATAGTATCCCATTCAAACTAATCCAATGAAGTCCTTCAAACGATTTAGAATATTTTCTAAAAACAAATTTAGAAAAATTTAGAAAAAAACAACACCCAAGTATTAAATATCTAAGGAAAAAATGTACGCATTCATACCTGAGAGATATTAAGAATAAGAAGATGAGAAAAAGGCACAAAAATTGGTATAATGATGTGAAAATGATATCTTGGTCACTACATCTTCAATCAAACACGTCAAAGCCTTGAAAGGTCACACATACTCGAGTCCCAATCCATGACTCAAAGGTTTTGTTCAAATACGGAATAAGCCAAAATACATACAAATTGACTATATCAGAATTTTATCCTTACAAAGAGTTACAAATTCATTGGTTGCAAATACAAAAGTTACAAACTTTCCACAACCACCAATATCATTCCAATAACTATCATGGCTTCCTTAGTTTACTCAAAGTGCAAGAAGTGTCTGTCTTTCTTGTGTCGTATAACCACTTATACCTTATATCACGTGTTACGAGGTATTCGATGACATTTTTTCCCTTTCCAATAACGGTACCAAATGTGGTGCGTAGGATTCGATAGACTTATTCATCCAACTCCAATGATTTCCCCATTTCAAGTGACCAATCAAGTTCAACTAATAACTTAGTAATCGTTTTCTTATGTATAACAAAAAATTAGACATTAATTCATTATATTTGTACTAAGGTTATAAAAATAATTAAGTTATTCAGTAGATGTGCAAGCTTATCTGACTATTATCCAACTCTAACATAAGGATGTTGCACAATTGTGTGGGAAATTAACAAGAACCGGTCCATGAAGTCTGATGTGCACTCCCAGGGATTCTCAATAATAAGTATGGACCGGTTCATATCATCACGTATGTAGTTAATCCAATTATCATGGCACCAATTTTCAAGATTTTCATATTTCAGCTTATAGTGAGAATGGATACTCCACCCACTTTTCAACCGTCGATTTCATCAGCGGTTATGGGACTATTTGATTGGGTGAAAATTTCCATAACACCCACTCAAGGTAATATGTCTTGGTCATGTCATACAATATCAAAAGCCAAATATACCATGCAACCTCTTAAGTTGAGTAAAAATAATTGTTATTTTTTATGGGCCCCATATCACCTGCATGCATTGAAATAATGTTAGACTTATAATTCGGAAAATAAATTAAGCAATTAAAAAACAAAATTATAAGATAAACTCACATCGGTAGGAGTGAGATCATCAAGTTGTTCTCGTAGTTGAATTAGATGATGCTTGGGATGTTTACCAGCCATAATATATTTCCACTAACACAACTTGGGTTCAGTATTATTGTATTCATTAGTCAAAACACCACGTCCAGTGTAGAAGTGGTCCTATATCCAACCCCTCAGTAGCGATAAGTAATTGTTAACATGTTTTACAGCCACGATAAATACCAAACCCAGCTGGAAATATAAATGAGCAAGACCCTCATACCCCAAGTTATCACCCTAACTCCATATAAGTCTTTTAAACTCAGAAGAATTTGAGTTGATATCGAATGTCTTGTATGATCGGGAAAAAAGGAACAACTCAATAAAAATAGAAAATTTTCACTGGCATTTTGTTCAATCTTTTCCTTCATGGGTATCTCTCATCTTGTGCTTTTTTAATACTTGCTCTCAATCATTCAAATACCATTTTGAATACATAATCCATTTTCATTGACCCGCTAACTTCTCCTCCATACACACAATGACCCACTATCAGTATCTTTAGAATACTGTACACATCATCCAATATGATTGTTATCTCACTGAATGATAGATGAAATGTGTTTGTCTTTGATTTCCATTTTTCAATAAAGGAAGTAATAAATATGTAATTCATATAGTAATGGGTTACCTACCACTATATAGCCCAACCTGAGAAACCAGAATTATTATTTTTTTTTTACTTCGGCATTCTCTTTGTTCCAATCCCATTAACTCATCTTAGTGAAAAAGCATTGTGGATTTAAGAAAACACAATCCTGCAACATACCACTAATCAGGTATTATTCTTAAAACCATGCATAACATATACTTTTTAGTAAATATGTATCGATTCATTTTTAAATTCGAATCCTGGTGATGAGAATGCCTTGTATTTACTTAAATATATTGTAGACATGTCGGTCGATTGTATTTAGTAAAAGTTCCGGTGAGTTGGGTTTGGCTTGATCGTATGAGATTGGATTTTTGGTTCTAGTACAATTAAATAATTCACAACCTATAAAGGGAGTTAACATTATATATGAGTGGTTACAGTACAATCCTAGTGGTTTCTCTCAAACTAAAGGAACATGTCTAATGGTTAGAGAACTTGTGCGATAGTTCAGTAAAGGATTGTGATGGGTACATTCAGGAATGTATTTAATAGGATCACCCGTGATATTTTAAGTCTAAGGATTGTCTTTATTAGATGTAGTTAATCTCACACCATTTGCAAAGGGTTCGTAGATTAATCCCGAGAGTTATGAGGATTATAATGCTTGTGAAAATACCACTTTGATTGTTATAGGTGCGATCTGATTTTATATTGGGTCAAATGATCCCTGCACATTAGGTGACACTTGTACGAGTAGGTCTGAGATAATAATTTAGAGAAATTCGCATCTAGTAGGTATCTTGGATTATGATACCCTTTCATAGACTTAAATATATTTTATTTCCACCAGTAAAACGTGTCCGGTGAATTATTTTATAATCGTGGTAGAGTAAAAAACAAGTTAAGTATAAGAACCAAAGAATTGATTAGAGATTAATTAAAATTGATTAAAGGCAAGTTTATTTAACCAACGGGTATCGAAAACTTATTGTGGGGAATCACACTATATACTATAATCAACTTTGCAAATTTTGAGTGATTTGTAGATGATTAAATTATAGTACAGTCCTGATTACTTAATGGAATTAATCATGATTGTGAGGAATGAAATAATTACGATAATTGTAATTGGGATTTTAGAGTATTTATTTGGAAGATAATTTAATTATTTCTCTTGGGTCCCTAGTTTAGTCCAATACCTAAGTAATAGGGTTAAAACTCTCTGGAAACTGAGTTTGGCTAAAGTTCATGAGCTATACCTATTTATTTAAGTGTAAGAAATGATTTAAAATAAATGATCCATTATGGAAGGTTAGATAAGGAGAGGAAGTTTTTGTGAAGGAGTGAGGAGAGAAACAGTGATTTCTCTCATATTTCACCATAGTATCATCTCCAAAAGTGCCCATGCACAAGGCCTACTTTTGGTAAATATTATGCTCAAAGATTTGAGATGTTAGGAGCTTTATAACAAGATTTTTATACACCATCGTCCACATATTTATCCTCAGTGTTCAATCATTAAAAATAATACTTGATATCTTTTCAATGGATGATTAATCAAAGATCATAGGGATAAAAAAATTTGCATTTTAAATGTCAATCCTATGTTTTGCCCACAATTGGCATCCGATACCTCACTTATAGATTGGTCGTATTTTAGAAATGTGCATGTTGTCCACCTTGAAAAACCTTATTTTTTGTATGCCGATGAATGTATGGATTGTTGTATGTATTCATACTAACATGGTTTTATAAATTTAATAATTTTCATTCCTTCCACTGTGGTCCAATGTATGCTAGCATGTGTGATTGGAACCTACAGTGGTTTATCTGGAACGCCCCAACCCGAATTTAGGGGTTACTCAAGGGTCAACTGTAATACCCCATATTTTTATGCATTTTATTATGGGATTAATTAAATTAAATTGGGATAAATTAATTTAATATTAATCCAAATTTAAAAATAAATATTTACTAGCATGATGAGAGTTAGTAATTATTGGTAAGAATAATGTTGACTATAACTAGATGAGTAAAGTAATATATGAGATTGAATTTTTTAAAATTGTCACGAGTGAATAATATGGCAATTATAGAAATTAAGTCGGGACACGCCTATGTCATGTCGGGACTAAATTATTATAATAAAAAGTGAATAAATTATAGGTCGCTCGTATGGTCATTATGAGTGTGCCAACGTGTCCATAAGGGTCGAGATAGTCAGAAAAGTGTGCCCGGGAGTTTAATTTGGGTCTCGGAACGTTTTTAGGCCTAACAGGTAAACTGGGAGGGAATTTTAGTAATTACCCATTTTTAGCCTTAATCAATGACAAAAATAGAGAGTTTATATCTGTGGGAAAAGAGAGTCCTCGAGGGTTAGAAACTTTGGAGTTACAGAGAGGCTAAGGAAGAAGGAAGAGGGAAGGCTTACAAGGGAGAGAACCACCTAGCCAATGCCATCCTCACCAATTCCACCACCAAAGCGTAGATCCAGGAATGAGGAACGAAAGCATACCCAACATCATCAACGATTCAAACTTCCATCTCTAAGGCAAGTATCTAACTTGCTGATCTTTAGTTGATAACGCATCCATGCTAGTGTAGGAGATAATAAATTATGTTTTAATGAAAGATAATTGAGATGTGGGAGATTTATATTAAAATTCTGAATAGAAATCATGTTAAGACAACCCAATTGTTGCATATAGATGATTAACCACGAAATTGATGTCCACTAGAGGTTAAAAATCTAGAAGAATTAGGAAAATATTGATCATGAGGATAAAAATAGGGTTCTTTATGTATTAATTTGAATTAACCCTTTAATTGATGGCCTTTGATGAATTCGTATATGTTTTACGTTAGAAATCATGTATGTGGTATGATCCAACTGTTGGATTAATTATTTGGGTGTTTGGGACAAATTAATGGTGATTTTGAGAATTTATGTTAAGGAAACCCGTAGGTTAAAATTTTAGAAAACTGGGCCAACACCTGGTTGATCGATCGATCGACTCAAGAATGTTGATCGATCGACTGATTGATCGATCAACCCCTTTCATCGACCGATGGACCCCTCCTCAAAACTGCATGTTTTTCCTCTTTTTGTCTAATTCGGATAAAATACGTAGGAACCCTTGAATATCATTTAAAGAGTATAATGGGTCATGAGGAGGACCAGTAGGGTCTAAGTAGATTCCATTGAATGTAACTTATATGGGATGTAACCGTGGGTCAATGGGGGTTGACACATATTGGGAATCGTGCATACATTAACTATGGAATTGAGAGATTCATGAATGACTTAGACCAGTATGTTATAGAGGGGGTACCTACTGATTTTACCTTTAGGAATACAAAATACTTCGAGGAACGAGAAGTAATTACGAAATGATTATAATTGAAAATAAAAAGAGATGAGTTCTTTATGCGTAAAGATTGGGTAAATGGAATTACGTACGATTAAAAATATTATTATGGGTCGTGGGCGAACCTAATTGGAAAATGAGCATATTTATATATATGACCGAATGCATATGTATATATCCATATTATATTTGTGCATAATCATACCTGCGCTACTTGCTATCACGGAGGTTGTCTCATCGGGAAAATCTTATCTTGATGGGACCTTTATGGGGGATATTACTTGTACCTTAGAACAAAGGATTCCTTGGTACAGGCTATCTGATAATGATAGATAGATGATCCTGAGATACGTGAGGGGTATGTGTTGACCTCTGTAATACCCCGTACTTTTGGCTATAATTATTTTTGGGATTAATTAATTAATTGCGTATTAATTGGAAATTAATCCGGGTTATAAATACTAATATGATGCGAATTGGTATTTGATTATGTGCATATATGATTATATATGTATCTGGTACTATAAAATTTGTCGTGAGATTTATATACGGCATTTTAGAAATTTTGTTGAGACGCGTGGGACCGCCGCGTCACGGTATATTATTTTGATTAATAAAAGTGAATTTAAAATCTATAATCCGTATGGTCATTTTGAGTGCGTCGACGCGTCTGGAAGGGTCGAGATAGTCAGAAAACACTAGCCGGGGGTATAGTTTGGGTCCCGGGGTATTTTTAGGCCATACCGGTAACTTAAAGGGTATTTTAGTAATTTGGTATTTTTGGGTAATTAAAAGTGACAAAAATTGAGAGTTGTAATCTGATAAGGATTGACCCAACCAACCCTTTATTAACCCCATAAGCTACGTAGGTTATCATTTAGTCTTCCAACTCTCCCAAAGAAAACCCTAGCCACCATAGCCATCTTTTGGAGAAGAAAGCTTGGAGAAGGAGAGAGAGAGAGAGGAATTCTGCAGAGATTCTTCACCAAATCAACACCAAATCCGAAATCAAACCAAGGCAAGTGATTTATTCCATTTAAATTTCAGAGAATGATTCTTCCATGTTAGATTATTCAAAAACTTTGTATGTTCTTGGAAGATAATGAAAAACCCATAAGATTGGAGTTATTAGTTTGAATTTTGGGATATAGGTTGCATGTAGAATGTTACTGGATGATCATATTATGTGAATTACTGCCTTTTGTAATACCAAAAACGGATTTAAGATGAGGTTCATGACTGTTCTTGAGAAAAATCAGAAAAACTAGGTTTTTGATGAAGATTGATCCATATGTAGCCTATAGTTGTTGAAATATTGATTTATGGACGTTAGTAATATTGTAGGATGATTATATGACATTACTATAACGTTATGTTTGAGAATCATACGCTAGAAATAAGTTTTGGGACGTTTTCAAATCTGCAGAACGAAGCAGTCCGTAGCCATACCTGTTCGATCGATCGATCGACATTCATCAGTCGATCGATCGACTAGATCGATCGATCGATATTCATAGGTCGATCGATCGACCTTCCCAGAATGAGTAAAATTTTCCTTAATTTGATTTTAATGGTGGAAACCCTCGGAGAATACGTTTGGAGAACTTATGAATACCCTCACCCTTAAGGAAGACCAGTAGGTGTGATTATTATAGTGGACTTTAATTAGAATGCAATTCGAGGAATTATTCTAAATAAATGAAATTCGTTATGTGAGATAATAATTGGGTTAATAGTACCAATTGGAATAAGTTGATGAAATAAGGTTTGGGGCAGAAACAAAGACCTTAGGTATAAAGATGTCATATGTGAGAATTATGGGAGACTTAATAGTCTATTTGAGATAGGTTTTAAGTTTAAGGAATTACGACGTGAGACGTGTCGACTATTTAAATTATATATTATCGGATAACTTGAAATATATAAGTTTGGAATAATGGTATAATGATGTAGAAAATACCTTATTAATATGGTAATATCTAAGATGTGTGAATGCTTAGTATATAGTTTATGTGTATAACATACCTACCATACTTGCTATCACGGGGGAGGTTTGCGTTCGCTTAGGACCCTCTAATCCTTGTGTGCCTACGGGGGGGATTTAGACTGGTACCTTGATGAACATAGGTCATAGAAAGACTTATTGTGATATTAATAAGTCCGCTGACCATGGGAGCGTAGGTATGTGCGTGACCCATGTGATGGTGACTGTGTTCGCCTCCATTATTTGTGATGTTGTTATCAGTAAACTATTCCTGAGAGATTCGGAATATGTAATCCTTATGTACGTGATGTACCGGGATGGATAGCAGAGTATGTGTGCACTACAGCTTAGATTGCGGGGTGCTTGTATCGTATATTTATGATGTGAATAATATACTTTAAATTAACGGAAATCCTCATGTTAATGTTGTAAAAATATTACGGTATTGTTTCGAGTTATATAATGAGTTAGCTGATAGTTATATCAATGGCATAGTTAGTAACTGAGTTTACGTTAAACCTCTATTAAATTACGAGCGTTGTTATGTTAAATTAACCGAGTAAAATGGGTAGAACCTTTGGTAGTCTAGCTAGTTACGTTGTCACTTAGCTAGTGGAAAGGGTAGTTATAGATGGGTACTTACGTTAGGAGTGCACAGTTAGTCGAGAGGTGAGAATTTAATGTGAGTGCACGTCCTAACATGTACTTTGCATTTAATGTTTTAAATGTTTTTAAAGCACTTGCAGGTTTTTAAAATGATTTCCACTTTCGGGCTCTGACCCATTTGCTTTCAAATATATTTTCTTGTAAAACCATTTTAGGTGCCCAGCCACAAGGACACCAAGCATAGGATTCTCATTCAGGTGACGAGCTGTAGCTGTTTGTGGAAGCTACAGGGACTTGCTTTTAGACGCCTTTCTCATTTGGATTCCAGTCTCAGCATCTATCAGTTGTAGGGCATGTTGCCCAATTCTATTAGACATTTTTACATTTCAGTTTTCAGACTCTAGCATGTATTGCCCAGTATTCAGTTTTAGTTATTTATTTCAGTTTACTTATCAGTTGTGGGATTTGTATTGAGGAGTTTTTCCTCCAGGTTTTATTTACATATTGTGATGGTTATTCATTTTACTTCAGTATGGTGAATGGTGTTATTTAGTTATTCATTACTCTTGTTGCATGTTAATCAGATTTAATTAAAATTTGGCAACTTGCTTTTTAAATACTAGGTGGTTAGTAATAATAAAATGTTTTCGACAGTGATGCTATTAACTGAGCCAACTTGGCATTTTGAATTAATTTTATAAAGGAGTAGCTACCCGGTATTTAATTAGTCGGGGTGTCACAACCTCTTAGTGACTTGGAACTATGCTTCGCCTCCATTTTGTGTGTAATGTGTTAATACAGTTCGAGAGTGATTCCGAACTAGTATTTCCCTTAGTACGAGAGATACGGGGACCTGATAGCAGAGTATGCCAGCACTATAGATTTTATGTGGGGTGCCGATAGTATATATATTATATGAGTGATTAATATATATATATATATATATATATATATATATATATATATATGGAAATTCTTCTACTATGTGTATAAGGAGATAATAATTGTATAAATGCTCCTAATCATAGTAAATGCTTCAGATTTATAGCAGTATCAAGATGTACATAATTGGCTTATATAATCCTTAATAAGATGTTATTTTAGTAAATCATAGACACACGGTCTCGTGAATTAGAATCTATGGGAGGAGATTTGGGTTAAACTTAAGAGTCATTTTAGTAGTACGATAGGCGTATACACTAGATGAGAGGTGAGAATTCTCAAGAGAGTGTCGAGTACTCACATGTATGTAATATCAACTTGTAAGCATTTTAAATACTTGCTAAACTATTTTAAAGTTGTTTTACACTTGGACTTTGACCCATTTTCTGTCATCGTTTCCCTTTCTTGTATATATATATATATATATTATAGGTGCGCAGCCACAAGGGCGTCAGGCTTGGATCTTTGGACTTTTGACGTGTTACAACTAGTGTGGGAGTTGTAGGTCTTTGCAGTAAATGACTTCATACTTGTCTTCTCAGTCTTTCATTTAGTTCTCCTTAGATAGGGCATGTGTCACCCATTTCTACTTTTATCTAGTTCAAAGAGGATTGTAATTTTGGTTTATTCCGGTATTCTATTGTAGTTGGAATTACTTGTAATTATCACTTTGTCCTGCGATTTAGGATATTTTATTTGAATCAATTTATTTAGCATGTTCTTTCATTTGGATTGGTTTGGTTTTAATACTACTAGCTGTATTCGTAAAAATGGTTTCATAGCTTATAATAATAATCGGACTTAATTTATAAGATTAAATGTTTTGACACTTAGCTTAATTATTTATTAGGTGATTAATAAAGAAAATTATTTTTCATTAGTGATGCTAAGAATGAACCAAACAGACACTTTGAGTTAATTTAATAAATGACTAATCTCCCGGTATTTAATTAGGCGGGGTCTCACAGGAGGTATCAGAGCATCAGGTTCTAGTGTCCTTAGGATCTGTGCGGCTTATTATGCTTCCAGCGTTGCTTCATTTGATATAGAGACCTATGTTTAGGATTGTTGATTTCTTATGGTGAGATTCCGCTCCCCTGCTATAACGTACCTATATTAGTGAATCTTATTTGCGTTCAGATGTGTGCGTGTGCTGAACGATGAATTATGAAGGGCGAGGGCCTTTGGGAGGACAGTAGGAGATAGAGATCAGTTGAGGTTAGAGGGTATAATTAAGAATGATGACCCTAGTTAAGGTCACCCCTATTATGGCATGAGAAGCCATGACTGTAAAGACGGCTAGGGCACAGCCTATGATTTCCAAGTGCTGCTATAGTCGAAAGTGATGCAAAAGTAGACTCACCCAACGTGGTATGACTGGAAAATAGTCAAACGAAGCATTTAAGAGAACCGTCGGTGGAAATTCTAGAAGCACGAGGATTGTGTGCATTAGCCAAAGGAGGGAAAATATCCAAAGGCTTGGACATATGACGGAGTCTGGATAACTGAAAGTAAAAATTTGGGGTAAAATTTTCTTGGCTCGTCGGAATGAAGTTATAATGATGGGAGTCAGCCACCACTTTTAGAAGTGGAATTCTATGTCTATAGAAGGATCATAGGTATTGTTTGACCGAAGGTTCCTTCATCAGATGTTCAGGAATATGTGAACGTTGTTCTGAACTCATCACAGGAGGGTCGGACAGAGGTCCATTTATGAATATGAATCTAAACTCTTAGCGAATCTTGTATCGAAGGATGTAGATACAAATGGAGGAGAGGATTTCAAGTGGGAGATCGACTAGTAAGAATAGTTAATAACACTTAATGGGAATTATGTTGGACGACCGATTCAGAGGGTGATAATGTCGTGCCGTGTCAATGGAGATGATAATGCTTCTTTGTGTGGGAAACTAAAAGAATCGAAGAATCTACTCGAGAATAAAATCGAATGAAATAGTGGTAGTGAAGCACCAAAAGGGGGAGACTCCTCAAGGGATCCATTTAAATGATTCGGATAGCTAAATTCTTACCAAGCGATGGTGAACTCAGTAAGGGCTATTGAAGCCAGTAGATTATTCCTTTAGGCCAACAAAGCTAAGGGAACAACGGGGTAGCCATCAAGAATCGAGCCTACTAAGGCCGAGAGAAGAACAACCCTAAAATGGTCAGTATGACTAGTGGTAAGTTGATTATGCATAGAAGTATTTTGTGGAGAGTGAAACCACATGCGTTAATTTTTCTCAAAGCGAGTAAAGGGGACGAGAATATGGTGCCTAGTAAAGGGTAATGATTAAAGTAGTTTTCATTTTGGTTTGGAAAGACGTGTTACGTCAGGAGACCATTTGACCAGCCAACGCGATTGTCCAGGTAGAAGTATGAGTTTTATCCTCAGAGGATGAGGCATGTTTATGTGACACGAGCGAGTCACTACATTTTGTTTATTTCTAGATTCGCATGTGAAACGAGTTTAGTGCATACATCTATAACATTATTATTATGTGAATATTTTATCCTTTAGAAATGTGGGAGTTAAGACTTATATTCATATGTTTGGGAACAGGGTTTCGAGAGTCCCAACTGTATGTCTACGGGGTTTATGGAATGTGATTACCACCAATACTGAGTGATAGTGCAATTGGTGAAAAGTTCTTTGTTTTAGTACAATTGCGGGAGGAGATGTAAATTTTTTGTCAAGAGACAGAATATAGGGGTACATGTTATGGAAGGAGGGCCTAACGGATTTCGATAACCAATAATTCTAGGTAGTAGTGTATCGGGGGGTTCCTTATTTGGATTTCTCCCTGCGAGACATCCCACGCATGAAAATTAGCGTAAGGTTGGAAGTAGGGAGATGTTTGATCATTAGTCGATGAGTTAGGTACCTCCGTCATTATAGGAACAGGTAATTATAACTGTAAGTTGGAAGTTAAATTATGATTTAAGGCCAGTGGAGCCGATTGTGTGGTAAGGAAGCATTAAAAGTTTTATTTTATCACCACGAGTTAAAGGGTTGAACGATGATAAGGAGGATTTAAAATTTTGATTTCTAGGGTGATTGAGAGTACCCAAGTGTTGTAACCACTTTGTGAGCACAAGGGAAATAAAAAATTGGGTGTTATATGTGAAGCGTATGTGATGCTTACTCTAGTAAGCACGGTTAATAGGTGTGTGGGCATCTTGTTTAGTTGATGTTAGAATCGTTCAAGTTGAAGGGATGTGGGAATAGACGTGTGGAATATATGTTTGTGGGACTAACATAACGAAATGGAAGTGGTAGAGTGGATTAAGCATCGTGTGAAGGACGATAATCCTTATATACGTGTGCGATCAGAGTAGCACACCCAAATTTGGTTGGAAGGCTATGGGAAGCCATTTAAAAAAGGGGTATTCATTGAGGAGGGTAAACTTTAACTATTATGGAGAACACTTGGAGAGGATTTGTAACTAGTCAAATGTTGAGAGCGAATTGCGCGTACAAAGAATGATGATGCTAGTAAGGTATAAAAGGTTCAGCAGTGCACATCATGGAGAAAAGTGCACGGGTCGAAACTTTCGGTATACGCCAAGGAAAGAAGGGAAGTGTTAAGTGTCATTTAATGTGAGAAATTAAAAGTAGAAGTCGATGTCTCCGCGGGTACCACTCATAGATAGAAATTGGTTAGAATAAGAATATCAACCAGAGAATTTTGTAACAAGCCGATGATTCCTATAATGGAAGAGGCCAGTATAGTCGGTAAAGTTTCTTTGATGGGTTGCCAACCTCAAGGTAAGATCAAGGGATCCTTACAACATGTGGAACAAGTTGCCCAAGAAGGAAGTGATTGACATTTCTTTAGGGTGATTTACAATATTAGCTAGTGTGCCCTAGTCTTCCGTTGAAAAGAAGAATCGCGCTGGTACGTGGACCTACACGGTATTTTTTTTTTAATTAGGATGAGATTTTTGAATCCCACCTTTAATATGGAATTTTAGGAAGCAGCATGGATAACGTTTCGTTTTAAGTAGGTTGTATCACTCATTGTCGGGAAGTAGGCGAATGGTGATTAACGATTAGTGGAGCCACGTGAAAGTAATTTTGGATTCATGGTGACCATTTCATTTCCACAACAGATGTGGCTAGCAAGTGAAGTATAGTACGGTAGAGTTTCGTGGAAGCACTCGTACCTGTTTATTGTGGACAAACTGCTTATTGAAGTTTTAAGTGGAAAAACCTTAACTTTTCTCCCTCGAGTTGTTTAGAGGTGAGCGGATAATCCTAACTTTGTATTAGTCAAGTTAGATCCGATGACTAAAGTGGAATAACCACATACTGTCTGAGGTAACCTATTATTTGTCGTAAGAGTTATGTCACCGAAAAATTGAGATTCAAAGAACTGACAAGAGTGGTCAGATGTTCGTATGGTTTCTCTCAGAATGGAAGTTTTGTGTTTAGAGAAATATGAGTAGTTGACACGTGGTGAGGTGCATCCTCCTAATGATATTGAAATAATGGGAGTCAATGATGTATATGCTCGTCTTATGCGAATGTTGTCGGGGGCTATAGTGATTGAGCACCTTACTATGAAGATAGTTTGCGTACTGATAAGGTATCCATAATTATTTTACCAGATAGGCCTTATTTTCCAAATTTCAGGATGAAATTTCGTTACTATGGGGAAGTATGTAATACCCCTTATTTTTATGGAATTTAATTATGGGATTAATTAAATTAAATTGGGATAAATTAATTTAATATCAATCCGAATTTGAAAATAAATATTTACTAGCGTGATGAGAGTTAGTAATTATTGGTAAGAATAATGTTGAATATTACTATATGAGTAAAGTAATATATGAGATTGAATTTATTAAAATTGTCACGAGTGAATAATATGGAAATTATGGAAATTAAGTCGGGATGCGCCTGTGTAGTGTAGGGACTAAATTATTATAATAAAAAGTTAATAAATTATAAGTCGCCCATATGGTCATTTCGAGTGTGCCAACGTGTCCGAAAGGGTCGAGATAGTCAGAAAAGTGTGCCCGGGGGTTTAGTTTGGGTCTCGGGACTTTTTTAGGCCTAACCAATAACTCGGGAGGGCATTTTAGTAATTACCCATTTTTAGTCTTAATTAATGGCGAAAATAGAGAGTTTATATCTGTGGGAAGAGAGAGTCCTCAAGGGTTAGAAACTTTGGAGTTGAAGAGAGGCTAAGGAAGAGAGAAGAGGGAAGTCTTCCAAGGGAGAGAACCACCTAGCCAACACCATCCTCACCAATTCCACCACCAAAGCGTAGATCGGGGAATTAGGAACGAAATTATACCCATCATCATCAAAGATTCAGACTTCCATCTCTAAGGCAAGTATCTAACTTGCTGATCTTTAGTTGATAACACATCCATGCTAGTGTAGGAGATAATAAATTATGTTTTCATGAAAGATAATTGAGATTTGGGAGATTTATATTAAAATTCTGAATAGAAATCATGTTAGGACAACCCTATTGTTGCATGTAGATGATTAACCACGAAATTGATGTCCAATAAAGGTTAAAAATCTGGAAGAATTAGGAAGATATTGATCATGAGGATAAAAATAGGGTTCTTGATGTATTAATTTGAATTAACCCTTTAATTGATGGCCTTTCATGAATTCGTATATGTTTTACGTTAGAAATCATGTATCTCGTATGATACAACTATTGGATTAATTATTTGGGAGTTTGGGACAAATTAATGGAGGTTTTGAGAATTTATGTTAAGGAAACCCCTAGGTTCAAATTTAAAAAAACTGGGCCAACACTTGCTTAATCGATCGATCGACTTAAGAATGTCGATCGATCGACTGATTAATCGATCGACTGGTGGATCGACTGATCAATCGATCAACTGATCAATTGATCGACTCAAGAATGTCGATCGATCGACCCCTTTCATCGATTGATCGACCCCTCCTCGAAACTGCATGTTTTTCCTCTTTTTGTCTAATTCGGAAAAAAGACGTAGGAACCCTTGAATATCATTTAAAGAGTATAATGGGTCATGAGGAGGACCAGTAGGGTCTAAGTAGATTCCATTGAATGTAACTTATATGGGATGTAACCGTGGGTCAATGGGGGTTGACACATATTGGGAATCGTGCATACATTAACTATGGAATTGAGAGATTCATGAATGACTTAGACCAGTACGTTATAGATGGGATACCTACGGATTTTACCTTTAGGAAGACAAAATACTTCGAGGAACGAGAAGTAATTACGAAATGATTATAATTGAAAATAAAAATAGATGAGTTCTTTATGCGTAAAGATTGGGTAAATGGAATTACGTACGATTAAAAATATTATTATGGGTCGTGGGCGAACCTAATTGGAAAATGAGCATATTTATATATATGACCGAGTGAATATGTATATATCCATATTATATTTGTGCATAATCATACCTGTGCTACTTGCTATCACGGAGGTTGTCTCATCGGGACAATCTTATCTTGATGGGACCTTTATGGGGGGATATTACTTGTACCCTAGAACATAGGACTCCTTGGTACATGCTATCTGATAATGAATGTCAGATGATCTTAAGATACGTGAGGGGTATGTGCTGACCTCTCAGTGACTTGGAACTATGCTTCGCCTCCATTTTGTGTGTAATGTGTTAATACAGTTCGAGAGTGATTCCGAACTAGTATTTCCCTTAGTACGAGAGATACGGGGACCTGATAGCAGAGTATGCAGCACTATAGATTTTATGTGGGGTGCCGATAGTATATATATTATATGAGTGATTAATATATATCTACGTATATATGGAAATTATTCTACTGTGCGTATAAGTAGATAATTATTGTATAAATTCTCCTAATCGTAGTAAATGCTTGAGATTTCATAGCAGTGTCGGGATGTACATAATTGGCTTATATAATCCTTAATAAGATCTTATTTTAGTAAATCATAGACACACGGTCTCGCGAATCAGAATCTATGGGAGGAGATTTGGGTTAAACTTATGAGTCCATTTAGTAGTACGATAGGCGTGCACACTAGATGAGAGGTGAGAATTCTCAAGAGAGTGTTGAGTACTAAGATGTTTGTAATATCAACTGGTAAGCATTTTAAATACT
This sequence comes from Sambucus nigra, assembly GCA_949130495.1. Classification (NCBI taxonomy): domain Eukaryota; kingdom Viridiplantae; phylum Streptophyta; class Magnoliopsida; order Dipsacales; family Adoxaceae; genus Sambucus; species Sambucus nigra. The sequence continues at coordinate 255,982,000 of OX422213.1, read as the reverse complement.
TGCTAAACTGTTTTAAAGTTGTTTTACACTCGGGCTCTGACCCGTTTCCTCTCATCGTTTCTCTTTCTTGTATATATATATATATATATATATATATATATATATATATATATATATATATATATATTACAGGTGCCCAGCCATAGGGGCGTCAGGCTTAGATCTTTGGACTGTTGACGTGCTGCAGCTAGTGTGGGAGTTGCAGGTCTTTACAGTAGACGACTTCATCCTTGTCTTCACAGTCTTTCATTTAGTTCTCCTTAGATAGGGCATGTGTCGCCCATTTCAAGTTTTATCTAGTTCAGAGAGGATTGTACTTTTGATTTATTCCGGTATTCTGTTATAGCTGGAATTACTTGTAATTATCACTTTGTCCTGTGATTTGGAATGATTTCGTTTTAATACTATCAGTTGTATTCGTAAAAATGGTTTCATAGTTTATAACAATAATTGGACTTAATTTATAAGATTAAGACACTTAGCTTAATTATTTATTAGGTGATTAATAAAGAAAATTGTTTTTCGATAGTGATGCTAAGAATGAACCAACCGGACACTTTGAGTTAATTTAATAAAGGACTGATCACCCGTTATTTAATTAGGTGGGGTGTCACATCAACTCGATCCGACACGGGCATTAGGTTTGAAGTGAAATGGAACAACCTATATAATGTTACTAATCCAGTTTTATTTTAGTTGCCATTTCACTTATTAGCATGTGATTCCAGTTTCAAGACAAACAATGTGAAGGACCCATGGGGAGCACCCCTATGTCCAAGTAAATAGAGCTTCTAACGCAAAATATATCAAATGTACTTACCTGTATAACGCCCTTAAAATACAAAATCGCTCCCAACCTATCGTAACAAAGAGGGGGTGTGAGACTATGCCTAATGGGATTTATACAAGCAGTATAGAAATGAATGGCAGAAAGGAATACTCATACGCTATAACCACATGCATGCGAAAATATGTATAGATATACAGACGTATACCTTTGAAAAATACACATTCCAATGCATTAACCATTTTACTTTCGAAAACCTTACTTGCCCAGATTAATTGACCTTAATCTTATTAAAAGTTTTCTTTATTCATACTTCGAATTTTCACTTCATTTAACACACCTGGTTCAGCACTTGGAACCATTAAAATTTATTTATCCAAACCCATTCATCTACCTGAATTTAACACTTTCATTCATTTCAATACGCTTAAGTATTTTCATTGAAAATCACCATTTCAACACACGCATTCATAATGTTAAAAAATACTTATTTAATCTTTAAAAATCCTTTACAACACATTATTATGTTAAATATGGGTTTAACCATTCAAGTTGCTTAACCACCCAATTACCCACTTTCTTTACCTTTTTTATTCTATCATATATGGACATTAGTATATTTACGCATTAACTTTTCCATTTCATCTTTATCAAAACATTTATTATATTCATTCAAGTTTGGTTGTATTAACATAGTTTAACACACGACCCATTTCTTGACATGTTCCATATTCCCTTTATCTTTTCTCAAAATCTTCGTACACCGTATACTTCCACGGGCTCCACAACGCTAGCTATGCGCACCATATGCTTTGGCTAGTGATTTAGGGCTTTTCACCTAAGGGCTATGGGCCCCTCTTGCTTTATCCTGGTGTCATCCGAGTTCCTATTAATTTATTTTAACATTTTACAAATGTCCACATTATTCCACTTATCCTTTTTACTCGGGCGTATCCAAAACCCGAGACTTTACTGCTCCAATTGATGTTACACTTGAAAATTTACCATGTCATGTCCTTTACACTTTAACCTTGATTTTTATTCCAAAAATCATATTCATTTCGGACCACTTTTTGTAACACCCTTTCCAATATTTTATTAAAATTACCATTTTACCTATTTGTTTCCAAATTCACCTTTTACTCCATTTCTCAAGTGTTAATTTCACCAAAAACACTATTAAGTTATTCATACCACTTCTTGACTATTTTAACACTTTTAACACCCTTTACACTTGGAGTAATATCTTTTTCTTGATTGGAGACACTTTTACACCTTTAATCCTTCTTTTAATTCATAAGTATTAATATTTCACAACATTAGGAAGTTACAGTCACTTACCATTCCATGTTTACCCAATAACACTTAATGAATACTTTTTATCAACATTTGCCAAGTACACATTTCTTTACTTCTTCATTCAAGGAATACATTCGCACTTAAGACTTCTCTTGTAAGAAAATTGTCATTTCTTTTTATTAAACTTGTAGTCTTTTAATCTCATAAACATCACGTCTTTTAGTCTCAATATCACACACCTTGAAGACTAAAATTCCAACCTTTATTATTTCATGTTTAAACCCAACAAAATTTTCTTTAAACTTGTTTATACATTCTATGTCAAAATACTATAAGTTTATATGCATTATAAGATGGGTTTTATATCCAAAAATTCTACTAGGTTTAAACATATTTTCACCAAATATTTACCAAGAAATCATTATTTCCAAAAAAATTATTTCATAAAATGTTTAACACTAATATTTCTAGAGAAAACACCATTTTCATAAAAGTACCCCCTTTCACTATTCAAAACTTTGAACTAATTATCCATTCTTTACTTTCGACAAATAAAAAATTTTCTGACATTTTTATTCCGTAAAAGTGTCCATCATTTCTCCTCGCAAGAAACACACTAAAATAATATTTTCTCACATTTTTATTCCATAAAAATGTTCAATGTTTTCTTTTACTAGAATTCCACACAAATAATATTTTCTTGCATTGTCATCCATAAAAATGTCCATTATTTTTTTTTACTAAGAATATCATTATGACACATTTTATATCACAAAATGTTAAATGAGTATATTTTGAAATTTTTCATGCTTCATAACCCATTTTAAATCATCCTTTTTGATACCCATTTCATACAAATGCTAAGATGATTAATAATCAATACATGGATGCAAGTTAATATCCTACCTACATATATTTAATCTAGTATATGTAAATAACATGTTGAATTTATACTAAACATTGAACTTGGACCAAAGTTAGTCTTTCCCACTAGAAACGTCTCCAAGGATGGTGGTAATAGTGGTGAAAATGGGTGACTCCCCCACCTCCAAAGGTGTCCCTAAAGGGAGTCACAAAATCTCCACCAAAAAGCTCCAATGGAGGCTCTAAAAAAACTCATCAAAGTCATATTCTTTTTCCAAGATTACCTCCCTCAATGACCATTAAAAAAGCCCAACAATAGCCCTTCTTTTGTATTCTGTAGCTCTATTTTAATATCTAGAAAATAAATATTTTGTGGTGTGAGTGTATAACACTACACTTAAAGAAAATGGTGGAAGACAATAGGAAAATGAGAGGGAGCTGTGAGTTCCTTAGAATAGAATGGGATTTTTAGTCGTGGTTTTAACCCTACTCCCCTCTCTCTTATAGACATTTTGGAACCCTAAAATCCCAATTGCAACCCATCTACACCATCAGCCTCCAAGAGCTGACATGAGAAATGAAAATCACGATTGAAACGTTGACAGTAAAACTAGCAAGCCTATCTTTCGTCAAGAGGTCGTTCGAACAAAAGCAATCGTCATTCAAGTGATAAACTCCCTCATTCGAACGACCCTTTATACGACATCCATTTGTCGTTCGAACGACATCTCTTGTCATTTGAACGACCTCTTTTTATTTTTAATTTTAATTTTCTCCAACTTTTCACCCATAATTCCTTCAAAATTATAATTGACTACGGCTCAAATACGATCAATATATAATTTAACTAATTTACTAGGACGGGATATTACAAACTTCCCTCCTTGGGGAATTTCGTTCCCAAAATTTTTGTTCCATTAATCCTCAAACTCATGGGGTCTACCAACTTCCATCATAAGTCCTAGGAATCCTCCAAGATAATATCATTGGAATCCACAACACTAAGGTGACCAAATAATCAACGTGTTCGATGGTTAATATCCAATCAACCATGACATTACACACTTGATTCTGAGCCTCTACTCGTTCTATGATACAGTCTAATACATTTCTTGTACCACATATGCTAGTACTTTAGGCATACCGGTGCTTCTACTGGAAGCCCCTTTCTAGAAGTCTATGCTCACCCAAAGCAATTCGTAATACAACTAACCATCACAAAATCGATTCCATCTTAGGAGCACACATCTTGTTTTTCCACTAATTGTCAGGCTATTCTAACTATATAACTCGCATGAGCTTGCCGAGAACAACACTAAGCCATTCCCTCACTCCAAGGAAATGTAATCCCATCGAATCATTACTGTACGCCCGGTTCATACCTTTCGCTTCATCACTCTGATGAACCTAACACTGTCTTTGGCATCTCATCCTTGAGTATTCACTATAGTATAATCTTCAGTCCACTCACTGTGACATAGAAACATCGTGTGCTAAGATTCTCTTCAAACTATCATCTCGCTCTTCACAAACCAATCCATTGATTACTGAACCGTCCAGTCAAAGTCTGCTAGTCTAAAGGCAGACTGATACTATGAGCAAATCGAGTGGCCGCAAGCGTAGCCACCCATACATAAAACTTTATACAATTTCAATCCTACCCTATATGGGCGCACCTAGTTATAGATCTGTATTGAACAAACTCGATCCACTACGCTCTCTCGGGCCCAACAGCACTATACCATGACATGGCACCAATCTGAGTCACCACATAGGTGAGAATACCGATTCCTGATTACCGAAACCAAAAGGGACACACTTGACTCAGTGGGACAAGAAACCGTCCCGAGTAATTTCACCCTTAGGCATTTGATTCTGACTTATGGAAGTGAGGCTATACCGTATACTTAAAGTCATACCACTTATTCTCAAAAATCTCACTGAGCACCACTTCTGGCCATAAACCCTAGGCCGGGTCACTAGCCGTGACGAATCAGATCTCAATTATTTATTCTCATAATACAAATACGATCTATTAATCGATAGTCCTTTAGGAAGTCAATGTCTGATTGCCCTCCTTGGGAGCAAGGCTCTACCTTATCCTTAGCGTAAATGAATCATTATAATTAGTGGACACCTCACGCGCTACTCACTAATCTAGTCCAATAACTAGTGATGACTTCACCAACCTATTATTCCTAGGTTATTATCTTCTTTTGCATATTGTGATCAACATCCCAATATCTCATAAACACTACCTAGTTCAAGCAATTTAATCACTTTACCGTGTTCTTCCGACCACAAGTTGCCACCAATTGACCTTACCTTTTCTACCCACACAGGATTTTCATGATGAACACACCCGCCATTATTGGCACCCTAAAGGTAATTAATATCACACTGGGCAACATATTCTAACTCGTACGAACTTGTAAAGACGTTCTAATAACTTATTCTTACATTGCTAAGGCTACTCTAGCCTATATTGTCAACACATTGACATAATAACCATGTTTCGATGCTACCCCACCTTATTCGCCATTTTCAAGTCTCCACATGGCGTCATCACTCTAAGGCTTGAATATATTTCTTAGTACATCCTAAAAGATAGTATTACCAGGCCCGTACTAGTCATTCCATGACATCCTATCAACACTCATAAAAGGATATAACTATGACCTGGCCTTAGGGGTTACACCACCCATTGGTGCTGATTGGAAAACCATACCCGACACATACACTATACGACTATTAATCTGGGATCATCACCTGACCCTCAACTCAATCATTACTAGAATGATACTACCTCTTCTTACCCAAATTAATTGGTCTTTTAAGAACACTAAACACATTTCATGTCAAAGTCCCAAATTTGACGAGATTTCATCGTCTACATCTTTATCATCTTAGGTTCACTCTTAAAACATTTTGATACCCACATCGATATTACTTGGTGTTCGTAAAGACACCAGTCTATGAGATTTTATTCTATAATACACCTTAATCATCAAATGCTTCAAGGCATCACAACATTCGATATACATCCTCAATGATGACACACACAATCTATCCTGTGGGCACCTCAAAGTGGTTATAAAACATTCACAACCTAGGAATACCTAACACCTAGCCATTACGTTGGTGGATAAAACGAGTTTTAAAATGTAGCTACTAATCTTACCTTCCTTCCAAATGGTTGTGACTATAAGTCACGTACAATCCATCACTAATGCTACTATCGATCATGACAAGATACAGGGCTTCGCTTGTAGCCTATAAACCTCAAGATCTGCCTCACCCAATTCTCAAATGAATTTTCAACTATGGAAACTAAATTTCCATGTCATATCAAGTGTCAACCTATGAGTTAACATGACTATATAGATCTTGGTACGATACGGGCACCACGGACGCCATACGAGATCATATTCCCCAAAATCATATCATAACCAAGGTACACCCAACCTAAGTCCTCAACCAATGGTCTAGTACTTCTTCACCAGAAGATCAATACTTGTGAATGTTATTTAGCTATCTAGTCTCAATACATGAGATGCACAACCTTTACCACTAGATCGTAGAAAAGACTACTCATTGTTGCCACTACAAGGCTACTCTCACCACCAAAGTCATCTCTTGACACCTTTAACAAAAAAGATTACGGCGTTTCCACTATTAGGCTACAAAACTTCATGTGTTGACCAAGATTCCATCAATTGCGGTATCACCCTAAGGACCGAACTTGCCTAATTACATCATTATCATTAACTACCCATAAGTAGGGGAGCACACGGTTTGGTTTGGGTCAATTTTGAGACTAATCCGATAACCGAACCGAGATGGGTCGGTTCTAAATTTTTGGAACCAAAATCGAACCGACAGTTATACAGAACCGAACTAACGATTCTCGGATCGAATCAGATCAATTTTTGGTTCAAAAGTCATATTTCAAACTTAGTGAAATCCTAAGATTAATGTATTTCATAAATAATTTTTTAAGGCTCAATAACATAAGTTAGAAACTCAGGTAATCACAAAAATATAAATTACAACTGTTAAATATATATATATATATATATATATATATATATATATATAAAATTATAAATTGGTTCAGTCCCGAATTGGTTCGGTTCAGATCGATTTTTGGGTCGGATTATTTTTTTTCCCCTCGAACTGAGAACCGAACCGAGGTATCGATTTTATTTTTTTAGAATCGAAACCGAACCATTGAGAAAAAAAATGAACCAACGCAGTCGGTTTGGTTCGATTTATCGGATTTTTGGTTTTGTTGTGCACCCCTACCCATAAGCACCACACCTAAGGGTTATACATGTCCCCCTTAATCACCAATCCTTAGTTCCTAATCGAGAGACCCTAACCATAAACCTCTATCGTTGACTATATGAAACTCGTGCCACTTGCCCCTTAGGTGTCTTTTCATTCTATCAACACCTCAATTGATTCTATATCACGAATGTTAATGTAAGCACCTCACACTAATAACTACGGTGTTACCTCTATAGGCTTGCATGGACACCCATTAATTTACTACAATTCTAATCATACATACGGAAGCGACTGATAACTATCAATCTAATCATGAGCCACTTGGCACTAGCTTACTTGTTGTGACAACCTCTTTGACTTTACCATAGAGGACACGAACCAAACCATCATCAAACTAGCATGACCGGCCCTACCTAATATCGACATCGAAAGATCTAATACCAAACTCACCACTTCACACCCAAAAGGAACCTTGAACCTAGTGATTTGATACCATTTATAACACCACGACCCGGATTTATGGGTTACCAGTGGGTCAACCCGGCCCTACCCAAGCATTAGGTGTGAAGTTCAATGGAACAACCTATATAATGTTGCTAGTCCAGTTTTATTTTAGTTACCAATTCACATATCAGCATGCGATTCTAGTTTCAAGATAAACTATGTCAAGGACCAATGGGGAGCACCCCGAAGTCCAGGTAAACAAAGCTACTAAGGCAAAATAAATAAATTGTACTTACCTCTATAACACCATCAAAATACAAAACCACTCCCAACATGCCATAATAAAGTGAGGATGTGAGCCTATGCCCAGTGGGATTTATACAAGCAGTATAGAAACGAACAGTAGAAAGGAATACTCATACGCTACAACCACATGCATGCAAAAATATGTATATATCTACATACGTATATCTTTGAAAAATACACATTCCAATGCATTAACCCGATTACTTATGAAAAACTTACTTGCCCAGATTAATTGACCTTAATCTTATTAATGGATTTCTTTATTCAGACTTAGCATTATCACTTTATTTAACACACCTGGTTGAACACTTGAAACCATTACAATTGATTTATCCAAACCCAGTCCTTTACCGGAATTTAACATTTTCATACATTTCAGTACACTTTAGTATTTTCATTAAAAATCACCATTTCAACACACGCATTCACCGTGTTAGAAAATACTTATTTAATCTTTGAAAATCCTTTACAACCAATTATTGTGTTAAATATGAGTTTAACCATTCAGGTTACTTAACCACCCAATTGTCCACTTTCTTTACCTTTTTTCCTTATCTTATGGACATTAGTAGATTTACGCATTAACTTTTCCATTTCACCTTTACCGAAAAATTTGTTATATTCATTCAAGTTAGGTTTTATTAACACATTTTACCACACAACCCATTTCTTGACATGTTTCATATTTCCTTTATCTTTTCTCGGAATCTTCCTATAACATATACTTCAATGAGCTCCACATCGTCGGCTATGCGCACCATATGCTCTGGCCAGTGATTTAGGGCTTTTCACCCAAGGGCTCGAGGACCTTCTTGCTTTATTCTGATGTAATCTGAGTTCCTTTTAATTTGATTTTAGATTTTACAAATGTCCATATTAGTCCAGTTATCCTTTGTACCCGATCGTAGTCAAAACTCGAGACTTTACTGCCCCAATTTGTGTTACACTTTGAAAACTTACCATTTCATTTCCTTTACACTTTAACCTTCATTTTTATTCCAAAAATCATATTCATTTAGGAACACCTTATCCAGAACCCTTTCCAATATTTTATTACATAAAAATGTTTCACTTTAAGTAAAATTATCATTTTACCTATTTGTTTCCAAAATCACCTTTTACTCCATTTCTCAAGTGTTAATTTCACCCAAAACACTATTAAGTTGTTCATACCACTTCTTGAGTGTTTTGACACTTTAACACCCTTTATAGTTGGAGTAATATCATTTTCTTGATTGAAAACACTTTTACACCTTCAATCCCCTTTTTAATTCTGTAAGTGTTAATATTTCACAACATTAGTAAGTTACAGTCACAAACCATTTTATGTTTACCCATTAACACTTAATTAATACTTTTTATCAATATTTCCCAAAAACAAATTTCTTTACTTCTTCATTCAAGGAATACATTCACACTTAAGACTACTTTTGTAAGAAATTGTCATTTCTTTTTATTAAACTTGTAGTCTTTTAATCTCATACACATCATGTCTTTTAGTCCCAATTTCACACACCTTGAAGACTAAAATTCCAACCTTTATTATTTCATGTTTAATCCCAACAAAATTTTCTTTAAACTTGTTTATACATTCTATGTCAAAATACTACAAGTTTATATGCATGAGAAGATGGATTTTAATCCCAAAAATCCTACTACATGGTTTAAACATATTTTCACCAACTATTATCAAGTAAATCATTATTTACAAATATTTTATTTCATAAAATATTTAACACCAATATTGCTAGAAAATACATCATTTTCATAAAAACACCCACTTTCACTATTCAAAACTTTGAAATAATTATCCATTCTTTATTTTCGACAAATAACATTTTTCAAACGTTTTTATTCCATAAAATGTCTATAATTTATCCTCACTAGAAACACATTAAAATAATATTTTCTCACATTTTCATTCCATAAAAATGTTCAATGTTTTCTTTTACTAGAATTCCACACAAATAATATTTTCTTGCATTTTCATTCCATAAAAATGTCCATTATTTCCTTTTTACTAAGAATATCATTATGACCCATTTTATCTCATAAAATGTTAAATGAGTATATTCTGAAATTTTCTATGTTTCATAACCCATTTTAAATCATCTTTTTTTATACCCATTTCATAAAAATGCTAAGATGATTTATAATCAATACTAGGATGAAAGTTAATATCCTTCTTACATATATTTAATCTAATATATGTAAATAGCATGTTGAATTTATACTACACATTGAACTTGGACCAAAGTTAGTCTTTTCCACCTGAAAAGTCTCCATGGATGGTCGTAATGGTGGTGAAGATGGGTGACTCCCCCACCTCCAAAGGTGGCCCTAAAGGGAGTAACAAAAGATGCACCAACAAGCTCCAATGGAATCTCCAAACAAATCTTATCAAACTCATCTTCTTCTTCCAAGATTACCTCCTTCAATACCCATTAAAAAAAACAATAGCCCTTCTTTTATGTTTCGTAGCTCTATTTTAACAGTGGGGAAATAAATGTTTTGTGCTATGAGTGTATAACACTACACTTAATGAAAATGGTGGAAGACATTAGGAAAATGAGAGGGAGGTGTGATCTCCTTAGAAGAGAATGGAATTTTTGGTCATGGTTCTCCCCCCACTCCCCTCTCTTAAACACATTTTGTGACCCTAAAACCCCAATTGAAACTCATATGTTTAAATTTTCACCGTCTTGCTCCAATAGTTGATGTGGGAATTGAAATCCACGATTAAAATGTTGACAGTAAAACTACCAGGCTTGACTTTCGTCGGGAGGTCATTCGAACGACAACAGTCGTCGTTCGAACGATAAAAGCTCCCTCGTTCGAACGATCCTTCACGCAACATCCATTTTTCGTTCGAACGACATCTCTTGCCCGATGGTATATTTGACAATATGATTTTCTATGTGGTTTTCTTCATGGCCTAACAACGTGTTTGACTAAATTCAATGCGTATTTTTATGTACTTACATGGTTTTAAGGGAGTCATCGTTCGTGTTTCCTATTTTTGGATTATGTGGACACTCTATTGGGTGACCTTCATGGTTGACTGGATTTTTGTTGAATATATAACAAGGGAGCCGTCATTTTTTTTGTAAACAGAATTAAAAATAAAGCTGGAGTTTTATTATTTTCATTCGTATGAAGCATACTTGAGGGATTTTTTTCCTCTCAATCAAGTGGGACCCATGAGAAAAAGAATGGTCATATTGCATGTGGTGAGGCCTTAAGACATACTGGTTGAATTTTTTTGGTTAGTTGTTCATGAAATGACATTTTTGCATCTCCTTTAGTGGTCACATGGGTACAGTGGGTTTAATATTATTATGCTCTTTCATGGATAAAGGTTCAAGAAACTTATTTTATTCCTCCTATAGGATTGCATGGGAAATTTCCAGGCAAATTATTTCTATAAAGACTCATCTTTGGTGGAAACAAGACTCGAGGACCAACAAGAATTATGTTCCATATTTAGTTCCATAAAATTCATTCCCATAAAGAGGTTGAGTCTTATTGGGACACTAAGTCACGATTTAATAGATTTCTTTCCTTTTTATAATATAATTTCACATGTCCTCCTTCATTTTTCTTATTATGTTGATAATTTTGTGTGATAATTAATTGATTAATAAAGGAGATCCATTTTTATGACTAAAAAAAAAGTATTTAATTATTATGACAGACCTAGATCACTACTTTTCTAAAAAAATTATTTATTCTTTTCTAAAATTGAATTTTATCAGCTAATCAATTTAAGGTATAAATTAAATTTTGATCTCCGGGTACTAATTTAATTTAAAAATTATTTTATTTTTAGAAAAGTAAAATAATGAGACCAGGAAATTAAATGTTTATAAGTGAATTGGGAATTACCAATGATTTAAGGGCATTTAGAATTGAGTAAGTTATTTTATAAAATGCCCTCAAGTTTAAAATATTAAGTGGAGAGGGGCTTGTACATAAATCCTGTGATCTCCATTGATCTTTTGACAATGTTATGTAATTATTTTTTCACGCCAGCTTTGGTCTGGCTCCCTCTTGGATGAATTCAATCATGACATCCGATATTCTAGAGACTCCTAAGTGATAGTTCATTAAATGTGAGTTAGTTCGGTCCTCCCATCAAGGAAGTTCTACACGAGAGATTCTATGGAAATATCTAGATAACAATGAATGGCATCTAGTCCCTAAAGTAGATTGGTTTGATCATTCATTGTCCGCTGCACCAGTGCCAATACCTAGACCCTGAACCTATATCTGCAGCATTGGAACCAAGATGGGTCTTGGCATAGTCGCAGTACGACATTTCATGAACGGTATCGAGAGCTTTTTTATCATGTGGATCGAAAAGAGGATGCTGGACAAAGGACAACCAGGCACGGATGAGATAGTAGGGATGAAGAATACCGACAGCTACTACCATACGAGCGAGTTAAATTTCTGCGAGTGAAGCAATGATTCAGATTTAAACACCATTAATGATATCCTCCGCCATCAAAGTCACTATTATTAGATGTGCAACCAAAAGACGTCGACTAATTATTATGTTAGACAAAAGTTTTCTTAAACTTTCCGGATAACATAATGAAAGATGAAAGTTTGTCTTGATCAAGGTGATGTGATTTAAGCTCTCATGAAGAAATCTCACTTCGTAAGGGAACTAGGATGTCTAACGGGATTAATTTTTAATTGGCGGTAAAAATATGCCACTTTAAAATTTAATCAAACTAATTATCTCATTTTAAATTAGAAATTAATTTTTTCAATAGAGAATTAAGGTAAAGGTCATGTTCCTTTCTATATTTGGATTTTTAGGACAATTCTTTTCAAGTTTATAAATCTAGTCCCTGTGGTACAATAGCATTTATAAATCTAGTCCCTGTGGTATAATAGCATTTATTTTTTTGGTCCGCGCCAGCGATACTATTTTTCACCATTTTTTATGGTATTTTTAATACAGGGAGTAAATTTATAAAATTATATGGAGTGTCCTATTTTTATACACTTTGAGCATTATAAGGACCTTTTTCCAAAGCCCCCTTTTTCAATGCTGATTCTAAGATTTAAAAAATGAATCAAAAAATTTCTCACTATTTATAGTATGATGGTTTGACTGGAATAATTTTCAAGGAATGGAAATGTAGTTGTACATTGTTCCATGTAACGGGATAATAAACTGGTTTAACCCACAATTCCCATCTACATTTTAAAATTGTGATGTGAGTGATTTTTTGTTTTAGCATTTGGATGTCCTCCACGTCGTAGGAAATTAATCACAATTTAACATTTATGGTAATTATTTTAAATTAAGTGTTATATATGTTCAGTCCCCCATTGGGAAAGTTCTTTGTGAATGTTTTAATTTTAAATAATTGGCCAATGGAAATTTATTAACGCCAATTTGGTTGATGGTGCTCAATTAAGAATCATGTTCTTGAAATGATACCCATCATTGATTGAATCAAGGAGTCTGTGGATTAGATATGGTGGGCAAACTCGGATCCATTTCATAATAGAAGAGTAAGCATCATCGGTAGCCACATCATAGTGGGAGCACTAGGAGTGATTCTGAAAGGTTATGTTTTGGTTACTTTCGATGGGATCTCAGCAAAACATGAATCGGGTCCTGAAAACTACAATGATGCATTCTAAGATAAGGAATTTTTCTTTCACTTATGACTACGAATACCAAAAATGAGATTCAATACATTGGAATCAAGTTATGGGACTTTTGGACTTACTGATGGGGTAAAACCCATATGGTACAAGTGAACCTACAAGAAGTTAAAAGATATATGGATAGGAAAGTGAAAACCTTCAAGGAAAGGCTTGATAAAGATTTTACTCAGAAAGAAAGGATTAGGTATGGACAAACATTCTCTCTATCCGTGCCAAGTCAGTTAAAACTCTTATAACATCAAGATTGCACTCTTGAATGATCACATTGACATGTACATAGTAAGAAGTCAGGAAATCAAAGTGATGTAAACTTGTGATATCCACTTATGGATTATGATCTATGGTCAAGGTCTTTCGTCATTCGATTGGATCAGGTAATCAATGTTTCATTATATCAAAGCTCAAATAATACTTATTTGCATAAGAAGCATAACAAAAATGTGGAGGTATTTCTAAGTACAATCTATGGATAATATTTGCCTAATTCGGAGTGAGTTAGGGTATTGTATTATATAAGAGTGTTGTTGTATGGGTAACTCGATGTAAAGTTCTTAGGACAAGTTAATCACATCCTTATGATCAAGATTTTAGATTAAAGTATATTGGACAGAAGAACAAATTAAAGGATCTTAGGATTATCCAAGTTACATATATCGATGTTGTATACATAAGATTAGCATTGGGATTCTTAAAAAAGAGTTTTTTTCAAGAATGGAATCACTTTGTGTGAGAATCAGTGGAAACACTTGATTATTTAAAAAATATTTGGAATATAGATAATGCTTCGACAATGGGCAGCCTCGCGTATGATATATTATGTGCTAGATTGAATATATGATATTCCACTAGCATGGACAACGTATTTTAGTCTAATAGTCTTATAGCTTTTAGGTACAAAGACTAAGTATTCAATCAGATAAGGATAAGGATTCCAAATAGGCAAAAAACTGCCAAGTGGATGGGTTAGGAGTTTGTTACATATGTACATGGTTTTAAAACTAAGCGAGATGTTATTAGGATTTTATTCTTAAAACCATGCATGGCGTTTAACTTTCTGTAAAGGTGTGTCAATTCATTTTGAAATAAGAATCATGGTTAGGATAATGCCTTGTACTTGTTTTAAATATATTGGAGACGTGTAGTTCAATTGTACTCAGTAGAAATTACAATGAGTTGGGTTTAACTTGATCACATGGATTGAAATTTAGTATCTAGTACAACTAAATATTTCATAACCTAGACAGGGAGTTTACATCCCACCAAAACGGTTGCGGTATAACCCTATTCGTCTGTGTCAAACTACGAGACCTTATCTAATGGTTCTAAAAGTTGTGCGATAGTTCAAGAGAGGATTGTAACCGGTACATTCAGAAGGTATTGAACAATACCACTAGTAAGATTTTAATATTAAGGGTTGTCTTGATTATACTTAGGTAATCTCACACCATTTTCAAATGGTGCATATATTTTTAATCACGAGAGTTATGCGGATTAAAATGGATGTGAAAATGTCACTTTGATTGCTATGGGTGTGATATAATTTTATATTGGGCCAAATGATCCCCACACAATGGGTGATACTTATGTGAGTAAGTCTAAGATCATAATTCGGTGGTATTCATGTCCAAGAGATATCTTGGATTGTTATACCCCTTGATAGACTTATATATTTTATTTCACTAATAACACTCGACCGATGGATTATGTTATAATCCTAATGTAGTAAAAAATAATTTAAGTCCTATAACCAAGCAACTGATTAAAGGTTGGTGACGTTGATTAATAAAAAATTGATTTGACCAACTCGTATCAGAAATTTGACTTGGGGAATCACACTATGTACCATAATAAACTTTGCAAATAATATCGCTTTATTCCGAGTGATTTGGAGATAATTAAATTAGAGTGTGTAGTGATTATTTAGTGGAGTTAATCACGATTAAATAAAGCAAGAAAGTAATTACGATAAATATAATTGGGATTTTTAAGTATTGTTTGGAAGTTAATTTAATTATTTGTCTAAGGTCCATATTAGAGTCAAATACCAAGTAGTAGGCTCAAAACTCTCTGGAAGCCTAATTTGTCAAAAGCCCATGACTTATACCAATTTATTTAAATGTAACCTGGATTTTAAGTTAATGATCCATTATGGAGGGTTAGATAGGGAGGGAAAAAATACTATTCACATTTTTGTGAAGGGGTGAGGAGAGAGAAAGTCATTTCTCTCATATTTTCCCATGGTGTAATCATAAAAAAATCTCACACACAAGGTTTACTTTGGGTGTATCATATGCTACAAGATTTAAGGTGTTCGAAGCTTTTTAACGAGGGTTTTAGAGACCTTGAAGGGCGGGAAGATGTACACCATCATCAACATATTTATCCTCGTATAAATCTCAAAGTGATTCGCTATGGTATTGTATTCTTGAAACCCTAGGTGTAATATTTTAACCTAGATCTTGATTTATTTTCTATGCGTGATTAATCAAAGTTCTTAGTTATGAAATTTTATCACATTTTATATATTAATCCCAAGTTATTTTCCCAATAACCGTATTTATTTTAATTAGAAATCCTAAAAACTAACAACTCAAATTATGGACATTAAAACACTAAAATAATTATAACTCATCGTCATATTCCATAAGAAACGTGGTGTAAGAAATTATTTTAATATTTTACCATCCTTCAGGCCACCATCATAATAAATTATTCCCAATCACTTAACATTAACCAGCCCCTCCACCTTCTTATTAAAGGCATGTTATTTTCCTTTACTATTTATGGGTGCCTTTAATTGACCTTTTACACTGGCCTACTTTACATGCTTACTAACTTCACCTGCACTCTCTTAAACATCCTTGGTTTTTCCTATTAATAGGTTCACTTCCACCTTCTCACTACCTTTATCGTCACTTTCATGTTTCACCATCACCCTCACTCTCACTACCACTCTCACCTTCGCACTCTCCTCCTTCAGCTTCTCCTATACCCTTATCTTCCACATTCTTATTTTCACTTCACTCTCATTTTTGAACCTCCTTATCTACTCTTCTTTCACTTTTACTTCATTCCCAAATGTTGCGTAAATTGTTTCTTGTTTATCCTTTTTTTTATGTCCCAACTTAAGGATCCTTTTTGGCACCGACATATCCTTCTTCATTTGTTCTCTTCCAAGTGACACCCACACATTCTCTATTTTTTGCCTCTTGCGATTTGAAGTTGTTAGTGACATCATACCCTAAGCCTATTATTTTGCCTATCTACTCATGATTTAGTCTATAATAGAGAATTAACGATAAATTATGTTAGTTTTTGTAATAGTATAGCTTACTCATGGACTCCATGACATTATAAATTGACTTATTATGTTCTATAAAATACATTTTGAGTCTAGTTCAAGAGGTCTCCGAAAAGGTTTATCAAACTCATACCGGATCATGCATGTTGTTTTCCCCGAGTTAATCACTTAATATAAAGTATATGTCTAGAGGACTCTCCATTGTTTAAACTAATTTTCATAAGTGAAAGATCTTTCTTATTTAACCTTATGGTTCTTTGAACTTAAGATTTCTAAATCCAAAGATGTTATAATCCTCCTATACAAAAACTAATGTTATTAATGCATCTTTATATTTTGAATTTTTCTTGTCCCTCGTTGAACAAGTTAAAATTATGTGTTTTGTAAAATTGGCAAACTAAGGCATTTTCTATTTTCATCCGTGACCTTCATCACGGTACTCACTTTAGGCCCCATTTAGGAAAAAAAGGAGAATATTTTTATAGCCCATCAGAGGCCGAAAGGTCAGAATGGGTGCCTAACACCTTTTCATTCTGAAACTTAGACCTCGGACCCATTATCTACTTGATTTCGTATGCATCAATTTGTCTTGTGATGTTTTTACTTTCGGAATGGATATATATTTTGCATGTTTTGAGAGAAATAGATAGGTAACTCTATCCTTTATATTTTTACCCCTCAATGATGGCCGATTTACGTCCGTGGGAGCCCGCGAATACCGTTCGAAGGGAAGTTCTCTTCTATGATACGATTCTCCACGAGCTTGTGAAGATTTCCTTTGGGGTTAACCCATATCGTATTTTCCTAATTTAATTCCAGGAAGGCCACAGTGGAAACTCTTCTCTGGACAACTTATTTCTTTTATAGGACTACACTCTATTTACATGGGTTTTGTTTCTCCCTCTCTCTCTCTCTCTCTCTCTCTCTCCTTTTTATCTATTTTTTTTACATGTGTGTGTATATATTTTCACTTCTATATTCTTCCTACTCTCATGCTCACATGTTATATATTCTTCTATCCATCATGCTCATTTTTTTATCACATGTATATATCACCTTATATATCCTATGCTTTTTGTTTCACTCTCTTGTATGTACTTACCATGTTATTCTCCACTTACTCACATTTTTACATGCTCCATATAACTTTTAGATATCCATGATGATTCTCACTTGTATATAGCCACATGCTTACTCACATGATTCACATACCACTTGTAGATATCCATGTCTAGTATCACTAGCACACACTTCCACATTACTATCACTTACATGCACTTCCACATTACTCTCACTTCTATATATCTGCATGTTTTCCTCACTTACACATATCCCCATCTCACCCTCGCTTATCGTATACCTTTATCCGACTTATGTATATTCATATGTTTCCCAC
Organism: Sambucus nigra; assembly: GCA_949130495.1. Taxonomy (NCBI): domain Eukaryota; kingdom Viridiplantae; phylum Streptophyta; class Magnoliopsida; order Dipsacales; family Adoxaceae; genus Sambucus; species Sambucus nigra. The sequence goes on along the minus strand of OX422213.1, from coordinate 255,963,622 downwards.
TTTGTATATACCATCATGCTTTGTATATTCTTCATGCTTTATGTAGATACTTCTTAGCTTTAGTCTCCTTGTTTAGATACCTTATCACATGTCGCTCATGTATATTCCTATGCTCTACCTCATGCTTAGTAGTAGTACATCTCCCACTTAGCATACATAAAACCCTCCATAAAATACTAATCAAGACTCATGCATTTTTCACACTACGTCATATGAGCATTACATTTTGATCAAAATTGTCCCATACTGGGGTGTCACTTCGCTATGGGTTCGGGTCCTGTGGGGCGTGGTTAACTTAGGTGATATTATTCCCACCTTCCATCATACCAATAGATTCGATATATATTGAACAATTTCCCCGTATTGTACCGCTTAATTAAACTCATAACGGAATGTATATAGTACGAAACTCATTCACATACGTCGAGTATATCGAATTTTCTCTCACAATAAGAAGGTAAGATCTTATAAAAAAAACTATGATACTGATTTGAGAATGCGGTGCAATATTGACTATTAATGGGTCTGCAAATTTCTAATTAAAATCTTATTTAACTATATATCAATTTTTTATCCAAATTAATTAAACCCTAACATGTTCATCTAGCTATATAAATCATGCTATCACAAATAAACGTCAATTCCTGACACACAAATTTTAAGAAGCAATCCCCCGCAAGGGCAAAACCTTTATTTCAATAAATGTAACAACACTTATAGAAATCTGCAATGAATATTCCTCACAACAGTCATATAGTTCGTAACCTAAAATCAGCAATGGATTAACCGCAATAAATCCACAAGAATCGAAGGACTATGTTTCGCAAGAAACACCCTCAAGCATTCCCAATAATCGCGGTCTTAGTCATCCAGCACCTCCCTCAAGATCTACCAAGTCAGTAGTAGAGATTTTGTCACGACAAGAGAAAACTTCAACAAAGTTGTATCTTGGGTTCCGAAACAATTCACTAAAGCAATTGGGATGATTTGTGAATTGAAAAGAAAAGTTAAAAACCCTTAGAAGTGAAGACTGAAATTTATGCAATTTGCAGTTTCATTTTAGCCAAAGTCTTAAAGAAAGAGTCCTCACAAAATAGGTATTTATTAAAAAGTTGAGTTGGTGGCCTCGTTCAAACGACAACTCAATGTTATTTGAATGACAGTACATGTCACTTGAAGGGACTTCGTGCGACCTATCAAACGAAGTAAAATAAGAAAAATAGTAGCATGTCGTTTAATGAAATGTTTCTCGCAACCTTCGTGCGACTTTGCATGTCGCTTGAAGACTTCGTTCGAGCGATAACTCCATTTCATTTGAACAACCAAAGCGAAAATCATTTTTCTTTTCAAACTCCGCCTACAGGTGTTAGAAAAATTAATTTGACGAAAAAAGACGCCTCAAATGTTTAAAAAAACATTTTAGAAAAATATCCCAACACTTTAAATAAAACATTAAGGGACTTAAACACAGCCTTAGCAAAATCTATCTTGTGGAGGCTTGTTCATTGAAGAATGATAATACTCGGATCCGTCTTGATGCAGGAATGAGCTTGAACTTTCTTCGACAGGTGTAGCGATATACGATATAATCAAATGTAAAGCGAACTATGTAAAATTTGTCCTTACCAATATCCCCATATGTCTCTGCCGATACAAAAAAAAACATCTGAATTATCAAATGAAATATGTCATACAAATCTAATACCCTCCCATGAACCCAAAAGTTAAAAGGTAATACATATGCAAGTCTGTTAAATTTTCTTCAAAAACTCTTCAACTTTAAATCTCTAACTTTTCGTTATCATCATCAGGGTGTGCAAAATAATGATCTTCAAAATTTGTACCTACACAAATCAGACAAGAAACAAATACCTTCTTGACATATCGAGTTTGAAATGAGATAAACATAAATCAAAACAAAGATCAAATCTCAAATCTCCCCCATAATTTAAACTCTCCCATAAAATCATAATTCGTTCTCCCCCTTTTTATTTCTCCTAAATAGACAAGGAAAAGAATAAATAAAATAAACATTGAGTGTCACAACAATAAAGAAAATCCACTACGATCATCCAACGATAAACTTGAAAGCATTGACCAACTATTTTTTATTTTTCAATTTTTTCAAACAAAAATGCAAAAAATAATTTACAAAAAAATACACTCCGTGAATTTACACTAAGATAACCAAATTGTGGAAATGGAATGAATGGGTGTGAACCAAAATAATTCGATAGGAAGATTAATGCAATCAAACATAACATATGTGCATGATGAATATGGATACTCCTAACGAATGAAATCAAAATCATCCTTAGTTGTCAAAATGTGAATTTATATGACATCGACTCAATCTAATCGACACATCAAAGTCAAGAATGATTTCCACACCAATAACGTCTAAAACTATGTAATGCTTTTTCAAGACTTTGTCAAGACGTGCAAACCCGTTGTTTAATTTCCAACCAAACACCCTCATAAATAATAATGCATTTATTTTTCTAATGAGGTGATCTAAAACCTAATGGCCCTTTTTTGGCATATTTATCTTTTGATTGCCTAAAATTTTTTCGGGCACTTTTCAACCTGTTTGGACCTTGGCAACTTTTTATAATGACACACTTTTTTTTTGTCTGATTTAAACGGTTGATTAATCACAAAGGATATGAGAGTACCTTTCGTAGACCTTATCCGTTTTTCACATGTATGAACAAATTTCTTACGGGCAACGGCTCTTACATACACTACTTTCATTGTCAAGTTTTATCGCATGTAGTTCATTTTAAAGACAAGATTTAGATGGAAACACTTCGACCAACATCTGATAGACAAGTACAATAATCAAACAAATATGTGCAAGTGTACATTAAAGGAGATTAAGAGTCAAACGTATAGAAAGTAATCTCAAATTATATCTTAATGACTCCAAACATTATAAAGCACAAAAATAAAATGATGACACATATCAAAACACTATCAAATAGTCACATGGATATAGAATGATATTGTGACTTGGTAATCCTAAATGTCCAACCATAAACGGTGTAAAACTAAATACAAAAATCTTTTTTTCTTTTTACAAAAAATTTATCAAAATAAAATTTTTTGTCTTTTTCAATTTTTCTCAAAAAAATAGAAAATATTTTTGTATTTTTCCAAAAAAAAATCAAAAACAAAAATATTTTTGGTTTTTTTCAAAAAATATATCAAAAATGGAAAAGATAAATACAAAAGTGGTACACGCTAGCAATAGGTATAAAATATCATTTTGAAAAACATTTTGAAAAACATCATGTGCTAGTAAACAAGTCTAAACCTCAACCGTCAGGTGAGGAGTAGTTTTCAAAGGTGGTGACATCCTATGAAAAACATCCATCAAATCATGTGAAGTTTTGACTAAAAACTTAACTTGCTCTCGAATATGTACAAACTCTCTCATGTAATCATCTGGAGCATCATGTGTAAGGATGTGTGTGGAAACATGTGGCCCCTTTCCTAAAATGTCTAGGACGCGCTCTCCTCTAGGGTAACGGATGCCTAGGTGGGTTGGGTTGAAAGCCATATAGATCAGTCACAGACTCGGGAACCGGCTCGGGTGAAACATAAGAAGTAGACGCACCGTCATTACTTATTCCTAATCTCTCAACATTACCCAAAGCGGGATCGAGGAGAATCTTTCATACCTTCTTAGATGTGTCCTCTAAAGTGACCTTTACCTCCCGGACACATTCACGATCTCTCTCTAATTGTGACACACGGGCTTTAAGTTCACTCTTTTCTCGACCTACAACGATCAACTGCTCACTCAAAGTAACCTTCATCCTCTCGAGTTGACTCACCGATGCCTCAAATCCTCTAAAAAATTCTAACTCTCTCTCCAAATATAACAACCTAATACCTAACTCCTTATTCCACTTCTTCGTCTTTAAGGTCTCGACGTATAAGTCTCTAAACGCTATTTGAATCTCACTTTCACCCTCACTGGCACACTCACTCTCACACTCGATAGAAATACTCAAATCATCATCGGGACTATCATGGGCATAAGCATTCTCATCATCGTAGGAGAAACTAGGTGTGCTAACGCGACTAGCTAAAAAGGTGACACACATCCCATGTGAAGACTCATCCACGAAATCATTCACCTCTTCCTCACTATCGCTAAGAGTAGCTGGCATGGCAATTTTATTTCCGTTTCTCTTTAGCCTAGTGGGACACTCAAACGCCTTATGCCCCTCATCCTCACATTCAAAACATCTCTCCACTTACTATTGATCTTTCTCGTTCTCTTTCTCAACACTTTCTTTGGCCTCTTCTTCTTTTTATTTTTCTCAAAAACTTTTTATTGGAAGAATTTTTTTTGGAAAATTTGAGAAACTTTTTGAAATTTTTAGTAAGCATGACCACATCATCAAAATCAAATTCGCCCTCAGACTTGGACTCATAAACTTTCACTTTCTTTTTCTTCGCTCTCTTAGACATTTCCTCTCACTTACTAGACTAGGCTCTAAGTACTATCTCTCTATCCTTAGTCTTGACAGAGTCACGAAACATGTCAGTTTTATATGTCTAGAAGTTTCTTACCAGTTCTTCTAACTTAAGATTGCTCAAATTTCCTAAGGAATTCAACATAGTCACTTTAGCAATAAAATGTATACGCAACGATCTCAAAATCTTTTTAACCACTCATGCATCGGGTATTGCTCACCACGATTGAAAATAGTGTTAACAATATCAGACAAATATGCATAAAACTCATCAAAACACTGAGATTCAAGCATGGTAATTGTTTCAAATTGAGTAGTTAAATTTTGCAATTTAGACTCTTTTACTGCATTCATGCTTTCAGGGGTTAGTTGTAAAACATCCCACGCTTCTTCTGGCATAGTTCACGTCATTATAAGTCGAAACTCAGTAGGTGACGTCTCCAGAAATTGCACTAAGTCCACGAGAACTAAAAGTGATCCACTTAAATTCATCCTCATTCCAGTCAGTCACAAGTTTAAGATCGGTGACATTATTAGCGGTGATAATGGGAGGAGTCCACCCTCGTTCACAAACAATGTAGACACCGTCATATATTGCTTTTAAGGAAGATTTCATACGGCCTTTCCAATAGGCATAATTAGTCCCGTAAAAAATTGGCAACCAATTATATAGTTTTTCATTCGGAAACATTGCGAAATTTTTCAAAATCATATTTTTCAAAAAAAATCAATATCACAAAAATTTTGTGGAAAAAGGATCAGTCAATAAATTAAGGAAACCATATCTAATACCAATTTGAGAAGGTAAGATCGCTTAAAAAACTCTGATAGCAATTTGAGAATGCGGTGTGATATAAATTGTAAATGGGTTTGCAAATTTCCAATTAAAAATTCCTTTAACTAAATGTCAATTTTTTATCAAAATTAATTAAACCCTAACACATGCATCTAAGTGTATAAATCATGCCATCACAGATAAACATAAATTGCTGACACACAAATTTCAGGAAAAAATCCCCCGCAAGGGCAAACCCTTTATAATAATAAATGTAACAACACTTACGGAACTCTGTAATGACTATTCCTCAAAACACTCACATAGGTCGCAACCTAGAATCAGTAGTGGATTAATCGCAATGAACCCACAAGAACCGAAGCTCTATCTTCAGTAAAAAGCACCCTCAAGCATTCCCAATAACCGTAGTCGTTATCAGCCATCACCTCCCTCAAGACCTACCAAGTTAGAAGTAGAGATTTTATCTCTACAAGAGAAAACTTCAACAAATTTGTATCTTAGGTTCCAAAAAAATTCATTAAAGCAATTGGGATGATTTGGGAATTGAAAAACAAAGTTAAAAACCCTTAAATGTGAACACTGAAATTTCTGCAGTTTGAAATTTCACTTCCCCCAAAGTTTTAAAGAAAGAGTCCTCACAAAACAAGTATTTATAAAAAAAATGAATTAGTGGCTTCGTTCGAATGATAACTCAATGTCTATTGAATCACAGTACATGTCACTTGAAGGGACTTTGCGTGACCTATCAAAAGAGGTAAAATAACCAAAATAATAGCATGTCATTTGATGAAATGCTTCTTGTGACCTTCGCGCGACTTTGCATGTCGCTTGAAGACTTCGTTATGGCATCAACTCCATGTCGATTGAATAGCATAATAATGTCGTTTGAACGACCAAAGAGAAAATCATTTTTCTTTTAAAACTCCTCCTACAAGTCTTAGAAAAATTATTTTGAAGAAAAAAGGACGCCTCAGATGTTTAAAGAAACATTTTAGAAAAATATCCCAACACTTTAAATGAAACATTAAGGGACTTAAGCACAACCTTACCAAAATCTATCTTATGGAGGCTTGTTTGTTGAAGAATGTTGTTATTCGGATCCGTCTTGATGCATGAATGAGATTGAACTTTCTTCTACGGGTTTAGCGGTATACGACATACTCAAATGTAAAATGTACTGTTTCAAATATGTCCTTACACACGATTATTTTCTCCACAAGGTATATCGTGAGGTAATTCATGTACACCAAAGAATCAAATGTCTTGTCCAGACGTGGCCATGAATGGTTTTACTTATAAGAAAGAGTTATATCATGAAAATCATGTCAAAGAGAGAAACCCTTCCACTAACCTCATGATACATTAACCTTATATATGCATTTGCCCAAGGAAACTCATATTTAGTTTACCCATTTCAACATGAAAATATTTCAAAATTTTGAGTAGTCTTGTATCCCGAATTTTGCATTATTTTTCCTATTTTTAAAATAGGACCCTATCCACGATTCTAGAAACATGTCAAACTTTGTCTTACATCGTGTACCCCATCTTTTTCCATACTTGGATCTTGTCTAGCATTTCACTTATGCCCTAGGCGAAACATAATATAAGTGAAACCTAATAATAATAACTACACTAGGGAATTTCCCTTTATCTCTTTAATAAAAATATCGACAAACATTTTCTCCATTTTTTCTAAAAATACCAACAATATCCTTCTCCCCCTCTCAAGTACAATTGTATACGCTAGTTTTGGCATGGCTCATAATGAGCCTAAATCTTCTACCAATCCACCTCGGAGCTCTACCACGTCCTTCGCTACCTCCACGAAATTTGAACAACCCCTACAAAGACTCTTTATGGAGAACTTTAATCAACATGCCAATGTTCAGCCAAACCTAATGGCAGTCCTCACTTAGCTTAGCGCTAAGATTAATAATCTCTAGGTAGATGTCAAAGAGATGTAGCGAAATAGAGTTCAGACACCCGAGGTTCCCAAGATCAACATCATCTTCCAAGTGATATGGTTCAATAAGAAATAGAACAAATATGGGTTCCCGAAGATTATCAACAAGTCCCTCATGTCCCGTGTTTCCCAACAGCTAATGGTATACGTCCAATGCCGAACCTTAGCCAGCCAGGTGCTAATTGGCCAATGCTTATTCCTGTTAATCCTAGAGAGTAAGAATTAAATAAGGTCAAATAAGACCTCGCATTATTATCCCAGAAGTCTGACCAAATCAAGATCTTAGGGAACTATTTTCTAGCAGACCCTTAAAGAGAGCGCTCTCCGATGGTTTGTATCACTAGAAGAATCCTAAATCTATAGTTGGGAGGATATATCCTTAGAATTTATGACCCAATAGAAGTCACTCAATGAGACTTTGAACTACTCAAGCATAATATCGAGAAAACTAATTAGTAACTTTATCGGTAGATGGACAGAAAAGGTCATTACCATGACAAATATAACTTTCGTTAAAGAATAAGTGATCATTATAAAGAAGTATTTCCTAACACATCCCTAAAACTCCATAAAAAGATAGTACTACCCCTATTTCAAAGCCCTCTGGGAGGCAGGGGTCGAGATCGAAGAATTATCATCAATCAGAAAGTCGAGTCTGAATTAAGAGGCCAACGGTTCATATCATTCCTCACAAATATGACAAGCCAACTATCACTAATGTCTCAACCATCGATAATGTATCTCATCCTGCTATGCCACGGGTACCTGAAGATTATCCTACAATAGTCAAAAGGGAATAACCAGAGCTCCATGTTTCCCTATCAAAATTTTACCAAGCTCTAATGTCTTGAAATATCATAAAGACTTTGTACCTTTGCCCATTACCAGACCCACCTCCAAGTAACTTTAATCATGGCACTCATTGTGATTTCTAATAAATCGTCAGGCACACCACTGACTAATGTTTCCACCTAGATAACGTCATTCAAGGCCTCACTGTTAAAGGGGTCATTTCTCCTCCAATCAATCCTAAGCCCAATACTACTCAAAACCCTATGCTAGCCCACTGAGCCATTGTTAACTCCATTCTTCTAGATGAGAATCTAGATATTTATCCTTCCACCAGAATTCGAATCACCAATATACCTGCTTTATTTGCTAGTTCCCCTACATCCCTCCAAATTTTCCATTTTTCCTTCTAAACCCAGAAAATGCACTAGACCGAGCCTTATCTCTCATTATAAGGGCCTACATCATCATTCAAAATTTCTTAGATATAGGAATCATAAAGATACCGGTTGTTTTTAATAAAGTCGATGAATTTGGGCTAGAACTACCACTAAGGGTGTCCCTCAAAGAGGACATTTGTGAAAGAATCAGTTATGTATATGTGGAAAGGGCCCAACAATCAGACGATTGGTTTGTGTTAGTAAGGGAATTCAACTTAATATATATTGTGTAGGTCATGTACGATGAGTTTATTAAGGAGAAATAAATAAGTACAGCGTCCAAACTGCTCACCATCCTAAGGCTCAAAGAACACTTAGTTTCCTCCTTCCCACACTTCCATGCTACGTGGTAAGATTTGTATAGTTAAGCAATTGAAGTCATAGAATTCATATATTTCTTATGGAGATACAATATTTTTTCCCACCGGGTAGGCCGATGACTCAGAAATTTTAGATAACTCAGATGATGATGAACCAAATAATAGGGATATCAACATGGTTGCCTCCTTATGTGGGATGATTTCTTAAGAAGAGATTCTATCAAGAGTTAATGAAGTATCCATCTACCAAAAGTGGATGAGAACACGGGGGTTTTATTCTAACTAACATCCATAAATCACATGATCCAGTCAGGGCGATACTAAAAAACTCGATTCTTTTATCAATGAGCATGAGTTTGGATAAAGAGAATGGGGTTATTCGACAACACCCGACATTAGAAATGTTGGTTGAAGAAAGTAGATTCCTTGAACAGCTCAATAAAAACCAATCCAACATCACTTTGTAGGGAATTTTCATGTGATCCCAGTGGCATAGAAATGCTTAAATCAAGCTCCTCACAAGACCCGTAATTTCTCCCACTATTACTCCTGAAAAAGTCGACTATATGGTTAGATCTCTGATCGTGAAAAATCTCGTGTCCTTTGCCTATGAAGAAATTACTGAGATTCTTTCTAACCATAATTATGCTCTTAACATCTCGATGGAAGTCATGGGAAATATGGTTACATTGGCACTTGTTAATAGAAAGTCTGCTTTGAATGTATGTCCATTACAATCTCTTAATTTTCTGGGGGTAAAAGTCAATGATCTCACCCACACGTCCACCGCTGCACGCGCCTACGATAACACCCGCTGAGAAATTATGGTTTTAATAAATCTCACACTAAATGCTAACCCTATATGCCCTTAAATCGAGTTACGGGTCATCGATATACTAGTTTGTTGGTGTCTCCTTATCCCTCCATCAGAAATCAAAATTCTTTGCCAATAATCATGTCATCACAATCATTGGGGATGGCGATAACTCTAATGGCATCGACACGAGTACCCTATTTTAAAAGTACAGCATGGGAATAATTACATGCTTCTTACAAGTTTTAAAATTGTACTACTTCCTATCCCAACATGGGATAACTTCAAAGACAGAGTATGCCCAGAGCACATCCCACATGTCAACGTCAATGTGATCTAAATGTTCAAGAATATGCATTCCATTCCCAAAATAGGGATAGGTCATCGTCAACAGGGGATTATTGAACTAATAGTTTTGAAATAATCTTCCCCCTATTGTCTGGGTTACCAACCATCACCACTTAAGCTCATGGCCCTCCGCTAGCAGTATCGAAAGAGGGTTTTAAAAAGAAAAGAGGCCATATCAATAGACTCTTTAAATGGGAGATTACCAAGTAAGGTGAGGATTTCCCCTTATGATATTTCCCAAAATCGTGGTACGACCATATTGAGAAGAAATTGAAGATCAGATTAGAAATATTCTTTGAAAATAAGATCACCTGGAATGAAGACCTGAAGCATCATGTGAAACCCCTTACCATCAATTTGTGGATTCAAGCTCTTTAAGGACTAGAAGCATTAAAAGTTTCAAGAGTTGTGATAGTAATGATTCGTTTGGTTTCCATACACTAGGACTAGAACTCTGCATGATCTACACCAAAGATGAGTCGTTTGACCCATCTGTAAAGATCATCCCTTCTAAAAGTGTGTTCCTCAACTGTCCTAGTATTCATATCAACCTGATTCTATCCAGCCTGAACCTAGTTGTTTACCTTCTACCAAATGAACCTAAATAAGTTCATAATTTTTCTATTACCGATACAAATGTAAATGATGTCTTATTTAATGAGGTTCTCAATGTTGTATTTTTGAAAAGGATGTTTTTAATGAAATGAATGAAAATTTTGAATATCTCGTTGGGACTTATATTAATTGCATTGGTTTTAAGAAAATAATTGATGAAGATGATCTAATAAATGAAAAATTCTCAACTGACCTCAATAAGGAAAAAATAAAGCAATGTAACTGCATTTAAACTACCAATAATGAGACTATTGTTATTAATATCAATTCTAATCGAAATTTGTGGGATATTAGGATAGTGTCCACCCTCAATGAGCTGAGCGATTGAAATTCGAGGAACTCTTGATAGAATTTGTGGACGTCTTTTCATGATCATACAATGACATACCTGGCATCGACCCAGAGATCCTGTAATTTGAAATTCCTACTCGCCTAAAAAGCAAACCTGTCAAGAAGAAATTGATAAAGATATTGACTGAGTGGTCCTTCAAAATAAAAGATGAAGTGGTCAAACAGTTGAATGTAGGCTTCATCCGTGTGGTCAAAGATCCTACATGGCTCACAAATATTTCCTTGTGACAAAAGCAAGAGGAAAAGCACGTATGTACATTGACTATCAGGATCTTAATAAAGAATCTCCAAAGGATAACTACCCTTTACCCAACATCGAAATAATTATTGATAGAACTGCCAATTATGCCCTCAAGTCATTTATCAATGTTTTTTTCGGGTAAAACCAAATCAAGATACATCCCGACCATCAAGAGAATACTTCTTTTATCACCTCATGAGGAACCTTTTGCTACATCATCATGCCTTTTGGTCTCAAAAATGCTAGTGCTACACACCAGAAGGAAGCTATAACCATTTTCATGATCTTATTCCTAAAGAGGTCGAAGTTTATATTAATGATATGATTGTCAAGTCCAAAACTTGAGAAGGACACATCCCTGCCTCGCTGAAATTATTTGAGTGACTACAGCAATTCAGATGTGTCTCAGCCCATAAAAATGCAGACTTATCATCATGAAAGGTAAACTCCTCAATTTAATGACCAATGAGAGAAGGATCAAAGAAAACTCTATCAAATTTAGAGAAATTCTCAATATGTCGCCACCTGAGACAAAAAAGGAGTTTGCATATTCCTAGGAAAACTCTAGTATATTAGTCGACTTATCAACCAACTGACCTCCATCTGTGAACCTATCTTAAAATTGAAGTCTGGAATGAGTCATATGAAGAATCCTTTGACAAGATCAAGAGAGAAATTACCCGACGTCTGATGCTTATGCCACTACAGAAGGGTCTTCCCGTCTTTCTATATCTCACTATCACTAGCAACGTGGTAGGAGCTATGCTAGCCCAATGCATCTAGGAGTCACAAAAAATATATCCATTTGTTTCTCTAGTGAAAAGCTTGCAAGGTATGAAGTGATCTACACTACGTTGGGGAAGGCGTGTGTCACCTTACTTTGGGTCACAGAATAGCTCTAGCATTACATGCTTACATTCTCGATCAAGTTGGTATCATGAACGGATTCCATAAAATATATGTCAGAGAAGCCTGTCTTATCCAGTCATATGGCTCATTGGTTGATGATACTAGCCTAATTTGACATCGCACATGTCACTCAGAAAGCCCTGAAAGAAATAGCCATCTCTGACTACTTTGATAACAATACATGGGAAGGGCCGATGTATTCTTTTTTGAGTCCCATGATGAATATATTGTTTATATTATTCATAAAGAGTTTTGATGGTCAATTTTCTTTGATGGAGTTATAACAAGAAGGGATATGGCATTGGGATACTCCTAATCACCCCTAACGATTATCACACTCGCATCGTTATCAAGTTAGACTTCCACTACACCAATAACATGATAGAGTATGAATCATGCACTTTAGGTCTCAAGACTTCCCTCAAGAAACGAAACAAATGCATCGATGTCTATGGAGACTCAACTCTTAACATAGGATAAGTCCTCCGAAAGTGGAAAGTCGAAGATGAGAAACTCCCATCCTTTCATGCTCACTTTGAAGAGCTCACCATCGAATTTGAGGGTACCACCTTCCACTACCTTCCCCTCTCAAGAAATAGCTGTGACGAAGCATTAACAACCTTTTCCTCCATAGTTGACATGCCTAAGGGAATAATAATGACTCCCTTTTCTATTCCAAAAGCAGTATGCACCCACTCACTGCTACCCCATCAAGATACTAACAAAAAAAGGTCCAAACATAACTTGACAATTGTATTATGATATTTGGTGCCTCCTTAAGCATGGTAAATATCTACATGGGGCTATTAAAAAAGGCTGCATAAGTCTTTGTAGTCCTGCTAATTAAATCATTTACGACAAAGCACTTTTCAAGAGAAATTTCGATGGAAACCATTTGCAATTCAATGTAGGGGCATATGTCAAAGATATGACGCTAAAAATACATAGTGGAGAATTTTGGCCCCACATGAATGATTATATGCTTGCTAAATAGTTCCTTTGTCCGAGACATTAATGGACCACCATGGTCGGATACTACGCTACTGTAACACCCCGTAATTCTGCTTAATTTTAAATTACGTAAGTAGAGTAATTTAATGGGATTAAATACGCTTTAATTAAATTACGTGAGTAGAGTAATTTAATGTGATTAAATATGTTTGATCTAAATTACGTGAGTAGAGTAATTTAAATGGATATTATGTTAATAAAGATGAATATGTGTTATAGAAAATTTACTAAGGTGAATATAAATTTTCAATGTTAATATGTACGGTCTAGTGACTATATGGACGTACCGGATGTAGCTCGACAAAATTAAGGATGAGAGTAGAAAAAAAAAATATTTACAACTCAAATGATAATTTAGAGTCCACGGTTGATTCCGAAAGGGTCGAATTAGTCAAAATAGTGTACCCGGGGGTACTAGTTGAGTGTCGGGTCATTTTCGGGTTAAACCGGGACCATTCGGGGGCATTTTGGTCTCTTTACAATTATGGGAAAGAAGACCTACGAATTTTTGTAACCCTATATCTGATTATAAGAGTGGTGGCTAGGGTTAGACAATTAGAGTTACACCATAGCCATTAGAGAGAGAGAGAGAGAGAGAGAGGCAAATTCCTTAGGCAAGAAGGAAGGAGGGATCATCTTAGGAAGATTTCACCACAAAGATTGTTGGGAAGAAGGAGTGAGGCACCAATATCATCAACCATCATCAACAACCACGAAATCAGACCCTAAAAATCTTAAGGCAAGTGGTTAATTGCAAAATAATTGAGTTATAATACCCATGTTTAAGCTTGAGGAAGAACATGATTTTTATGATATTCTTGGGAACAAACAATTGATAATAATCCATGATTGCATGTAGGACGTTTTTGGATTACCAAGTATGTTTATATCATAGAAAACTTGATGAGAAATTCGTATGAAAATCTGGAATTTTGATGAAAAATATAAAGAATGTTGTTTTAGGGTTCTTGAATATTAGAGAGATTTTCAGTGAATTTGGCCAAGATTTATAATGATTTTGTTGTTTTAAATCGTTAGTAATCATCCCAGAACATGTAGGAATGATTAGAAATTGTTGGTTGTGAATAAGATGGCTTATCATGAAAGTTAGAGATGTAAAAATGGTGGAACCCGTAGGAAGAAGATGAACTGGGTCTGTCACTGCTCGATCGATCGATCGACCCTTAAATATCGATCGATCGAAGCAGTCGATCGATCGACCATCTTCCTTCGATCAATCGACCCTGTCTGAACTATAGAAAATTTGTGTAGAAATTTCTTTAATTGCCGTTACTTAATGGGAACCTTAGAATTGATATTTTTCCTATGAGGGGACTTGGAAATTTCCAGTAGGTGTACCATTAGGTTCCTCCACTAATGGTTGAGTAGGAATGTTGGAGAAATGGAATGACGATAGAACGATTTACTTAGCCGTGAGTGAAATGGTTAATTTAATTACGAAAAGAGTGAGACTTAATTCCGGAAAGAAAATACCAGTAGGTTAAAATTAACTTAACTACTGAATTAAGGGAGGGGTAACTAGGACCCTTAGAGTTACGCGAATACTCGAATAAATACAATAGTGAGAGAAATTGTAATTAATAAGTACGGAGAATATAAGTAAAATATATTACGTACGGGTATGATTTATTAGGTCGAGTGTGTACCTACTATATCTATATAAATAGGTTTGGGTTAAGAGAATATTACCTAAACTAATTATGTTAGGGTCGATGTGACATTCCGAACTAACATAAAGTTATTATATATATTTTGGGGTCGATGTTAATGCCGAACCAAACTTTGAACTGGTGCCGCGATGAAAGAGTCCCGAACCAGAATATGTGTATATATTTATATTTGTAGATAGTTGGGGTCGATGGATCATTCCGAACCAACTTTCACTTGGAGTCGATGAATTATTCCGAGCCAAGGGTCCTTTGTGTGTAATAAAAGGATATATTAGAGGTAACTAATATTAAATACATTGTTGTGGGACAAAAATGTTTCTATGTGCATAATCTACAAATTGAGAATAGTAGACAATGAAATGATATGTGAATGTCTTAGTAATAATTTTGAGCATAATGAAATTATTACAAGAATAAGGAAACGAACGGTAAATGAGTTAACTACGGTTATGGGAAGTATAACTAGGTAGGCTAAGTACCCTTGATAGTTACGTATCACGTAAGAGAGTTGAGGAAGTTCAAGGGAGCGTGCGAAACCTTAATATGTGTAATCAATAACTTAATTGTGATAACCGCTTGCAAAATATTTTCAAATGTTTTGAGTACTAACTCTTGCTATGTAAAATTTTAAAAACCTTTTAGGTGCCCAGCCACAAGGACACCCAGCTTGATTCATGTCAGAGATTTGGGAGCTGCAGCCAGTGTGGAGGTTGCTGGGATCGTTTAGACGCTTCCTCTTTTTCAGTTCTAGTGCAGGATCTCAGTTTTATTATTCCTTGTTGGAACATGTCGTTCCACCGTTTCTATTACAGTTTATTCTAGTTATGGATTTGTAGTTGTCTTTTTTGGGCCGTGGTTTACGGCAAGACTTTAAATGCTTTCAGATTATTTTTTTCTGCGTATTCATATCTAGTTTTGGTAATGTGTGATTTGGATTATTGTTGTTTAAGAAAGATAAAATTTGGCACCCGTTTTAATTTCATTTAGGTGGTTAGTATTTTTAAAAGTCTTTCGACAGTGATGCTAAGAATGAACCATTTAAGAAACCTATTTATATTAAAATAAGGCTTGATCACCCAAGGTTTAATTAGGCGGGGTGTCACAGATGGTATCAGAGCATCAGGTTCTAGAGACCATAGGATCTGTACGGCTTACTACGATTCAGCATTACGTTTGTTGTATTAGAGCCCTACTATTAGGATTTGTTATAAATTTCCAACTGTTGCGTTATCGTACTTCTGCTCTTAAATTTTGTATAAACTGTGTACTTATACAATTTGAATCTTATTTCAGATGCCGCCAAGGAGACTGAGAGCAGAGAGGGATGAAGCAAGAGAGGAGGTGAGGGAGGCTCATCAGGAGCCACAGGTACCGATACCACCACCCCCACCCGAGATAATCTCCACTACTCAGGTTGCAGTGATAGTGGCTCAGGCAGTTGAGACAGCAATGAGGGCAATGGCAGCCCACTTTCCACAGCCCCAAGTACCTCCCCCTGTGGCACCGGCAGTGCAAGTTCCGTCAGGACCATCTACTTGGCAACGAGTCAGGGAGACATTTCAGAAGGGGCACCCACCCGAGTTCCAGGGCAGTACTGATATAGTGGAAGCGTGCAACTGGAAGAAGAATATCCAGCGCCACTTGCGCATGCTAGAGTGCACCGGAGTGCAGGAACAGATGCTAGCCACTTTCCGTCTGTCAGGAGCGGCCCTACAGTGGTGGGAGTCAGTTACCACCACCGAGGAGAGAGATACTTTGACTATTTCTGAGTTTTGGGTGCGGTTTGACGGCAAGTATTTCCCTCCAGCAGTAGAGTCGGAGATGAGAAAGAAGTTCAGCGAAGTGGTTCAGGGTGATCGCTCAGTTGTTGACTACGAGGAGGAGTTTACCCGCTTGGCCAATTTTGTGCCAAACGAGGTGAGCAATGAGGAGAGGAAGAAGTCCAAATTTATGGAGGGCCTAACCTGGAGAATCAGACAGCACTTAATTGGTAATCCGGCATTGGTAACCTACACAGATGTCGTCAATGCCGCTTTACTACACTGTCAGGATCACCGTTTTCATACTAAGGGAAGTAAGAGGGGTGAGCCTAGCCAACCGGGCAAGGTGGATGGAGGTAGTGGCAGCAGTGCAACACAGCAGCAGGCAGCGGCTCAGTTGGTGCAGGATTCCCGACAGGGGAACCCTGCCAAGAAGTTTAAGCACGGGAAGTATCGCTTCGACCGGTAGGGCCAGCAGGGTCCTCAGCAACCAGTCCCTCAGGGTCGACAGGGCCAGGGTAATCAAAATGGGGGACAACAAGGCCAAGGACAACAGGGCCAACGTCAGGGCCAACAGGGCCAAGGACAAAGACAGTTTCAGGGGCAGTGCTTCACTTGTGGTCAGCAGGGTCACAAGAGCAGAAATTGTCCACAGCAAAACCAGGCACAACAGCAAGGTGCCCAACAGGGGCAGCAGGCACCGTTAGCTCCAGCAGCAGTACAGGCCCCACAGCCAGGACAGATGCAGTACGGACGTGTGTTCAACATCCGTGACATTCCATTTCAATCGGCACCGCCAGCACCGCCGGCAGTTGCGGGTATGTTTCCTATTCATGGGCTTAAGGGGAATATTTTGTTTGACACAGGGGCAACGCATTCATTTATTTCCACTAGATTTGCACGGGCAGTCGGCCTATTAGCGACAGCAGACACTCATCTTATGTGTGTGGAGTCACCGATGGGTAGTGGGTCCCTCATACACTCGATTTGTAAGGGTTTGGACATTATGGTCGGGAGATTGAGCCTAGCGGCGGACCTTCTAGTGTTGGATATGGAGGGATATGACGTCATCCTAGGCATGGATTGGTTGGCACATAATAGGGCAATGGTAGATTGTTATGAGAGGACCATCGTGTTCTCTATCCCGGGGCAGGAGATGTTCCTTGTGGCTATGCCACTTCCCGAGGGAGGATCGCGAACTCACTTATATTATATTGAGGAGGAGACCTCACATGGGGTGGTCGTTTCTCTGGACTCAATCCCAGTTGTGAGGGACTTTGAGGATATCTTTCAGGAGATACCAGGGTTACCACCTAGCAGAGAGATAGAGTTCATAATTGATCTAACACCGGGGACGAGACCGATTGCCAGAGCACCATATCGCATGGCTCCTTCAGAGATGCGGGAACTGAGAGAGCAAATCCAGCAACTGTTAGGACAGGGTTTTATTCGACGGAGTACATCGCCATGGGGTGCGCCAGTACTGTTTGTGAAGAAAAGGGATGGTTCACTTCGTCTGTGTGTAGATTACAGAGAGCTGAACAAAGTAACGATACGTAATAAGTATCCATTACCGAGGATTGACGACTTGTTTGATCAATTGAGAGGGGCTGCATACTTCTCAAAGATCGATTTGAGATCGGGTTACCACCAATTGCGCATTCGTGAAGAGGATGTACCTAAGACCGCTTTCCTGTCGCGGTACGGGTCATATGAGTTCAGAGTGATGCCTTTTGGGCTAACTAATGCACCGACGGTATTCATGGATCTCATGAACAGGGTATTCAGGGAGTTTTTGGATCAATTTGTGATTGTATTCATAGACGACATTCTGATTTACTCCCGTACGGAGGAGGAGCACGTAGAACACTTACGATTAGTCCTACAGACATTGCGGAACCATCAGTTATACGCCAAATTTGAGAAGTGTGGATTTTGGCTTCGGGAGGTGCAGTTCCTAGGCCACGTCGTATCTAGCAGGGGCATTGCTATTGACCCGAGTAAGGTATCGGCGGTGAGGGAGTGGGGACAGCCGACGACACCTACAGAAATCCGCAGTTTCTTCTGGTTATTATCGTCGCTTCATCAAGGGATTCTCAAAAATTGCCGGACCATTGACGAATCTGACTCAGAAGGGAATTCCCTTTGTATGGAGTGATAGTTGCCAGTTAGCATTTGATGAATTGAAAGACAAGTTGGCATCAGCCCCCGTTCTTACCTTGCCTAAGAGCGGAGTGGAATACCGAGTCTATACTGATGCGTCCTTACAAGGACTTAGGGGTGTGTTACAACAGGAGGAGAAGGCTATAGCTTATGCGTCAAGAAAGCTTAAGCCACATGAGAAGAACTACCCCACCCACGACCTCGAGTTGGCAGCGGTTGTTTTTGCTTTGAGGATTTGGAGACACTATCTTCTGGGCGAGCAGTTTACGCTATTCACGGATCATAAGTCATTGCAATATCTGTTCACTCAGAAGGACCTGAACATGAGGCAGAGAAGGTGGCTTGAATTCGTGAAGGACTACCAATTTGATATACAGTATCATCCTGGTAAGGCTAACGTGGTGGCAGATGCGTTAAGCAGAAGACCTATCGGAGAGTTAGCAGAAGTTTGGAAGGCAAAGTGGAGTGAGCTCCGACACGAGGATGATATGGCAAGAGCATGTATGGCAGTTCTAGCTATCACTTCCGAGAACGTTATACGGATAGTGAGGGCACAAGCAGAAGACCCATTTTGTCAGGATAAAGTACGGCAGTTACTGGCCAAGGGGGCAGAGTTCTACTCCATCAGTTCAGAGGGTGGACTACGCTTCAATGGTTGACTAATAGTACCCGAAGACGATGATTTGAGGCATGCCGTTATGACAGAGTCGCACGAGTCAAAATTCTCAGTACATCCATGTGGGGACAAAATGTACCAGGATATGCGATGAGTATATTGGTGGTCAGGTATGAAACGAGATATTGCAGAATTTGTCTCAAAGTGTGTTACATGCCAACTCATAAAAGTTGACCATCAGAGGCCTTCAGGAATGCTATAACCACTAGAGATTCCCGTGTGGAAGTGGGAGAGTATCTCAATGGATTTTATTACCAGGTTACCAACCTCGCAGAAGGGCCATGATTCCATTTGGGTGATAGTGGATCGTTTGACTAAGGTCGCACATTTCTTACCGGTTCGTACGGATTATGATACTATGCGGAACGAGCAGCTTTTTATTTCAGAGATTGTTAAGCTGCACGGAGTTCCTATTAATATCGTGTCGGACCGAGATAAGATATTCGTGTCGCACTTTTGGCAGAGTTTTCAGGAGGCCATGGGCACCGACTTACGGTTGAGTACGGCATATCACCCACAGACGGACGGCCAGACGGAAAGAGTAAACCAAATGCTAGAGGACATGCTGAGAATGTGTATTCTAGATTTTGGGGGAAATTGAGAGCCATATCTTCCTTTGGTGGAGTTTTCGTATAACAACTCTTACCAATTCACTATTGGCATGGCTCCACTCGAGGCGCTTTATGGGAGACCTTGTCGTTCACCCGCTTATTGGTTAGAAGTGGGGGATAACAGGCTTTTAGGGCCAGAGATGATACAGGAGACTTCCTCCAAAATAGAGTTGATTCGAGGACGTATTCGAATAGCCCAGGATAGGCAGAAGAGTTATGCTGACGCCGGCAGAAGGCATGTGGAATTAGATGTGGGAGACCAGGTGTTAATTCGAGTATCTCCTATGAAAGGGGTTACGAGGTTTGGCAAAAAGGGAAAGTTAGCACCGAGATATGTTGGGCCGTTTCCTATCATTGAGAGAGTGGGACCGGTAGCTTACAGATTGGGACTCCCTGAGCATCTTCAGCGAATACACGATGTGTTCCATGTAGCATCGCTGAAGAAATACAAGAGGAGCGAGAGAGCCTTCTGGCACATTCCACTGGAGGAGATCGATTTACAGCCAGATATCTCGTATGAAGAAAGACCTGTGGCTATCCTGGATTATAGTGAGCGCAAACTAAGATCCAAGGTGGTACCCTTAGTACGAGTACAGTGGGGACACCACAATATAGATGAGTCCACTTGGGAACGGGAAGAGGATATGCGAGAACAATATCCAGAATTATTCATAGCAGGTATTTTTCCTAATTTCGAGGACAAAATTCCTTTTGTAAGGGGGGAAGTATGTAACACCCCGTAATTCTGCTTAATTTTAAATTACGTAAGTAGAGTAATTTAATGGGATTAAATACGCTTTAATTAAATTACGTGAGTAGAGTAATTTAATGTGATTAAATATGTTTGATCTAAATTACGTGAGTAGAGTAATTTAAATGGATATTATGTTAATAAAGATGAATATGTGTTATAGAAAATTTACTAAGGTGAATATAAATTTTCAATGTTAATATGTACGGTCTAGTGACTATATGGACGTACCGGATGTAGCTCGACAAAATTAAGGATGAGAGTAGAAAAAAAAATATTTACAACTCAAATGATAATTTAGAGTCCACGGTTGATTCCGAAAGGGTCGAATTAGTCAAAATAGTGTACCCGGGGGTACTAGTTGAGTGCCGGGTCATTTTCGGGCTAAACCGGGACCATTCGGGGGCATTTTGGTCTCTTTACAATTATGGTAAAGAAGACCTACGAATTTTTGTAACCCTATATCCGATTATAAGAGTGGTGGCTAGGGTTAGACAATTAGAGTTACACCATAGCCATTAGAGAGAGAGAGAGAGAGAGAGAGAGAGAGAGAGAGGCAAATTCCTTAGGCAAGAAGGAAGGAGGGATCATCTTAGGAAGATTTCACCACAAAAATTGTTGGGAAGAAGGAGTGAGGCACCAATATCATCAACCATCATCAACAACCACGAAATCAGACCCTACAAATCTTAAGGCAAGTGGTTAATTGCAAAATAATTGAGTTATAATACCCATGTTTAAGCTTGAGGAAGAACATGATTTTTATGATATTCTTGGGAACAAACAATTGATAATAATCCATGATTGCATGTAGGACGTTTTTGGATTACCAAGTATGTTTATATCATAGAAAACTTGATGAGAAATTCGTATGAAAATCTGGAATTTTGATGAAAAATATAAAGAATGCTGTTTTAGGGTTCTTGAATATTAGAGAGATTTTCAGTGAATTTGGCCAAGATTTATAATGATTTTGTTGTTTTAAATCGTTAGTAATCATCCCAGAACATGTAGGAATGATTAGAAATTGTTGGTTGTGAATAAGATGGCTTATCATGAAAGTTAGAGATGTAAAAATGGTGGAACCCGTAGGAAGAAGATGAACTGGGTCTGTCACTGCTCGATCGATCGATCGACCCTTAAATATCGATCGATCGAAGCAGTCGATCGATCGACCATCTTCCTTCGATCGATCGACCCTGTCTGAACTATAGAAAATTTGTGTAGAAATTTCTTTAATTGCCGTTACTTAATGGGAACCTTAGAATTGATATTTTTCCTATGAGGGGACTTGGAAATTTCCAGTAGGTGTACCATTAGGTTCCTCCACTAATGATTGAGTAGGAATGTTGGAGAAATGGAATGACGATAGAACGATTGACTTAGCCGTGAGTGAAATGGTTAATTTAATTACGAAAAGAGTGAGACTTAATTCCGGAAAGAAAATACCAGTAGGTTAAAATTAACTTAACTACTGAATTAAGGGAGGGGTAACTAGGACCCTTAGAGTTACGCGAATACTCGAATAAATACAATAGTGAGAGAAATTGTAATTAATAAGTACGAAGAATATAAGAAAAATATATTACGTGCGGGTATGATTTATTAGGTCGAGTGTGTACCTACTATATCTATATAAATAGGTTTGGGTTAAGAGAATATTACCTAAACTAATTATGTTAGGGTCGATGTGACATTCCGAACTAACATAAAGTTATTATATATATTTTGGGGTCGATGTTAATGCCGAACCAAACTTTGAACTGGTGCCGCGATGAAAGAGTCCCGAACCAGAATATGTGTATATATTTATATTTGTAGATAGTTGGGGTCGATGGATCATTCCGAACCAACTTTCACTTGGAGTCGATGAATTATTCCGAGCCAAGGGTCCTTTGTGTGTAATAAAAGGATATATTAGAGGTAACTAATATTAAATACATTGTTGTGGGACAAAAATGTTTCTATGTGCCTAATCTACAAATTGAGAATAGTAGACAATGAAATGATATGTGAATGTCTTAGTAATAGTTTTGAGCATAATGAAATTATTACAAGAATAAGGAAACGAACGGTAAATGAGTTAACTACGGTTATGGGAAGTATAACTAGGTAGGCTAAGTACCCTTGATAGTTACGTATCATGTAAGAGAGTTGAGGAAGTTCAAGGGAGCGTGCGAAACCTTAATATGTGTAATCAATCACTTAATTGTGATAACCGCTTGCAAAATATTTTCAAATGTTTTGAGTACTAACTCTTGCTATGTAAAATTTTAAAAACCTTTTAGGTGCCCAGCCACAAGGACACCCAGCTTGATTCATGTCAGAGATTTGGGAGCTGCAGCCAGTGTGGAGGTTGCTGGGATCGTTTAGACGCTTCCTCTTTTTCAGTTCTAGTGCAGGATCTCAGTTTTATTATTCCTTGTTGGAACATGTCGTTCCACCGTTTCTATTACAGTTTATTCTAGTTATGGATTTGTAGTTGTCTTTTTTGGGCCGTGGTTTACGGCAAGACTTTAAATGCTTTCAGATTATTTTTTTCTGCGTATTCATATCTAGTTTTGGTAATGTGTGATTTGGATTATTGTTGTTTAAGAAAGATAAAATTTGGCACCCGTTTTAATTTCATTTAGGTGGTTAGTATTTTTAAAAGGCTTTCGACAGTGATGCTAAGAATGAACCATTTAAGAAACCTGTTTATATTAAAATAAGGCTTGATCACCCAAGGTTTAATTAGGCGGGGTGTCACAGCTACTTATGTGATAAGGTTCCTCGAATGCCAATATTTTGCCAATATTCAGCACTTTACTCCTCGAGGATTGTATAACAGTACTTCACCTTAAATCTTCTTAACTTAGAGCATTGACATCATTGGAAAAGTCACTCCCAAAGAATCAAACGAGCAAAAATTCATCCCGATCTCCATTCACTACACCAAAATAGATGACAACTTGTCAAGGTCTTTGACCATGACAACTTCTATGTCATGGATTTGTCACAGTCTTTGGCCGTGACAAGTTCATTAGACTTGTCACGATCCTGTTATGGTCTTTGACCTTGACAAGTTTTGTCACGGTCAAAGACCGTGACAAAACCATGACAAAACCCAAAAAATTGTCGCGATCAAAGATAGTGATAAGTTTATTTGTCCAGGACTTGTCATGGACTTTGACCGTGACAACTCTGGGCAGAATTTAAAAAAAAACTGCTAGACAGTATGGACACTACCACAGCCTAGCAGTATATTTGTACCTATTATAGCAAAATTATACCTGTCCAAACAACATATATCCAAATAAAATAGAAATAATATACTAATTTATGGAACATATAATCCATATCAAAATATACATATCCAAACCAACATGTACCAAAATTAAAAAAATATATAAATACAATCCAGTATCCAAATATCGAAATAAAAAGATAGAAATAATGTCGTGAAGAAGGAGTAGCTCGGAGGAGGAATGAAGGCCACACAACATATGAATTGACACGCCCCACAATATGTTAAACGCCTCATTATTCGTGCAACCACATATGTGAGTTCTCTTTTCCCTCCACCACATGCGTGACGTGCACTCTTGCCTCAATGTCTTAGAGGGGACGTCCATGAACTGGCATACCCGGGAGGAAGCTTGGATACCTAAACCCCCTTGCTATAGGCTCCCTATAATATATGTCATTTATGAAACACTCTCGACCAATCGATTGTTGACATAGGTCGCTCCGCGGGGGTCATGATGGGACATGGATCATCATATGGCGCTGAGTCTATGAGTATCGGCGATGAACTAGTGCCTTCCTCATCCTCGGCTACCTATACATCCTTCTCCTTCTCCTTACCCTTGCCCTTGTCGTTTCCCAACTGACGCTTCATGAAGGCATACATATCTAGGACTGTCACCTCCAAACTTGATAGCTTATCGTCATGGGTGGGTGTCCACCTTATGTGCCAACCCGATGTTGCTCATCTTCATTCTAACGATCCTAGAGTTCCCCACGTGCAAGCTCACCCCCTAGTCATCCCCTTGAGATTTGTCCCGAGCACTTGGCTAAGTGCATCTATAGCTAAAGATGCTTTGTCGGCATCAGAGTGCGACTCATGCACTTCCTTAAGCCTTGCCTGAAAAGATAAAAAGTACACGATTAATTAATTAAGTAAATAAAAAATTATGACATAATTAAAAAAAATAAACATTTATAACTTATAATGGTTAAAAAATAAACATTTATTACTTACTATGGTGGCTGCGACGCTTGGGGCCACCTCCTTGTCCTTTCCCTTTTTCGTCCAAATTGCTACGTAGGCATCGAGCCTATGTGGTCTACCCCCAGGGCCACTACCCATGTCCTGAAATAAAATAATACATAACTAGTAAGTAACGCGACGTAATGGTAAATTACCATCTTGTGCTCCACCTTGGCATAAGACGTTCGCTCGGAGTAGTGCACATCCAACTTTTTCGCCCGGTTGTCCCTCCCTAACTGGAGAGGTGCCAATTGCGGCTCATTAGTTTCATTGTTTTTAAAAAAATTCCACTATGCCAATAAAATTGGCTCTTTCTAGGGGGACGGTGTCATGTATTCTCATAATGGAGTCCCGGGTCTTTCCAAAGCACCGAACCCTCAAACTCTTCTTCCACGTCTTATATTGATCCGTCAATTGCTCCAACGTGGAGTCACGGAGATATGCGGGTAGGCCAAATTGTTCCTGTCAAACAAATAAAAACTAAAAAGAAAGTAAGTGTTAGTTTATTATAAATATAAATATAAATATAAATACACTACTTGTAGTGCCCCTCAGATGTTCAACTTGAGGTCAATAGGCATTGCCCTCCAATCAGTGTACCCCGGGCCTACGATCACCATCAGCAACTGTCGCGCTCTAGCCAATAATGTCAGCTTATTCTTAACGACGGACCCAAATTTGCCCCATTTTGGGGTCCTACTTGCTGAGGATCCCTCATCGCCTCCACTACCATGCCCGTATAAAGTCATTTTCTACAAAAAAATTGTTATTATTAGTACAAAAGTGTCTATGGACTTTGAATCAATTCTCAAATTCAATAATAACAATACATACCAATACCAATATCAATTTATATTAATTTCAATTTATACCAATACCGATTTATACCAATACCAACACTAATTTCAATTTACACACGTACACTGCCCCCCCCCTCCCCCCCCCCCCCCCCCCCCCCCACACACACACACACTCTCGGGTCATGGACATTGAATTAACACTCAAATCCGATAATAACAATATCAATTTCAATTTATACCAATACCAATACCAATACCAATTTCAATCTACATACATGCACACTGCACCCCCCCTACCCCCCACACACACACACGGGTCATGGACTTTGAATTAATGCTTAAATTGATTAAAATTTTAATTAACATATTCACTTGGTTATTACAAGCATTAAAATGATCAAGTATAAATGAATAAAAATCATTAAATTATGGTTCGATAATAATAAAGCACTAGAATAATACAACCGCTGGTCATTACAAATAATTTGAAGAGTTATTACAAATCAAAAAATTGTTTCAAATTCAGGTTATCATAAAAAATGGATTGATATTCGGTAGGTGCATCCAAGTCATCCACACTAATATTTAGACACTTTAGAGCATGTAGTACGATTGACTATGGCTCTTTGTTGATATACTTCAAGTAAAACACTTGCTTGACTTTTGAAAAGCACAAACAAATGGCTCATCGCTCACGTGTTCGTTGCTCTTCAACTTGGACAAGTCAACCATGATCAAATTGGTTCCATGATCAACTTTACAAGTACTTTTATCCTCAACTTTTACCTAATCACAGTAACATACAACCTCTTTGAAGTTTACATAGTCCAATTCAAATATATTTTGAATTACACCATAGTAAGTCATTTCAGCTTCAACGAGGTTTTTATCTTTCGCGATCGCACGAAAGAAAGTAAGAGCCTTGTATGAAAGTCCTGAGTTCTGTACATTTGTATTTTCCTCGTACACCCTTGCACCTAATACGTAACTGTTCAATTGATACTTTTGTACTCTTGTTCCATGAACAAGGTTCCAGTGGGTAGTCGAGCAAGACTTGATGTCTCATCACCCGTGTTTAAGATATGAGAATATAGATAAATTAATTAGGTTAGTTGTAAATATTTCTTATAATGTGACATTTAATAATAGCCAATTCTATTATAATTACCTCCTATAACAACCACAGCCTAAATTCATTGCCTGATTGTGCCATTGTTTTTCATATTTTATTGTTCTCACGGACTTCATATTTTCTGCATAGATCGTGACAAACGTATTACAAAATTAATCATGTAAAAATTAAAATAAATTTAAACTTACTTTTTCCATTCTTCTACATCTTCATGTGTGTCAAATAGATAACGAGTTACTTGATCATGTTGCAAACTCGTTAATTTCACTCGTTTGCCCATCACATGACCACCCTCATCGACGAACTCATCATTGTCATCCATGTTGGTCTAGTTAGGCATATATTCCCGAGTGTATATTGATGACTCCACAGTGATGTATTCCTATACACTTGATCCTTCAATGTATCGTGTATTCTTGACGTAATCTTTGAAAACTTTCATCAATCTTTCAAATGGATACATCCACCGATATCTAACTGGGTCGTAAATAAGTGCCTCGTCGCATAGGTGTTCCAACAAGTGAACACTTATGTCAAAGAAAGATTGGGGGAACTAATTCTCCAAGACAAAAATCGCTTCGTTCACCGCCAATTTTGCAGCCACTATGTGATCTCGATTAACTACCTTCTCACATAAAAGTGAGAAGCAGATACTAATTTGCATAATAGCCCTCCACAAATCCTTATGCTTGGAGAAACAGTGCTTAAATAATAGAGGAACCAATTGCATGATCACATGCCAATCATGGGTAGCATAATTCACAATCCTTTGCAAGTTGGACAAAAAATTAGATGGAACTTTCAAATTTTATATTGTGTCTAAAAGAACCTTCCCTTCCTCACTCGTCAAAGTAAATGCACCAGGGGGAATTATTGTCCTTCCCCTACTATCTTCTTTCAACCATAGTTATGGCTTAAGTTTCAACAATTTTAAGGTCTTTTCATGTATTTTCTCCATCCTTTGAATGACTCCTCCCAAAGAATATGCCCACAATATGTTCAGTGATGTTCTTCTCCGCGTGCATCACATCCAATACATGGCGCACCGGGTTATTCTTCCAATAAGGCAAGTCAAATAAAATTAACCTCCTAAACTATGCCTTTCATGTCTCACTTTAATTCCCAATTGGGGTCTTCTTATTCTTGACATTCCTAAATTTATGATTCTTACTTCGCATATTATGGCCACAATCAAAAGATTTACCTTCAATTTTTGAGCCTGAAAGAATTCTCGACCGTAGCCTATGTTGAACCCCGCCCAGTATTAAATTGGAACCTTTCTCAAATCTAAAACTATGAAAGGGGGTAAAAAAACTCCTATGCCAATGGTATACATTTTTTGAGCTAGTGGGGAGATGAAGAGATTCAGTCTCCTCTACATAAATAGGACACCCCAAATAACCATCTACTACATAACCGGATGTTAAATGGACCAATCATATGAAGACACGTGGCTATCTACATGGAAACAGCAAACACTTCCGAGGAACCCACTCGCTCCGAGGAACAAGACCACAACGAGAAAGACTAGTTCCCCGAGGAACTCATAAGATCCGAGGAATAATGCCTCTCCGTGGAACTCTTAAATACCGAGAAGCTTAGGCGGTCCGAGCAACTCATGGCGGTCCGAGCTGCACCTCGAAGCAGGATACCAACAGTTTAAATGCTCATTAAATGCTTATCATTTGGACGTGCACGCAAAGAGGGCATTAAATGTATTACCCTTTCATATGTATATCATTTAATGTAGTACCCTTTCACATTACAGCCTCAGGGCTATAAATACATTGTACAATCCTCATTGAAAAACACACCCCCAGACCGAAATTTCTTGAGATAACTTGTAATCGAGAATTCCCATACAAACAGCAATATCAAAACAGTGGACGTAGGCCATTCTTATAAGGCTGAACCACTTTAAAATTCTTTTTCTCATTTAGTTATCAGGATAGGTGAACTCCGCTATAAAATCTGCTACAGCCTGCCCTTTTAGCGATGATCTGGGTTCATAAACTATATCATATTCACCGAGCTCTATTGCCCAATACATCAATCTCCCTGATTTTTCTGGTTTATGAAGGGCTTGCCTCAACAGCATATCAGTATATACTACTATGGTATGAGCCTGGAAGTATGGCCTCATTCTCCTACTTGCCTCAATCAACGCCAGTGCTAATTTTTCCAGTCTCGGATATCTGATTTCTGCTCCTCGGAAGGCCTTACTCGTGTAATAAGTTGGTTTTTGCACTCCATTCTCCACTCTGATCAACGTCGAGCTAACTGCATTCTCCGATACTGCTAAGAAGAAAGAACATAAGAACAATGGTGGTGACAAACAAACCAAAAATAGGTCGTCATGGGAGGTCTTGAGGAAATTTGATAATTACACTCCTTTGAAGGTAAATATCAACCACGTCCTAGAAGAAATAAAGAACAGCGAGGAGTTAAACTGGCCAAAGAAAATGAAGGCAGACCCTGACACGAGGAATAGGGAAAAATATTGCGAATTCCATAAAGATCATGGCCATATGACCAAAAATTTTATAGCTCTTCAGAATGAGATTGAAACACTCATCCGACGAGGAAAGCTAGCAAAGTATGTTGATCGGGGAGGCGAAAGAAGAAACAACGACCGAATTAGAGAGAGGTCTAGATCTCCTCATCGAGCAGAGGAGAACAAGAAGAGAAACCATGAAGTTGATCCAGAGGATGACCCCGACCTTCCCAAGAAACCAAAATAGCCAGAACGAGAGGTATTTTCAATACGCTTTGGATCATTTGACTGTAATGTTATTACAGGTGGAGATGCAGGAGGAGGAGACCTTACTGCAGAAAGAAAAGCTTACCTCGACGAGGCACAAGCTTGCTCGTACATTCAGCGAATAAATCTAGCCAAAGAGGATCGCCCGAGAAAGGTGAACAAAGAGAAGTTGGTCATCGGGTTCTCAAAGAACGACCTCGCAGGTGTTCTATATCCTCATGATGACCCATTGGTGATCAAAATGAGGATGAAGGAGGTTATGATTTCAAGAGTACTGGTCGACAATGGTAGCTCAGCAGACATAATGTTCTACTCGTGCTTTGATAGTTTAAATCTAAAGCTATCTCACTGGAGCCTTATCACAGACCCCTCATCGGTTTTGCTGGCGAGAAAGTATTTCCACTTGGGACGATCAAGTTGGATATATTCATTGGTACGTGGCCTGCTTGTCGGACAGAAAGAATACGTTTCTTCGTGATGGATAAGAATGTCTAATCATCGTACAATATCATCATGGGAAGAGTAGGATTGAAGAAGTTCGAGGTTGTACCATCTACAGTGCATTAATGCCTAAAATTTCCAACAAACTTTGGAGTAGGAGTTGTGAAAGGTGATCAGAAAGTAGCTCGGGAATGCTATTATTCATCCGCCGAGCAAGAAGAACTGGAATAATCAAAGAAAAAGACCACTACTTATCAAGTGGATGAAGGTGCAGAAATTGAAACATTGGATCCCAGAGATGAGTTGCAACTCGTAAAGGGTCAAGTGGTGGAAGCTACTGAAAATATCATTCTGGACGACGAGCACCATGAGATAACTACTCAAATAGGTTCATCGTTGGAGGCCTCATTAAAACAGGAATTGATAACTTTCCTTAGAAGCAGAAGACAAACTTTTGCATGAAGTCATGAAGATATGCCTGGGATAGACCCAAACTTCTTATGTCACGAGCTCAAGGTGAATAAGGAGATCAAGCCTGTGAAGCAGAGAAGAAGAGTATTCAGTCCCGAGAAGAATCAAGCCATATAGGAGGAAGTCGAGAAGCTCCAGAAAGCTTGTTTCATTGAAGATGTTAAATATCCAGATTGGTTAGCCAATGTGGCAATGGTAAAGAAGAAGAAAAACAAGTGGAGGATGTGTGTGGACTTCACCGACCTCAACAAAGCATGCCCAAAGGATCATTTTCCATTGCCCCGAATTGATCAACTGGTGGATGCTACCTTGGGACACGAGTTGCTGAGCTTCATGGATGCTTATTCTGGTTACAACCAGATTAAAATGAAACCTAAAGACCGGGAGAGTACTTCTTTTATTACCCCTAGGGGAACTTATTGTTATAATGTTATGCCTTTTGGTTTGAAAAATGCAGGTGCGACATATCAGAGGCTGATGAACAAGGTCTTTGCTGAACAAATCAGTGACAACATGGAAGTCTATGTTGACAATATGCTGACGAAAAGCAAGAAAGCTGTCGATCATCTAGTTGACTTAAGTCAGACTTTTGATCAACTAGATAAATATCAAATGAAGCTGAACCCGATGAAGTGCATCTTTGGATTACAAGAAGGCATGTTTCTCGGGTACATTGTCAATCAATGAGGCATTGAAGCAAATCTTGAAAAGATCAAAGCTCTATTAGGGCTGCGATCTCCAATGACGAAGAAGGAAGTACAGAGTCTCACAGGACGAGTAGAGGCACTCAACAGATTTGTGTCACGAGCAACTGATAGATGTCTCCCATTCTTCAAGATACTCAGAAAGACTTTTGAGTGAAATGATGAATGCGAGAAGGCTTTTCAAGACTTGAAGAGATACTTGGGAACACCTCTACTGTTGTCTAGGCCAGTGATGGGAAAAAAATTGTACTTGTACCTTGCAGTGTCCGAGAATGCAGTTAGCTCGGTGTTGATCAGAGTGGAGAATGGAATACAAAAGCCAATTTACTACACAAGTAAGGCCTTCCGAGGAGCAGAGATCAGATATCCAAGGCTGGAGAAATTGGCACTGGCGCTGATTGAGGCGAGTAGGAGAATGAGGCCATATTTCCAGGCACATACCATAGTAGTATATACTGATATGCCATTGAGGCAAGCCCTACATAAGCCAGAAAAGTCAGGAAGATTAATGTACTGGGCAATAGAGCTCGGTGAATATGATATAATCTATGAACCCAGATCATCGCTTAAAGGGCAGGCTGTAGCAGATTTTATAGCGGAGTTCACCTATCCTTATAGTTCCGAGGAATAAAAGTTGCTCGCTGATCAACCTGTGGATGTTACAGGATCAACAAACACAGGCTCAGACCAATTCCGATAGGTAAAAGGGCGTGTGGATATTACAGGATATGACGCAGAGATAGTTGTGAGGACTCCGGACGAGAAATAAGAGTTGCTCGCTGATCAACCTGTGGATGTTACAGGATCAACAAACACTAGCTCAGACTAACTCCGGTTGGTAAAAGGGCTAGTGGATGTTACAAGATCATTGACTTCGGGCTCAGACTAACTCCGGTTGGTAAAAGGGCAAGGAGAAATGATTGACAAAGAGAAAGAAAAACCCGAGGAGGAAAGGAAGGAACAAATATTTCATCGAGGAACTCTAATTGATCAGAAATTTGAAGAAGAGTTACCTATATGGAGACTATATGTAGATGGCTCCTCTTGCACTGCAGGATGCGGCACGGGGATAGTTTTGAGCACTCCGGACGAGGTCGATATGGAATACGCCTTGCGTTTCCAATTCAAAGCTTCTAACAATGAGGCAGAGTATGAGGCCATAATTGCAGGACTTGGTTTAGCAAAAATTATGGAGGCGCAACAGGTCATTGTTTTCAGTGATTCTCAATTGATCATAAACCAAATGATGGGAGTATATGCAGTTAGAGGAGAATTAATGATCAGATATCATGCAAAGGTAAAGGAGCTGGTGTCAGAATTTGCCGCTATTTAGCTGGTCAGAATACCAAGGATGGAGAATGCAAGAGCAGACGCCCTAGCTCGACTAGCATCAGCTACTCGCACCGAGCTACGATGAACAATTCCAATTGAAGTGTTAGCTGGTCGGAGCATAGATGAAGATCTGACGATGAACTTTATCACCCTTGATTTGGGAACATCTTGGATGGATTCCATCAGGGCGTATATTGATGAGGGAGAATTGCCAATTGACAAGCTCGCTGCCAAAAAGTTGAAGTTTAAAGCTGCTCGGTATGTACTAACTAATGGTGTTTTATATAGACGAGGAAATATGGCAGGTTTACAGAGATGTGTACATCCCTCCGAGGTGAAAGAATTAATTGAAGAGATCCACGAAGGGTCTTGTGGAGCACATGTAGCAGGTCGAACGCTTTTACAAAGGGTGATGACGCAAGGATACTACTGGCCGACGATGAGGGCTGATTGCATAGCCTACGCCAAGAAATGTGACAAGTGCCAGCGCTTTTCCTCCATCTGAAGAACTCCACAAGCCTTGTGGACACCCATAACTTCCCCTTGGCCATTTGCCATGTGGGGAATTGACCTAGTTGGGCCATTGCCAACGACCTGAGGAAGGTTCAAGTACCTCGTCGTCGCAGTGGATTATTTTACTAAATGGGTAGAAGCTGAGCCACTCATTGACATGACGTACGAGAAGCTGTACCAATTTGTTTGGAAGAACATCATTTGTCAATATGGTCTACCTCATGCCTTCATCACAGACCATGGAACACAATTTGATAATGAGGAGTTTGCCGCATATTGTCATCAGTCAAACATTTTGAAGGTTCATTCAGCACCAGGCCATCCTCAAAGCAATGGACAAACTGAAGTGACAAACAGAACGCTACTGAACGGTTTGAAAAAAAGATTGGATGATGCAAAAGCAAACTGGATCAACGAGCTACAATCAGTACTTTGGGCTTACCTAACTACTCCCAGAGTAGCAACTGGAGAATCACCATACATGCGGGCGTTTGGAAGTGAAGCTGTCATACCTGCCGAGTTGGGCCTCCCAACACACAGGGTACTAAATTTCAATTCCCCTGTCAGCGACTTAATGAGAAAACTGGATTTAGATATGCTCGAGGAAGTTAGAGAAGAAGCAGCCATTAGAAATGCTGCTGACCAGCAGCGAACAGCTCTACTCTACAACAAAAGGGTGAAGAAGTGCGACCTGAAAGAAGGAGACTATGTGCTGAAGAAAGTAATTCAAAAGCACAATAAGCTAGAAGCAAACTGGCATGGACCATACCGAGTTACAGAAGTTGTTCGACCAGGAACTTATCGAATAGCAACTTTAGAAGGCGAGGAGTTTAAGAATGCATGGAACGCAGAGTATCTGCGCAAGTATTATCAGTGATGTATATGTAACACAGTTCCATCAGTATGAATAAAATGAAGATATTCTGCCAAAGTCTCTCCTTTTATTGAAAATTTTTTGAGGAATACTAGTGCTACACACTACTCGACAAAGCTCAGACTGCTCAGTGAGATATTCCTAAAAATGCCAACTTCGGTTGGTTAGGAAACAAAATATTCCTAAAAATGCCAACTTCGGCTGGTTAGAAAACAAGATATTCCTAAAAATGCCAACCTGTTTGGCTAGGAAACGATATATTCCTAAAAATGCCAACCTGTTTGGCTAGGAAACGATATATTCCTAAAAATGCCAACCTGTTTGGCTAGGAAACAAAATATTCTCTCAAATGCCAACTTATGTTGGTCGGAAGGTACGTACATTCTCGAAAATGCCAACTTATGTTGGTCGGGAGGTAAGATTATTCCAGAACGTGCAAAAGTTACTAACTATGGTTGGTC
This sequence comes from Sambucus nigra, assembly GCA_949130495.1. Taxonomy (NCBI): domain Eukaryota; kingdom Viridiplantae; phylum Streptophyta; class Magnoliopsida; order Dipsacales; family Adoxaceae; genus Sambucus; species Sambucus nigra. Next base: position 255,929,142 of record OX422213.1, on the reverse strand, counting down.
GGGGATAAAAACCCACTAACTGTAGTTGGTCGACAAGTAGAATTTATCGACCTTGGTTGGTCGGACGCATTTTATGAAAGAGATAAAAATCTACCAAGTATGGCTAGTCGGGGATAAAAACCCACTAATCATAGTTGGTCGACAATGAACATTTACCGACCTTGGTTGATTGGAAACATTTAAGAGAAAAATCTACCAAGTATGGCTGGTCGGGGATAAAAACCCACTAACTGTAGTTGGCCGACAAGCATAAGTTAACAACCTTAGTTGGTTGGAAAAATTTTAATAAACATTTTTATACTCATTACTTTATTATTAAGTGATCGAGCAACATTATTGATACTTATAACTTTTTAATTGTTAATGAGTTGGTCGACAAACAACACAATATTGCTATCTTTTTAACAGATATGCATAAATATAAAGTGTTTGATAATTACAAGACAGTAGCAATCAAGATTTGCAAACAAAAATGAAAGTCTTTCATTGAATTCAAAATAAATTACAAGTATATTGATATTGAAATGTATACTAACTATTACATCAAAAAATTCCTTTTCTACTGGTCTCTTCCCCTCTGCTTTTGACACAGGTTCCTCGCCAGCAGGCGGATCATTTAAAGACAGAGGAGAAATGATGAAATTAAGATCTTTCAACATCCTTGTATTCATCACGGATGGACGATCTAAAAGATGCTTGAGACGAGATACCTCGACTTGAGAGTGAAGATTGTAGTCACCGAGGTACTTTGAAATTAAGCTCTGAGGAATGATTCGAGCAGGGATCCAATCCATCTCCAAATTGTATGGTGGCACAGGCAAGTCGAGCAACCCGGGATCATGGTAGTCCCACAGATAATGGCCTTGTTCGAGCTTCAACACACCTAAGGCATTCAGCCAGCCTTGGTTGTAGCACTCATTGTTGGCATTCTAGATACGATCGTCCAGGTGGAATAGTGCTTCGTTGTATCCAGCCATCCAGAACTCCCTGGGCTGTTTGTGGAATTGATATGTTAGCCTCGCTAGCTGCTCGTGGAGACTCTTGATGAAAAGCTCCTTATTCTCCAAGACTGACTTCTGCGAAGAGAGCTGTTTTTCCAAGTCCCTAATTTTCTTTGACATATCAGACAAAGCCTGGTTCTTCGCCATTAATTGGAAAGCTTGGTTCTCTAACGCAGACTGAGTTCTCTGTTCCTCGATAAGGACCCGAGATGCTCTTCCTCGTCCCCGAGGAGCTCTTGCTCGACCGCGATAAGATGTGGAAGGGCCCGACCTCTTTAAGGCGTCCAATTCTTCCCTCAACTTGGCATTCTCAACTTCTAAGAATGAAAATCCCTCGTCAGTCACTGGGGTTAGGGTTGTTGAAGAAGAGGCTGCAGACTTCAACTGTGATAGCTCTTTCTACAAATTGTTGTTTTCCTTTTCCAACAACTCAGCAATCTGTCTGCATTCCTCGACCTCACCCTTCAAATTTCTCTCCCTCAGATCATACCCCGCAAAAAGCTTCTCGTAGCCCTTGTCAGCCATGATCAGCTTGTACTTCTTTTCGTACCCCTCATGCAACAGGGCAGTTGATTCCTTGTACTGATTCTGAAGGTCTTCGAAGGTACACTGGAGATCCTCGATCATTTCATAATAAGCCACATTATTGGCCACAGCTCGATCAAGTAGACACTTCAAGTACTGATATGCTTAAACAGCCTGTTCTGAAGCATCATGACCAAGGATGTCGGTAACTTGTGCAGCACTCAAGTCTGTGTAACCATCCTTAAAGTACTCATTGCACTGTTGCAGTAACTTTGTATCATGGGCAGATAGCAGATCCATCCTGGCCAAAAACTAGCAGAGAAAGAAAAGCAATCATCAATAAGAAGAATAAGCAGAGTATAAATGAAAGATAGACAACAATATGCAAAAAAAGATTCAAATTTTATTAGATCATAATTCAGAGTTACATCTTCTGAGTTACATTTGATAAAGAGAAACAAAATAAATTGAAACCCGAACAACACTAAACCTTTTCCTTATCTCCCAAAACCTTCTCGGGAGGCTGGGATGAAGAGGTAGGTTGCTCGGAAGGAAGGGATAGTTTCTCGGGGAGAGTAGGCAGTTGCTCGGAGGAAGAAACGACTTGCTCGGTAGCATACTGGATGGCTGGGGGGTGATCTCCCATCACTATTGAAGACTCCTCAGAGGTAGCTTCATCCTCTTCTAATTCTTCTGGAGTAGGAGGGGGACCAGGGATATGTCTCTGGAAAAGCTCGGAGGACTCGTCGACCTTCGTTTCCTGAAGGGCAGCAACCCATCCATCCCTGAAGTACTTTAGACTGCCATAGTTAACTTGAGATACCATGGCAGCCAACCCCTTATTCCACCCCTTGTCCCAGCCAGAGCTGAAGGACTTCTTCACAGTAGCTTTCCTCTTAGCCTTCTCCAAGGCAAGCTTCTCGGACAACAAGTTCTCAGCAGCCTTCAATTTATTTTCTGCCTCTTCCTTCTACCGACCTACTTCTTGAAGCTGGCCCAACCTCTCCTCGGCAGCCTTGAGTTTATTTTCCAGCTCTCCAGCAACTTTGAGCTCTTTATTTGCCTTCTCCAAGGCATTATTTTTCTTCTCCAACTCTTTGGAGGCTTCAACAGCTCGAGCTTTATCCTGCTCGGTGGAGGCAAGCTTCTTCTCCCAGACAGCCTTATCAGTGGCATATATCTGGCGAGAATCTGCCAGAGATTTTTTAGCTTCCTCCAAAGCTCCCTCCACGCTGGACGAGGAGCGTGAAGCTTTAATTGCCTCATCCTTCTTCAGGATTATGTTAAAGCAGCTCGTCAACTGTGAACAGAAATAGAAAGCAAGTTAGAAACAGAAATGACAAAGGAAATATGAAAAGTTCAAAGTAAAGAGACTTACTGAAGCAAGATGACGAGCAGCCAAAGAAGTAACCATGTCCCGAGTAAGATTATCTTCATTACCTTGGACCTCGGGAATGGTCCGGGACTTCACCGAGCTCATGGCAGAGCTCGGAGGAACAAAAGTGGGAACTACAATCCCAACAGCTGGGGGCTGAGTAGTGGTGTCAGCCAAATTAACCGAGGAGCTTTTTTTCAATCTCCTCGGGGAAACAAGCACAGATTCAACCAAGGAAGAACCCTTGGTCAGTGATATCACAATCACCTCTCCAGGAGCAGCAGACCTGCTCGGAGCCACTGCGAGCTTATCAGCAACCTTCTCGGTAATTTTAGCAGGAGCAGCTGGAGGAGCTGCATCAGTCTTCTTCGTCCCCTCCCTTGGTACATCAATTTTACTCCTTTTCGCCTCCCCAGAACCATAGGCATTTTTCTCAAACAAGGTGGGAGGTCTTCTCTTCTTCTTCCTTTCGCTCAAAGGAATATGAGATTCAGGCGAAGAACTTGCAGAGGCGGGTACTGGCTCTGCCTCACTGATCACAGGACGAGCAGTGAAGGAGGTGGTGTAGCTCTTGTACTGGAGCAGATACGAAGCCGACCTATTGTGCTCGTCTGCAACACTTTGATGCAGACTCCAGATAAGTTTCAAATGCCTTATGTTGACATCTGCTTCTTTTGGGCACTTTCTTTTGTTATCAACTGCAAATAATCAAACATTGTTATCAGTGGCACATTTTATCAAACACAAAAGAAGCATAATTTCAAAATAAAATGAAATAAAAATAACCTATCCCATTGCCATAAGGAGGGCATCTGGGACCCTGGTAAACTTCATCTCCAGTCAATGGAGGGTGTTGCCAATTTTTTATGACAACCCCATGTTCAAAATAATCCCTATTGGCATCAGGGAGATTAACTACTAAGGCTCTGTTTAAAAATCTAGTTTTTAAATAATAAATATTTTCATTGACTGCCCATCTATAGCAGTACATGATTTATGGGATTCCTATACGAGTTCCATGCACTTGATTTAATCTATGCACCCCATTAACTATTCTCCATGTGTTGGGGGCTATTCGTGCAGGAACAACATCGAAATACTGACAGAATTCCAGACACAAGGAATTGGGTGGAAAATAAAATCCACATTCAGCAAAAAAGAGACTGGGGAACCAATGTCCCTCAGCCAAATTGAAATAATCAAAAGGCTCAGAAAGTTTTTCCAAGACAACCCAAGAGGGGATGGAGAAATCAGAACGAAACTTCTCAAGAGACTCAATAAGGTAAACCATGGTGAAGAAAGAAATAAAGAAGAAGGAAGAAGATCTTACAGGAAAAGAATGGATCTGTTGACAACGAACGACGAAAAATATGAACGCACAAGAGAGTAGGAAGAGACGACGTAAAACTCGAAGATAAAAATTTGAAAAGGTAGAAGACGATGGGAGCGTCTGTGAAGTTTAAATACCTTGCCTTGGGAAATGGTGAAGTAATGATTATAAAAAAGGATGATTACGTTACCGGCGGCTAAAAAGATGAAAAGTAGCGCGGGAATCAAAGCGGACAACAGCGGCTAAAAAGAGAAAAAGTGGCGCGGGAATCAAAGCGGACAACAGCTGTCAGGAAGACGAAAAGTAATGCGGGAATTGAAGCAGGCAAAAAAGTCCAAAAAAGCATGATTCTACGAATTGGGAAGGAGAAATAAATACAAGGGAAAACGCTCCTAAAAATCAGGAAGACTATTTAAAGATACCATATTCCGAGAAAGAATGTTCCATACTCCTCAAATTTCGAACTATGAAACACTGGGGGCTTCTGTTGATACCAAAATTAATCTGCTGACATGGACCAATTATATGAAGACACGTGGCTATCTACATGGAAACAGCAAACACTTTCGAGGAACCCACTCGCTCCGAGGAACAAGACCACAACGAGGAAGACTAGTTCCCCGAGGAACTCATAAGCTCCAAGGAACAATGCCTCTTCGAGGAACTCTTAAATACCAAGAAGCTTACGCGGTCCGAGCAACTCATGGCGGTCCGAGCTGCACCTCGAAGCAGGATACCAACAGTTTAAATGCTCATTAAATGCTTATCATTTGGACGCGCACGCAAAGAGGGCATTAAATGTATTACCCTTTCATATGTATATCATTTAATGTAGTACCCTTTCACATTACAGCCTCAGGGCTATAAATACATTGTACAATCCTCATTGAAAAACGGACCCCCAGACCGGAATTTCTTGAGATAACTTGTAATCGAGAATTCCCATACAAACAGCAATATCAAAACAGTGGATGTAGGCCATTTTTATAAGGCTGAACCACTTTAAAATTCTTTGTCTCATTTAGTTATCTGTGATTGAATAATTAGAGTGATCTAATTTTTTACATCAACACCGGATAATGTCCCATAAGCTGGAAAATCATGAATTCCCACATCAACATAGGTTTCAGCGTAAACTCCTCTTTCTTTAAAGACTCAAATTCTTGTACACCCTCTTCCCACAACTCATTTAATTCCTTTATCAAAGGAGCCAGGTAGACATCGATGTCCTCACTTGGTGACTTTGGCCCAGGGATCAACAAAGACAGAATCAAAAATTCAGGTCTCATACACTATGAAGGAGGGAGGTTGAGTGGGGCTAGGATCATTGTCCATACACTCTGATTGGCTCTTAGATTTCCAAATGGATTGAAACCATTTGTTGATATTGCTAAATAAATGTTATTTTATTCTCGAGCAAAATTGGGGTACTCAAAATTCATCCTATTCCAAGCTGTAGAATAATAGGATGGCGCATGAGATTTTCCCCTGCTTCTTCCCTAGCATGCCAAGTCATTGCCTCCTCTATCCAAGGTACAGTGAAAACATTCTTTAATCTGGGCCCAACGAGAAAATATTTCAATACTTTTTGAGGCACTTTTGAGCTTGTGCCTTCCTTGCTAGTTGATTGGGCATATCTAGGTTAATCGCATAACGGACACCGATCAAGATTTCCATACTCCTTTTGGTATAGTATGAAGTCATACAAATAATCATTAATTTATTTATACTTCATTCTCAAACCTTTCAAACTATTTTTGATAGTAGGATAGCTGTTTGGAAGCATATTCTGCTTGGATAGCAAGCCCTTCACCGAATTCAAAATTCATGTCACATTACTACCAAATAAACCATATTGGGTCTTCAAACTATGCAAACCAACCATGGCATGTAAAGTTGTTTGATCTTTCTCATAGCCAGAGTATAATGGCTAGCTCGCCTTAAATTTTAAATTTTAGTAGCCATCGTCAAGGTTTATCCCGATAACTTCATGAGCACCAGAACGTTGTACATCGCCAGTGACCTTATTCTCTTCCACTTCATGAACTCCATACATGTCATCAACTAAATCCTCTAACATATTATGATCTACATTGTTATCCTCCCCTTGTACATTTATCATACTTGTTGAAGGTTGTTATGAAGGTTGCTCGGGGATAAAATGAACTTTTGGTTCCTTGTAGAAAACCCAAATTCAATAACTATCTTGCATACCCCATCTTAATAATTGTAGTTCAACTGTTTTCCACCCAAACACCTTACGATTCTTATACTTATCACACGGACACGGAAACTCTTCATCATTATGACATCTATTTGCGTATTTTACAAATTCATTAGCACCTCTACGAAACACATCCCCTAATCTATTTTTCTCACCCATCCACTCTTTGTATTTAGGATATCCCATCGAAACTACTAAAAATAATTAACTATTATGGGTAAGAAGCATATATTCGTGGATTAGCATAAACAAAAGTGTGAATATTTAGTTCCCATTAGTATAAACAATCACCTAATGAATGCGTACGCATAAGAAGTAGAAGGCTAGTTTTATTGCGTAAATTTATTCGTGCATTAAAATTCAAATTTAATTTGGAATTGAAATTAAAATTCAATTTATAATATTGATCCATATTTCCTCCATCTCCTATAAAGGGTGAGTGGTCCTATCCCATTCGAGATCGCATATTTTTGTAATACACTTAACAGCTCATGCAAATTGTTCCAATTTCAGGAAAATTCGGTAGCATATCCCCATAGTTCTCCAAGTACACAACATAGATTTGCAAGTGTGAGTGTTATTTCAATTTATTAATTGACGTAACACTTAACATCGCATCATCTAGTATGTACACCGAGAACATTAAGATACGACTGCTAAACTTCCCCCAAAAGTAACAAGTTTAAGCCACTAAGAATATTATTATACAAAAACTATGCATCCCCCCAAACGGGACAATTCGAGAGATCTCATTACAGGGGTAATGTCTCTCCAACAGGTCTAAGGGCTATTTAATGCGTACGCATAAGAACTAGAAGTCTAATATATATGCGCATCATATGTAATTTAAAGTATGTTTCATTTAATTATGTCTTATCATGATTCGAGAGATTTCATTTAGTTATGAAATTTAAAGTGTGCTTCATTTAATTTAAAGTACGCATAAGAACTAAAACTTATACCAATTTATACCAATATTAATACCAATTCAAATTCAATTTCAATTTATACCAATATCAATACCAATTAAAATTCAATTTCAATTTATACCAATATCAATACTGATTAGAATTCAATTTCAATTTAGAGAGACGGGTCCTATAGAATTACAATGTATACAAATTGAAAAGGGTTTTAATGTTTAGATCATTTCATATGTTTCAGTCCATTTTATAAGGAGCTAAGGGGGTGGTAACACTATTTGGGCAAAGTATAAAGTCCACCAACAACATTTATACTATTTTCAAAATCATAAACGCACATGTGACATTCCATATATTGATCCCCAAATTGAAAACAACACTCTAAAATCTCTTACACTAAAACGCAACGTAAATTGATTCTCTCACAAAATTGATTCTCTCACCTCCCCCCATCACTCCCCCTGCCCCCCCCCCCCCCCACTGTCACTGTCACCGGCACCACCACACACCTATACACATACACATACACACACACCTACCCCCTCTCCCCCTACCCCCAACTCCCCCTGCCCCATCACTGTCAACCCCCACTGCCCCCCCCCCCATGCACACACACGTACACACGCAGTTCTACACACATACACGCATACACAGTTCTATACACACACACATACAAAAGTGAGAGGGAGAGAGAGAGAGAGAAAACTCACCTGAAAACATAGAGAGACCGAGAGTAGTCGCGCGCACGAGAGAGAGAGAGAGAGAGAGAGAGAGAGAGAGAGAGAAGGTGGGAAATGAAAACGAGGGAAAAATGAGGTGGTAGGGTTTTTTACTAAGAAAGTTGTCACGGACTTGTCAAGGTCTTTGACCGTGATAACTTTCTAAAGTTATCACGATCATTGACTGTGACAAGTCCATGACAACTGTACTTGTCACGATCAATGTCCGTGATAATCCGTTATCATGGACTTGTCATGTTCATTAACCGTGACAAAAAACACATGTTTTTTGTCACGGTCAATGATAGTGACAAGTCTGGCCGGTTCAAAGGTGACAATTTAGGCTTTTGGGTTCAGTGATTGATTATTTCACCAAATGGATTGAAGTCGAATTATACGTGGTGTTGAATGCAAAGAAAGTGGTCAAGTTCATTAGAAAGAATATCATCTGCCATTATAGAGTTAACCATGAGTTGGTATCAAATAATGGGTCCAGTTTTTAAGTTGAAGTCACAGAAGTAGTCGAAGCATATAAGATTCAGAGGTATGAGTCCTCTTCCTACCAAATGCAAACTAATGGGGATGTCAAAGCTACTAACAAAAGCCTCAAATCCATAATCAGTAGAATGACTAAAAGTTACAGAGATTGGTCATATCGGATCCCATATACCCTCTGGGGATACCGTATCTCTATCAGAACACCTGTTGGACCTACCCCTACTCCTTGTTATACGACCTGGAAGCATTCCTACCCGTCAAACTTAAAATACCTTCTCTACGAGTTATGCTTGAAAGTCAAGTCAGATAATTCGATTGGCAACAAATTCGTTATGATGAACTCGTACTTTTGGATGAAAGAATACTAAAGGCTCTATACCATACATAAGGGTACAACCAGGGCATTGGACAATCATTCAATAATATTATTAAAGACCGCAGTGTACGAGAAGGAGATCTCACTCTCAAGGAAATTATAGAATTCACTTGGGCCCCAAGAGGAAAATTTAAACCTAACTAGAGAGGGCCGTAACTCATGAAAAAGATTCTATAAGGCAGTGCGTCTACACTCATAGACCTCGATGGAGAAGAGAAAGAGCGTTCAACCAATTTGGATTGTATTTATGAATTCTACCCTTATTCCAACTCTTATCGCACTACGATTCTTCTCAATTCCCTTATATTCATGAAAAAAAACTCCTATCTCCTCTCTTTCCAGAACTATGTAGGACTTGATCCTCTCAAAATCCCCTTTTCAATAAAGAAAATTTACAAAACAATTTTTTAACCCCGCAGAGGTACGTAGGCAGGGCGTAAAGTCACTTTGGGTACGGTCCTTTCTTTTTCATAAAATTTCATTCTCTTCTCCCGTTGAGAACATTAGTTTCTCTCACTATTTAATTTAACGAAAGGATTATGCATGCCTTAGCGATCAGTATTGATAATTCAGATAAAAAGAAGATTCCTCAAAAGGCATAACAAAATATGTCAAAGAATCAATTCATTGTTATATTCAAAACACTATAATTACATAAAGTATCAGTGACATGGACGTCCCAAAATACCTTTGTAACCATACCAGCCCTATGGCCTAGTTTACCCAAACATAAGTACACAAACTATTAAACTTGCCTCATACCTTCAAAAAACCTACCTCAACTACCAAATGGGCCCAATTCATCATCACAACCATCATCAATAGTTCCCAAAGGACCCTAAGAATCCCAGTACTGACAACATTTCCTTTGGCGCTCCATATGACGATATGCCTTGATCACCATGGACGAAACCATAACACCTTTCTCTTGAAAATCAAACATTGTCGGGACAAATTTCTAATCGAGTCAATTTGTTTGTAATTAACTTAATTCTAGATAAAAAAAAATTTAGTCATAGGTTAGGATTTTTATTTTCGATCTCTTAAGTCTATAACATGTTTTATGAAGACGTCGCGACCAAGCTTCAAAGTTGGATACACATCATTTTGTGTTTTTCTTGCCAAGTTTATCTTCACGTTTATCGAGGATCAATATGAATGCATGTTCAATATGGTCTTTGGATATTTTTAAAGGCATCTATTTTCTGAACAAAATCATTTGTAACTGCTTTTAAAATGTTTTTTAAAGAAAAATATTTTTTATTCTGATCTCGCTAGAACGAGATTTGAATCTCTCCATAATGAAATGTTATTTTCATCCAAATGACTTTTGATCTAATTAGAATGAGTTAGAATCTCATTGGAATGAATATTTAATGAACATCAAACGAGAATGTTCTTTCTAGCAAAAATAGTCTCGATGGAAGATCATTATAAGCTTGTTTAAATTACAAAGATCCTTCGTTCGAACAACCTTAGTCTAGTTAGAATGAAATAGTCTTTTTGTTCGAAAGAGACGTGTATTTTCTTTTGAATGAGTTCGCAGCGTCTAAATTCATGTTTTCATTATTTAAGGTGTGTTGAACTTGGATTTTTTAAGGACTTGTGGGAAAAATTAATTTCTTATGTATTTACCAAAATTTCAAAACCCTAGTTTCACCCTTTGTGTTTAAGTATCCAAGTTCCTATATTTATATGCTTTGATATATTTCGTGTGCACTAAAGTTTTTTCTCTACATATTGAAAGAATGAGTTTCGTGCAATGGACTCTTCATGTGATGTTTGCTATGTTACGGTGAAAAAGTGATGGATTTCATGTTTCGATTCGTATACAATTGTTGAGCCTCATTGGTGGATACCGAGGCATGCGATATGGCACCTTGCATAGGTGGACTCCAGCCTTGCATTGTGGAGGAGAGGTAGAAGATAGAAGAGCGTTAAGGCTTATGAGGTAGACGAGTCATTGAGTATGTTTATTATCTCTATTTTGTAAAAACTTAAAGTTTATTGTCTCTATTTTGTAGAAACTTATCATAGTGAACTGTTTGGATGAGCGGTTCGAGATTTTTTTTTCGTTGGGAATTTTTCTCGTACATCGGTGTATTATAATGGTTTACTTATTTTATCTGTTTATCACCTTGATGCATATTTTAGGTTTAAACAATAAAATAGGATAAATCATTTTTCACAACAAAGGTTTAAAATTGGTGCGCAATTTTTTATTGGGTTAAGAAGTTTAAAGTTTATGATCTTTAAAATTTGAAATATTAATATATAAATTTTTGTTTGCAATACCATCTTGCCTAAGCAACGTATATGAACTAAATTTTTAAATTGGTATCAGAGAGGGTTGCACAAAATTATTGTGTTTTGATCCCATGTTATTAGGCATGAATTTTGTTGGTTTTCATCATATTAGAACACTGATATTTGATGGGTCGAACTAAACATACTGAAAAATACGTATGTAATCAGCACTTGTAGAATCATGGAGTGAGTCTCAACATAGGTTAGCAAATTATAACTCACACGGTTTAAATACTCTATTTTGTTCAGTCGCCCAAGACGAGTTTTATCGTATTATGACACTTGATACATTGAAAGAGGCTTGAGATGTACTCCAACTCATCCATAAAGGAAAACCTCGCCATGCAGTTTGAAATAATTAAAATGTTGGAGAGTGAGGCCTTAATTGAGTTTTACGCTTGACTATCCAACATAGTTAACTATTCGTTTAACTTTGGAGAGAAAATACCAAAAAACAATGTTATCAAGAAAATCTTAAGGTAATTGCTTGGAAGATTTAATCCTAAAGTGACGATTTTTTATTTTCTTTAGGTACTCTAAACTCTGCGAAACTTGAAGAGCTTTTAGGTGACTTAAAACTTATGAGATTGACATGTTTACCTCAAGATTGAGAAGAAAAAAGATACCGGCATTTCTTTGAAAGCACAAAAAAAAAGAAAAACCTGTTTCGGATGATGAGTCTGATATCAAGTCCGAGGATATGGCCATTAATAAGAAGAAATTCAAAAAAATCTCAAATTCTAAAAGCAATCGAAATATGTTAAAATATTTGAGAAAAACATACTTAACATGGCCGATCACTTCCCTTGAAATCGCAATGATAACCTTGAGACGGAGTTGGAGAGATTCTATGGTTATGAGGGCTATGGACATAGGTTAGCCGGGTTCCCCACTAAAATAAGGAAGGAGGGCAAAAAATAGAAGGTGTGACACCCTTAGTTATAGTGATCCAAAAGAGGGACATGATTCCCCCATTGAGAGCAACTACATTGCATTCGTGGCTAGTCATGTGAGCTTTGATGAGAAATCTCCCATAAAGATATTTCTAAATATGACACTTCAGAGGCCATAGTTTATGGATCCCAAGTGAGTGATGGTCGAGAGAGTGGAGATGAGAGTGAGGACGATAAAGATAAGGAGGATAGTGAACTCCAAGTGGCCTTTCGTGAGTTGTATGAGAAAATGTTTATAGTGAAAAAGGCTAACTTAAAGTTGGAATGTAGGTTGAAAGGACGTGCCATAAGAAATAAAGATAGTGTTTTGATTGAGGAACTTAAACCACGTGAGAGGAATCTTCGACATAAGTTATAGTACATAGAGGGTGGAGAGAGATAGTCTTCATGGTTTGATGGAGGCTATGAAGAAAGAGCTTAAAGAGTTTAAGGAGTCTAAGCATTTACTCGATTCGAAGAATATTTGATCTTAAAGAGAGATTGAGAGATTTATATAGGGTCAAATTTAATTTAGAGTCTAGGTTAGAGAAGTTGGATAAAATTTTAGGTACCGTCAAAATTAAATATGATAAGTGTGGTATTGACTTTAATTTTCAAAAGACTTCCACTATCCAAGCCAAGACCATGCGTTTGACAGAGTTGACTAGGAACATTAGGAAAAGTCAACCCTTATGTAACACCCCTCATTGTGTTTACACTTGAACTCATTGCATTAAGAAAGTTCACCTTAGGACGTTTTTCTATGATCTAAAAAATGTTCCTATAAAGTCTAATAATAGAGTCACCAAGGTTCCCAACACCCGAGAATGTCACTTTACACTTATGTGGGTTAGGAAATTGGATTTGGAAGATTTAGACTCTCATTTTCATGCACATGATACTTCCCATTCTATATCGAATGGTTGAATATGTTTCCATGTTTGTCATACACTAATTTATGCTTCATGATATATGTTTTGCTAGTGTTAGGAAGTGTGTATCTTTTTTATTTTTCTTTTTTCTTTTATTGAGTCATATTGAAAAATAAAAAAATATTTTATTTGTCTTTTGAATTAGTTTGTTTTCAAATTATTATTTTTTGAAAAAAATTTATAAATACTCAAAAAGATCTTTCATTTTTGTGTATTTTAGTTTTACACATTTTATGTGGCCTATTGGTGTGTTTGAATCCAATTCATTCCGTGTTATCCATGTTACTAGGACATTTTCTTATGATTGTTAATACTTAGATTGTTCTTAATCATGCTTGCATGGAGTTCTTCCAAACTTGATTCGCTTTATATATAACTTCGCGCACACATCCATGAACTATTTGAATTTTAACTTCACATATATATTTAAGATATGTGAGATGCTCTCTTACTAATTTTGTCATCTACATATTTTATGATTATGGGATATTTGTGCATGTAAGAACCGTTGACTGTGAGATTGTATAATTTTATTGAAAAATATGAGGGTTCACGGGGAAGGAGTACGAAGGAACAAATCTCCTTTACAGGAAAGCCATCGTTGGTAAGAGCCTAATGAAAAAAATAAAGTCAATAAAAATAGAGAAATTTTGAAGGCCAACTTGTTTAGATTGTTTCATTTTCAAACATGATAACTTCATAAGAATTGAGTGAAAAAAATATGTTATATGTTTATCTTTTGAGGATTATATTTGAAGATCAACAGGTTTGCACAATGAATCCTAGTTATGCTTATTTTTTCATGATGCTATTGATTTATAAAATCATCAATATTCCAGGCTTGTATGCATTGTGCTTATTTGTTCATAGAGCTCACTTTATCTTGTTACTTAAGGCTAAATCATAGTTTGATGAAATTTTTCAGTCAAATAGAAATCCTTGAATATATTTGAGTGTTTGGTTCATAATTCATTTATATCTATTTCACACCCATTCATTCCATTCCACATGTTTAGAGACATCGATATTATACTAGTGTTTAAAGCCTATGTCTTTTATGTCGATTTTTTATGGTTGTTCATACCTCTCTCTCTCTCTCTCTCTCTCTCTCTCTCTCTCTCTCTCTATATATATATATATATATATATATATATATATATATATATATATATATATATATATATATATATATATATATGTGTGTGTGTGTGTGTGTGTGTGTGTGTGTGTGTGTGTGTGTATTTCATTGGTATGTCAACGCATATAGTATATATAGTATCGTTTGTTTTGAGTCTTTGTGATTTACATTTCATATATGTTTGCCATATGTTGTATCTTAGGATTTCATTTGGCATGTGTATGATCATTTTAGTATCTCTTATTGGGTGCATTGAAATTCCATACTTAAAATTGGTGATTTCAAATTGGTATCATGCTTCATTGCTTATTCATACCGATATCTTTTGCATTGATATTGATATTGTTTAATCATAGTTTGGATTGTTTATGCTTGAGTTGATACGTTATGTGTTTGCTAGACTTTACACCATTGCGTGATTTTATTCCTTGCTCCCTATTTCAAATTAGTATCTCATGTTCACGCATTTAGGGGGAGATTTAATTTGGTGGGAATAATTGTTTTATGCTTTCATGGTTTGTCTATTCCTGAACAAAAAGGGGGGGAAAATTATATCTTTCCTTTGATGATTAGGATATATTTATCATAGGAAGAGACGTTTTACCTAGGATGAGATTATTTTATACAGTGTTAGAAGTTTAGTCTTATGTGAATGTATATTTGTTACATTCTCATTGCATTTGAAAGTCTGTTTAAGTGTGCAAGCTTATAGCATGCGACAAAGTTTTGCAAGTATTCAAAGCTACTCAAGTTTATTTATTTGTCGAGCGTCTATACTCTTTTTTCCTTTTGGGGGGTTAAGGATTGATTCTTTTAAGAGATATTTATGACCCATAGGATTTTATTTTAGTTTTATCCCGGAATAGGTAAAGGGAGGAATTTGTAAGGACAAATTTCCAATCAAGTCAGTTGGTTTATAATTGGCTTAATTCCGGATAAAACATTGGAGTCATATGTTAGGCTTTATATTATCAATCTCGTAAGCCTATGACATGTTTGATGAAGATGTAACGTCCAAGCTTCAAAGTTGGATACACATCGTGTTGTGGTTGTCATGCCAAGTTTATCTTCACGTTTATCGAGGATCTCGCAAATATGAATGCATGTTGAATATGGTCTTTGGATATTTTTAAGGGTGTTTGATTTTCAAATGAAATCATTTGGAACTGTTTTTAAAATGAATTTTTTAAAGAAAAATTGTTTTTATTCAGATCTCATTAGAACGAAATGTTATTTTCATAACAACCTTGAGTCTCGTTAGAATGAAACAAGCTTTTTGTTTGAACGAGATGTGTGTTTTCGTTCGAACTAGTCTGCTGCCTCGAAATTCATGTCTTCATTATTTAAGGCATGTTGGGGTCAGAGTTTTTAAGAAATTTTAGCAAAAATTAAATCCTTACCTATTTACAAAAGTTCCAAAACCATATATTCACCATTTGTGTTTAAATATCCAAGTTCCTATATTCATATGCTTTGATATCTTTTGATTGAGCACCAAAGTTTGTCCCTCTACATATTGAGAGAATGTGTTTCATGTGGTGAAGTTTATAAGTGTTGTTAATTATGTTGTGGTGAAGAGGCAGTGGATTTTGTGTTCTAATCCATAAACGGTTACTGAGTCTCATTGGTGGATACCGAGGCGTGCGTGGAATCGTACGCTGTGGCAGCTTTCGTGGGTGGACTCCTATGTTTTACTTTAGAGGGGCGGTAGAATATAGAAGTGCATAAAGTATTGTGACGGAGACAAGTCATTAAGTAAGTCTATTTTTTATCTTTTATAAAAACCTTATCATAGTGAATAGCTTAGCTGGGTCGTTCGAGGTTATTTCCATTATTATTTTTCCTCGTACATCAACATGTTGAGGATGTTTTACTTATTTATCCGTTTATCACCTAGATTCATGTTTTAGGTTAAAACGAAAAAAATTGGTTAAATCATTTTTGCATAACAAAGTTTTAAAATTGGTGCATAAGTTTTTAATGGGCAAATCAATTCAAAGTTTTTAATCTTTGAAATTTAAAAAACCTAAAAATAAAATTTTTTATTTGCAATACCATCCTTGCCTAAGCACACGCCATATTAGGATTGCGTTTTCAAACATCACAAGATACCGCTGCCAGTTTCCTCAGAGTAAATCTTCATGGCCATATTCCCCCATAAACACCTTAAATAATCCTCAGATATAAAACCAATCTCCCCAATAGACTGGGATGGATGAGTAGCCTCCTTGCATTGTTTCCCCAAAGGCCACAAATTCATCCTCAAAGACTCAGTCAAATCATCCATAAGAAAGAAGTTTGATATGCACAAAGGAACAATTTTCTCCCAGTCTACTTGACGCAAAAACTGCCAAGGAACGTAGAAGGAAGTTTAGTAAAGGTCAAATAATTAAACATAATGATAGTCGCTCAGTTGCAGGATAGGATGCAGTTCACCCTACTGTAGACACCCCATTATTTTACCCCTTAAACTCCCCTTAGGTCCTTAGCACCTCCCTTTATCGCTACAAACCCAGGTCATATCCCGAATACTGACCTAAAAGTCGTCGGGCACTCTCAGGCTCCGTTTGACCAAAAGTCAAATTCTTCAGCTCGACCAAGACTCAATGAATCTTCAAAGGGCCTTAAAACCCTTTTCCAACGGTCCATCTTATGCGCTATTCCGACTTACCATGCAGACGAACGACATGTTTTCTCCCGAAACTCAATCAGGAGGCCATCGAGAGCTCTCGACCTCCGTTTGACCTAAGTTAACTCTTCAACTCGACCGATACCGAATGAATATTCAAAGGGAACTGAAACCCCTTTCCAACGGTCCACCCCATGCGCGATTCTGACTTACGGTATGGACGAACGATCCGTTTTACTCCGAAAGGTCACCGAATGCTTCCAGGGCCCAATTAACCAAAGTCAACTCCCCGAACCGGATCAAACTCTTTGGAATGTCGAATCAAATCTCCTAAACTTTCCAATGGTACTCCCCATGCGCGATTCAGACTTACCATATGGATGAACGATCCGTTAGCGTCTGACGATTCCCCGTCCAATGGACCGACGAATGCTTCCAAGACACATTTAACCCAAAGTCAACTCCCAAACCCAGGAGCAGTCCAAAGGACTTTCTAAGGTATCTGAATTAACTTTTTAACGGTCCACAATTCGGATCAAAGTTTTGCGCTCTGCAGCCTATTTTCCTAAAAGTCCTGAAAGACACTGCCAAACGGCATGTCCCAAACCTTGCCTATCGGCAGTGTGCCTAAACGCACCGGTCGATTGGCAGAACCAGGGCTATGCCGATCGGCAATGCCCTGGGCCTATAAAAATGAGGCCTTGACATCATTGCAAGAGGGGGCCTAGATCAGAAGCATATCACTCTCAGCAAATCCAGAAAACCTCTCTCGAAGTCAGGGCGATTTCCACATCAAAATCCCTTTCCAACCTTCACTTTTCATCATCCTTTTCATCAAACTTTGTGAATTAACCACTCTCCATCATCATCCAAGTGCAAGGTCTTCTCTCCAATATTCAAGATCAAGCTCAAGATCTTCAAGAAGGTCCAATTTTCTCAATTCATTCCTTAAATTCTCATAAATTCGCATTAACTTGTTTTATTACTTAGCACTTTTATTATCTCATCTCACATATCCTAATATACTTTTTATTTAGTATTATGGCACATCTCTTATTTTCATACAAATAAAAAACCAAAAACTAAGAAAAAGAGGGTTTGCTCATAAATTCCAAATGGGAATTCTCACACTTTTCTCACAACTAAAACACTTTTTCTACACACACACACAAAAATAAGAGAAATCTCCGATTTGATTTAGGGGATAAACCCCACCCCTCATTTTTCGTGCGAACTACGTGGACTTTGATGCCTCTATAGGCTACGTAGGCATCTCGAGGTAAAATCCGAGATTCGAGTCCTATTTTTACTTTTTCTCTCATCTCTTATTCTCTCTAAATTCAATTCTCCTAGATTACATATATATACATATAATTGTTCTTAGTGTCATATTATTCCACATGCGTTGTCGTTCCATCATAACGATCAACGTAAGGATAATCGTGTAAATCCAATTTTTTAATATTTCCATACCTTCCTACGGATGACTCGCTTTACCTCTTCCATGGTACAAGTCGATAATCCCTATCTCCACTATAATACACATGCACACATATCACGGGGAAAATAAAGGAAAATAGAAAAAAACCCACGAGAGACCGTAAGGGCAGAATGGGTGCCTAACACCTTCCCATTCCGTAACTTAGCCTCCGGACCTTTTTTAAATCATTTTGGTTTCGTGTGCATCATTATGTCTTCGGATGCTGTCCTTCGGGGTGTCTCCCTTTCTTTTGTCTGTTTTAAGTAAAATAGACTGGCGACTCTATCTCTCTAAATTTTTCACCTCACCCAAATGATGTCGACCGAAGCACTCCCGAGAGGGACGTGCAGGACCTAGGATCCTCCCTCACGTCGCCCGCCCGTCGCGAGGATCGGGAATGGCCACACCTACCACGTCACTCACCAACGAAGGTATCTAGCCCTGTAATCCACGAGACAGTTAATCCAGTTCTCTGCAAAGGGACTGAAGTTATGAAATGATCGGCTAAACAAGTTTGGGACCTCAATATGAAGATACTCTGAGAAATCACCTTCAAAAGTCTCTCTTATAGCCACATGAACAGCATCACAGGGATGCCTCGTAAAAATTTGATCAGAACTTTTTTCCAATTATCCAGGCCATTTAATATCTCTGCTAATATGGTAGAGACTGAATTGTGATGATAAGATATCCATTGTACGATCATGTTCACCTGAGGGTCTGGAGTAGTATCTCCACTTACCAAGAGCATTCTGGAAGCCAATCCCAAGGCTAGAGCGCCAACAAAGTCATTGTCAATATAGTCTCTCTTGTACACTAAATTCAACACTACCGAAAGGTTTATATTTCCCCCATGAACCAACGATCGGGCATCAAAAGTAGAGATATACAACAATTCAGCTAGCGATCCTCGAGGAATACGGGATAAGTCAGGCATAGTCGCAGCAACACTAAAGTCAACGCCTAACGTAGCATAAATTACCCATAGGTGGGACACACATTGTCCAAGCCAAATTGGTGCATATGGTCTTCAGGGTACCAGAACCACAAAGCCGCTTTTTAAAGATTCCAGACAATGGGACGATTGCACCACAAAGTTAATGGGCACAAGTTTGATGCCTCATAGTTGACATTATATAAACACATGGCTTCCAACCCCTCAAGATAGGATGAAAAATCCTCAGTTTCGAGAAAAACCATCTCAGAAGAGGAAGAAACTTAATAGAACAAAGATAATAGAATAAGTTAAGGCGTACTTCTCTCCCAGATCCATAAATCTCCTCACACCCCTCAAAAGAGAATAGAATAAGTTATGGTGTTCTTACCACAACGTACAACAGTAGAACCTCCTCTCCCAGAGCCATAACTCTCCTCACACCCCTCAAAAGTTATTAGCGGCACCATGCAAGATCTAGTCTTCGTCCTCACGTGATTAGACAAAAAATCCATCCAATCTTGGACATCCCGCAACCAAGACAATGACACACGAACAATGTGAAAAAGATAAAAGCGAGTAAAAGCGAGCAAATCAATAATCAAGAAAAGAAATTGTAATCAAAGTGCAAAACTGAAAGGTAAATTCATATCTCTCTCTGAATAACCTCCTCTGAGAAAAGAGGGAAATTATCTACAACAAGTCTGCCACCCAGTTATATGTTGTAATAAGGAATGGATAAATGATGGACGGGAATGTCCTTTATCGTCGACGTTGTGACACTCCTCGAGGTATGCGCTAAAGAGATTAACACACTTTTCCCCCTTCCAGGTCATGTAGATAGTGTGGGAACACCCTCCATATCATACATAGACGGTGGCACGAACCAACTAATCGCAAAGTCAAGATATTTATACCATTTTGACACATCCGTATAAAGCATATAGGGCTCACCCACCATTATTGTCGCTATCACCTTATCCGACATCTCCTTCACCATCCTTATGTACTCAGAAGGCGTTGACGGTGGAACCTCTACCTCACCCTTAATCACTTTCCTCATAACCCTCTTTCCTAGACATACTAAAACTCGTCCATCATCAATCTTCGCATCTGGGCATGAATGCCCGTAGCCCCAAGGTCAGGTGTCAAGGATAGAACGTCACCCGACCCAAAATAAAAGTCAGTCATCAAAAATCAAAAAAATGAAAAAAAATATACAAAAGACAAAAAAGACAAAACAAGAGCCTAACCTAATCACTCAGCAGTGCATTCAACACCATCCTCTCATCCTTCAAAGCTAGAAACTCCTTCGACTTCCTATTCTACCTCATCCACTAATACATCCTCAAGAACCCCCCCCCCCCCCCACACACACACACACACCCCTTTAAAGACACCAACCCAATATTGTTCCCAATCACATCATAAAACCACGTTTAAAGAAGGCCACACAAGATTTTTTTTCAAATCTTAAAGAATAAAAAGGAAAGCAGAAAAATAAAAGTGGTATCCAAAAGGTACTTCGGCCCTGTAAAATTATATCGGTGACACTTACTGAAAGCATTTAGAGATAATAGAGGGACACGAGCATGAAGCTCCCTCAGTCATACAAGTGAATATCATAGAAAATTCGTAGGAAACAAAAATCATAAATGGACGGTGTTACCGCTGGTCGCCATAGCAAATCCCCCCAACAAAAGTAAAATAAATAAGCGAGTTACCTAACTCACCCTCCTCTTATAGGTAACATCAATTCGTATGGACATCAAAGTGTCCTTCAAAATTGATATTCTTATTGATTCCCCAAAATCAATCTGCCCTAAATTACAACCTTATAAATGTGCAGTGTCTAGTCCACTATGATATGCTGACCCTCGCACTCTAACTCCATCAACTAATGCACATCCATCGAATTAACCATTATCTCTCCCACACCCAAATTGAATGTATGAGTGGTGTCCTACTACCTCTTACCCAAATAAGACACTATCACTAAAGGCCCTCTCCAGAGGACCAAACTCGATAACCTCATTCATCAACTTCACCGCCATAGGGAGTTTCTTCCACACCTTCCTAATCCCTATAAATCCCCGAGAGAGGATGCCTGACAAAGAAAAATCCACCCACACACAAGAAAAAATATCCTTAGATCCCAGCAAAAATAAAATCAAATAAATAATAAACTCAAACATAAGTGCAAACATTCACGTAATTGTTCGGATTCTTCACCCTTGAGGAGCGATAATTCCCAAGATCCACTCAGTAAGACCCTCTCGTCAGTCATAATATTAATGTTATCATATTCATTCTCACTCCCAAGCACCAGCACATCTGTATTGTGTCACTCTAAGTAGGCCTAGTCATCGATGGTCATAAAAAGGACATTATCCATGCCTTCCATGAGTCCCTTCAAAGGAAAGGCATATACAACTGATTTCTAGAGATATGAAAATTATAATCATATTCTCAAACTTGGAGTTTCATGACTACACAATCAGTTTTTACAAGTTACATTGGTCCCATACGAGGTGTGTGTGCCTCTTATAGGTCCATTTAGTGGTTGTTTTGCATTTTCCCCCTTAACAACATGTTTTTAATCCTAAGTCTAGAGATTTGCAAATTTCGTCATTTCTAACATTGTCTAAAAAAGTCAACAAAGCACCAATAATCCACTAATTACAATCCCTTCCACCAATTCACTACAATGATATTTTTAAATGAAAGTTACAATATGAAATTTGTTCCACTAGACTCAAGTCCAACTTTCAACACTATACAAGATAATTGGATAGTGATGAGAAATGAGAATACATGTTCCCTACAACTGCATAGTGCATGTACTCAAGGAATCATTCGGTGGTACTGGGAATCCTGCATTTTGTATCATACGAAATAATTTATTGGTGGTCTGTGACTAGTTCTTTCATCTCATTCATATCTTAACGATGATGATTCTCTGTCTCCTTAAACTTCTTATCCATCTCTTGATGATGGCAATTCTCTCCCTCCTGAATCCTCTTTTGCAACCGTTCTACCTTACTCTCATAAAAGTGAGCAATCATGGACCTTAAAGATGTCGGTGGAATACCAACTCCCCTACATAATGCCTGTCCATGTCCGTCAGGACCAATGACATCCTTAACGATTTGATCTCTCACTCCAGGGTCATTGTGTTGCTCTTCTAGTATGGATCCAACTGTCTTTTTATACATTCCTACAAATTAAGAAAGGAGATTTAAATAGTGTGCAATGCCATAAAATGCGTAGGACAATATTTTTTACATTAGATACTAAGAATGAACACTAAAATATAATATCTTTATACCAGGTGCTCCATCCTCCGTATTATATGCTTATTCTTCAACTTCAATCCTCTCAATACACATAAAGCTTGTCGGTAAGCAAGTTGGATTTTTTTCATATATTGTTTTTTAAGTAAGATAAGGAAAAAAAACATATTACGTTAACAATAGTAATGATGAAATTCAACATTATCGTCCTCAAACTAGAAATGTAAAAGAATATGTAATGAATATAAAATATGATGTTAACATTTTTTACAACTCGAGGAATTGACGTTCTCCCAATCCTA
Organism: Sambucus nigra; assembly: GCA_949130495.1. NCBI lineage: Eukaryota > Viridiplantae > Streptophyta > Magnoliopsida > Dipsacales > Adoxaceae > Sambucus > Sambucus nigra. Next base: position 255,906,224 of record OX422213.1, on the reverse strand, counting down.
GGATGGGCACAAAGGTTTTCCCCATTTTCAGTGTTTTTAGCCTCCATTCACTATATAATAAGTTAACTCATGTTATAATTTTGATACATATAAACAATCAACGTAAACAAATAAAAAGTATTTTTATATATGTCATACCATCATAACTTTTACACCCTAATGAGTCACTAATTTAGGCCATATATTGGGATTAACTTGGAGAGGTCCATTTGCAAGTCGCTCAGTGTCATTGTTAAATGCCTCATAACAGTCCTTCTTCATACGATACTTAAAGCGCCTCCAAATATAGTCCACCATTTGAAAATAAATCAGAATAAATCCTTCAGGGCATTTTCATTTACCTAAGAACAAAATAATATAAATAAATTATTAATAAATCATTTTAATGATGTATTAACTTAATGAAAATTGATAAATATCTTCATACTCTTCCAAACTACATCGAGATTTTCCTCCAACACTTTTCTCCCGTTTTCCAAATTCAGAAGAAATAATGACCCTTGTCGAGCGAAGTATCCCAACTGACTCGCAAGCTTCTGCATATTTGGTTCTATTGGTTGAAAGTCGTGGGTCCACCTAATTATCAATTTTGGTCACTCTTACTTTCTTTTTATAGTTTGGCAAACCCTCTACATTTCTTACTAGAAGTGGGACCACTTTGAGTTAATAATGGGGTAGCCTTAGTACTACTTGATCAAAATCCAAAAAAAAAATATGACATTAATAATTACCAAAGAAAAACATTTTTGGCAAATTTTTTGGCATTTTTCACATTTCTGGAAGAAGTTTTGAAGCAAAATTTTATTGTAGCATAATTTATTTATAGAAGACTTTTTTGGCGTAATTTTTTAATTTTTGGCAATTTTTTTTACCAACTAATGGCATAATCATAGATGGAGGAATGGAAAAAAAGTAAGATGCGATGGTTTCTCTAATAATTAGTTAAACACATACTTGCATGTGCAATCATATTATCTAAGGGTTGGAATGTCGTTGACTAAGATGACTCTGGTTGGGACTAATGTGATCCTAATGACGTTCGAGCACATGGGCGGATTGTTTCTAATTGAGTATCCATGGACCTTTTACTCCCACGTAATGATAAAGGCATTTGTTGGAATAACAAATCTATATAGAAAACAAATATCCCAAAATAAATATGAAGAAACACTATACATGAAATACAAAACTAAAATTTACACTACATCATATTTCCTTTGATTCTATAAATTTTCAATAACTTTTTTTTCTTCAAGAAAATCTCCTAAATCCCTCATATTGAATCAACTACATTTTATCTTTTATAAATGTATGAAGTTAGCCACGTGGGTGGAAGAATACTCATAATCAAATCCACGAGAACAATTATGTTAGGGGAAAAACCTATCGTCATTAGAATGTTGTATACTCATTCTTTCTTACGCATATGATCTCGCACATTTAAATTTGGGCTCAATTTATGTTGTTCAAGTTCTATCCATAAAGGATGCAACCATCGCTCTTCCTCCTCTAGTAAATCTACTAATTTCTATCCACGTGTTGGATTATGTTTTTGAAATATCTTTTTTTTCCTTCATTCCAATGCAATGGTAGCGTCTAGACTATTTTTTTAAATAAATATTGTTCTGATATTTGTTTCCCACATTTTTGTAAGTAACAATATAGCTCAATTCTTCTAATGCCTTCTTAATATTATCATTAAAATCTACAAAAGTGCCACATTGTTTCTTATTACAATATCAAAAATATTTAAACATAGCATTTATAAGACAACTGGTAATATTAAAAAAGTCAAAGTCAAAATATGAATACAAAAAAAAATATTTAATAAAACATCCGTTTCAATCATCAAATTGTACTTTCAATACATTCTCACTAACATAACACAAAGGTAAAAAAATTCAAACCATTTCAATCATCATCCCGTAATTCCTCGATACCATAAAATTGTAACTACTCAGTCATCATTTAACACATTTCAATAATCCTCCCTCTCTTCCTCCATACCATCGTCATCGTCAACAATGGTTGTGTCAATGATGGATCTATCTATCCTTATGACACCCCACTTATTCTAATATCGGTTGATCAGACCTTTATTAAAATTAAACAAGAATCAGACATGATTCCATTCTTAGCATCACTGTAGTAACAATATTAAATACCACCAATATAAATATGCACCAACCAAAATGATAATACAACTGATAAGAGCATAATCATAAATAACGTAAATTGAATAAATCATCGGTTACCACAAATAATATAAACTTAAACATTGAGAAATAATTCAAAATATCGGACTCAAAAGTAAAGTCCTATCCATCTACGGGAAACACGCCCAAAAGGAAAATACTGGAATAATGCATCCTAGATCGATAGAATGAACTGAGGCGACTACAATTAAACCTCACAATATCCATGGCTATTTCTCGTAATGGCATGATGAAGAGACTAACCCGGTTGTTCTTGTTGCTAACTACCTTGGGCTTCAAAAAAAATTGACAACGGGTCAAAGCCCAAAAACTATTTGAAAAAAATGTAAGTATTTAAATACTTTAAATGTAAAGGTTCAATGTATTACTTTTATAATTACTTTTCAGTCGAAAACACATGAGACCTTTCCTCACCTCTCATCTACAGTGTGCACCTAACGGATTTATTTTATTATCCTAAACATACTACCAAGCCTAACTAGGAAAACCCACTAAATATTACATAAATATCACAATTAGTTAATATGCACTAGGTATATAATCATAAATATTACAGAGCACAGATGTTAACACACTATCTCATATACACATACATATATACCACTCACTATATGCGTATATATAGCATTCCTAGAGCAGTACCTCGCAGATGCATCCCTCGTGTGCTACCAAGCTCCAAGTGTACCACGTACCATAACTGGGCCACAGAGTCAAAATCTCACCACCGAACCCAAACGTAAACACAAACAATGGAGGCGGTCATAAACATATGTCCATAGGTCACAAACATACCACATATCCCTTGGGAGTGATGAATTTATGATATTTCCTTCTTGTATTCCCCTCTTGGCAATGATTTTCAACTCGGAGAAGCTTGATCTCCAACTCGGATTCCTTTTTCTTCGCTTTTCTCCCTTTTCTTCTTTTCTTTTCTCTCTTCTCTCAAAACCCTAGCCTCTTGAATGGTTTGATAGTTGTCCCTTCTATCCACATTACTTAAACCCTAAACAATCCAAATTCTGAAATTGAGTCAGCTCTTATGTGTAAAATGACCCAAATACCCTTTTACGGCTCCTGTTTAGCCTAAAAAGCCCTCAGAACCCAATTATAATCCTTGAGTATGTATTTATGACTATTTTGACCAAATTCGGATCATTAGCGCAAATAAAATTACCATACAAGTTGTAGAACATTAATTTCCATCTCATGCCCAACACGACTCTATTCGCGTGTACCGAATGAGATACTGATAAACCGTCGCTTTAACTCACTTACGATGTAATATAAAATTAACATGCTTTCATTTACTTATCACACAAGTAAAATATAATTATACATAAATATTAATCCTTTTATTTGCTAACTAATATTTATTAAAGTCACTTTATTTCTCGGTTCAATTAAAATTACATGCATTCGTATAATTTAAAATGCTCTAAATATACGGAGTGTTGTAGAATATAATTAACTTCATAAATGCAAATATAAAGCAAGTAAACACTTAATTAAATGGATTAGAATCCTAAGCTTGACACTTTCTAGATGAATTAATTCCGGATATGGCCCTTCCTCTCTTCTCCAACCTTTATTCCTCTCATTTTCTCTTCTTTTCTTTTCTCTTTTATTCTCTTATTTAATTCCCACTAAGAGGAGGTTAAATAAGGTTGCTATCCAACCTACTAACCCTTAAATACCCCATAATAAAATTCAAAATTCGTATTTGGGTTAAGCCCTAATGTTAAAAACATGACTATACCCCTATCAAACCATTTTATTTCTAAAAAGCCCCTGGAACCCAACTATAACCCCCGGGTACCTTTAATGGACTATTTCAAACCATTCTGGATCATCGGTGCATTCAAAAAGGCCATTCAAGTCACCTAACTAAAATTGTTCAACCATCTCATTAATCAGGCCCGACACGTGCGTACAGTACGCATCGCCCTTAAACCTTTTGAATCCGTCGTTTTAACTCTCTAACTAGGTCATAATAATTTGCATCGTTATTTACTGGTTACATGCAAGTAAATAATTTTAATAGTAAATATTGATTTCATAACTCACCAATTAATATTTATCAAAACCAATTTAATTTCCTAATTAAATTAGGAGTTCAATGCACATGTGTAATAAAAGACTCTCAGAAGTACAGGATATTACATTCTCCCCCAATAACGGAATTTTGTCTTCAAAATTCGAAGGTACCTTCCATAAAGATCTTTGGTTACTTTTTTTGCATGTCATTCTCATGCTCTTAAATTGATTGGACGTCACTGTGCTCTCAAATTTATTCGACGTCAAATTGATCTTTGGATACTTTGTCTTCAAAATTAGAATGTACCTTCCATAGTACACCTTTGACCGAAGCTTTTATTCGCTATGATACAAAATGGCAACAGATTTATCCTCCTAATTAATATCTTACTGCAAGTTTATCTTCTCTATTACAATATGTCAGTAAGCCAACTCATAACATAGATACCTCATCCATAACGATACGTGGAACACATTGTGAATCCGATGCAAGTGCTCCAGTAAGGAAAGTATATACGCAACTGATCATACCCTCTCAATGATGGGAAAAGGCCCCACACATCTAGGTGCCAGCTTCCCCTTTTTTTTAACTGCATAACTCCCTTCATGGGAGATACCCACAACAACACATGATCACCTACTTCAAACTCTAAGTTCCTCATGAGCTATTCGAATATGACTCCTGATTAGCTCAATCTTTGTCGATATATCTTGAATCATGTTCAGCCTGAGAATCTTGCCATCCCCCACCTCTAACTAACACGAGGGAAAACGACAAGGTCTCCCATACAAGGCCTTGAAAGGTGCCATTTCAATAATGAATTGGTACAAGTTATTATACGCAAACTCCACTAACGGTAGGTACCTCTCCTAATTACCCTTAAAATATTAGATACACATCTCAGCATATCCTCCAACATCTGATTCACCCTCTTCGTCTACCAATCGATCTGTGGGTGATACACTGTGCTCAATCGTAATTCCATTCCTAATGCCTCCTCAAAGCTCTATCAGTAGTAGGACATAAAGATCTTATCCCAGTTTAAAATAATGTTAAGCGGTACTCCATGCAGTCTCACTATTTTTGCAATGTAAAGTTGGACATACTGCCCCATTGTGTAGTCGACCCAAATTTGCAAGAAATGAGATACCTTAGTCAAATGGTCCACAATAACCCAGATGAAATCATGATACCTATTCGACATCGATAATCCCGTGATGAAGTCCATCGATATACTCTCCCACTTCCACAATAGCTATTCAATAGCTACAAAACCTTGACTGATCACTTATGATCAACCTACACCATCTGACTAGTTGTTCACCTAGAGATAAACTCTGTTATGTCTCGCTTTATACCAGTGCACCAATTATGCCTCCTAATATCCTGGTACATTTTTTCCCTCATATATGAACGGAGAATCGTGACATGTGTGACTCCTCCATAACTGTGTACCGTAGGTCCTTGTCCTCCGGGATAATAAACCTCCCATTGAAGCTTAAGTCACCCTCAAAACTGACTGAGTAGGACTGTGATCCATTTTTCAATAACTTTTGCACCTTATCCTAACAAGAAGCATCCTCTACGTGTGCATTCACAACTCTTAACATGATCTTGGGTGTGATGGACATCACCGTCATATAAGCCCTGATGGCCTCCTCCTCCTAACGAAGCTCATTCCACTTTGCTTTCCAAACTACCACCAACCTCCCTAGGGGCTTATGGCTTAAGGAATCTTCCATCGCATTAGCCTTTCCCAGATGATACTGAATGTTGAACTGGTAGCCTTTCACGAATTCAAGCCACCTACGCTGCCTCATATTCATCTCCTTTTGCATGAAAAGATACTACAGTGACTTGTGATACATGAATAAATGAAACTCCTCCCCTAATAAATAATGTCTCTAAATCCTCAAGGAAAAATCAATTGTTTCTAACTCCAAATCATGTGTGGTATAGTTCATATTTTGGGGCTTAAACTTGGGAGATGCAAAAGCTATGGCACATTCCTCCTACTGTAAATCTCCCCCAAGTCCCTATAGGGATGCATGGTTAAAAAAAAGTACTCCACTACTACCCTAGGCTATGTGAGCACTAGTCCTAAAGTCAATTTTTACTTTAGATATTAAAATCTAACCGATAGTGATCATCCCAAACAAAAGTTCTGCTTTACGAGGAAAATTCTTCAAAGGACCCACAATCTTCAAAAATCGTCTGATAAATTGAGAGTAGTGACCTATTAAACCTAAAAAACTACGAACCTCTATCAGTGTCGTGGGATGTCCCCACTCCCTCAGCGCTAACACTTTACTCGAATCCACTGAAATCCCCTTATCGGAGACTATATGGCCCAAGAATTGTACCTTCTGTAACTAGAATCCACACTTCTCAAACTTGGATTACAAATGGTGGTCTTACAATATCTGAAGAACCATTTGCAAATGTCTGTGTGATTGCCCTCTATCCGAGAATAAAATAGGATGTCATCTATCAAGATAATTACAAACTAATCTAAAAACTCCCTGAACACTCGATTCATGAGATCCATAAAAATGTCAGTGCATTGGTTAGCTCAAATGGCATAACCCTGAACTTGTAAGACCCGTATCTCATTAAAAATGTGGTATTAGAGACATACTTCTCCTTGATTCATAAGTGATGGTACCCTGACCTAAAATCAATCTTTGAGAAGTAATCTTCTCCTCTCAACTGATCAAACAAGCCATCGATAAGAGACAACAGATACTTGTTCTGAATCATGAGTTTATTTAACTCCTGGTAGTCAATACACAACCTCAACAGCCCATCTTTTTTTTCACAAAAAATATTGGGGCACCCTAAGGTGAGGTACTCCTACAGATAAATCCCTTCCCTAAAATATGTTAAATCTAATCTCTTAATCCCCTCATCTTTAATGGAGCCATACAATATAGCATACGTGCAATTGACCTAGTCCCCGATGCTAAGTCTATCACAAATTCAATCTCTCAACTCGAAGGTAACAGACATCTCCTAACATACATTAGTAAAGTCCCTAACCATAGGGATCAAATATAATGAGATGATAGTACCCTTTGAAGTATCCTCATCGATATAGTATAAATGCGTGCTCGACCCTCCCTCGAGATGAGGCCTCACTATAAGAAACATATCCTGCCTTAGAATAGTAAGCACGGTATTCTTACTATAACATTCCTCCATCACTCTATAAATCTCTAACCAATGCATCCTTAATATAACGTCATACTCATACATATCCAAAATGAGCAAATTTTCTACCAAGTATAACCTCCCAATTTCCACACCCACTCTCCTGCAGATGGAACAAATGAGAGCCCCATTACACAACGATAAATCTACAGTCATCACAATATTAAACATTATGTCCATTAACCCTGACTCCCACTAAATCTAGTGTTAATAAAAGAGTGTGATGCTCTTGTGTCAAACAATACTCATCTTATGTTCTCATGAATAGGAAACATATCCTAAATTGCTAGCGGCACAGATGGCATAACTGCTCCAAGGAAGTTATAGACACGCCAAACTGTAACTACCCCTACTGAGGTGGAGCTATTGGAACTAATGGTGGGGCCAGTAGATACAACAGCTGCTGCCCTTGGTGGGCATCCTGCTGCTGAACTCTGGCCTTATTCGATCAAGAACTCTGCATGTGGCCCTACTCCCCACATATGAAACACCTCCCTATGAAGTCTATCAATGTCTAGCCCTGAGGAGGCTACCCCGATCACTAGCCCTGATATCACCGACCCTGGTGGCATCCGATGTAGTTTCCCTAGCCCTTCTAGCTTTAAGGAGCATGCTAATGGCTCTGATGGCTTTACATGTACCCACCATCACCCTGTCTAAATCTCTTAGTCAATTTCCCCTACTTAGAACCCTATTCCTATTGTCTTCCCTGCTATTGCAACAACCCACCGGCACCACTACCCCCAATCTTACCTCGCTGGCACGACTCTCCTGACCTCTTTTCTCCCCTCAGATAGAAGTAATAATCCTTAAAGTGTAGCAATGCAACGTTAATGACAACAATGTAAGTCCTTAATGCCGAGTTTCCTAGTAGATGTTGATTGTGAGGACATAATTTCATAAATGTCCATCTAGAATCTAAGAATTTTTGAGTTATCCTAGATTACAGTTGATATGTCATATACTGCTACATACCATTTCATTTGGAACCTCTTCACACATTCATCCTCAATGTCCATCATTTGAATCTCTAGCAGCACGCATCATCATCACGAGTCCATCTTCATCAACACGCACCCATCATCTAGAAACATGCATTGTGCATCTTCAACCGGCCTCCACTAACTCCACTTCGTTAAAGGTATAATGTTTAATTAGAGTTAATAATATTCAGGTTTATATTTGGGAGAATTTTTAAATGGTTTTATAACTGATAGTTCTTTTATCAAAATAAGGCTGCTTATTTAAAATATAAAAAATAAGAATGTTTTTGTTTAAGTCACTCCAACTACATTACAGTGTCGTTCAAACGAAATTTGTATGTCGTTCTAACGACCTGATCAAACGATAGTACCCGTCGCTTCTTCTATCGCGCGACACCTCATTTCCTAAATGCATCTGACGACTACGTACTGTTTTGGTTTTTAATACTTCATTTTTAAGGTCGTTAATTAAGGTATCTAATGACATCTAATGTCGTTCGAACAACGTACTAGATGTCGTTCAAATGACTACTAGCCAACCTTTGTTTTTTTGTTTCTATAAATACCTGCTCTAAAATTAGGTTTTTGAAAGTTTTTTACAACTCCGTTTTCTACAAAATAGCTGCATTTTTAGACTTCACCTTTTAAGGTTAAAACTTATTTTAATTCACCCAAATGTCCCAAATCATATATGTGAATCATTGTTAAACCCTTTTACTCAATATTACCTAATCTTGGAGAAAATCTTGTGTAAAAGGAAGGTCGTCTCCATTGCTGACATTGGAGCTCTTGAGGGATCTCTTGCTGACCATTGGAGTTCTTGAGGGAATTCTTGCAGAAGACAATGAACTGAAGTCTACTGGTATTCATCTATCAAACATGATGTATTTATCTATGTATATGTAAGTAGAGGTTTACAATATATAGTGAAATAAATGGTTTTGCCCCTTTCGAGGATTTTTTTCCTGAATCTGTTTGATTGTTTGGACTGCATGCTAGATAGTTTTTATTGATTTCAATCACATTAGATGCATTTTTAGGGTTTGATTAAAACTGGTGATAAAATTGGAATTTAATTAAATAATTTTAGACATTAAATGAAAGGGCACTCTTAAATAGGTATCAGAGCCAAGTACACAATTATACCGTGTAATTTTTTTGGATAACACTTTTTTTTTAAAATGGTTTCTGAAAAAGCTTAAGTTCAGTGGAAAATTTATATAATTGGATGTCAATGTTTTACGAGACTAATTATGCTTATTGGAAAGCCCCCATGAAATCTACTCTGAAAGCTATAGACGAACGTGTCTGGCTAGTTTGTGAAAGAGGGTGGACTCCTCCCCTATCACCGTAGATAATGTGACTAATATAAAACCTTCATCTAACTGGATTGAGGATGAATTTAAATGATATACCAAGTATGGCCTCGTCTAGGGACTGGACCCTCTCATCCAAGGCCGACCAGTATCAGAGCATCCAACGGAGTGAGTTATGAGTCGACTTTAGGCCCTACTCTAAGTGCCTCATCCTCGACCTCAATATCTTCATAAGATGACTCGTCTTCGTCTCAGGACACATACCACAACATCAACATTAGTAGTCTTGTAACTCAGATATCCTCAGCCTCATCCATCCCTTGGAAGATGAGGGTCGACCGAAGATAGTTAGCACGATAGTCATCATATCATCAGAGAATTATATTTAACAATCGGCCTTAGCCTATTCCCAATGACCTACAGTTGATAGCTGGCAGAGCGCATGGATTAGGGAATGCATGAAAGGGTACGCATGGGCTGCAAATCTCACGTACACAAAATCTTTATAACCAGATCTTACTCACACGTGAGGGAATATTTCCCAATCATGACTTGCATGCATTAGTGATAGGTGGCTGCAATACATTCACTACTTCATGTTGTACATGCCTAGGGTGCATATTGAACCACCCCAGCACTATATATACTTGTCTCCTTCTACCTTGAGAAGGATCCTTAATTCGAAATCCTAGAAAAACTCGGTTGAAATTACAGTAGAGAGAGAGAAAATTGAGTGCATTGTAATCCAAGTCCACTAGAGCCTAGTTTGATAGTAAACATTCACTGACCTTCACAGTGGAGTAGGCTTAGATAGGTTGAACCACTTATATTATTATTTTTCTCCTTTTTGCCTCACCTATTGTTTCATTTATATTGATGTGATTTCACTATTGTTTCACACTTGAGGATCTTCTAGTTGAGCTCTTACTCATTTACTTGGTGGTACCATATTTGGCACCATCATTAAATGGAGCACATATAATTTATGTGGCCTTAGTGCAATTTTCGGAGCCATCTCTCCCGATGAGTTCTGATGAATCATGATGTATACCACGTCAAAAGAGGTATGGGATATCCTGCAGCTTACACATGAGGGCACAAATGTCGTTAAGGCATATAAGCTGAAAAATTTCACTACTCAGTTTGAAACAATAACAATTCTTGAATCTGAAACATTTCATGAGTTTTATGCATGTCTGTCAGATATTGTCAATACTAATTTTAATCTTAGATAAAAAAATACCTGACACACGAGTAGTTAAAAAGATTTTAAGATCTCTTCCAAAAAGTTTCATCCTTAAAGTCACTGTGTTGAATTCAGTAGGAATGTTAGACACTCTTAGGTTAAAATAACTTGTAGGAGACCTCCAGACTTATGAAATTTATATGTTTCCTAAAATGGTCAAACCTAAGGATAAAGTGATAGCACTTAAGTCCCAGGCTAGAAAAGGTGAGGAGTCGTCTAGAAAGAGAGAAGAGTTGTCTAAAAGGAGAGATGAAGAGACGTCAGATTCTGAATATGATGTTGATTTAGACGATTTGACCCTGTTTGCTAAAAATTTCAAGAAGTTTCTCAAACTAGAAAATAATGGCAATTTTAAAGATAAAAAGAGTTTTGACTAAAATAAATTTGGAAAGAAATTTGATAAAAAGAAAAAGGTCACCCTTAAGAGAGAGGAAGAGAGGTGTTACGAGTGAGATGGGAGAGGTCATAAAGCCTTTGAGCGTGCAACTAGATTAAAGCGTCAAGGCAAAAGGAAAAGTTTATTTAAATGCCACCCTTAATGACGACAGTGAGGTCATGTCGGTGGATTTCGAAGATAAATAATCGCTTGAATGTAACTTCACCCCATTTTTGGCTAGTCATGTGAGTAAGTCTAGTGCATCTTATAATGATGAAGATGCTACTTCACAAGGATACCTCAGTAGTGAAAACAATGTGAGTGAGGGTGAGGATGCTGGAATTGAGAGAGAATGTGGCCTACAACGCGCCTATGTCGATTTATATGTTGACTCCTTTAAAACTAAAAAGAAAAACAAAGGGTTAGCTAGAGAAAAATTTAAAAGATACGAGAGAGAGAGAGATAAAGAGAGAGAGAGAGAGTTTGTATAGAGAGACAGAGCTTTTGGAGAGAGAGGGAGTATTTTTTAAAAGATAAAGGGGACTTGACCAAATAAGTGACTAGACTTATAGTGAGATCCTTGAATCCATGGAGGCTCAAAAAAAACTTGAAGCCCTTGTAGACCAACTCACTCATGATCTTGAGAGAGCCCGACAGGTCAAGGTAAAGATTGAGGACATATCTAGAAAGATGGGAAAGATGCACCTCAACTCGCTTTAAGGTTTGATGAAAGGCAGGGAATAGGTTTTGACGGTGCATCCACATCTCATATCGCACTGGAACCGGTTCCTGAGTTTATAATGAATCCATATGGCCAAAAACCAAAACCCCAAAGAAGATTTTGGCCAAGAAAAGCAAACCAAGATCAACCTAAGATCGTGTACTTTTGTACTTATTAAAAGAGAAAAGTCCACCGTAGGGAGTATTGCTATAGTTTGGGTGGGACACGATGTACACATGCTTCATCACACCACACTAGTGATCTTACTAGTCTTTGAGAGAAACTTGAGTTTCTATTAGCCTCTTCTCACAATTTAATAGAAGAGTTCTAACGAATGTCTTTGCCGTTAGTGGATACTTCCAACATCCCGTCTAGAACCAATAACAATAAGGGTAAACAAAAGGTTCATTATTCTTTAGTGCCTAAGCATGACACAAAAGCCCTTGCTATTCATGTTTCTCTTAAAGATCATAATACCTCACAATGGTATTTTGATAGTGGGTGCTCAAGGCACATGATAGGTGACGTCTCATTTTTTTCCTATCTTGAGGATCGTGGGGAAATTAAAGTCACTTTTGGAGATGGGAGAAAATCTAGCATAGTAGAACAAGGTACTGTAGAGATTCTCGGTATTTCTAAGCTAGATAATTTTTTGTACGTCAAAGGTTTGAAAGCAAACCTTCTTATCATTATCCATCTGTGCGACACTGACTTTGCGATAAAGTTTGATCGTAATGAATGTAAATTTTATTGATCAAGTCGGTGAACTTCTATTGCAAGGGGTGAGGACAGAAGATAATTGTTATGGGGTTGTGCCCAAGTCCTCATTTGTCTGCAATAGCGTCGCGATCTCTTCTACGCATTTGTGCATCAATGTCTAGGTCACACTAATTTTAAAGATTTGGAGCGTTTAGCTAACAATGACCTAGTAAGTGGATTGCCATCTATTGGGAAGCCAACTTCCATGATTATTGGACCTTGTCAGCTGGAAAAATAAGTCTATAGTCCCCATCGAAAGTTAAATTCCACTACCACTGCACACATGCTTGAGTTGATTCACATGGATCTTATGGGTCCTACTGGCACTAAGAGTTTGGGTGGTAAGAGGTATATCCTCGTGAAGGTTAATGATTTATCTCTCTATTCCATAGTAGGTTTCCTGAGAGAGAAATCTAATATTATAGAGTTTCTTACAACCAAGTGTCGTGCCCTGAAAAATCAACACGATATCACTATAAATAGAATGCGTAGTGACAACGACAGTGAATTTAAGGAAGCAAAACTGGATATTTATTATGATATCCTTGGAATCAAACATGAGTTTTTTTTCGTGAAAACTCCTTAGTAGATGGGATTATTAAGAGGATAGGACGCTTCAAGAGATGTCTCCATCCATGACTCTCGATAATAGAGTGCCTAAGAGGTTTTGGGCAGAGGCAATGTCTATCGCGGGCCACACGGTGAATAGGGTTTATCTTTCTCCACACACACTTCAGACGCCATATGAGTTGTGGATCGATAAGAAGCCCAACCTTTTATATTTCCATGTTTTTAGAGAAAATGCTACATCCTGAAGGATATAGAGAAATTAGGAAATCTCAACTCCTGGAGTGATAAGGGAATTCTGTTAGGCTATTCATCAATAAGTAGAGCATATCGGGTTTTTAACCTAAACAACTCTAAGGTTATGGAGTCAATAAACGTCACCATGCAAGATGACAAACCGCTGACGTTTATTGTAACTAGCCTTTTGTGTGAGGATGTCACACTTCCATGTGATGATCCCATTGTCCCTCACACACCCAGAGTGGACCCTACTCCTGATTTAAGGGACACTCCTACTTGGGTTCGCAAGAGTCAGGACCCTTCCGCCATTCTAGGAGATCCCACCTTAGGGGTTAAGACTCTCACTTAGATAGAGAATGTAGTTTTCTTTCTGTGCTACACATCCAAAGTCGATCCCAAGAACATCAAATAAGCATTCAAAGATGAGCACTAAATATCTTCTATGCAAGATGAGTTACCTTAGTTTAAAAAGAATGATGTCTGGGAACTTATCCCCTGACCTAGTGAGAAGAATGTGAATGGTACTAAGTGGGTCTTTAAGAATAAGATGGATGAGAATGACACCATTATACGTAATAAGGCTAGGTTGGTCGCTCAGGGCTACACATAGATTAAGGGTGTAGACTTTGAGGAAACATTTGCTCTTATTATGAGGCTCGATGCGTCCGTTTACTATTCTCCATCATATGTTATCTGCGCTTTAAGTTATATCAGATGGATGTCAAGAGTGACTTTTTAAATGGCATTCTACTGGGGGGGTTTATGTGGAACAACAGAAAGGGTTATAGACCTTGAACACGCCTATTATCTGAGGAAAGTCTTGTATGGTTTGAAGCAATCACCCCGTGCTTGGTACGAGAGGCTTACTTCCTACCTCTTAGCTCGTCGCTTTAAGAGGGGGAGTAGATAAGACATCATTTATTAAGAGAGAAAAAGTTGTTATTTTGGTTGCCTAAGTCTATGTGGATTACTAGTCTTTGGATCCACGTGATCCCTCCACGCTCACGACTTTGATGAGGAGATGAAGAATGAGCTCGAGATGAGCATGGTTGGTGAGATTACATTCTTACTTGGTCTCTAAATTTATAAGCTAGAGGATGGAATGTTCATCTCCCAATCGAAGTATGAAAGAGACCTTGTGAAGAAATTTGGTTTAGACTCTGCTAAGCACACACGTACCCCAATGAGTACCTCAACTAAGCTTAGCAAGGACACTAAAAGCAATGAGGTAGAGCAAACCTTATATCAAAGTTTGATAGGTAGTTTTCTCTACTTGACTTCCATTCGTCCCAACATCGCATTTAATGTTGGAGTCTGTACGCGATATCAGGCCTCCCCAAAAGAGTCGCACTTACTCGCTCTTAAATCTATTATTAAATATGTGAGTGTGACTTTCTTATATGGCATTTGGTATTCCTTTGATACCATCAAAAGTTTATCTGCCTATTCGGATGCCGATTAGGCTGGGGACTAGATGGATATAGGAGCACTTCTAGTGGGTGTTTCTTCTTTGGTTTTGCTCTTGTCTCTTGGTTGAGCAAGAAGCAAAACTCCATCTTTTTATCCACTATAGAGGCTGAGTATATAGCCGTCGGGAGTTATTGCACGCAACTCTTGCGGATGAAGCAGATGCTAGAGGATTATGGGATTTCATTGGACACCATGACTATTTCCTGTGATAACACGAATGCGATACACATATCCCACAATCTAGTCCATCATTCATGCACAAAGAACATTAGGATACGCAGGCACTTTATCCGCGAGTTAGTAGAAGAAAAATTCGTGTACTTAACTTTTGTGTCCAACGACCTCCAGTTAGCCAATATTTTCAAGAAGCCTTTAGATGCCCTTAGATTTTAAAGTCTTAGGAAATCTTTATGAATCTGCACAGTTGAGTGAGGGGTGGTTACCTTGTCTAGTGTAGGATATATTTTTTCACGCTCCTGTAATCTTGTTCCTATTTCTAGACTGTATCATTTGTACCATTTTTTGTGTATTATATTTTTTAATTCATATTCGTAGAAAAATAGAAAAAGATTTTCTAGTTTTTTGAGAGAAATTTGAAAAGGCCAAAAAGATTTTACTTTTGATAAAAAAAAATTGAAAAAAACAAAAATATTTTCTTTTTATAAAATTTATTAAAAACACAAAAGGAGTTTTGTATTCTTGTTTACATCATATATGGGTAGACATTTAAGATGTCCAAAGTCATAACATCATATGCTAATAGGCTTTTTTATAGTGAGTTGAGACGTTACATCATTTCATCCTTGTGCTTTATACTGTATTGGAGTCATTGAGATGCTTTTAGTAATATCTTTCTACAGGTTTGGCTTCTTATTTCCTTTATTGCACACATGCATGGATTTATTTAATTTTTATACTTGTCTGTCATATGTTGGTTTAGGTGTTTTCATTTCAATTCATCCCATAAAATGAACCATATGCGATAACATGAGAATAATAAAAGTAGTTCATGTAAGAACCGTTGCCTGTGAGGAATTTGTTAGGAATAAAAAAATTGAGTGGCCACGGGAAAGAGCTGTGAGAGAATAATAGTCTCGTCGTGAAAGCCACCGTTTGAAAAGAGCCTTAGAAAAAATTAAGGCATTAAAATATCATATTTTCCAAAAATATGCCAATAGGAAATATCTAAAAGAGATATTAGTACCTCATTAGATAAAGAAAAATCATTATTATATTTGAGGGAGTTTGGATGGAAATTAATCAACTGGTTTGCACATCCTTGAAAATCTTGAAAAGGCATTAAATAGTTTTGAGCCGCTATTGGTGTGGATATCATTTTAAACTTTGATTTGTCGAATAGATTTAGTCGATTTCATATAAATTTAATTTATTTACACCTAAGGACGATTTGGAGTTCATTCGTTAAAAATATCAGAAATTCATCGTGCACATATTTATGAATGTTTGCGTTGATTTTCCTATTGAATTTTCTCACACCCCTACACTTATGCTATCATCGACTTGGTTATCTTAGTGTTCTTTCATGGTGTGATTCTTTGTTGTATATTTTTGTAAGAAAAATTTTGAAAAATTGAGACAGAGAACTTTATAACCTTGTGACAATCTCCATATACATTGCTATGTTTCTTCTTTTTTGTTTATTTTGGGATATCACAAAAAGGGGGGAATGAATTATGGGGGATTAGATTTGTTGTTTGTTTGTTTTAATGATTTGCTTATGCCTAGTTGATATTGAATTTCTGTTTTAATGATTGACTTATGCCTAATTGATATTGACTTTCTGCTTATAATATCTTTCAAACTTTTGTGCGTCACGGGTATTTGTTTCTTGTCTCATGTGTGTAGGTACAAATTGAAGCTCATTTTTTTGGCACACTCTCATGATGAAAAAGAAACATCATATAATTATAGCTTTGAAGATGTTGAAGATGTTGAAGATTTTTGAAGACATGTACTTTGATATTTCCATTTATAGGAGTTAGGGGATATTAGATTGTATGCCTTAGTTTTTTTAGGATGCATAATTAATAGTTTTTATGTATGTACCAGCAAAGACATATGGGGAGATTTGTAAGGACGTGATTTAATAAATGGCCATCTAGAATCTAGGAATTTCTGAGTTGTCTTAGATCACAGTTGATATGTCGTATACCGCTACATACCACCTCATTTGGCACGTCTTCACACGTTAATCCTTGATGTCCATCATCTAAATCTCTAGCAGCACGCATCTTCATTATTTTCCCATCTTCATCACACACACACCCATCATCTAGCAACATGTTACGTGCATCTTCAACAGGTCTCCACTAACTCTACTTCATTAAAGGTATAATGTTTAATTGGAGTTAATAATATTCACATTTATATTTAGGAGACTTTTTAAATGGTTTTATAACTGATAGTTATTTTATTAAAACAAGGATGGAAATTTAAAAAATAAAAATGCTTTTGTTTAAGTTGTTCCAACGACATTACAGTGTTGTTCCATGACATTTGTATGCTTTTTAACGACCTAATCAAATAACAGTATTTGTCATTTATTATGTCGCGTGATACCTCATTTCTCAAATACATCTAATGACCACGTACTGTATTGGTTTTTAATACTTTGTTTTTAAGGTCGTCACTTAAGGTATCTAACGACATCTAGTGTCGTTCAAATGATGTACTAGATGTCGTTCGAACGACATTGTGCCGCCCTTTGGTTTTTTGCTGCTATAAATACCTGCTCTAAAATTAAGTTTTTGGAAGTCTTTTACAACTCCATTTTCTGCAAAACAGTTGCGTTTTTAGATTTCACCTTTTAAGGTTAAAACCTATTTTGATTCACCCAAATATCTCAAATCGTATATGGGAATAATTGTTAAACCCTTTTACTGAATATTACCTATTCTTGGAGTAAATCTTGTGGAGAAAGAAGGTCGTCTCCATTGTTGACATTAGAGCGCTTGAGGGATCTCTTGCTGAATTCCCTCGCTGAAGACAATGAACTGACGCCTACGAGTATTTATCTGTGAAACACGTTATATTTCTCTATATATATGTAAGTCTAGGTTTACAATATATAGTGAAATAAATGGTTTTTCCCTTTTAGGGATTTTTTCCTGAATCAGTGTTTGCGATTGTTTGGACTACATGCTAAATAGTTTTTATTGATTTCTATAGCATTAGATGCATGTTTAGTGTTCGATTAAAATTGGTGATAAAATTAGAATATAATTAAATAAGTTAAGACATTGAACGTAAGCGCACTCTCACTGATGGATCCTCCATGTAATCCTGTCCATGAACTTAAAGATCTTCTTATCATCTATGCTCACCTCACCTGGTACAAAGTTTGCCAAACAAGTGAAATCCTACCCATACTTGGCATTGTCCGTCCCTTCTATGGGAAATCTAGAAATCTCCTCCTCGTCTTTGTATACACTAGTGACATGAAAAATTTATGGTCAAACTGAACCCATAACTCTTGAATAGTCATCGAATCCATCTCCTCTGACGTGGTGACTGACTCTTATCACTACAAATCTGCCCCCAACAAGCTTAAAAGTAGCTATTACTTGCTTGTGAGTGTTTCTACACTCTACCATACAATAATAACTCATGATATCTTTCTTCCTTTGGCTCTCTGTAACCACATCTACACTCCCCTAAAACTTTAGTGGATGGCCCTTCTAAAAGGTCTCCCTAACTTGCTCCCACATTGTCGACAGTGTGTGAGTCTATACTGGTACCGCCACTGGTAGTTGTGGTTTCTCCTGAGGTAGGTGTTGCACCATGGATATCACGACAGCATTAATTTCGTGTACTAGTATGGCTGCGACCTCTATTGCGGTCACCGTCCCAAGGGCGACCTATAGTTCTGGCTGAGCCTCCCTTACTGCGCCCCTTCTTGCTGCCTTCGTTGGTATCCCTCTCCTGGTATTTAGCATCTGAAACCAATTCAAAATTTTATGAAATTCCACTTAAATATATAATAGAAACAAAAGAATGGAAATGCGCAATACGAAAACAACAGTCCTAAACATAGGTATTTATATCAATGGAACGTAATGTTGACAACATAGTAAGTCCGTACATATCCTAAAGGACACTAAAACTCAATGCTCTGATACCAACTGTGACACCCTGCCTATTCAAATATTTGTTGATCAGAACTTTATTAAAATTAAATGGCAATCAAATATTATTTCATTCTTAGCATCAATGTCGTAACAATATTAAATACCACCAATATAAAAAAAAATGCACTAAAGATAAGAAAAATGATAAGACCATAATAATAAATAACGTAAACCAAATAAACCATCGGTTACCACAAATAATATTGACGTAAACATGCTACTGAGAAATTATGGAAAATATCTATTTAAAAAGTGAAGTCCTTTCCATCTACGGGTAACATGCCCAAAAGGATAATACTAGAATAATGAATACTATCTAGATAGAATAAATTGAGGCGGCTACAATCAAATCTCGCGGCATCCACAACCACTGCGCGTAATGGCATGATGTAGAGACTAACCCTGCGATCTTTGTCGTTGAATACCTCGAGTTTTGAAAAAAAATTGACAACGGGTCAGAGCCCAAAAAAAATTGGGACATACCAACAAACTGAATCGGTTCATGGGCAGACCAAAAGGTTTGGTCCAGCAAATCAATTCATTCCCCCAGTGAACCGGTTCGATTTTCTAGGCTGTCTTTTGTCATCAACTTTAGGTTTTCACCTTTTAAACCCATCAATGGATGTCTCAAGCCTTCCAAAACTATAAATTAATATCCCAAATACATATATAAATATCCTAGATGTATTTTAATCCTGAATTCAATATTTTTTTCCAAGGATTCTTAATCATTGATTCAATCCACCCAATCAAGAATTAATCAAACTTAAAACCCATTGATCAAAAACCCTATCAATGTTCATCATTCTCGCATTCATATTCCCAAATTTAACTCAAAATTTCATCCATATTAATTCTCAATTACATTAACATGTTAAAACATAAATCGATCCTCTTAATTAACTCCATGATTACATTTTTAATTTGCATATTAATCATTTTTTAACTATGAACATAATTAACTACAGAAATGCAAATCTAAAGCAAGTAAACACTTGTCTTAATGTATAAAAATTTGAAGATTGACACGTTCTAGATGAATTGATTTCAAAAATGGCCCTTCCTCTCTTCTCCAAGCTTTCTTTCGCACATTTTCTCTTTATTTCTCTTCTCTTTTGTTCACTTCCTAAATACCCACTAAGCAAAGGTTAAATGAGGTTGCGATCCAACCCACTAACCCTTATATACCCTATAATAAAACCCTAATTTCATATTTGGATTATTCCCTAAGGGTAAAAATACGATCATACCCATTTACCGGCTATTCTATGTCTAAAAACCCCCCAAAACGCAACTATGACCACCGGGTAGCTATTCTGGACTATTTTGACCCATTACAGATCACCGGTGCACTCAAAAAGACCATTTGTGTCGCTGAATTAAAAATGTTCAACCATCTTATTAACTGGGCCTGACACATGTATGCGTAGCCCATAAACTTTTTAAATCCGTTATTTTAACTCTCTAAATGACTTCATAATAATTCACATCGCTATTTGATTATTAGATGCAAGTAAATAATTTTAATCATAAATTATAATCCTAAAACTCGCTAATTAATATTTATCAAAACCAATTTAATTTCTCAATTAAATTAATAATTCAACGCACCCGTGGAATAAAATACTCTCAGAAGTACGGGGTATTACATCCCTTGCCTTACCCAAGATACATTTTGATCTTGATCTAGTTGTTGAATGCTATATGGCTAAATTTTATGGATATCTAAGTCTTTAGCAATTGAATGTCCATCAAATCTGTCTCTTGATCTCGTCGAAACAACAAAATGCTAGTATGATTCTGATGGATCTTCCATATACCATACTTGTTCTGCTTGAGATTCTAGGATGAAAGGTTCATCATGAACTTGACTATCTTTGTATGATAAATGGATGAAGTTAGCTAGCATAAATTTAAATTCATATTATTTTTTACCCATATGATTATCGGTCCAGTAGCATTTGAATAACACAAATTTTATGTCTCAATGATGTCTTTACATTTCCCCTAGAAAGTAACATACCCTAAAAGAGGATTTTTGTCTCTACAACTAGAATAGCTCATTTTTGTAACTTTTAGAACAACCCCCAAAATATATTGAGTTTTTCTACGTTGATCAATTACCTTTTGAAATTGAAAACCACGAATAATATAATAATGGAATCTAAAAGAATAATTTAGAGGGCCTAAATATGGAATCCTAATTTTGTCAAATAGTTAGGCGTTATTTGTCAATCTGCGCACCTAATATTTGCCCAGAAGAAAAGGTAATCAAAATTGTATATAGCTAATAAACTAGAGCACTATTAAGATTAACAAGGAATAACCCGATTTACATTATTATTAAACCATGTGCAGAATTTTTTGTTGTAAAGGCGTTAAATATAGTACTGTGACAGATAAGGATACTCTTTTAAAAGTTCCACACGATGTTTTCTATGAAAATGAACATATGTTAATTTGTAATAAATATAGAAAATCCTACAAGTGATAAATTTTGTGCACGTTGTTAAGGTAAAAAATTAACTTAATCAATGAATGGTGCCATCACATTAATGTTGAAAAGCATATGACGATGGGCTTGAACCAATGTTTCTTGATCAAGCTGAATTTGAACTTTTTTACTGACAGACCGATTAGAGTCATTACCTCTATCATTTGTTCTAATAGGTCAACTAGACTTGGTTTCCACGTTATCATCCAAATACCTTACTCTTTCAACTCTTCAATTACTGGTTGTAAATATACATCAAGTTTATCATCGGCTCCTTTTGGTTTGTCAATAAGAATATACAAACCATGGGGAAAATTTTAATATCATTGGAATAACAACACAAGTACTGTGAGCAATGCTCATATTACCAAAAAGATTGAATCCATCAGTTGCCAGCGCAAGTCTAATTGCAACAATCTCTTGTAAAATATGGATTATGCTCATCAAATGTCTTCTATGAAAGGGATTAAGTAGGATTCCTCATTACATCATCACAATTCGTTCATCAGTGTGTGATTTGATTAGTCGAGCATTGTGCGATAACCAATACAATCGTTGTAGTCTCGACTTCAAAGGAAAATACCTTACCTTTTTCGCTGCTACTTTTATACCCTCACCACCATTAAAGTCATTTTTGAACCTAGAAACCATACAAATTTTATAATTATCAAGATTCTTTCTCTCGTTTCAAAATAACATGCAATTATTAGGACATGCATCCCACGTTTCATAATTAAATCCCCTCTTTTGTTAATTTATTGTCTTGATAAAAGGATTTTGGAATCTTGGCTTTCGGGACCACCTTCTGAAAGAAAACCATCAACATCGTAAAAGAAAATTTATCCATCCAGTTAGTTATTTCAGGTGAAATAGTTCAACAACAAATGACAACTCGTTAATGTCCTCGAGACAATTCTTATACAACTCACTTAATGCCTCTTTTAAAAGTCTAAAATATTATTGCAAGTTTGCGTTAGGCATGTTGTGATCTTAGATATTAAGTTCCTCATCATTGCCCATATTTTCCTCTCTACATGGAACCCCCTTCCTTCTAAACCATTGTAATTATGTTTGCCGTTGAGTTAAGATCGATTAATGTGTCATCAATAACCATACCATCGCTCAAACTATTTACGTTGATAATAAAATCACCAAATAATTCCCCATGATAATTTCAATTCTTGTAACTCTTTTCAAAACCATACTATGCGACCTCTCATAGTTTGTGTGTTGTAATAGACATGATTCGCACATTTACTACACAGGCATTTGATGCTAGAAGTAAAAATATCCATATTTCTATATGCAAAATCAATAAAGATTTCAACTATATCGGTGTACGCTCTTGTGGTGCTATCTCCTTCGATCTAACTCTTATCCATATTGATCTTACTGAACCCATATTATATAAAAAAAAATGGAGGCGAATATAATAAGCACGTTCAAATCAACCAGCTAAAAGGGTTAATTTAAACCGTGAGTTAAATTCGTCCATACATTGTCAATCACATACATTAATAATACATATTAAATGAGGTTTTATATACATCCAACTCATATACATTCATTTTTTATAAAATTCCATATATAGTTCAATATCTTTACACTAAAAAATTAGTAATCAAAGTAATTATCTAATTATCTAACTAACACTCTCAAATATTACATAAAAACATTTAAACCATATATCAAGAGTAGTATATGCACATTTAAACTAATCCGTAAAAAATGAATAAACTAATATACGCAACAAACAAACAAACAAACAAACAAACAAACAACTAACTTGTAATCTATATAAAGAAAAGCAAATTTGTTCTTCAATCTATGTAAAAAAAACTAATTTGTATAAAAAGTAGCAATAAACATATATACAAGAGCTAATCTTACAAAACCTAACATCAATTGAAAAAACTAATTTGTAAACTATCAAATCTACATAAACTAACATCAAATGTACATAAACTACACAAGATAATCTGTAAACTAATGAACAAAAGGAAGAAAAGTTATCGACGGTGGGTATGGAAGAGAGGGAGAGAGAGATAGAGAGGGGGGGAGGGAGGGGCAGGGGTAGGGGTAGGGGTAGGGGTAGGGTTGGGGAGAGGCTAAGCAGGGGGAGAGGCGTGGAAAGGGCGAGTGGGGCAAGTCAAGGTCGGGGTGGGGCAGGGCAAAAGGGGATCGTTTGCGGGAGAGAGGAGGGGGAGAGGTAAAGAAAGGAGACCGAGAAGTGAAGGGGCGAGAGAGAGAGAGGTCGAGCAAATGTCTCTCAGACTGGGAGAAAAAAAAGAGCGTGAAAATGAAAAGAGAAAAACAAGTTTATCAAAAGGCATGGTTTTACTTCCCTCCCTTTTACAAATTATCAAATGGGATAATTTTTCATGGTATAAGCTATACCAAATGGGACAGTTTTTCCCTTTTATAATTTACCAAAAGGGACGATTTTATAAATTCGTGGTATTAAATGACTTAAATGGGACAGTTTTTAAAATCCGTGATTTATATTTTTCCAGAGAAAGGCACCAAAAATTTAACTCACATAAGGGATGGTAAATAAAAACCGTCCCAAATAAAAATAATATATCTACTTTAAGGGTCGGTAATTGAAATCCATCACAAATGGTCCTTCTAGGGGACAAAATGATATGGTTGTCCCAAATTCCCCCATCCCGAATAATTATTTTTCTCGTAGTGGAGTATGACCTTCTTCCAATCTTGAAAAACACACTTGTGAGTTCTTAAAGAGAAATTTCCAACCATAGGATACCCTCACACATTCTAGTTGTAGTCGGTGATCACTCGTTGGTTCGGTTGAATTGTGACAAAGTGTTCTTCCATTTTGAAGAAGATTTTGGTGGCATGATACTTGAAGGTATTGGATAGGTTCAAAAATAATCATGGTTGTGTATCATTCTCCAACTGTTGGCACTCTTCTCGAAGAATAGGTTGGAAAAGAGTTAATAATCGATAAGTGTTACGTTGTATTGTAAATCACTATCTTCTATTTTTAATACTCTACCTTTGTACATTTGTGACTGGATGTTTTTAACCCACTTTTTTTATTTATTTTCACTCAACCAATAATTTAAGTTAAATTGGGTAGCTACCGTCGAGAGCTCTCACTCTCACTTTGAACATCAAACGTTATCTTGGGAAATAAATAACTCATTTAGCTTTAAATTACATAAATAATATATAACTTTTGGCATTCTAATATCGTGCACCTACCATCGGGTATAGGCTACCGAGAGAGAGAATAATATTTGGCACCCTAGCTCCGAAATGATTTTTTTTAAATTTTCATTCACGGTCGTATGATACTAAAATCAATCTACAATCTCGGCATTAAGGTGTCGAAATATGTCTTCATTCTCATCACTTAGGTACCAAGGTTACAATTACGTTTCTTACCACACTACGGAATTCAACATTAGGTTAAACATGCATGAACAAATATTTTTGGATCATTTTTTAGTTTTCAACATCAATCTAATACATATTCAACAATTTAAAGTGTTTCTTTTTGTCATTTTAAAATAAGATTTAGCATTTGACGATGGGTGAATTTCATTCTTAATTAAACTTTAATGTTGTAACAATCTTATAATAAATTATTTATCCACCGACCTTTGTATAAAATGGAGATTGTTCTTGATTCCATAGCTTGCTTTAAGTTTTATTATTCTTGGTTTGATTTTGTGTTCCTAGGTTAGAGTTTGTGTTCTTGGAGAGGTTTTAATTTGAGAGAGAAAGATGTTGGAAAAATGAAAAAAAATGGTGAATGTAATCTATATATGCTTTGACTTTGGGTGCCTATTTTTGTGTGGAAGTATAAGTTTTAGTTACTAATGTGGTGTTTTGGGGATGCGACGCTGGTGACAAAAAATGAGAGTACTAGCATGAATCTTTTTTAGGTAAAATACACCCACTTAGATGTATTATTAAGTTAATCCATCAAAATGGGACAACTATTCCACTTTGTATATGTCACATTTTAATTATCAACTTAAGTTCAGTTTAATAGGCGACATTTGTCGTGGCAAATGGTGGTAAATTAAGGTTTTGCCTACCATTTTGTGTGTTTAATAGCCCCTAT
Source organism: Sambucus nigra (assembly GCA_949130495.1). Lineage (NCBI taxonomy): Eukaryota > Viridiplantae > Streptophyta > Magnoliopsida > Dipsacales > Adoxaceae > Sambucus > Sambucus nigra. The sequence goes on along the minus strand of OX422213.1, from coordinate 255,880,347 downwards.
TTTTCATGGTAAATTTTGGATGGATACCATGTCTACATATATATTTTTCCATCCTTTAGGCAAATTTGTGGGTAAATTTTGCTTACCTCTACAGGATGATAAAGTTTCCCACAGATTTGTCATCCCTATGAAAATCTATTTTTTAACTTGTTTTTCTTGGTTATAACTTTTTTTATTTTATTAAAAACTGTTTATAGATGTTTTTTTTTTGTTATGATTATTTTTTTGGTGGGGGCTAAAAAATTTATTCAAAAAAATAACTAAAACTCTTTATTGTATTAAAACTGTTCTCAACAAAATAGTTTTACACTAAAAACTGTTTTTCATTAAAAAATAACAGTTTTATTTTTGTTAAAACTTTTTTTGTTGATAAAATTTACTTTTATTAAAAACTTTTAAATGTTTTTTATTTTTCGTTATAACTGTTTTATTGGGCTAAAAATAGTTTTTCGCTAAAAACTGCTTTCGTTAAAAACTCTTTTTCATTAAAACTATTTTATTTTTATCAAAACTATTTGTTTACTGTTAAAATGTATTTTTCATTAAAATTTGTTTTTCTAAATTGTTTTTTTGGTTAAAATTGTTTCACTTTGGGGCTAAAAATTATTTTTTTTGTTAAAACTTTATTTTTTTAGAAAACTATTTTCTGTGTTATAATTATTTCACTTTGGAGCTATAAACTATTGTTAATGTTTTTTTGGGTTACCAATTGTTTTTCTCGAAAACTATTTTTTTCCTCGTTATAAACTCTTTTTATTGTTAAAAACTCTTTTTTAGGAACTGTTTTTCGTAGGAAGCTGTTTATTTTAAATTATTTTTTGGAAACATTTTTTTTGTTAAGAATTGTTTTTTGGGCTAAAAACTGTGTGATGTAAATCGTAAAGGCCTAAAATCCATCGGTCTAAGATGGTCCAACTTGAAAATACAAAAGGTGTTAGAATTAATGTCACATGGGATAAACATAGAGGCTCATTCTCGTTATCTACAATCTTGGAAGAGATCAACTGAGCTAATCAACAGCTAGAAGAGTTCGAACACGGCTCAACCACTCCTATCATTATAAATAAAATCCTAACTTCTTGGTAAAGGACATGTAATTCTTTATTCCGAAACTCTTAGAGAAATAATAAAATGTGAGAAACTTTCCATGAACGTAGGCAATTGTCGAACCATGTAAATCCTTTATGTCATGATATTGCTTGCTTATTAATCATTTATTTGTTGTTTAGAACCATTAATTGTGATTATCTACACTCACAATTGGTGTAGTTTATGGGAACGTTTCTTTGTTCTATATCCAATCAAAACTAACGGGGTAAGCAACGTCTCACGCTCACAGTACACCCATTGCTGGCGATCTACGAGTTGGGCTCGCCTGACGTAGAGTCAAATATGAGATTCATTGGGATAGAAACCAGACAGTCAACCATCCATGATTTTTCCCATAAGATCAACCTTATGAGCAGAGAAATGAGCAGTCCAAATCAAAGCAGATCTCACGGCTGGTTAATGCCTATGAAGAACGATTCCATCAGCAGGAGGAGGCAATACGACTGCAGATTGAGGAAAACACACGTCTCCAGGGACGTATGGAAAAATGGAGGGAGAGATCCGAGGAGATAATCACAAATGTCGTCATCGGACGCCTAGCCCTCAAGTGAGAAAAATTTGTAGTCGAGGAAGCAGTTCGCACCGAGAGCAAGAACAATCACAGTATGAAAGTTGCCAAATCAGGAGAAACCAAGATGAGGGGAGTCATAAGCATGATATACAAGGTCTGGTGCGAAAAAAAATAGACCAACACCTCGCTAATGGAGGGGCCAGATCAACTAAGGAGCTGGAAAAATAGAACTCGTCACTCAGATGCAATCCCCAATTTTTAATGGAAATAGAGGAGGGAGAGCCCCCAAAGAAGATTACAACCCCAAGGTTCAAGATATACGATGAAAAGATAAATCCCATTGATCGCGTGCATCAGTACAGGCAAGTGATGACCCAGTGGAACCACAATGATGCCCTTCTATGTCATGTATTCCCATCTATCTTAGGAGATGTCGCCTAAAAGTGGTTCAAATGATTGCCTTATAGGTCGGTCAAGAACTTTAAGGCACTCGCAAAGGCCTTCACAGCTCGCTTCATAACGGGCAATTCACACCCAAATAGGATGGATTCTTTCTTTATCATGAGGAATAAATCCTAGGAGATGATAAGCACCCAAAAGTGTATAATTTATGCCCTGAATATGTGCATTTTAGTCACTCGTTTTAATTAAAATTGGCCTTATATTCGTATTTTATCATTTTTCAGGTAAACCATCAGTCACAACATCAAATAATGCAAAATCAAGTTAATTGCGACTCAATAGCGATCAAAAGAGTTAAATGAAGAAACTCAAACCGACCGCGAAGTCTGGAGTCCATTTATGAGCATGCCTGATGAGTTCAGATGCCCCAAACCCTGTTCCCGAACCAAATATAAGCCTAAACCGAGCTCAATCCATCACCCGAGCCTGTGTGTGTTGAATTTGTACCTTTATTAATTTTATAGATTTTTATTTTGAGTCGTTTTTATTTTTAGGATTTATTTTAGATTTATTTAGAATTTTCTAGTATTTATTTTCTATTCTTATATTTTTTTATTCTGATTTTGATTTTGATTTTGATTTTTATTAGTTTTTAGTCTTTATTTTATTTTATTATTTTTCTTAGGATTAGTTTTTAGGAATTTTTTTATTTTTTTTACTTTTTAGTTTTAATTTATTTAGTTAGGATTTTTAGTTTTTATAGAGTTTTATTTATTTTATTTTTTTATTTCTTTTAATTTTTGAGTCTCTTAGTAATAAATTAGAATTTTATTTTTTTTATATTTTTATTTTTATTTCAGTTCTAGTTTTATTTTATTTTTTGTTGTGTTACTTTTTAGGGGTACCAATGAAACACACACAACCCACTCACACCCTAAACCCATACACCTAACCTATACCTAAAACAAACCCCAAAAACACACCATAACTCACTCACACCCAATATACCCTACACCACACCACACACAATCAAGCCCCCACCCATCTTCATCTTCCTCACCAACATCTACCCTCTCACCAACTTACCTCCATAACTAAATAACCAACCTCACCTTCCTCCGTTAAAATCACCTTACCCATTTACCCAACTCCATCACCACGAAACCACCTGCTCCGGTCAACAAAACTGGACCCTCCCTATTCGCACTCCAAACCCACTGTGCCAAAATCAAAAACACCAAACTCGTCGGACCTGCCATGTCCGGCCGACCCATTTCCCACACACAACCTGGCTCCCCACCTAAACCAACCCGCGATATCAAACCCTCCGGCGCCGGCAACCCGCCCCACCTAAACCTCCGACCGGCGCGCCTCACCCTCTCTCGGAGTCAACCCGCGAACCCCTGTCATGGCCCAAACGAACTGCAACCCGATCTAACCCCAAACCGAACCCACCAAGGAAATCTCCAACCTTATCTCTTCCACCAAAATAGGACCCTTACCCATCTCCAAATTTATCTTCGAAACCCCACCTTTGACTTGGCCATCTCCAAATCCCACAAAATCTCTCAAGGAAAAAATAATACGTGGGTTATAAAACAAAGGGGAATGAGGTCATTTAGAGAGACGACTTTCAACAGAAGGAAAAAAAAAAAGACGCAAGAGAGAGACAAACTGTGTATATTATGTACAGTTTAGGGTCATAAAAAAATTCAGAAAAATACAAAAAAAATAGTTTAGCTTTAGAATAATTTTTAGGATTAGTTTTTGGTCTTCTTTTTGTAATCAAGTGCTGAAAATTGTGAAGAAGTTAGACGCATGTCAGGGCGCATTTCAAGACAAATTTGTGGAAAAAATTGCGTATTTTACTTCTACATTCTCTTTTCAATTTATTTCCTTCCTGACATATTATTTATTGTTGTTTATGCACACATGAAAATATTTCGCTAAATATCCCATTCAAGGGATGGGATGCACTGCGAATGATGTTAATTCAATTAATTAGTTTCATTAATTTTATATTTCTAGGTAAATTAATTTTAACTGTCACCAATTAATTTATGTAACGAGAGTTAGTAAATTAATTGAACAAATTAATGTCTGAATTTAGGAATCGAACTAGAGATAGGGTTTTTCAATATTTGAATATTAATTCAGTGTTAAAATTTGAGGATTGATATTATTTTCGTTAAATTAATCCTAGCGAGTAATTTTCTGAAAATAATATAATTCCTAATTTTTCATTGTGTGACATTTTTAAATTAATTTTCTGAAAAAGATTTTATTAAATTTATAATTTTAACGAGAGTTAGATCATTGATTTAATATTATCTCGAAATATTTCAAAATAATAAATTCAGAAATTTAAATAATTGAAAATGTGGTGTAATCCCATCTCTTGACCTTCTCACATTATTTCACACTCGGTTGCACATTCTTTTTCATTATTTAGTCATTTTATAATTTTAGCCTTTAATTAGTTGACTTTTCCCCTGAAATTATTTTTTTTTAAATAAAAAAAATATTTAAATTAAAAAAATATAATTGCACGTTTTCACATTAATTATTTCACCTTGAAAGTTGGATTGATACCCGTACTTACTGCAATACGAGTTATTTTTAGACAAGTTTTGTAGGTACTCAAGGGAATTTTGAGAGTGACTTTTGAAGACAACGATCATACAATGAACATACACAAAAAGCTTTCTTGTCGATGGCGTTGTTGCCGCTTTCTTGGCCTGGAAGCAATTGAAGACTTGTAATTTTTTTACTTTTTTTATTTTTAGTTGTAGTTATTTCTTCTCCCTCCTTCTTAGACTGGTTGTATAGGATTTTTGAAGATTGTGTATTTATTTGGGGTACTTTTTGACACCATATTATTTTTGTAATAATTATTCCATAAAAATAAAGAACAAAAAGCGAAAAGGGAAACCGGACAAGGTAGAGAGAGGGCGTCCAAGGCGAGGATTTTTGAAGCCTCTCTACTTTGGGTCGGTAGAACTCCTGGGGACGACTGAGATAGGCGAAATCTCCCCCCGGTCCACCCAACTTGGTCTTCACCCCACGTGTGTAAAAACCGGGGGAGGTACAATTTTTTTATCCCTCGCGACTCTCCTGCCAGCGAGTTCATTTTTTGTGTGATTAAGTGCTCCTATGTGCTTTTAATTTTTGCATCGCACTTAAATTGAATGGTTTGATGAATTAATTTACTTAAGACCTAGAAACGGTCATTGAAACGAGAAGGGATTTCATCACTCGACTCACTCGTTTATCCATTGTGTGCTACCCTAGCTGTCATTAACTTTAAAATCAATCAACTAGCTAACCCCATAGGAACACATTTTTACAAAGGCAATCACAAAGATAAATTCCGTGAATTTTGTCCCCCGCGGACTTAATTAAAATTTGACTACCCCTTTCACTGATTTTGAAGATAATAATTGGCTACGTGCTAGTTAGAATTTTTTTCTTGACTCGTGTGTGTCCAATTCGATTCTTTAGATAGTCGGTTTTAGTTAGTTCGACCACATCAAGAGTCTTTTTTCTCCCATTTTCCAAAAAGAATACCACAAATATTTTGTTTTTTAACTATTTCCAAAAAAATCCAAAAAAATATTTTCTTTTTTTCCATATTTAAAATACCAAAAAGATTTTCCTTTTCTTATTTTTTAAAAAATCACAAAAAGATTTTCTTTTCTTTTGAAAAATATTTAAAAACCGAAAAATATTCCTCTTGTCATGGCCGAAGAACGTCCTTTACGGGAATACTTTGGCCATTTCACATTCTCTCGAAGTTTGTTTGATGATAAGCCGGAATCGAATCTTCATTCATTAATTTATGGCTTTAACTCTCAAACACTCATTGTTGATACTCGTGTGTATCCATGCACACATGTCCTACTCCACCGCCTTCGGTGTTGAGTGTCAACACATCCCATGCTTAGTCGTGCACACACTGCTTTCTTCTTGATCACTTGTCCCATGAGTGTCCATTTATATTCTCTCCATCTGAACCCACCATGGAACATGTGTCTCCATATGATGCTGTTTCGGAACCACCCTCGATGTCTTTTCACGGTATATCCAATGTCGAAGGGTACCCAAGCTATTCATGGAGGCCTGATCACCCTTTCATGCAATCTAAATCACAACTCCATGTTGTGGATCCTACGGTTTCCAACAGTCGTCATCGCCACCTCGTTCACCTTATATATATCATTCCACTTACTATGCTCCTCATGCTGATCACCCTTTTATCTCTCACGAAGATGCTTCTCCCTTATATGAACAACTTGACCCCATTCCCCACACTTCATATGAGTATTCTCCACATCCTAGTGTTTCTAGCGAGTTGTGTCAACCTCAACCACTACCGCCACCCATTACCACTTCTCCACCACCTTGCACATCCTCTCTCGAAAGTATCTTGCAAAAGTTGGCGCACACTCTTTACTCTCAAAATGAAGCCCTTCAACGACTTGAACACAGGTTTACTGCATTTGAGTGTGCGAACGAGTCGGATTTCACCCCAAGTCAACCCATTATTGACCCCGCGTGGGACGATGATGTGTCATCTTGTGCCACTGATTTTGAGTGTGACCAACCCTATCCTCCTGAGAATCTTGAAGTTGAGACCACCCCGTGGTCCGAGCCCCAAGTTGACAATTGTGTTGACATATCCATTGTTTGTGAGACTGACCCCACACCGCCCTATCCTCTCGAACCCAACATTGAGGTTCGCCTTTCCCCTTCCATAGAATCCTTCATTACGCCCAAGCTTTTACCTTATGCCCCAATTGCATATGTCTCTGACATTCCCCTATCTTTTCGGTTAGCTCCAGTTACGAGTGCTCACCAATGTCCCGAAATAGCATCAGAGATGGTTCCCACCTCTCTTGATATGGATCCTACCCCATCATATTTGGCTCCCCTTGAGACGAATATTGATGTAGATTCATCTATCTCAGATCTTAACGCCTCGTTAGACCTTTTCACCACCTGGGATGGTGACGTAATGGTGGCTAAGTTAGTCACTCCCTCATTTATTTCCACACTTCCTCTCGCGAGTGCCCCTAAGGATCACTCCGCGACTCATGAGGAGTGTGTGTCTCCTATTCGTGAGTTAGATCATCTTACCCCACCCTTTGTCCCACCCGATCCACCCACTGTCCCTTCCACCCCACTACTTGGTTTGGACCTTGTTATTGCACCTCACTTGTTCCCATCTACGTATTTAGGTCCTCACCTACATCCACCCCCACCCTAGTGCTCCACGATCCTATTTGTGCACTTTTCCTCGACCCCACCATCCATGTGAGTATTCATGCTACTCTCCCCATCCGTGACACCGAGCTTGTTACTCTATGCACATCACTTCCTTGTGGTGCTAAAATTTTCCATCTACCACTCCCTGGTGTGCCACGGCGCGACCATTATCATCGTCCATTTATAGAATGGCCGTGCACTTTCTATGAGACCCGCACCATTATTATTGTCAAACCCTTATGCCTCCCTCCTCCCCCCAACTTGAGCACCATTCTTATAGGGCCATTGTTTCCCTTATATTTACGCTCAATAAGGCCCGTGATCGGTGCTTGTACACCCTTACCCTTACCCTTCATCCATATAGCCTCCTACCCACCTGCCCATGGTCCACCGATGCTTTGCATCGAGTGATGAACTTTTCCATACAAGTGCATTGACTTCTTTTAGCCTTTATCCAACAAGACTGCCACTTCAGTCTTGTTTAAGGGTGATTTTTATCACCCAATTTTTCTGTCGCCTCGCACTTTCACAGATCTTATCTTTAGGGTGAGACTGGTTTGGTCTGGATGAAGACATTAAACTTAGCGCTACCGGGAGGCAGCCCGTCATTCATTATTTCTAAGTACGAGTCTTATCCTGTTTGGGGGTGGTGTTTCACACCACCCAATGATTTTCGCATGCTTTATGGACTTATACGTATTTTTGTATCACATATGTTCCTCAGGTTTCATCTATGCTCCACAATGTGGTACATTTCACTAGTGGTTCATTATGGTACTATCTTTCCTCCCTTGTGCTTTTCATTTTTATATATGGTTTTAAACATCGAGGACGATGTTCTCTTTTGTTTGGAGGTGGGAAATTTATCAAAATAATACCTCTTTTGAAAATTTTCAGAAACAAGTGATTTTGAACTTTTTGTGCAGTTAAAAATAAAATTTTATGACATGATTTGTCTATCATCCCTCTTTTAGAAATCTCGGAATACCCGTGTTCAAACCCAAAAATTACGCTTTTAACCTTAAATTAATTAATACCTCTTAAAGCGTACTTGCACCATGAATTCCTAAACACGGCAATTTGCACTATCACTTTAACAATCAAAAGTTGAAGAGTAACGATATTCTCAAGAGAGCCTTAAAATATCACTAGTGGCGACTTAAACCCGTGAGATTTAAGCTTTTCACCTTTTTGAGGGTTTTTACGTATCTCCGAGTCACAATTTGACTCGACTTTCTTTGGGTACCACCTTTAGTCGTTGCATGGTCTCATCGTTTTTTCAAATTTGGCTTAGTCACTGAGAATGACATTACTTTCGAGTTGTAAGAAACATGTATCTTGTAGTTTGTCCCGAGCACTAAATCAATTTTTCCATACACTTACCATTTTTACCTTTCACTCCATCTAATAGCATCCCATGTTTTCCTTACCCATATACCATCCATATATCATTCCTTATCATTACCATCATTTTTTGAGAAAAAGATTGTTTAGATTTCAAATGTAAATTGTCTTCATTTGTGCTATGAAAAGAAAAATGTATCACAATGAAAAATAAATAAAAAAAAATAGAAAAACAAAGAAAGAAAAAAAATAGAAAAGAAGAAAAAGAAATCATGCGATCATAAATTCAAAAGAGGAAGATAATAGTCAGTCAAAATGAGTTACACTCTTATCAAAAATCATTCATCTTCTTCTTTTCATTATCCCCCCATGCCTTTCATAAACCACATTTTCACCCTTGGTGACGTGTTCGGACAAACGAGAAGATTACATGGTGAATAACTTGACATTCTCAACATAGTGGTTAGCATTCCTTCATGAGATCAGATTTTTTCATGTATCCGTCATTTTCTATAAAGTGTGTGGGACGTTTGAACTTGCGTACATTTACTCACCTCCTCACACACTAGAGAGATAAACTTACCCAATTCTCAGAGAGTTCGATTCAGAGAGATATATCCAGTGAGAATTAAGGTCAAACCATCGATTCTTAAAAGGCAATCTAGGAATTACTCTAATGATACTTAAGATTATTTCACACTACACGCGCTGAGTTTTAGGAAGAATTGCACTTTTGGTATTAAGTAAATTTTATATTTCCTTTTGATAGTTGAATACGGTGTTCATTGACGTCCTTCTCAGTTGGGTTGTATAGCGGTTCATCATCAAATAAGAAACTGCATTTAAATAAGCTTTTTAATTTTGTGGGTATATTCACTTCAAACCCTAACGAGACACCACTCGTCCTATATGGCAATCTATAGGTTTAACGGCTTGTTGCACATGCTAAGTGCAATCGCCAGTGCCTGCGAAAGTGGCACACTTTTGGTTACTTATCTCTGTTTTCTCTCTAATTTTTGTTCGAGGACTAGCAATGTTCTGTATGGGGGTGGTGTGATAAGCACCCAAAAGTGTATAATTTATGCCCCGAATATGTGCATTTTAGTCACTCGTTTTAATTAAAATTGGCCTTATGTTCGTATTTTATCATTTTTCAGGTAAACCATCAGTCGCAACATCAAATAATGCTAAATCAAGTTAATTGCGACTCGATAGCGATCAAAAGCGTTAAATGAAGAAACTCAAAGCGGCCGCGAAGTCTGGAGTCCATTTATGAGCATGCCTGATGAGTTCAGATGCCCCTAACCCTATTCCCGAACCAAATCTAAGCCTAAACCGAACCCAGTCCATCACCCGAGGATGTGTGTGTTGAGTTTGTACCTTTATTAATTTTACAGATTTTTATTTTGAGTCATTTTTATTTTTAGAATTTATTTTAGATTTATTAAGAATTTTCTAAGATTTATTTTCTATTCTTATATTTCCTTATTCTGATTTTGATTTTTGTTAGTTTTTAGTCTTTATTTTATTTTATTATTTTTCTTAGGATTAGTTTTTAGGATTTTTTTTTAGTTTTTTTAGTTTTTAGTTTTAATTTATTTAGTTAGGATTCTTAGTTTTTATAGAGTTTTATTTATTTTATTTTATTTTTATTTCTTTTTATTTTTGGGTCTCTTAGTAATAAATTAGAATTTTATTTTTTTATATTTTTATTTTCAGTTTAGTTCGAGTTTTATTTTATTTTTTGTTGTGTTACTTTTTAGGGATACAAATTAAACACACACAACCCACTCACACCCTAAACCCATACACCTAACCTACACCTAAAACAAACCCCAAAAATACACCATAACTCACTCACACCCAATATACCCTACACCACACCACACACAATCAAGCCCCCACCCATCTTCATCTTCCTCACCAACATCTACCCTCTCACCAACTTACCTCCATAACCAAATAACCAACCTCACCTTCCTCCATTAAAATCACCTTACCCATTTACCCAACTCTATCACCACGAAACCACCTGCTCCGAACAACGAAATCGGACCCTCCCTAGCAGCACTCCAAACCCACCGTGCCAAAACCGGAAACACCAAATGATTAGCCGTAAATTCTTCCAAATTTATCTCTTTAATTTAGTTACTTTTATCACTTCGAACAACATAATCGATTTGATTTTATCTCATAATCTTGTTATTGACTTATTCTAATGAGTACCCCCAGTTTCTGGTGTTTCGTATTAATTTACAGGTATTTGATGTCAATAAAGAACGAAAAAACCCGGAAGAATAGAGAAAGAAAATAAGGAAAGTCAAAAGGGCAAAAGTTGTAATTTTTACCCAGAATTCGGATGAGGTCTCTCAAGAAGAGTTGGAGATATCAAGTTTACGAGTGCGTAGGAAGAAACGGCACCTCAATCGGAGTCCAGGTGTAAAAGTTATGAGCATCCAAAGATGGAAGAAAAAGTCAAAGAAAAATCGGACCGATCCGAAATGCAAACTTCCAGTGAACCCCGGACCGAAGATGGATCAAAGCTGAGAGAAAATAAATGAATCGATCAGTACCGGATCGATCCGGCCAAGAAATAAATGAACCAATCTGGATTCCAGCCAGACCGAACTGAAGGAGGACCAGACCGGTCCGACTATCGAAGTTTTGTTTTCATACTCTTCCTCCAATGGAGAGTCCTGGTCAAGCTAAAACTCTTGAAGTCTTGTAGGTTATTTAAACCCAATTTATTATCAGTTTAAGCACGAAGAATTTATCTAATTTTTCTTTTTCTTTTATGTAAAAACCCTAGTTTCAAGATTGATTACAATTTTAGTTCCAAGATTGAAGATTGTTCAGATTTGTGTGATTACAAGTAATTTTAGTTGATGCTTTTAGTGCTTTGGTAAGATTAGTGATTAATTTCTTCTGTCTAATCTTCTTTTTACATCGTTCTTCAATTCTCCCTTAGTTTAATCATGATTTCCTACAATTCAAAAATCATTTTCATTAATTTCATCATGTTAGGCTAGGTTTTTAAAGGTCGGGATACATGAACTCAACCTGATGTGGTAGTTGCATGTGTATAAAATTAATCCTCTAAATTTAACGATTTATTATGAACGTATTGTGTAGAAACACGACAATTGTATATCTTTGGATCTCGTTTGCTTCAGGGTAACCGAGATGCTTTAGAATGCAATTCGAGTGTAACTATCGCAATACCGATTTACTCGTCCTCTGATTAAGTATGGTGCGGGCTTGAACCTCATATACGTAATGCTTGGGAGTACTAAATTTTGGGTCTAATTAATCATTTAAATTTACGATTAGTTTTATACCATCAATACACTAAGGTTGAGGGATTGTATTCCCGTCCTGTTTTCTTCATCATATAGTTCAAATTTTAAGTCAGTCATCATCAGTATTTTAGGTAATTTAGAATAGTTGCATTTCTTTCATAATTTCAAAATTGCATTTAGTTGTAGCCAATTCCCAAACCAATCATCATTTCTTTTTCTTTTTCTTTAGAGTCAAAGTTAGGTTTCCTTCATCTGTCAAACATCGACACAACTCCGTTGTCCTATTTCCCTGTGGATACGATCCCGACTTATCGGATTATTACTAATGTGACAGGCTTGCACTTGAGCCTATAGAGTATGCACTTCTGAGAAACATTCTTAGTCGCGTCAAGTTTTTGGTGCCGTTGCCGGGGAACTAGGTAAACTTAGGATTAGATCAAGTCAATCTTAAACTTTGACCAAAATCTCCAAAAATCCAAAAACATAAAAAATTTAAAAAGCACAAAAATATTCATCATCATCTCTCATAAGCCAGTTAATGCAAAATTCTGAACTCATTCCAACTCCCCATAATACTCCAACCCACATTCACGAAAACCCGATTGTTGAGTACGACCCTGATAGCCCTCACACTCCTAACATTCCACAGTTCTGGGTTCCACCACCCACACCGTCACACTCAATCGCTTCGTTTTCCCTCTTAGGACACACTTCAGAGCACGCCCCGAGTATACCAAGTGAGGATACCGAGTCTTTAAGAGATAGACATGTCGCAACACGGTAGTGCGAACGCTGGTGAGGAAGAAGCCCCATACCGCCCGTTAAGAGAAATCTTATATCCCGAGCACACTGTCACTCCGGGATGCATTATACTCCCGTATAATGCAGGGCAATTTCGATTTAAAAATGGGATGATCCAGATGCTCCCCCACTACCATGGGATGGAATCTGAAAAGCCATATCTTCACATCAGGGAATTTGAGGATGTGTGTGAAACCCTCAACGATCAAACTTGCACACAAGAGGTGATCCACCTCAAACTCTTCCCATTCTCACTAAAAGATAAGGCTATGACCTGGCTATGGTCATTACCTTCAAGCTCAATTGCACCCTGAAATGAGTTGCAATCTAAATTTCTCAAGAAATTCTTTCCCATACATCGAACGATCTCCATCAAGGCTCAAATTCAAGCTTTTCAACAATTGGAAAATGAGTCGTTTCATCGATGCTACGAGCGTTTCAATGAGTTAATTACTTGATTCCCCCATCATGGATTTGATACACCGTAAATAATTTCCTTCCTCTATAACGGACTGAACCTTAATTCCAAGCAACTCGTTGAAACCATGGGTAGTGGTCCGTTTGTCGACTTACATGCCCACGATGCTGAGCTGCACCTAAGGTATATCGTCAAAACTACCCAATCCTTAGATATATGTGACCCTAATGCTCAAAATAAAAATTTCCAAGTGACCACCACTCCATCGACGTTCGGCCTATTTCACGTCGAAAAGAATTATATGACGGACAGTCGATTAGATGTACTTGAGAAAGGAATGAGAGACCTACGTGAGGTATATGGAAGAGGACCAATTGGATCCATCCCAAACCCCATCGAGAAGGTGTGTGTGATTTGTGAGGCGGGTCATTCAACTGAGGAATGCCCGACTATACCCGCTTATAAGGTAATGCTTCAAGAGCAAGTCAGTGGTATAGGAGGATTCAAGGGTAATTTCGGTGCACCGCACGGAAATTATTACAACCCTTCATGGAAAAACCATCCTGGTTTTAGCTATGGGCAACAACATGCTGCGATGAATCGTAATTCACATGTTGCCCCTCCTCCACCACCGCACTTTCAGCAAGCTCCACATATGCAAGGCCATGTGCAAGCACCACCACCTCAAGGAACATATATCGCGGTGATGAACCAATTTATCAATAACCAAAGTGCAGCCAATGCTAGATATGATCGCTTGATCAGCGACATAAATGCAAATATTTTAAAGATACAATCATCGTTGAGTGTCCAAGAGAAGGGAAAGTTTCATGTCCAGGGCCAAAGACCTCCCCAAGGTCAAACTAGTGTTAGCTCCACCTCTACCGAACATCAGGAGCAATGTCAAGCTATGACCACTCTGCATAGTGGGAGAGTCGTTGATTTATCACCTCCCCCACACGACACAACCAAAGATAAGGAGATTTCGCCCAGCACGAAAGAGGCCAAAGATGTCCCCTTAAAAGAGAGTGATAAAGAAGACACTAGTAAGCCTGAGGTAGTAGTGAAACCACCCACTGCGGCACCATTTTCTCAAAGGTTGATTCCTCCCCACGAAGGAAACCCCTATGAGGAAGTGCTAGACGTACTGAAGTAATTAAAGCTAAATTTACCTTTCCTCGACGCTATCAAGCAAATTCCAGCTTATGCAAAAGTCATCAAAGACTGTTGACGGTAAAGAGGAGGATGAATGTAAAGAAAAATGTCTTTCTAGCACAGAACGTGAGCTCCATCCTACTTAATGATCTCCCGCCTAAATTCAAAGATCTCGGTGCACCCACCATTTCCTGCATCATTGGAGAAAATAAAATTGAAAAAGACTTACTTGACTTGGGAGCAAGTGTCAATATCCTCCCACAAGGATCACTCTCTAATGTGACCTTAAGCCCACAAGGATCACTCTCCAATTAGCGGATCGTACCGTGAAGATCCCACGAGGTGTAGTTGAGGACGTGATAGTCCAAGTGGCACTTTTTATTTCCCAGTAAATTTTGTAATTTTGGACACGGAACCCTCCTTCACTTCGAGCAATCATGTTTCCATCATTCTTGGGCGCCCATTTTTAGCTATGGCTAACGCTATTATCAACACTCGGAATGGGCAAATGCAACTCACTTTTGGGAACATGACCTTAGAGACAAATATCTTCCATATAGCCCAACATACGGGGGAAGAAGATGATCTTCACTCGGTGAGCTTAATAGACGAGGTCGTAGAGGAGTATTTTAAGGAAAATTATTATGGAGACGCCCTCGAGTCATGTTTAGTGTCGAGCCATGAGAGTGAGGGAACGTACACCGAATTTGAGAGGAAGGTTGAGGAGTTGAGAGAGTTACTTGATGAGAGAGCATCGAACGAGGATGCGAGAGATCTGAATTGGGTTTCTCGATTCAAAGTGTTACCACCAAGGGAGACACGCATGGTTCCCTCCAGCGACAAATTTCCAACCCTCGAATTGAAGAAACTACCCTACTATATTAAATATGCATACCTAGGAGAGGATGAGACATTTCTTGTTGTTGTCTCCTCTAGCCTAGACGAAGAGCAGGAGGGTAAACTGTTAAAAATTCTGAGAAAGCACCAAGATGTTTTCGGTTGGTGTATTACTGATTTAAAGAGGTTAAGTCCTTTGATTTGCACCCACAAGATCCATCTCGAAGAGGATGTCAAGCCCTAGAGATAAATGCAAAGAAGGTTAAATCCCAATATGAAAGAAGTGGTGAGAACCAAAATTATCAAGTTATTGGATGCTAGGATTATCTACCCAATCTCGGATAGCAAGTGGGTGAGCCCTATTCAGGTTGTCCAGAAGAAGTCGGGCATGATAGTGATCGAGAATGCTAAGGGCGATCTAGTCCCCCAACGTACCACCACCGGGTGGCGCATGCATTAATTATCGAAAACTCAATGCGGAAACTAGAAAAGACCATTTCCCCTTACCATTTATTGATCAGATGCTTGAGAGAGTAGCGGGACACCCTTACTATTTCTTCCTTGATGGTTATTTCGGATATAACCAAATTGAGATAGATGTACTTGACCAGGAGAAAACAACCTTCACTTGCCCTTTTAGTATATTTGCCTACAAACGTATGCCATCCGGCTTGTGTAATGCACCCACGACCTTGTAAAGGTGCATGTTGAGCCTATTTAGCGACATGGTCGAGAGAGGATTAGAAGTGTTCATGGAAGATTTTAGCATTTTTGGCACCTTTTTCGATCTTTGTCTTGAAAAATTGGAAAAGGTACTTGTCCGGTGTGTGGAAAAGAACTTAGTGCTAAATTGGGAGAAATGCCATTTTATGGTCACTGAGGGAATAGTTCTTGGCCACATAGTTTCATCCAAGGGGATAGAAGTTGATAGAGCTAAGATAGATGTCATAGCTGATCTACCCCCACCAAAATCGCCCAAAGACGTGCACTCCTTCTTGGGCCACGCGAGGTTTTATCGAAGGTATATTAAGGACTTTAGTGCCATCGCTTGACCCTTAAGCAACCTAATCATGAAGGACACCCCATTTGAGTGGACAGAAGCATGCCATAGAACTTTTGAAAAATTGAAAACCATGCTTATGTCCGCTCCAATCATGCAAGTTCCAGATTGGTCTTTACCATTCGAACTCATGTGTGATGCTAAAGATTATGAGATAGGGGTTGTTTTGGGCCAAAGAAAAGACAAACAGGCTCATGCCATATACTACGCTAGCCGAACTCTTACCGGACCATAACTCAATTACTCCACTATAGAGAAAGAGTTGCTAGCAGTAGTCTTCGCCCTTGACAAATTTTGGTCCTACCTTATCGGTTCTTCCATCACTTGCTTCATCGACCACGCGGCCTTGAAATACCTACTTGCAAAGAAAGACACAAAGCCGCGCTTCATAAGGTGGATCCTACTCCTACAAGAGTTTAATCTCTCCATTAAAGATAAGAAAGGAGTATAAAGCGTCGTTGTCGACCACTTATCACGGCTTTCGTCAGACGTGCCTAGTGATCCAATACCCATAGACGAATATTTTTTGGATGAGCAACTCTTTACCACCTCTGCTTTGCCCTGGTTTGCGGATATAGTGAACTATCTTGTCACGGGAGCCGTCCCTCCCGATTGGACACCGCAAGATAAGAAGAGGTTTATTACTTGATCGCGCATGTTTTTCTATGACGACCCTTTCCTGTTTAAATATTGCGCCGACCAAGTAATCCGACGATGTGTACCGGATGACGAGATCCCAAAAGTCATCCAATTTTGTCATTCGGAAGCTTGTGGAGGTCACTTTTTGACGAAAAAGACGGCCGCTAAAATTCTTCAATGCGGCCCTATTGGCCCACAATATTCCGGGATGTGAACAATGCTTGTAAATCTTGCAATAGGTGCCAAAGGATGGGAACTATTACCCGATGAGACATAATGCCTCTTACCCCCACACTCATCATAGAGATTTTTGATTTCTGGGGTATTGACTTCATGGGCCCTTTCCCCCCGTCCTTTGGTTTCCTATACATCCTTGTTACGGTTGACTATGTTTCCAAATGGGTGGAAGCCATAGCAACCAAGACAAATGACAACAAAGTGGTGATTAAGTTCCTACAGGAACACATACTTTCCCGCTTCGGCGCTCCGAAAGTGATAATCAGGGATAATAGCACACACTTTTGCAACAGGCCATTCTCGAAGCTCATGAGAAAGTATGGTATCGTTTACAAGGTTGGAATAACCTATCACCCATAAAAGAATAGGCAGGCCGAACTAGAAAATTGGGAAATCAAGAACATTCTCGAAAAGACCGTCAATCCTACCCGAAAAGATTGGTCACTTAGATTTAACGATTCACTATGGGCCTATCGTACCGCATACAAAAATTCGCTCAGCATGTCCCCATTCCGCTTTGTGTATGGCAAGCCTTAACATCTTCCTATGGAATTAGAGCATAAGGCGTATTGGGCGATTAAGAAGTTGAACTATGACATGGATAAGGCCGATAAAGCTCGCAAGCTTCAATTAAATGAATTAGAGGAAATACGCAATGATGCGTATGAGAACACAAAAAATTCCAAAGAAAGGATGAAGCTCACTCACAATAATATCATTCGACGCAAAGAGTTTATTCCCAGACAAAAAGTGATTATCTATAACTCTCGGCTTCACCTATTTTCGGGCAAGTTGCGATCATAATGGTCTGGCCCGTTCATTGTAAAGAATGTATTCCCGCACGGAGCTGTTGAGTTAGATGATTTGAAAGGGGGAAATTCATTCAAAGTAAATGGATAATGCCTCAAGCCATATCTAGACACCTGTGTGGAAGAAGACGACATCGTTTGGTTATCGGACCCCATTTACGGGGTCGAGTGAGCTGCTATAGTGAGGTCATCGCACCCCCGACGCGTATGGGATGAATTCTTGTGTATAGTAGACGAGAGTCGGGTGAGTAGTGAGAGTCCCTAGGATTATTGGTACAATAAGATTGGAGCATTCACATGTTTCGAGAGAACGAGTCGAGTTGTTTTACCATAGGTATTGAGAGGGTGTTGGATCCAAAATTGATAGGAGGTACTGTTGAGTTTTGAAAAATTTCGGACAGAGAGCGGTCGTATTTAAGTTAGGGGGAGAAAACCTGCTCAGTGCAAGAACCGGATCGATTATTTTGTTTTTTAGTCTGACCGATCCGCCCCGAATCGGTTCGTTTCTTTTAGAGCCAGATCGATTCGGTGATTAAAGAACTCAAAAATTAAAAGGGCCGGACCGGTTCGGTCCTATGCCAGCCGGATCGGTTCGATTTTCTGCAGTTTTTGCTCCTTCCCTAGGTACACCCCCTTCTCCCCAATCCATTCCCTTCCCTCCCAATTCGTCCAACCATTCCCAACCCTTCAATTTCCCTCCCAAATGCATCCCCTTTTTCCCTCCAAACTCTTTCCCTCCATTCCCAAATCCTTCCCCCACTCCTCACCTATAAATACCCACCCATAGCCTCCATTTTTCTCCACACCTTCCACCACATCACCTCTCTATTCTCTCTACCTATTTTTCCAGCACCCTCCCCTTGTCATAATGGCCCAAAGATCTCCCCCCACCAAATACGACTCCGCTGAAATCCTACCCTCCGGCCATGGTGAGTTTCGTTCCCTCCAAGAGGAGCATTGGTGCAATCGTTTCTTTGGTCCGAATGGCAAACTCCACATGGAGCGCGCAGTCCAATGGACAAGGCTACCCAATTCCGTCACCGCCCTCTTCATGCCTAGGGGTTGGTGCCATTTCCTTAATGAACCATACGAAGCAGTTTGGGACGCCGAAGTATGCTCTTTCTATGGCTCCCTTGTTCAAACGGGCCAATTCGAGTCTCAAGCCTATGTTGATGGTATCGTCATTCCCTTTTCTTTGGCCCTTCTCACTGCCAAGTTGGGAGAATATGACGTTCCTGATGTTTAAGACTACACATACCCAAGGAATGTCTCCACGGTAGCCAAGGAACTGATTATGGAGCGAATTACCCCCGGAATTGCATGGAGGGGGAGACTGTCGTTGTTGGCCGACTTAACGAGAAAGAACGCCTCACATTCCAAATTGTGTGTGCTAACATTCTGCAAACCTCCAATGATTCTGCAATGTGTCCCCGTCAAGCCACATTTACATATCACCTCTTCGATCCCAACACTTCCATTAATATGGCTCACACCCTATACGCTAACATTATCGTTGCAGCCATAGATGAGAAAGGTGCAGCACCACTTCCTTATGCACACCTGATTACCTCCATTCTAAAAAATACTGGCATTGAGACTACGCTAGACCGTACTCGCCTCCCCGATCCCTTTGGACAAGGAACCAGCACTCGGAGTGCCAAACAGCTAGCCATCCTTCGGGCGAGGTGTGAAAGTGATGACGGGGACGATGCTGCCTCGAGTGAGGAAGAGGAAGCGGAAGAGGCAGCTGCCAATGTGGACATGGGAGAAGTGGGCGTAGATGAAGAGTCAACCGAAGAAGAAGATGACCCTGATTTCGAATGGGCAGGCAGCGACCTCACTAATAGAATGTCGGCCCTCGAGACGAGATTCAGCAACTTTATGACCGACTACCGGCGTGATACAAGTATGATGTTTCGTTTCCAAGCGGACTTGTACAGATGCCAAGGGGATCCCAACGAGCCATTGCCATCCTACTTTTATGACCCTTATGGCCCCAACGCGCCCAGTTCTTCCCACCCACCGCCCCAGTGAAGCTTTGTTGGTTTGTGGCAGCTTTTAGTTGTTTCCCTTGTTCACATGGTTGTATGCTCTTTTCTGTCATTGTACCACAGTCCTGTTTTTAAAAATCTGCATTTTCTCCATTTGCTTGTTTTATTTATCGTACTTATTATTTTGCCTTGTTTAGCTTTTCTTCCTTTTTGCTTGAGGACAATGCAAAAGTCTAAGTTAGGGGGGGGGGCAAGTGCGTATTTCTAAAACTTTACAAATTTTCAAAATGCACAAAAATCTAAAAAAAAATCATAAAATTTTGAAAAATCCAAAAATATTTCTGTTCAAAATAAATAAAAAATGGAATTCAAATTTTTCAAAAATATCATTAAAAGTCGGTTTAAAGTCTCAAATTGTAAAAACACAATACACAAAGCAGAAATTGACCAAAGATGGAAATTGTGCGAAAAGTGAGGACTGAACGAATAAGTGTGGAGATTAACAACCCCGGTGAGATTCGAGCCTTTCATCTTTGTGAAAATTATAAATCAGTCTGAGTTCATTGTGAACTCAAAGTTCTTTTGAGCGATCTAAATATGTCATCGAGGATCTCAATTCTTTCACTTTGATCGGTTTTGAGAAACGTGTGTGGTATTGCCTTAAAGAGCGTGCCGAAGAAATCTCTAAATTAAATTCATCTCGAAATGCATATGGTAACGCAATTAGCATTTTGGACAATGAAGTAGGCCCTCGTTTGTCACCCAAAAATATTGGCCAAAAAAATTAGCAAAAAATTATCCCTTTTGTAACCCAAATTGAGCCGAATAACAGTTATCCTTTTCGTTTGGTAACCCGAAAAATCCAAGTAGCCCGGAATTGTGAAAATTGAATATTCATCATTAAAGTCTGAAAAGTGCATAAGAAGGGGCAAGAAAAAGAGTAGAAATGCTCAAAAAAAATAGTAAGAAAAGAAAAGAAGTAAAAAATTGAAAAAATAGAGAAAAAGAATAGAAAATGAGCAAAAGCCCGGAAAATCACTAAGGGACATCATAAGAAAATTTTCCAATTCCGAACTTCCCAACCATTTCCATATTACCCAATACACGTATAACCTAAAAAGTCCTAATCGAGTCTGGATTGCTAAATTGATTACCACGTGGAGAGCTAAGACATCAAAAGATAATAAAAGAGATTAAATGCGTGAAAAAGAGGCGATGTTCCCATTTACCCATAACCGTATTCCGTTGATGAGATCCAATCACTATAATATTTTCGTCTTTCTACTTGTGTGCGTGAACTTTGTTCCACTACATTTAATCTTATAAATCATGCACACCGAGAGAATTGCCACATTTCGAGAGATTTGTTTGAGAGAGCGTCCCATGAGCATTTGAATCAAAATGAATTTTCGGATAAGTAACGTAATGGTCAATCGGCGGAAATCCGCGGTTAAATTTTTGGCTTTGCACACTCACTATGATTTGAAATTCTTAAACATGACTTGATGATGATTATTATTGGGGAAAGTTTGAATTATACAATTTTTGCATATTTTGAAATTTCTTTGAGTCGAATTTTGTGGGTATATTCACTGCAAACCCTCACGAGACACAACTCGCCCTACTAGGGTAACCTAGGGGTTTAAAGGCTTGTTGCATATGCTAAATACAATCGCTTGCCCGCAAAAAGGGTATTTTATCCCAATAAAATGATTTTCAAGAGTTGAGCCTTACTAGGATTCTTTTACATAGCTCAGGACGTGCAAAGTTCTAAGTTAGGGGGATTTGATTAGGCATAAATTCTTCCAAATTTATCCCCTTAATTTAGTTACTTTTAGCACCTCGAACAACGTAATAGATTTGATTTTATCTCATAATCTTGTTATTGACTTATTCTAATGAGTAGCCCGAGTTTCTGGTATTTCGTATTAATTTTACACGTATTTGATGTCAATAAAGAACGAAAGAAAGCGGAAGAATAGAGAAAGTAAATAAGGAAAGTTTAAAGGGAAAAGTTATAATTTTTACCCTAAATTCGGACAAGTTCTCTAAATAAGAGTTGAAGATATCAAGTTCATGAGTGCATAGAAAGAAACGGCACCTCAATCGGAGTCCCGGTGTGAAAGTTATGAGCAGTCAAAGATGGAAGAAAAAGTCAAAGAAAAATCGGACCAATCCGAAATGCAAACTTCCAGTGAACCCAGGACCGAAGACGGATCGAAGCTGAGAGAAAATAAATGAACCGATCCATACCAGATCAATCTAGCCAAGAAAAAATGAACCGATCCGAATTCCAGCCAGACCGAACCGAAGGAGGACCGGACCGGTCCGACTATCGAAGTTTTGTTTTCTTACTCTTCCTCCAATGGAGAGTCCTGGTCAAGCTAAAACTCTTGAAGTATTGTAGGGTATTTAAACTCGATTTATTATCAGTTTAAGCACGGAGAATTTATCTAATTTTTCTTTTTCTTTTATGTAAAAATCGTAGTTTGAAGATTGATTACAATTTTACTTCCAAGACTGAAGATTGTTCAGATTTCTGTGATTACAAGTGATTTTAGTTGATGCTTTTAGTGCTTTGGTAAGATTAGTGATTAATTTCTTTTGTCTAATCTTCTTTCTACATCATTGTTCAATTCTCCCTTAGTTTAATCATGATTTCCTACAATTCAAAAATCGTTTTCATTAATTTCATCATGTTAGGCTAGGTTTTTAAAGGTCGGGATACATGAACTCAACTTGATGTGGTAGTTGCATGTGCATAAAACTAATCCTCTAAATTTAACGATTTATTATGACCGTATTGTGTAGCAACACGACAATTGTAGATCTTTGGATCTCGTTTGTTTTAGGGTAACCGGGATGCTTTAGAATGCAATTCGAGTGTAACTATCGCAATACCGATTTACTCGTCCTCTAATTAAGTATAGTACGGGCTTGAACCTCATATACGTAATGCTTGGGAGTACTAAATTTTGGGTCTAATTATTCATTAAATTTACGATTAGTTTTATACCATCAATACACTAGGGTTGAGGGATTGTATTCCCGTCCTGTTTTCTTCATCATATAGTTCAAATTTTAAGTCAGTCATCATCAGTATTTTAGGTAATTTAGAATAGTTGCATTTCTTTCATAATTTCAAAATTGCATTTAGTTGTAGCCAATTCCCAAACCAATCATCTTTTCTTTTTCCTTAGAGTCAAAGTTAGGTTTCCTTCATCTGTCCAACGTCGTCACAACTCCGTTGTCCTATTTCCCTGTGGATACAATCCCGACTTACCGGATTATTACTAACGCGACAGGCTTGCACTTGAGCCTAGAGAGTACACACTTATGAGACACATTCTTAGTCGCCTCACCAAACTCGCCGGAGCTGCCATGTCCGGCCGACCCATTTCTCACATACAACCTGGCGCCCCACCTAAACCCCCGCGATATCAAACCCTCCAGTGCCGGTAACCCGCCCCACCTAAACCTCCAGCTAGCGTGCCTCACCACCTTCCGGAGCCAACCCGTGAACCCCTATCACGGCCCAAAAGAATTTCAACCCGATCCAACCCGAACCCGAGACCAAAGCCCCAAACCGAACCCACCATGGCAATCTTCAACCTTATCTCTTCCACCAAAATAGGACCCTTACCCATCTCCAACCTTATCTTCCAAAACCCACCCTTGACTTGGCCATCTCCAAATCCCACAAAATCTCTCAAGGAAAAAACAATACGTGGGTTATAAAAAAAAGGGGAATGAGCTCATTTAGAGCAAGGACTCTCAACAGAAGGGGGAAAAAAGACGCAAGAGAGGGACAAACTGTGTATATTATGTACAGTTTAGGATCATAAAAAAAAATTCAGAAAAATACAAAAAAAATTAGTTTAGCTTTAGAATAATTTTTAGGTTTAGATTTTAGTCTTCTTTTTGTAATCAAGTGCTGAAAATTGTGAAGAAGTTGGACGTGTGTCAAGGCGCACTTCAAGACAAATTTGTGAAAAAAATTGCGTATTGTATTTCTACATTCTCTTTTCAATTTATTTCCTTCTTGACATATTATTTATTATTGTTCATGTACACATGAGAATGTTTGGCTAAACACCCCGTTCAAGGGATGGGATGCACTACGAATGATGTTAATTTAATTAATTAGTTTCATTAATTTTAAATTTCTAGGTAAATTAATTTTAACTGTCATCAATTAATTTATGTAACGAGAGTTAGTAAATTAATTGAACAAATTAATGTTTGAATTTAGGAATCGAACTAGTGATAGGTTTTTTCGATATTTGAATCGTAATTCGGTGTTGAAATCTGAGGATAGATATTATTTTCATTAAATTGATCCTAGCGGGTAATTTTCTGAAAATAATATAATTCCTAATTTTTCATTGTGTGACATTTTTAAATTAATTTAATGAAAAATATTTTATTAAATTTATAATTTAACGAGAGTTAGATTATCGATTTTAATATTATCTCAAAATATTTCAAATTAATAAATTGAGAAATTAAAATAATTGAAAATGCGGTGTAATCCCATCTCTTGACCTTCTCACATTATTTCACACTCGGTTGCACATTCTTTTTCATTATTTAGTCATTTTAAAATTTTAGCATTTAATTAGTTAATTTTTCCGTTGAGTCATTATTTAGTCACATAAACACGCCTCATCCTCTGAGGATACAACTTATACTTCCACCTTGCCAATCGTCTTGACTGCGCAAGTGGTTTCTGGACGTAACACGTCTACTCAAACCAAACAAAATTACTTTAATCGTTGTCTTTTACTAGGCACCGTATTCTCGTCCTTTTACTCACTTTGGAACATATTATCGTGAGCGATTTCACTCCGCACAAAAAAAATATCCCAACACATAATTCACTTATTACCTGTCCTACTAACCAGGTTAGGATTGTCCTTCTCTTAGACTTTAGTAGACTTTGTTCCTGTTGGCTGCCTCGATTATACCCTTAGCCTTTTAGGCCCTAAAGAACGTGTAACTGACTATAATAGTCCTTACTAGATCTACCATCTCTAGGTAGGAATTCAGTTATCCTAATCATTTAAATGGGTCCCCTGATGTATATCCACATCCCTTTGTGGTGCTACACCACCACCGTTGTATTCAGTCTCATTCTCGACAAAGTTTTTTTTTCCGATTCTTTTAGCTTCTCCCACAAAGAACCGTCATCATCTATATTGACAAAATACGACTTTGTCAACCTCTAAATCGATCGTCCATCAGAATTACCTCTTTGAGTGTTATCGACTATTACTACGAGTCGATCTCCCACTTGGAGTTGTTTCCCCCACTCGTATCTACATCTTCCGATACAAAATTTGCTAACGATTAGGATTCATATTCACAATTGGACTTCTGTCATGCCCTCCCGCGATGAGTTCAGAACCACGTTTGCTTCTCATCCTGAACAGTTGAGGAAGGAACATACGTTCAATACTGTACCTAAGGTTCTCCTATAGGCATAGCATTCCACTTCTAAAATTGGTGATTGACTCCAACCACTATAACTTCGTCCCAAAAGCCAAGAAAATTTTCTCTAAATTTTCACTTTCAGTTAGACACACTCCGTCCTATATCTAAACCTTTGGATACTTTACCTCCTTTGGTAAACACACACAATTCCCTCATTTCTATAATTTCCACAGACAGTTCTCTACCCGTTTGTAACACGTTGGGTAAGTTTACCCATCTCACCTCATTCGACTATAGCAGCATTTTGGAAATCATGGCTGCGCCTTAGTCACCTTTCTAGTCATGGCTTCTCGTGCCCTAATGAAGGTGACCTCGACTACGGTCATCATCCTTGAATATATTTTTCCACCTCAACTGAGCCCGGCCTCCTGAGGTCCGCTTAACGGTCCTCTTCTGACATCCGTCATCGCTCGGCATACGCACAAATCCGAACGAAATTAGAATTCACTAATGTATACACATTATAGCAGGAGAACGAAATCTCATCAAAGAAATCGACAATCCTAAACATAGGGCTCTATATTAAACAAAGCAACGCTGAAAGCATAATAAGCTGCACAAATCCTAAAGGACACTAGAACCTCATGCTCTGATACCACCTGTGACACCCCGCCTAATTAAATACCGGGCGATCACTCCTTTATTAAATTAAAATCAAGGTAAACAGTTGGTTCATTCTTAGCATCACTATCGTTAAAATACTTTTCCAATTTAAACACTCTAAATAATTAAGCTAAGGGTCAAAACCATTTAAAACCTTATTTCCATTCTATTAAATCCAATTATAAAACATTTAACCATTTACATTTTTAAGAGTCACAAATTAAGAATGAGAATAGAAATAAACATTCAAGAATTTAACCATCATTAAATAATCCCAACATTTACAACACTAAAGGAAAACATCCTGACAGTAACAAATCCCGAAATAAAGATGATGGAAGTAAAAAGAATTACAGTCTCTGATAATATCAACTAAATAATGGAAAAAGGACGACACATGCCCCCACTGGATAAAGCTGAACTAGAAGTAGAGTCAACAATGAGGTCGTCTAAGCAATGGCCTACAACTCCCACAAAAGCTACAGCGCGTTCCATCCAAAGAATCCTAAGTAAGACACCCCTGTGGCAAGGCACCTGTAATACATATATATATATATATATATACACAAGAGAGAAGAGGTAACAGCAAACGGGTCAGAGCCCGAATGTAAAACCGTTTTAAAAATAGTTTAGCAAGTATTTAAAATGCTTACCGGCTAATGTAACAATCATATTAGTACGCGACACTCTCTTGAGAATTCTCACCTCTCATCTAGTGTGCAGGTCTATCGTACTAATGAACCCCATATATCTCTCTAACTTATTCTCCATAAGTTTTAACACGTGAAATTAAGGTTATGATATTCACTTTTAGAAAATCTAACTCTTCAAGATTTCTTACGTTATTTAGAATAATTTCGTATTATTATAATGTTTCCGAATACTTATAATGAAGTTGTTTAAATTTCATACTTTACTTAACTACTATTTTACTCAGTAGAAAGTTCTCATATAGTTACACGTATATATATTAATTACTCGTATAATATATATACAAACAGCACCCCACATAAAATCTATGGTGCTAGACTTCCATATATAAGTATATATATACCAATCACTCATAAATTATATATATACTAACGGCACCCCACATAAAATATATGGTGCTGGCATACTCTGCTATCAAGTCCCCGTATCACACAAACTAAGGGAAATACTAGTTCGGAATCACTCTCGAACTGTATTAACACAAACACAAACAACATTGAGGCGAAGCATCGATTCCAAGTCTCTAAGAGGTCAGTACATACCCTCACGTCTCTTAGGACCGTCTGAACTATCGATTCGATAGCCTGTACCAAGGATATCTATCTTCTAGGGTACGAGTCAATATCCCCCATAAAGGTCACATCGAGATAAGACTGTCCCAGCGCGGTAACCTCAGGGATAGCAAGTAGCGTGGGTACGATTTTGTACACAGAAATAATATATGCACAATCACACCGTCATATATAAATATGTATTCACATCCACATTATTAAATTAGGCACTCCCACGACCCAAAATTATCATTATCCGTTATTACACGTTTTACTCAATTATATCGTATAAAGGCCTCATTCTTCTTTATTCTCGTAATTAATTTATTCTAAACTCACTTCTTGTCACTCGAAGTGTTTTCTTTATCTAAGTACAATTTCAGTAGGTCCTCTCTCTCGCCTTCTAATCCAACTTATTAGATGTTTCGATTATTTAATCAGCACACGTATGATTTCTTAAGTTCGAAAGTCTCCCCGTTTACCCTTTATTTCCCTTCACATTAAAGTTCCACTTTATGAGATTTCTCTTGACCCTACTGGTCCTCTTTATGTTCCATTATATCCTAGCAACCCAAATCAAGGTTTACTACGCATAAAATCGGATTAAGCTAACGTGAGCAAAAATGCAGTTTTCCCAGGAAGGTCGATCGATCGATGAAAGGGGGTCGATCGATAGAACCTTCGATCGATCGATGCTCTGGGCTCGATCGATCGATCAAGCAGTTATGGCGAAACTGCAGAAAAACCCAGCTACCGAATTATTACTCCAAACTTCTCCAAACCATCATATTACAGTCCCAAACTCCCAACAATTCATACTACAAGTATTGTATACCCATTTAAACAATATCCTACGTAACACATGCGAATTTTCATCATCTATAACAAGGGAAAAGGGTCAAAATCTTTATAACTCTCAAGAACACTAATTTATCTTTAACTTCATTTCTTTAATTCTTTTTCCAGATTTTCTACCACTAATACCATGCAAATTCATGGCTTAACCTCTACATGTGAAATGGATTTCCAGAAATATGATCTCTATCACTGTAATATGCAAATTTGTATCTCCAATTAACATTTTTCTTCAAGAACACTAGTTCTAATCAACCTAAGACTAATATAAAAGAATGCATTAACTTGATAAAAGCAAAATAGATACTTGCCTGGAAATTTATTCTCTGATTTGTGGACGAATTTGGTGTGGTTGCGTTCCCCGTCGCGCGATCTACGCGTTGGTGGTGACGACGGTGCAATCGGAGGTGTTCTTGGCCTAGAACTCCTTGGAGAGCTTCTCCTTTTCCTCTCCAATGGCCGTCATTAGTTTTAGGTTGTGTTAACCCTAAAATATGACACTTTACATCTGATATAACCCTTGCAAATTCGTGGTTTTAATTACCCACAATTACGAAATGTCCAAAACACCCTCCCGGGGTACCAATTAGGCCTAAAAATGCCCCGAGACCCAAACTAAACTCCCGAGTACATTTTTCTGACTATCTCGACCCTTCCGGACACTTTGGCACACTCAAAACGACCATATGATCAACTTATAATTTATTGACTTTTATTAATCAACATTTAGTCCCGACACGACACAGGCGCGTCCCGACTTAAATTTCCATAATTTTCATTTTATTCACATGTGACAATATTATAAAAATAAATCTCATATATTACTATACTCATCCAGTAACATTCAACAAATAACAATTACTAATAATTACTAACTCTCGTCACGCTAGTAAATATTTAAAACAATATTCCGGATTAAAATTAAATTAATTATCTCAATTAAATTTAATTAATCCCTAAATTTAAAAGCCATAAAAATACGGGGTATTACATACTTCCCCCCTAATAACGGAATTTCGTCCCGAAATTCGGAAAATAAGGTCTACCAGGTAGCACAATCACTAACTACATAGTACGCAAACTATCTACAGAGTACGACGCTCAATCATTATAGCCCTTTCCTCACAGCAAGCTTGTTTTACACTCTCATTGGAGACACTTCACATTGCGCTCCCATCCGACAACATTCGCATAGGTAACGCCTATACGTTATAAATTTCCATTATCTCACTATCATTAGGAGGCCGCACCTCACTACATGACAACTACTCGGATTTATTTTTTATACAAAACTCCCATTCTGAGAAAACCATACGAACATCTGACCATTCTTGTTCGCCTAAAACAGTCATGGAATTCTACCATAGTTATCGGATATTTTCTCGACCGATCCAAAAATTCTGATTATCTACTCACCTCTAAACATACGGAAGGAGAATAGTCGGGGTTCTTTCATAACAAAACCTTAATAAGCACCTCGTACGCGACAAACAGGTACGAGTGCTTCTACAGAGCATTCCTGAAATCATCGTACCAAGATTCCAAAATCTCCTTCACGTGGCTCCACTAATCTTTAATCACCGTGTGCCTATTCCCTGGCTAAGGGTGATACATCCTACTCGAAACTAATTCTTATCTCCGCTAATTCCTGAAATCCCATATTAAAGGTGGGATTCACAAATCTCATCCCGATTCAGAAATTAATACTGTGCCGGACTATGCACTGGCGCGATCCTTCCTTTCATAGGAAGTCTAGGGCACACTAGTTAAAACTGTAAACCACCCCAAAGGAATATCAATCACTTCCTTCTTGGGCGACTTAAGTCACCTGTCCGAATCAACCCTTGATTGTGTTTTGAGGATGGTAATCCATCCAAGAACTTTACCGACTTTACCGACCTCTTCTAATTTCAGGAATTGTTGATAAACACAAAATTCTTTGGTTGATTCTCCTCTCCCAACCGAACCTTACCTATAGGCAGTGCATGTAGAGACTACTCACTACGTCCCGCTAATTCTCGATTTTCCTTTGAAAGGTCTCACATTAAGTGACACGGAATACTCCCCTTCCCTCCTCGGTGTATGCCGAAAGTTCCGACCCGTGATCTTTCCTCCGCGATGCGCACTTCTGGATCTTTTTTACCACGTTAACATCATCACTATTTGTATGCTCAAGTCGCTCTCACACTTGACTACTAACAACTCCGCTCCGAGTGTTCTTCATATTAATTTAAACTCTGCTCCATTCAAGGAATACCCCTTTTTAAATGGCTTTCCACAGCCTTCCAATCAAATTAGGGTGTGTTATTCTGATTGCACACTTATGTATGGATTATCGCCCCTCATGTGACGTTCAATCCACTCTATCACTTCCACTTCGTTATACTAGTCCCACAAACATATATTTCACACGTCTATTACCACGTCCCTTCAACACGGACTATTTTAACAGCAGCTAACCCAGATACCCACATTTTTGCAACACCCCGACCGCCCTGGGAGAGCGAACGGCGTGCTACTCATCTGTAGAACTAACTAAATTCAACGAAATATAAGGAATAGGGCATTCAAATTCCATGACAATAAAAGAGAAATAACAAACTTCTTCAGATAAGTACAACAATCTTCCCAAATAGGTACAACAACCAAAATAAATCACTAACGCTATATTCATCAAAATAATTACGGATCATCTCTTTTGTATAATAAAGTTCTTTCCAGATAATCCATGCTAAAAATCATTCCAATTCTTTATTCACCTTGTGTTCTGTAAGCGGTTATGACATTTGGGTACTCTCAATCACCCTAGAAATCAAAAATTTTAAATCCTCCTTATCATCGTTCCACCCCTCAACTCGTGGGGATAACTTTCAATGCTTTCTTACCACAAAAATCCGGCTCCAATGGCTTTAAAAAAAAATTCAACCTCCAACTTACATACATAATTACTTGATCCCATTTAGACCAGGGTACCGAAATCATGGAATAGTGACCAAACGTCTCCCTATTTCCAACCTTACGCTAAGTTTCATGCGTGGGATGTCTCGCAAAGCGAAATCCAAACAAGGAACCCCCCCGATACACTAATACCTAGCATTGTCGGTTATCAAAATTCGTTAGGTCCTCCGTCCATAGCATGTACCCCTTTATTCCGTCCCTTGACGGAAAAGTTACAATTCCTCCCGTAATTATGCTTAACAAAGAACGTTTCACCAATTTCACTATCGTCCCGTATTGGTTGATGGTAATTGCATTCTATAAACCTCGAATACATACGATCGGATTCTCGAAATTCCTTTCCCTAACATTAGGGGTATAACTCTTAACTCTCACATCTCTAGAGGATAGATATAACACTGCACTCTTCCTATCACTAAGTCCGGAGTGCTAAACATAATACTGAGTCAAGTCTTTTCGCTCCACGGTAAATCTGATACATACTGTATTATACTGACAAAGTCTATACATACTTTGGCATCGAATATCTCGAGCCCACTATCTCCTCCGAAGTCTCTAGGATAGATAATATAAGTGCAAGTCCAACCTCCTTACAGGTAAAGCCTCGCCAAAACAAACATAAAACATGTTGCGCTAATGCAACCACTCCGATAGTCTTGCAATAAATGCCCACTATCGTACTAACCATTTCTATAACATTTTAACAAAGATAATATCATACTCGTATATCGCATCACTACAACGAGTAGCCTCAATAAAGTACAAAACACTGTTAATATACTCATTCATCCTCCGTGGATAGCACTAAAGAAAAATCCCGCTACACTAGGGAAAAATATTCACATTTTAATAATGTTGATAATGATATGCATTAAGCTCGTCTCACATGCTAATATAGCAAGGAACAAAATATAGTGACTCGCTCGTGTCACATAAACACGACTCATCCTCTGAGGATACAACTTATACTTCCACCTTACCAATCGTCTTGACTGCGCAAGTGGTTTATGGACGTAACACGTCTACTAAAACCAAACAAAATTACTTTAATCGTTGTCTTTTACTAGGCACCGTATTCTTGTCCTTTTACTCACTTTGGAACATATTATCGTGAGCGATTTCACTCCGCACAAAAAAAATACCCCAACACATAATTCACTTATTACCTGTCCTACTAACTAGGTTAGGATTGTCCTTCTCTCGGACTTTAGTAGACTTTCTTCCTATTGGCTGCCTCGGTTATACCCTTAGCCTTTTAGGACCTAAAGAACGTGTAACTGACTATAATAGTCCTTACTGGATCTACCATCTCTCGGTAAGAATTCAGCTATCCGAATCATTTAAATGGGTCCCCTGATGTATATCCACATCCCTTTGTGGTGCTACACCACCACCGTTGTATTTAGTCTCATTCTCGACTAAGTTTTTTTTTTCGATTCTTTTAGCTTCTCCCACAAAGAACCGTCATCATCTATATTGACAAAATATGACTTTGTCAACCTCTAAATCGACCGTCCATCAGAATTACCTCTTTGAGTGTTATCAACTATTACTACGAGTCGATCTCCCACTTGGAGTTGTTTCCCCCACTCGTATCTACATCTTCCGATACAAAATTTGCTAACGATTAGGATTCATATTCACAATTGGACTTCTGTCATGCCCTCCCGCGATGAGTTCAGAATCACGTTTGCTTCTCATCCTGAACAGTTGAGGAAGGAACATACGGTCAACACTGTACCTAAGGTTCTCCTATAGGCATAGCATTCCACTTCTAAAATTGGTGGTTGACTCCAACCATCATAACTTCGTCCCGAAAGCCAAGAAAATTTTCTCTAAATTTTCACTTTCAGTTAGATACACTTCGTCCTATATCTAAACCTTTGGATACTTTACCTCCTTTGGTAAACACACACGATTCCCGCCTTTCTAGAATTTCCACATACAGTTCTCTACCCGTTTGTAACACGTTGGGTAAGTTTACCCATCTCACCTCATTCGACTATAGCAGCATTTTGGAAATCATGGTTGCGCCTTAGTCACCTTTCTAGTCATGGCTTCTCGTGCCCTAATGGAGGTGACCTCGACTACGGTCATCATCCTCGAATATATTTTTCCACCTCAATTGAGCCCGGCCTCCTGAGGTCCGCTTAACGGTCCTCTTCTGACATCCGTCATCGCTCGGCATACGCACAAATCCGAACGAAATTAGAATTCACTAATGTATACACATTATAGCAGGAGAACGAAATCTCATCAAAGAAATCGACAATCCTAAACATTGGGCTCTATATTAAACAAAGCAACGCTGAAAGCATAATAAGCCGCACAGATCCTAAAGGACACTAGAACCTGATGCTCTGATACCACCTGTGACACCCCGCCTAATTAAATACCGGGCGATCACTCCTTTATTAAATTAAAATCAAGGTAAACAGTTGGTTCATTCTTAGCATCACTGTCGTTAAAATACTTTTCCAATTTAAACACCCTAAATAATTAAGCTAAGTGTCAAAACCATTTAAAACCTTATTTCCATTCTATTAAATCCAATTGTAAAACATTTAACCATTTACATTTTTAAGAGTCACAAATTAAGAATGAGAATAGAAATAAACATTCAAGAATTTAACCATCATTAAATAATCCCAACATTTACAACACTAAAGGAAAACATCCTGACAGTAATAAATCCCGAAATAAAGATGATGGAAGTAAAAAGAATTACAGTCTCTGATAATATCAACTAAATAATGGAAAAAGGGCGACACATGCCCCCACTTGATAAAGTTGAACTAGAAGTAGAGTGAATAATGAGGTCGTCTAAGCAATGGCCTGTAACTCCCACAAAAGCTACAGCGCGTTCCATCCAAAGAATCCTAAGTAAGACACCCTGTGGCTGGACACCAGTAATACATATATATATATACACAAGAGAGAAGAGGTAACAGCAAACGGGTCAGAGAACGAATGTAAAACCATTTTAAAAATAGTTTAGCAAGTATTTAAAATGCTTACCGGCTAATGCAACAATCATATTAGTATGCGACACTCTCTTGAGAATTCTCACCTCTCATCTAGTGTGCACGTCTATCATACTAATGAACCCCATATATCTCTCTAACTTATTCTCCATAAGTTTTAACACGTGAAATTAAGGTTATGATATTCACTTTTAGAAAATCTAACTCTTCAAGATTTCTTACGTTATTTAGAATAATTTCGTATTATTATAATGTTTCCGAATACTTATAATGAAGTTGTTTAAATTTCATACTTTACTTAACTACTATTTTACTCAGTAGAAAGTTCTCATATAGTTACACGTATATATATTAATTACTCGTATAATATATATACAAACAGCACCCCACATAAAATTTATGGTGCTAGACTTCCATATATAAGTATATATATACCAATCACTCATAAATTATATATATACTAACGGCACCCCACATAAAATCTATGGTGC
This sequence comes from Sambucus nigra, assembly GCA_949130495.1. Taxonomy (NCBI): domain Eukaryota; kingdom Viridiplantae; phylum Streptophyta; class Magnoliopsida; order Dipsacales; family Adoxaceae; genus Sambucus; species Sambucus nigra. Next base: position 255,845,823 of record OX422213.1, on the reverse strand, counting down.
TGGCATACTCTGCTATCAAGTCCCCGTATCATACAAACTAAGGGAAATACTAGTTCGGAATCACTCTCGAACTATATTAACACAAACACAAACAACATTGAGGCGAAGCATAGATTCCAAGTCTCTAAGAGGTAAGTACATACCCTCACGTCTTTTAGGACCGTCTGAACTATAGATTCGATAGCCTGTACCAAGGATATCTATCTTCTAGGGTACGAGTCAATATCCCCCATAAAGGTCACATCGAGATAAGACTGTCCCAACGCGGTAACCTCAAGGATAGCAAGTAGCGCGGGTACGATTTTTACACAGAAATAATATATGCACAATCACACCGTCATTGTTGATACCAAAATTAATATGCTGATGTCGGCGAATAATACGAAGACATTTGTCAAATCTACGTGGCACAATAACAACGAGGAAGTTCATTTCCCCGACCAGCTCATGTTCTCTCCGAGCAACGAGGATACACCAAGGAGCTTCAGCACTCCGAGGTACTCTAGTGCTCTGAGGTACTCTAGCGCTCCGAGGAATTAAGGCGGTCCGAGCTGCATCTCGGCCGTAGCATAAACTGCCAGATAATCAACAGTTCAATTATTCATTGAATGTTTATCATCTTGACGCACACGCTGCATTAAATGTATTACCATTTCATATGTATATCATTTAATGTATCAACCTTTTCATATACAGCCTAAGGGCTATAAATACCTTGTATCACCCTCATTCAAGGGGGGCGGAATTTCTTGAGAGAACTTGTAATCAAGAATTCCACAACACTCAGCAATAACATAACAGTGGACGTAGGCCATTCTTATAAGGCTGAACCACTTTAAAAATCTTTGTCTCATTTTATTTATCTGTGATTGAATAATTAGAGCGATCTAGTTTTTTACATCAACAGATTGGCGCCGTCTGTGGGAAATGACTGTTGCTATCGTTTTTCACCAAAAATCATTTATCATCAATGGCAGATAATCCAGAATCCAGTAATCGAAATGCTGGAAATGCTGGAAATCCTCCAAATCCATCTGGACCTCCAGATCTGGCTGGAATTATGACGAATCTGGCTGAAGGACAAACCGTCATGCAAGAAACAATGAGGCAACTCATTCAAACTCTTCACGGCGGTGAACCTACCCATTCAAGGCAAAGGAGTGATCGTGGGCAATCGCGATCCAGGCGTACTGGGTCATATCGTAATGAGGAATCTAATGATTTTTCTTATCAACCTGGGCGAACTTCATCGATACGGGCTACGGATACAGATCAACATATCACCCTCTCTTCGGAGAGAACCAGCGCCTTGGAAAGATTAAGCAGGGCGTCTCCTTTCATTCGGTTAGGACCAAGGAGAAATATGAGTCCACCTAGAGCCCCATCGAGAAGCTTTCGACCACCATCAGGTTTGAGAGAAGGATCAGCACAATCACGACCAGCTACTCGTCGAGATAGATCTCAGGAAGCTACGTCAGAACAATCAGTTGCTCGGACTAAGCGGCCCGAGGAAGGAAATGAAGCATGGAAAGGTTCCATTCAGCGATTGGAGGATAGACTTGGAGAAATGGCTAAAGAAAAGAATCCCTTACAGAGAACTTTTGTTCAAGGGACACCTTTTGTGCAGGCCATTGTGAATTTTCCTACACCATCGAAATTCAAAGCACCTGTAGTGACCCCTAAGTATGATGGAAAGACAGATCATGTTCTTCATATAGAACAATACCAAGCTGCTGCCGACATATATGCCGTCCCCGACGAGATGAGGTGTAGAGCATTCTCGGGAACTCTTACCGGATCTGCACAGATATGGTACAACAATCTTCCTCGGGGTAAGATTTCGACTTTTATTCAGTTAGCCGAGTTGTTCATTGGTAATTTCTGTTTTGGAGCAAAGCCGGTAAAGCGAGTAGCGCACTTGTTAAGTGTTAGATAAAAATCAGGTGAGAGTACTAGAGATTACATAACCCGTTTCAATAACGAGAAGTTGGAAGTCATAGATTACGAAGAAAAGACAGCGATCACTGCTTTGATGAGTGGATTGCTGCCTAACAAGTTATACTATACTTTGGCCAAAGATCCACCTAAAACTATGTCGGAGTTGATGGCAAAAGCGGCCAAAATCATGAATGCCGAGGAGGCTATGGCTGCGAAGAAGAATATGGATAAAGAAATCAAGGTGGAGGTTGACAAATCTAAGAAGAAAGAGAAAAAAGGTAATGGTGGAGACAAGCACTCCAAGAGTAATAGGATGTCATGGGAAGTCCTGAAGAAATATGATAATTATACTCCATTGAAGATGGGTATTAATCATATTTTGGAAGAAATCAAGAATAACGAAGAAATCAAGTGGCCAGATAAACTGAGGACCAATCCTGACCTGAGGAATAGGGCCAAATATTGCGAGTTCCATAAAGATCATGGCCATACGACCAAAAATTGCATAGCCCTTCAGAACGAGATAGAAACGCTCATCCGAAGAGGAAAGTTGTCAAAATATGTAGATCGCAGAGGTGAAAGGAAGAATGATGATAGAACTAGAGATCATTCCAGATCTCTTCGTCGGACGGAGGAGAAAAAGAAAAGAGATCATGAAGATGATCCAGATGAAGACCCCGATCTTCCAAAGAAGCCAAGACAGCCTGAACGAGAGGTATTTTCCATACGTTTTGGGTCATTTGATTGTAATGTTATTACAGGAGGAGATGCTGGAGGGGGAGACCTTACTGCAGAAAGAAAGGCCTATCTCGGAGAGGCTCAAACCTGCTCATATATTCAACGAATAAATCTTGCCGAGGATGATCGTCCGAGGAAGGTAAATAAAGAGAAGCTAGTTATTGGTTTTTCAAAAAACGATTTGGCAGGTGTTCTTTACCCTCACGACGATCCCCTGGTGATCAAAATGAGGATGAAAGATGTGGTGATTTCAAGGGTGTTGGTGGACAATGGTAGTTCGGCAGACATCATGTACTATTCATGTTTTGATAGCTTGAATTTGAAATTATCTCAATTGGAACCTTATCACAGACCCCTTCTGGGTTTTGCTGGCGAGAAAGTTTTTCCACTTGGGACGATCAAGTTGGACATATTCATTGGAACTTGGCCTGCTTGTCGAACAGAAAGAATACGCTTCTTTGTGATGGATAAGAACGTGCAGTCAGCCTATAACATCATCATGGGAAGAGTTGGTTTGAAGAAGTTCGAAGCAGTTCCATCTACAATGCATCAGTGCTTAAAATTCCCAACAAATTTTGGAGTAGGAGTTGTGAAAGGTGATCAGAAAGTAGCTCGGGAATGCTATTATTCATCTGCCGAGCAAGAGGAGCTTGAGGAATCAAGGAAAAAGACTACTACCTACCAGGTGGAGGAAGGTACAGAAATTGAAACTCTTGATCCCAGGGATGAATCCCAACTTGTAAAAGGACAGGTGGTAGAATCTACAGAAAATGTTATTCTGGACGAGGAGCATCCTGAACGAGTAACCTAGATAGGTTCGTCATTGGATGATTCAATAAAAAAAGAGTTGATAACTTTCTTGAGAAATAGGAAGAATACTTTTGCATGGAGTCACAAAGACATGCCAGGAATAGATCCAAACTTCTTATGTCATGAACTCAATGTGAATAAGGAGATCAAGCCCGTGAAGCAGAGAAGAAGAGTGTTTAGTCCCGAGAAGAATCAGGCCATACAAGAGGAGGTCGAGAAGCTCCAGAAAGCCCAATTCATTGAAGATGTGAAATATCCAGACTGGTTAGCAAATGTGGTGATGGTAAAGAAGAAGAATAATAAATGGAGAATGTGTGTTGATTTCACCGATCTTAACAAGGCGTGCCCAAAGGATCATTTTCCATTGCCCAGAATTGATCAACTAGTGGATGCTACCTAGGGACATGAGCTGCTCAGCTTCATGGATGCTTACTCTGGCTACAACCAGATCAAAATGAAACCTGAAGATAGGGAAAGTACTTCTTTTATTACCCCTAGGGGAACTTATTGCTATAATGTTATGCCTTTTGGTTTGAAAAATGCAGGAGCGACATACCAGCGGCTGATGAACAAGGTTTTCACCAAACAAATCAGTTGCAACATGGAAGTCTATGTCGATGATATGCTAACAAAAAGCAAGAAAGCTGCAGATCATCTAGTTGACTTAGCTCAGACATTTGATCAACTGGATAAATACCAGATGAAGCTCAACCCGACGAAGTGCACATTTGGAGTACAAGAAGGGATGTTCTTAGGATACATCGTCAACCAACGAGGTATTGAAGCAAATCCAGAGAAGATTAAAGCTCTTTTAGGGCTGCGATCCCCAACGACGAAGAAAGAAGTGCAGAGTCTTACAGGACGAGTTGCAGCTCTCAACAGATTTGTGTCCCGAGCAACTGATAAATGCCTCCCATTCTTCAAAACACTTCGAAAAACTTTTGAGTGGACTGATGAATGTGAGAAGGCCTTTCGAGACTTGAAAAAGTATTTGGGAGCACCTCTATTGTTGTCCAGGCCAATAACAGGAGAGAAATTGTATTTGTATCTGGCAGTATCAGAGAATGCAGTTAGCTCGGCATTGATCAGATTGGAGAATGGAGTCCAAAAACCAATTTATTACACAAGTAAGGCTTTTCGAGGTGCAGAGATCAGGTACCCAAAGTTAGAAAAATTGGCATTGGCATTAATTGAAGCAAGTAGAAGAATAAGGCCATATTTCCAGGCCCATACCATCATTGTGTATACCGACATGCCATTAAGACAAGCCCTTCATAAACCAAAAAAGTCAGGGAGACTGATGTACTGGGCAATAGAGCTCGGTGAATATGATATTGTGTATGAACCAAGGTCATCATTGAAAGGGCAAGCTGTAGCAGATTTTATAGCAGAGTTTACATATCCTGATACCCCCGAGGAACAAAAGTTGCTCACTGACCAACCTGTGGATGTTACAGGATCAACAGACATAAGTCCAGACCAACTCCGGTTGGTAAAAGGGCTTGTGGATGTAGAAGGATCATCAACTTCAAACTCAGATCAGCTCCGGTTGGTAAAAGAGCGAGAAGAGATGGTCAACGAGGAGCGAAAAGTGTCCGGGGAGGATGAAAAGAAGCAACAAATATTTCACCGAGGAACTCTATTGGATAAGAAATTTGAAGACGAGTTACCTACATGGAGATTGTATGTAGATGGGTCATCCTGCACAGCGGGTTGTGGAGCAGGGATTGTTTTGAAAACCCCAGACGAGATTGATATAGAATATGCTTTGCGATTTCAATTCAAAACCTCCAATAATGAGGCGGAGTATGAGGCCATGATAGCAGGTCTTAATCTAGCAAAGATCATGGAAGCACAACAAGTGATGGTATTCAGTGATTCTCAATTAATTGTGAATCAGATGATGGGAACATATGCGGTTAAAGGGGAATTAATGGTCAAGTATCATGCAAAGGTGATGGGATTGCTGGCAGAATTTGACGCCATTCAGTTGATCAGAATACCCAGAACAGGAAATGCACAAGCAGACGCACTGGCCCGACTAGCATCAGCTACTCGTACCGAGCTGCAAAGAACGATACCAATTGAAGTAGTGGAAAGTCGTAGCATAGATGAAAACCTGACGATGAATGTTATTAACCTTGATTTAGGACCATCTTGGATGGATCCCATCAGGGTATATATTGAAGAGGGAGAATTGCCAGAGGATAAGCTCGCTGCCAAAAAATTAAAGTATAAAGCTGCTCGGTATGTATTAACTAATGGTATTTTATATAGACGAGGAATTATGGTAGGTTTGCAGAGATGTGTACATCCCTCCGAGGTGAAAGAATTGATTGAAGAAATCCATGAAGGGTCTTGTGGAGCTCATGTAGCAGGTCGAACACTTTTACAAAGGGTAATGACTCAAGGATACTATTGGCCGACGATGAGGGCTGATTGTATAGCCTATGCTAAGAAATGTGACAAGTGCCAAAGTTTTTCCTCTATTCGACGAACTCCACAAGCATTGTTGACACCAATAACTTCCCCTTGGCCATTTGCCATGTGGGGAATTGATTTGGTTGGACCACTACCGATCACCCGAGGAAGATTCAAGTACCTCGTCGTTGTAGTAGACTATTTTACTAAGTGGGTAGAAGCTGAGCCGCTTATTGATATGACATACGAGAAGGTATACTAGTTCGTTTGGAAGAATATCATCTGTCGATATGGTCTCCCTCATGCCTTCATCACAGACCATGGAACCCAATTTGATAACGAGGAATTTGCTGCCTATTGTCATCAGTCGAACATTTTGAAGGTTCATTCCACACCAGGCCATCCTCAAAGCAATGGATAGACTGAAGTGACGAATAGAACACTGCTAAATGGTTTGAAGAAAAGGCTAAGTGAAGCTAAAGCTAACTGGATTAACGAGCTACAATCAGTATTGTGGGCTTACCAAACAACTCCCCGAGCAGCGACTGGAGAATCACCATATATGCTGGCATTTGGAAGTGAGGCTGTAATACCTGCCGAGTTGGGTCTTCCAACGCATAGAGTACTGAATTTCAATTCTCCTGTCAGTGACTTAATGAGAAGACTGGATTTGAATATGCTCGAGGAGGTCAGAGAAGAGGCAGCCATTAGGAATGCTGCTTATCAACAACGAACAGCTCTTTTCTACAACAAAAGGGTGAGGAAATGTGATTTAAAGGAAGGAGATTATGTGCTAAAGAAGGTAATTCAGAAACACAATAAATTGGAGGCAAACTGGCATGGGCCTTACCGATTTACAGAAGTTTTTCGACCAGGAACTTACCGAATAGCAACTCTAGAAGGAGAAGAATTCAAGAATGCTTGGAATGCTGAACACCTTCGTAAGTATTATCAATGATGTAAAATGTACAACGGTTCCATCAATATGAATAAAACGATGATGTTTTCACCATTTTCCTCTCCTTTGTTTGAAAGTTTTTCGGGGAATACTAGTGTTGTACACTACGCTGCTCGACAGCAAAAAGAAGACGATAGTTCAAACCCACGACCAACTCCGGTTGGTAAAAGGGCGAGACCAAAAAATATACTCCTTTGGTTAGGAGGTGTACACTAGCGTGACCAACTAAGGTTGGTAAGATAACTAGTGGACAGATAGTTCGAAAGAACCAAAAAATATACTCCTTTGGTTAGGAGGCGTACACTAGCGTGACCAACTAAGGTTGGTAAGATAACTAGTGGACAGATAGTTCGAAAGAACCAAAAAATATACTCCTTTGGTTAGGAGGCGTACACTAGCGTGACCAACTAAGGTTGGTAAGATAACTAGTGGACAAGATAGTTCGAAAGAACCTGATAGTTCAATAATCAACTACGGTTGAGGGAAGAACAATATCATTTGATTTAAAAATAGGCCAACAAGTTGGTCGGAAGGTAAAATCATTCCAGAAAATACAAAGAATTCCAAACTGAACCAAGTATAGTTGGTCGGTGATCAACTATACTTGGTCGACGAGGATAAATTATCGACCATGGTTGGTCGGACACATTTTATGAAAAAGTTTACCAAGTATGGTTGGTCGAGGATAAAAACCCATCAACTGTATACTTGGTCGACGAGGATAAACTATCGACCATGGTTGGTCGGACACATTTTATGAAAAAGTTTACCAAGCATGGTTGGTCGAGGATAAAAACCCATCAACTGTAGTTGGTTGACAAACACAATTTAACAACCTTGGTTGGTTGGAAACATTTTAAACATTTTATACTCATTACTTTATTATTAAGTGATTGAGCAGCATTGATATTTGTAAGTTTGATTACTAAGTTGGTTGATGAACAGCACCATATTGTTATCTTTTTAACAGATACATATGCACAAATGTAAAAATGTTTGATAAACACAAGACAATCACAATACAAATTTGCAAACAGAAAATGAAATTCTTTCATTAAGGTCAAAATATATTACAAGCTACATATATGTGCTAATTATTACATTGAAAAACCTATTCTATTGGTTTCTTTCCTTTAGCTTTTGAAACAGGTTCCTCGCCGGCAGGAGGATCCTCCAGGCAAAGAGGAGAATTGATGAAATTAATATCTCTGAGCATTCTGACGTTCATCACAGAAGGTGTATCCAAGAGATGCTCAGGACGAGATAATTCAGTCTGAGAATGAAGACTATAGTCGCCAAGATATTTTGAAATTAAACTCCGAGGAATGGAACGAGCTGGGATCCATTCCATGTCCAATTTGAAAGGTGGCACAGGCAAGTCTAGTAACCCTGGAGCATGATAATCCCATAAAACATGCCCTTGCTCCAATTTTAGTACACCTAGGGCGTTCAACCACCCCTACTTATAACCTTCATTATTGGCATGTTCAATACGAGCATCTAAATGAACAAGGGCTTCATTGTATCCTGCCATCCAAAATTCCCTGGGCTGTTTATGGAATTGGAAGGTTAATCTATCCAATTGTTCGTGAAGGTTCCTGGCAAAAACATCTTTATCATTCAAAGCAGACTTCGTTGCAGTAAGTTGATCTTCCAAAGATAGATTTCTCTTGGACATTTCAGATAAAGCCCGATCTTTGGCGTTCAATTGGTATGCTTGAGTTTCCAATGTTGACAGAGTACGAGATTCTTCAACATTGCGGCTGAGAACTCTTGATCGACTCCGAGCAGGTGGAGAATTTTGCTCCTCGACAATATTTTGAACAGCTCTTCCTCGCCCCGAGAACCTCTTCCTCGTCCCCGAGCAGTAACAGGAGTACCAGATCTTCTCAGAGTATCCAATTCTTGCCTTAATTTGGCGTTCTCAACCTCTAAGAACGAGAAACCTTCATCGGTAACCTGTACTAAAGCAGTGGAAGATGACGTTGCAGATTCATACTGTGCCAACTTTTTTTGCAGATTATTGTTCTCTTGTTCCAGCAACTCAGCAATCTACCTGCAAGCCTCAACTTCACCTTTTAGAGTTCTCTCCCTAACATCGTATCCAGCAAGGATCTTTTTATGGCCTGTTTCAGAAGAAAGCTGTTGATATCTATTTTCATATTCCTTGTGCAGCAAAGCAGTTGATTCATTGTGCTGATGTTGTAGATCCTCTAAGGTACAATGAAGTTCCTCGATCAATTCATAGTAGGCCACACTGTTGGCCACAGCTCGGTCGAGTAAATCCTTCAAGTACCGATAAGCCTCAATTGCTTGTTCTGAGGCATCATGGCCAAGGATGTCAGCAATTTCTGATACACTCAAATTTGTATGACCAGCTTTATAATACTCATGACATTACTGCATCAGCTTTGTATCATGTGCAGATATTAGTTCCATTCTAGCCACAAACTAAGGATGAGAAGAAGACAACAATCAACAAAAACAAATCATCAACAACAAAGATGAACAAAGATGTATTTTATTAGATCATAAAAGGATTACATTGTTTGATTACAAATAATGAAAGATAGAAATGATACCGAACAACTTCACACATTTTCCTTGTCTCCCAAGACTTTCTCAGGAGGCTGGGACGAGGAGCTTGGTTGCTCGGTGGTAACAGCAGCCTGATCAGCAGGAGTCGAAATTTTCTCAAGAGGAGGAGGCATGGAAGAAATGTCCTCGTTGGCAGAAGGAAGAGAGGAAGGGACTTGATCACCTATGGCCATGGAAGATTCGTCAGAGATAGGCTCATCTTCTTCTTCTTCTACAATTGGTGGGGGAGGACCAGGGAGGTGTAGCTGGAATAGCCCAGAGTCTTCTTTGATCTTCAATTCCTACAGGGCAGCTACCCAGCCATCTCGGAAGTATTTCAACTTCCCGTATTGTACTTGGGACGTCATCGCAGCAATCCCCTTGTCCCAGCCAGCGCTGAAGGATTTTTTGACTGCGAACTTTCTTTTCAGTTTCTCCGAGGAGAGCTTCACATCCAATTCTTCCTTCTGGCCCTTGATATCTTGCAGGGCGGACAATTCTTCCTCTGCCTTTTTCAGCTTATCTTCAAGCGTTCCAAAGTTTTTGAGCTTGTCGTCATATTTCTAATGCTCGACCTCTAAACTTTTTACCTTATCCTCCAAACTCTTGGAGGTCTCAGCCAACTTCACCTTCTCGGCCTCAACTATAGATAACTTTTTCTCCCATTCAGCTTTGTCCTCGTTATACTGCTGACGAGAATCCTTCAAAGATTGGGTTAAACCCAGCAGAGCATCCTCTACACCTGACGAGGAGCAGGAAGCTTTAATAGCTTCGTCTTTCTTCACAATGTTATTAAAACAATTCACCAGCTAAACAAAGGAAAAAGTGACAGGTCAGTGCAAAAATACAAGTATTCAAAGACAGAAAGGAAATTCAGAATGTGAGAAATTTATCGAAGCAAGGTGACGAGTAGCTAGGGATGTCAGCATATCCCTAGAAATATTTTCATCAATTCCTTGGACCTCGGGTATGATCCAAGTTTTTACCGAGCTCATTGCAGAGCTCGGAGGAATGATGGTTGGAACACCAACAACACCAGATGGTGGAGAAGAGACAGTTTCAGCCAAATTGACTGAGGATGATTTCCTCAATCTCCTCAAAGGGATTTCGGCAGTTTCAACCAAGGAAGAGCTCTTGGTCGGAGAGATAGCAGTCATCTCGACAGGAGCAACCTTCTTGCTCGGAGCCGCTGGGGGCTTCTCGGCAGCTTTGGAAGGTGCAACATCCACCTTCTTAGTCCCTTCTGGAACATCAATTTTGCTTTTCTTGGCTTCAGCAGCAGAAGTAGTGTCATCAAATAGAGCAGGGGGAGCTCTTTTCCTGCCCATTCTTTGACTTAAAGGGATGTGAGAATCTGAGGAAGAATCCTCTGGAGTTGAAGCTGGCTCAACAGGACGAGCAGTATAAGAAGTCGTATAACTCCTATACTGCAACAAATATGATGCAGACCTGATGTGCTCATCTGCAACGTTCTTAGGCAAACCCCAGATAAGTTTCAGATGCTTAATATTAACCTCTGATTCTTTTGGAGTTTTTCTTTTGCTATCAACTGCAAATAAATACATAATGAGATATCAGTCATACATTTTGTCAAACATGATAAAAGCATAATTTCATAAGTAAAGGAAAATGAGAATAAACCTATCCCATTGCCATATGGGGGGCATTTGGGACCTTCATACACTCTGTCTCCGACTAAAGGAGCATGTTGCCAATTTTTGAAAACTAACCCATGTTCAAAATAATCTCTATTTGCATCAGGGAGGTTAACTACAAGAGCCCTATTTAAAAACCTAGTTTTTAAGTAGTAAACATTATCTAAAATAGCCCATCTATAGAAAAACATAATTTCAGGAATCCCTATACGAGTTCCATGAGTTAGATTTAATTTATACACCCCATTAATTATTCTCCATGAATTGGGGGCTATTTTTGCAGGAACAACGTCAAAGTATTGACAGAACTCTAAGCATAAGGGATTTGGCGGAAAAGAAAATCCACATTCAGCAATGAATAGACTGGGGAACCAATGTCCCTCAGCCAATCGAAAATAATCTAAAGGCTCAGAAAGAACCTCCAGAGTTACCCAGGAAGGAATGGAAAAATCGGAACGAAATTTCTCAACAGACTCCACAATATAAACCATACAGAATAAAAGAAATACAGAAGAAAGGAAGAAGATCTTACAGGAAGAAAGGAGGTCTGTTGACAACGAACGAAAACAAGGATGAACGCACAAGAGAAAGAAAGACTGGAGAACTCGAAAAGCTTGAATGCAGAAAATTGGAAAAGGTAGACGACGGTATGGTTACCTAAGAAGTTTAAATACTTTACCTTGGGAAGCTGCGAAGGAAATGATTACAAAAAGAAACTATCGAACTTCCGGCGGCTAAAAGGACAAAAAAGAGCACAAAGATCGAAGCGCTCGTAAAAATTCGAAAAAAGGCGGATTCTGTGAATTTGGAAATAAATTCAAATACGATGCTCCTAAAATCCAGGAAGGTCATTTAATATTGCCATATACCGAGAAAGAATGTTCCATACTCCTCAAAGTTCTAAATATGAAACATTGGGGGCTTCTGTTGATACCAAAATTAATATGCTGATGTGGGCGAATAATACGAAGACATTTGTCAAATCTACGTGGCACAATAACAACGAGGAAGTTCATTTCCCCCACCAACTCATGTTCTCTCCGAGCAACGAGGATACACCGAGGAGCTTCAGCACTCCGAGGTAATCTAGCACTCCGAGGTACTCTAGCGCTCCGAGGAATTAAGGCGGTCCGAGCTGCATCTCGGCCGTAGCATAAACTGCCAGATAATCAACAGTTCAATTACTCATTGAATGTTTATCATCTTGACGCACACGCTGCATTAAATGTATTACCATTTCATATGTATATCATTTAATGTATCAACCTTTTCATATACAGCCTAAGGGCTATAAATACCTTGTATCACCCTCATTCAAGAGGGGCGGAATTTCTTGAGAGAACTTGTAATCAAGAATTCCACAACACTCAGCAATAACATAACAGTGGACGTAGGCCATTCTTATAAGGCTGAACCACTTTAAAAATCTTTGTCTCATTTTATTTATCTGTGATTGAATAATTAGAGCGATCTAGTTTTTTACATCAACAGTCATATATAAATATGTATTCACATCCACATTATTAAATTAGGTACTCTCACGACCCAAAATTATCATTATCCGTTATTACACGTTTTACTCAATTATATCGTATAAAGGCCCCATTCTTCTTTATTCTCGTAATTAATTTATTCTAAACTCACTTCTTGTCACTCGAAGTGTTTTCTTTATCTAAGTACAATTTCAGTAGGTCCTCTCTCTCGCCTTCTAATCCAACTTATTAGATGTTTCGATTATTTAATCAGCACACGTATGATTTCTTAAGTTCGAAAGTCTCCCCGTTTACCCTTTATTTCCCTTCACATTAAAGTTCCACTTCATGAGATTTCTCTTGACCCTACTGGTCCTCTTTATGTTCCATTATATCCTAGCAACCCAAATCAAGGTTTACTACGCATAAAATCGGATTAAGCTAACGTGAGCAAAAATGCAGTTTTCCCAGGAAGGTCGATCGATCGATGAAAGGGGGTAGATCGATCGAACCTTCGATCGATCGATGCTTTGGGCTCGATCGATCGATCAAGCAGTTATGGCGAAACTGCAGAAAAACCCAGCTACGGAATTATTACTCCAATCTCCTCCAAACCATCATATTACAGTCCCAAACTCCCAACAATTCATACTACAAGTATTGTATACCCATTTAAACAATATCCTACGTAACACATGCGAATTTTCATCATCTATAACAAGGGAAAAGGGTCAAAATCTTTATAACTCTCAAGAACCCTAATTTTTCTTTAACTTCATTTCTTTAATTCTTTTTCCAGATTTTCTACCACTAATACCATGGAAATTCATGGCTTAACCTCTACATGTGAAATGGATTTCCAGAAATATGATCTCTATCACTGTAATATGCAAATTTGTATCTCCAATTAACATTTTTCTTCAAGAACACTAGTTCTAATCGACCTAAGACTAATATAAAAGAATGCATTAACTTGATAAAAGCAAGATAGATACTTGCCTGGAAATTTAGTCTCTGATTTGTGGACGAATTTGGTGTGGTTGCGTTCCCCGACGCGCGATCTACGCGTTGGTGGTGACGGCGGTGCAATCGGAGGTGTTCTTGGCCTAGAACTCCTTGGAGAGCTTCTCCTCTTACTCTCCAATGGTCGTCATTAGTTTTAGGTTGTGTTAACCCTAAAATATGACACTTTACATCTGATATAACCCTTGCAAATTCGTGGGTTTAATTAGCCACAATTACGAAATGTCCAAAACGCCCTCCCGGGGTACCAATTAGGCCTAAAAATGCCCCGAGACCCAAACTAAACCCCCGAGTACACTTTTCTGACTATCTCGACCCTTCTGGACACTTTGGCGCACTCAAAACGACCATACGAGCAACTTATAATTTATTCACTTTTATTAATCAACATTTAGTCCCGATACGACACAGGCGCGTCCCGACTTAAATTTCCATAATTTTCATTTTATTCACACGTGACAATATTATAAAAATAAATCTCATATATTACTATACTCATCCAGTAACATTCAACAAATAACAATTTCCAATAATTACTAACTCTCGTCACACTAGTAAATATTTAAAACAACATTCCGGATTAAAATTAAATTAATTATCTCAAATAAATTTAATTAGTCCCTAAATTTAAAAGCCATAAAAATACAGGGTATTACAAGTTTCGAGTACCTTTTAAACCCTCACTCTCGATATTGTTGTTGCGAGAGCATATTCAAGGCATGAAAAGTGGAGAAAGTTTTCCCCAACATATCTGCATTCTCTACCCTTTCCCCATATAGTTTTAACTTGGAGGTAATTTTGAACATAATAGAAATTTTATTCAGACACAGTCTTGAAATCTTAAATATCAAGTTGAGCCATTCACGGTGTGCACATGGAAGTACAACCGACTTTTGGTGGTCATAACACTCTTCTAGGGAATTTTAAAAATTTAGAGGATCTTTCACAGTTAGGTACTCACTTTTTAAATCATTGTGTATGTGATGCCTAAGGAATATAAAAAATTTAGCTTTATCATGTCGGGACATGGTATTTTCAAGTGTTGTTGCATCACCAAGGTTCCGAGCTTGGAGGAGTTTAGCATTTTGAGACCAATTAAGATAATTCAGCCCAGAAAGTTCAAGTGCTTTAATTTTGAGTTTAAAGATATTTGGCATTTTTATATTGTTCAATAAATAAATCTATATACTATTCTAAAACGCTTTACAAGACATTAAAATTGCTAAAGTACAAGGCTATCCACATGGAATAAGATGAATTTTCCATATTCAGTCACTTGAGACATGCATCTCTACCGTCACTCTTTCCACCTAATTTATGGACTGTTAATATTCTATCTCCTAATTTGTTGTTGCATGCCCTTTATTCTCCCAACCCCTTCTCCTTCCTGAAATGGTTTCTATCTCTTTATTGGGTACCTATAAATTAATGGGACATGCCCACAAATAGAAGCCACGTGAGAATGGGGATCTTCATCTATACGAAGATTTCACGAAACCAACCTATGAAGGGTTCAAATATTGAACAGTTTTTTAGGTAATTTGGGTTTTATAAAAGTTTATATTTTGAGATTATATTGATTGTGGAGTTGGGTTTTTGTTGTTCATTGTTGATAATGCCCACCAATTATTTGATCAGAGTTGTGAATGGAAAGAAAAATAGAGAGTGGCAAGGGAAGATCACTTCATATATTTAATACTTTTAGTAATAATTCCCGACGTGATGTCTTTGAATGATTTACTTTAGTAGGTTAGTGGTATTGTTAAAGTATATATGATATCGTGATCGATTGTATTTCGTGCTTTCTTCACCTATATACCATTTTTCAAACAAGCTTCCTTGGTTTGAAATGACAAAAAGAGATTTGCGAGTTGGTTGTCTGCTAATGATAATGGTTTTTTTCTCTTTGATGGTTCACATATTAGCGGCTCATCAATGTGGCCAATCTTCTCCTATGTGCAATTGTTCTTCTATGGATTGTGCCCAGGATTATCATTTGGGAGGATTAGCATCAAGAAATTTTGAGAACTCAGAGGAGGTCCAGTCTAAGAATGACAATTCACAAGATAACAATAATTTTTATTGAAAACATGGAGATGTTCCAAGCCCCAGTGTTGATCAGTAAAGTCAATATAATATATTTTTTAACCATTTTCTTCATTTATTTTCCTTTCAGGAGTTATATTTTCCACCTCATCATCTTCTTATAATATTGAAAATTTCAAAAACTTGCATTATATGTATATTGAGACACTTGGAATGGGTAAACTACAAAATCAGATTTTATTTCAAACTATTAGCCCAAATCATGTGTAGATCTCTTTACTCTGTAACAAAAAAAAGATCTTTTTATTGTGACCTGCAACAAAGTCATATGGATATCATGTATACTACACAAAATAATAATTTTTATTTTATTTGAACTGAAAGTGAATGTGACATTCATTTTAATAAGAAAATGGAATTCATATCTGTAGTGTTATTATTATTTATTTATGTATGTATTATGTTTTGGGGTGGGTAGGGGCAGGGGTGTATAACGTGTTCATTTGTGCTCTTAGAATTTATTTATCAAAGCGTGTCAACCAATATATAACCAGGTAGTTACATCAGACTCATCTTTGCCATATAGCCCTCCTGATTTAAACGAGAATCTTATCAAGATATTTGGGATGCTTATTAATATATAGAGAGGTGAATTTCTTAGGTAAATCCACTTTTGTTTCTCCAGCCTTACTTGTTTATGTATTTTCTCTTTTACGAATATGTGCCGACATTATGTAATTTTTTTGTGATAGCATTGGGTGATGATCGAAGGTCTTTTAGCTACTCTAAAAATAATTCGGTTATGGAAAAATTGTCATTCAAAATTAAAAGCGTGGAGCAGGTCAAACACTTACCAACAATTGGAAAATTAATGCCGGATCATGTAATGTTCAACATTAGTTACCTTGATATAATAGACAGATTGATTATCTAAATCTCCTTTACATTAGAAGTAAAGAGAGGAAACTCAATCTAATATTTTTTTAATCCTTTGTATAAGAGATTTGATCTGATTTTTAAATAATTCTACTGTTACACAATTTGAAAAATATTAATTTAGAGGTGATTTTTTTTCCTTTTATATACCTTGATAACAGATGTCAGTGTTCTTTGAATATAGATTCGGGAGATAGTGACTACTGGGATGCTATCCAAGTTGGATCACTTTGAGGAACATGGGGATAGGGGTGAAGGGTGAGCATGTATTTCACTTGTATTTATTTTTATATACATTTATACATATATAATTTTTCACTGTAGCATAGAAAAGAGTGGATCCATTAAATGGGAGCCAATTTTTATTGCGGCTATTTAAAAAAAATAGGCTTATGACTTTTGATAGGAGATGTAGGTGGAGTTTTGGTTTCTGTATCACACCTTCTATTTTTTAATAATGAAAAAGTTGGCGATGATCAATTGAGGTTCCTGCGATTGCTTTAAGGTTGTCGTTGATCTTAAATTGAGCATGAGGAAGAGTGAACTTATCTCAATACGTTATATTTAATCTTTACTGCCATGGGGACTTACCTGACACCATTGGATGCTTACTAGGACATCTTTTATCTATGTATCTGAAATTACCAGTTGGTGCAAGATTCAAGTTTAAGGCCATTTGTGACACCATTTGGGAGAAATGGTTGGTAGTGTTGGCTAGGTGGAAGACAACGTGGGAGCTAACCCTTCTTAAGAATACACTTTTTATTTTATTAACATATTACCTTTCCATCTCGCTTCTTCCATTTTCTATTAATAATAGGCTTGATAGATATATGAGGGCTTTGTCATGAATTTATGTTATCGATTTAGTAATGGATGCTAACGAGTTATATTTTTTCTTTATGAGTACAAATACAATATATGTTTTTAAACTTCGTGTCAATTTCAGTTTCTAATCTATAACATGCTTAATTTCTTTTCACGATTTTGTCTATGTGTAAAAATTCGGGATGTATTATGTGAGTTGTCTAGCACACTAGATATACACGTGTATAAATTTTATATATAGTAGTCGCCCGCACATCGTGCGGGTTGCAAACTAGTATACTTCTAAAATGCTATACAATCCTTAAATGTCCTTCTTTGATTAGAGTGTCCACATCGACACTACGTAAAACATGATTTTCGATTCTCAAAGAGTCCCCACGGCTCTCTCCATTTCAGAGAAATGAAACGATCCTCAACTCTCTCCCCCCCCCCCCCCTTAATATCTCAGCCTTAAAAAGGTTATTCCTCTCCCGATTTTCACTCGATTTCCATCCCTCTTCATCACAACCAACAATAATCTCACCGTTTTCTCAAAATGGCTTCTGCAAAACTATTATCGACTGCCGCAGGCACGCTCCAGAGGAGACACAGGAAGATGTTGTTGTCGGGAAGGGTTCACGAGGTAATAAGACACCATGGGAATGCCCCGACAGGGTTATGCTGAATATATTATTTACCAGCATGGATGAATTGTTGTTGCGGATTAAATTGGGTTTGTAAAGTTTGTTGTTGGTGGAATTGAGGATAGTGTTGCGGATCAAATTAGGTTTGTCATTATAATTTGTTCAATTTTTCTCATATTTAACTAACTCTACAATTTTTTTCTGGTAAGAAATATTTGTTCGTTTCTTACTTTAATAATGCGCCGCTCTCTAATTTTTTTTTTGACTCTGTGAGTGTGTGTGTGTGATTTTGTATGTGTCTGGTCTGGTTTAAATTTCCTAGATGATGTTTGTCAGCAATTGAAAGTTGGATTTACACACTACCAGATGGAGATTCTACAACTCTACAGTAGGTGACAAATTGTCTACCAAAAGAAACGCGCATTAAGCGCATGATAGCAAACGATGGGGTTCTTGTGGGCTTTGCACTCGCTTATTTTTGGGTCGGATCGGGTTGCAATTTCTTACCGCTGGTTGGGTTTGAGTGGTGTTTGGGAAGTTAGGCTACTTGAAATCATGTAAATGAATTGAAATTTTCAAACTTGATCCATGTATTTGAATGGACATTATCAAGGTATTCTCTCTCCCTTCATCCATTATCAGGTTTGAATTTTTTTTAAACACATTTATCAGGATTAGAGTCTCGGGCGGTTTTATTGTTAATTTGTAGATTTAGTCACCAATCATTGAAAAGGGGTGTGGGTATCTCTTCATCTCATATAAAAATAGATATCGTGTTAAAAAAAAATTGATTTGTTTTTATTGATGGAGCTTTCTTTATTGTGTTCTTTAGAGTCACATGGACGTGGGTTTATAATTTGGATGTCTTATTAGAGAAAAGTTGGATTGTCGCATCGATGTGAGTTAATAGTTTCAATCATTCTCTGATGATTGACGAAATACAAAATTAAAGATATAGAAATTAAACTTTATCAACGTGCTCATTATTTATTCATGATAAAAAGGCATATCTTTATATTTATATATTATAAATTTTTCTACATTAATCTGTGAATAAAAAATAATTTTTATTTTTAAAATTTTCTTTTTTTAAATGAAAAAAATCGTTTTAACTATTTTATAAAAAAAAGTTATTTTTTTAACAAAAATAAAAACTGTTGACAATGGAAATAAATTGTTTTACACTATTAAAAAATGTTTTTAGCTGATCAAAAACTATTTTTTTTAATAATAAATTTATTTTAAAGGTTTTTTAGGATTAACTACCAAAAAGTCTTTCAAATATTTTTTAATACACATTTTCTTCAAGCCTTTTTTGTTTTGTTACAAAAAGTCCCTCAAACACCCATTTGACAAATATTTTCTTATTTTTAAAGGTCCGCGCTAGCGGCACACATTAAGTGTTTTTATGTGGTGAGGGACTTTTTGGAACAAAATAAATAGTTTTGGATTAAACATGTATTAAAATATTTAAGGGACAATTTAGCATATGCTCCTTTATTTTTATACATAATATTAATGGTTTTAATGGGTTTTTAACTTTTGAACAAAGAATAAATGTTTTAAAATAACTGTTTTTATCGTTTTTAATTATTTTATGAAATTAAGAAACTGTTTTAAAATTAACAAAACGTTTTAACCTTTTAATATAAAGAAAATCAATTAATATTAAAGTTGATTTACCTTTCCTTCGTAATAAATTACGTACAATATATCGTATATATAAAAATAGTTTTTTAATTTTTAAAAACAGTTCTTTTTATTTTAAAAAAAAATTTAAAGAAAAAGTATTTTTTTTAATAAAAATAAAAACTTTGCAATATTTTTCCCGTGTTGGCAATTTCACAAATGTTTTTCATACACTAATGTATAACTCGCGCATCGCGCGGGTTTCCAACTAGTTACAATCAAAAATACATAATGGATAATAAAGAACACTAGTAGCTCAATATTAATTGAAATATAATATGTGCAATTAGGACTTTAACTTCAAGTTCGTGCTACTTATTTGTAGGAACTTCAGGTCAACACATTAAATAATTGAATTTCGAGTCAGTTTTATTAAGTATAAGGACTTTAAAGTCCCTACCCCATTGTGTCAAAATTTCAGGTTTGATCAGAGTTCTAAAAAAAATTACTTGAAAATTCAGGTCCAAATTATAAATTATTTGAGGGCATTTAATGTCCTTACTCTATGATACAAATAATCAAAACTTCGGGTTTTTATTAAGGATATATATTATTTCGAATTTTAGGTTCATAATTTAAATAGCAATTCAAGTCCCAAATTTAAAAGGGCAATTGAGAACTTCAGGTCCAATTATAAATATCATGAAGAACTTCAAGTCCATATAATAATTAGGGAACTTCAAGTCCCCAAATTATAATAGTAATTGAGAACTTTAAGTCATAATTTTTAAGTAGCAGTTGAGAACTTTAGGCTCCAAAATTTTATATTATAATTGAGAACTTCAGGCTCCAATTTTTAAATAGTAGTTGGAAACTTCAGTCCCTCGAACGTTTTTAATAAACGTTTAGTCTTAGTTTTTTTATTTTACACTAAAAAGTCATTCACCATGCCAAAAAGGTTTTATCATGTCGATGGCACGAACCTTTAAAGATAAGAGAATAAAGAACTTTTTGGTACAAAATAAAAGGTTTGAACTAAGTGTGTGTGGTGACAATTAAACTCAACACAAAATAACAAGCAAAAAATATCACCAGAATAAAATAAAGAACTTGAAAGAATGGCAATCACACACAACATAAGATTTACGTGGTTCGGCAAGAAGACCTATATCCATGGTGGTGCTCTCAATATTTTATTTCTCTTTACTACAGGGAGTATTTACAAATTGCATGCCCTTTGCCCCGGGCTAGGGTTTGATATATACATGTTATTTCGGAGAGTGGAGGTGTGGGACTCCTCCACGTTAGCCCATAATCCCTAAAGTATCTCTGAAGAGAGATTTTAGGAACTGACTGGGTCACAACGGAATTGGTTAATCCGCGAGGCCTCTAGACTTTGGGCCGTGTTTAATTGGGCTACTCGTCTGGGCCAAAGTGATAAATCGAGGTACCTACAATTGCCCCTAAAAATTTTGGGTCACAATTTGGGCTCAATAATTTTAAATGATTTTCCTTAATGGCATTTTTGTGAATCGTGCAACACTTTAGGATTGAAGTGCCCTTCCCGAATTGATTTAGGCGACAGATTGCCTCGTTGCCAATGCGTTATGATTTAAAAGGTTTAAATCATCTTGGAGTGGTCATTCCCCGAACGTCGCTTCAGACTTCTTCGTATTCTCTAAATTTCTCCAAGCTTTCACTTTAGCTTTCTTACTCCAAGGTCTCGTCTTCCATCTTTAAGCTTCGTTCTTATCTGTTCATCGTCCTTGCTTGTAATTTTGCATCGTCTCAAGCTGACTCTTACTTCGTAAGTTCTTCTCACTTCTTTTTTTTTCTTTTTCTGTTGGAATTTCTTCATATTCGATACTAGGGTTTCTCTTTTCTGATGACGAAGATAGGCAATAGGTCGATAACTGAGTTTAAGAAATTCTACAATATTCTAAATTGGGTGGATATTGAATGTGCCCCTGTTCCTCGTAATGTCAGAGATATTGAGGACGGTCACTGGACACATGTTCTTCTGTTATCCCAGGGGGGTCTTACTTTTCCCCCAAATCATTTATTCTTGCACCTTTTTAGCTACTTCAATATAGTTCCTGCACAATGATCGCCAAATGTTTAGAAAATTATCAATGGTGTGCATAAAATTAATCAGCTCTATGGCACCAATCTAGGGCTTGCTGAAATCTACTTCTGCTATTCTTTCTCTCGAACAAGCTCTGGTATTCTTTACCTCAAGGCCAGGAGTCTTGATAGGGTATCAGTAGTGAACCAACCTGATTCCCACAAGGACTACATGCATGTGGGGTTTATTGCCAGAAATTGGTAGTTCCCTGCCCATACTGAAGGGAGGTCTGGGAGATTCATGATTCCTTTTTATGGGGAGGAATATATAAGTTGGCATAGCTCTTATTCTGCTTATTGATCCTCTGTTAATGTATGGTTTTTCTCATATCTTTCTCTCTTTCTCTTTTCAGCGAAGACAAAGAACTCAGAGCTTGCTCTTAGCGAGATCCGAGTTGTCGAGCTGGTTAAGGCCTGAAAAATTAGGGAACTTTTGGCTGACGGTGAGCATCCTCAATCAACTGCATTTCTTCTGGAATATAAGAACATTGGGTCTAGCTTTATTACACGACCCGTGGATAGCATTCCTCAGCTAGAGATCATAGAAGAGGTTGATGCCGACCCAATCCAATTAGACGAGGAGGAAAGCAGCTCTAGTGAGGAGAGAAAGGGGGCTAAAAGGGGCGGCGCTGAAGGTGACTATAGTGAGGAGAGCTCAAGTAGCAAAGGGTACTCTAGCTCGAAGGAGGGTTCAAAGGCTCAGGATTCTTTGGGTGAATCAAGTAGCTCCACCGAGGAAGATATGACTCCTCTTAGGAAGAATTTAATTACAGATGATGATGAAGACAACGTGTTTCTTTTGCACCGATCGAAGAAGCAAAAATCAGGGAGTGAGGATGTTGCAACTGGTTCCCAGTCTGTTGCTCATGAGCAAGAGAGGAAGAAAAAGGAGGCGCATGTGAGAGGAAGAAAGAGGAAGAAAGAAGAAGAGAGGAATACGATGGAGGAGAGAAAGAGGGTTGAGAAGGATAAAAAGGAGAGAGAAGAAGAAAAGAGGAGGGAAGAGGTGAGGATGAAGGTAGGGAAGTCTCTGGTGCCCGTATTTTCTCTTCCCGAAGGGGCTTCTGTTGCCCTTTCCCCTTAACTGGCTCCAGCAGTGCTCGAGAGAGCAGTTTTGACAGCTGATCTCCAGAGGGTGATGGGGGCCGACCAGTTAGCTCTGAAGGCAAGTCAGAGGCTAGCCTTGGTAAGTTTGCTTTTACTTCTCCGTTATTACAATATTCTTTCAATACTTCCTTTGCTAAAATTTCCCTTTTCTTTACAGTTTGTGATCGATTTCACTGTCCTCTACAGCAGTCGTGATGAGCTGGTGAGGAGAAACGCTGACCTCGATAAGAAGAATGTTGAGCTAGAGGCTAGTCTAAAGGCTGTCAATACTGCTCAGAAGTCTTCCAATCTCTCCTTGACTGAAGCCAATCAAGCGAAGGATATGGCGACCAAGGAGCTTCAGGAGCTGAGGTAGTCCTATGATTTAGTATGCTCAAGCAAGCTGGTTATGGTGGTGGAGAACAAGTTGCTCGCGAAGAAGATGGAATCTGAGGCTGCCACCCTTAAGGAGAGATCGTACAATGCTGGATGGGTTGCTGCGTATGAGGATGCTAATGCTCAGATTGGCTACATAGTCATCTCAACTTCAATAAGGGTTGGAACAAGGCTCTTCTGGCGACCGAGGTGCATATTGACTCTCCACTCTTTGACGAGCACGATCTTGGCCCTAAGCCTATTATAGATGATGCGCCTTCTCCTGTCGTTCCGACCATTGCTGCTGATGCTCCCCTTAATCAGGGGGTGGCGATTTCTCCGTCTAGAGGAGGCGCGCCTGAAGCTGCTGCTGTAGATAAGGGAAAATAACCAGCGACCTCAGAGCAGACTGAGGTTGTAAGCTAATCTTCTTTAGGGAGCTCTTTGTATTTTTTATTGTTCTTTCCTTTTGATGATGCACTTTGAACCTTTCCTTAATGAAATAAAATTTGGTTCCCTTTAGCGTACTGATTTATTTATTCTTCAATGCTTATATGGTTTGTAGCTGATTGATGTCGATGAGTATATACATGCTACTTCTCAACTAGGAAGGATTCTTGGTCCTAATGCGAGCAATCAAGTTCGCTAAACCTTTGTAAGGATTTGCAAGTCTCTTAGGTTGAGGAATCAGAGCTTTAAGGACCAGTCGGAGCTTATTTCCAAACTGAAAGATAGACTTCAGGAGATGGAAGAGGTTGGTGCTTCCATTCAAGAGGAAGTGAATGCTCTAAGGGCTAAACTTTTGGATGCCTTTGAGATTAATCAAGTTGGAGAAGTACTTCAGCAAGAGAATGACGCTCTGAGGAGAGAGGTTTCGCGACTTAGAGAGAATGCGCCAAGCATTGCCCCCAAGTTTTGTGGGGCTCCTCCTCATCGACTAGGTCGAGAGCTGGTACTGACAGTAGTGGCTTAGCTAGGGAGATTTACAAGATTCGGGGTGATGTTCACAGGGCGTGTGTGATAGATGTCGGCCTCCAAAGAGATGTTACCTTACTGAGGCACCTCTTCAAGAAAGGTCCTCGACAGGTGTGGGATGATGGTTATGATCAGGGTTGGATCGATGCACCGACGAAGTTGAAGGAGGTCGAGGAGTTATTCTTCGTTAGAGGATGGCTAAGTGATCTTAGGGAGTTGCAGGTCCCTAGGAACTCGGTTCTCTGGTATCTCCATGAGATCTCCCCCTCAACTCCTCTACCGAACCCATTCGGGAGGGATGATCAGTGGGTATCTATAGATGATATCCCAAGGCAGCTGTTGGATCCAGATTTAAATAAAGTTGAAGAGGAATTAACCCCTCACCCAGATGATGGTCGAAGAGCGTAAGTAGCTGACTATCTTTCTCGGAGGTCCAATCCTCATTAGGACTTATTTAATTCATTATATATAACTTTTGGTACATGTAGTGAAGTAATAAAATAATTATGTTTTGGGAGATTTGCCGACTAAACATGTGTTGTGTATTTTTCACTTCATTAATTTGTTGTTCGATTATCTTGTGCTCTTCTTAGCCGACTAAATTTAATACAGGCAGAGTTGTCTTGTTGAGTGAGTATCCCCCCAGTCTAGTATGCTTATAAGATACCATTCTTCCTCACATTACCTTTTAGGTTGTGTCGTCACACTTCCTTAGGCCTAAGTGTGGAAATGGAGAGGACACACCTAGTGTTGGATGTTCTATCCAAGCTCGTTTTTCGAGCCAAACATTATTTGATGACCAACCTGGGTTGGTCGAGCCTGTAGGGCTTCATGTATTGCCAGGGGCAATGCTATGAGGTTATTCGTGTTTGAACGAAAACCTGAGGAAGGTAATACCCTGCTTTTATATGTTGAGAGTGGAGCCTGTAACTTGGAAAAGGTGCATGAATTAAAAAGTATTTGAGATAAAATCAAAACTTTATAGAATTCTACTGCCAAACAATCTTTTATTAATCGAAAATGAATTGCAAATTTCAACATTGTGATAAAAGATCAACACAGAAAACTAGAAGTAGAATCTTTTTAAATTGGTTGCGTTCCAAGCTCAAAGTATCTCCCTGCCCTCCAGCATTTCCAAGTGATAGGTTCCTTGTAGATTGCCCCTTATCACCTTGAATGGTCCCTCCCAGTTTGGTCCTAGCTTGCCATCCGATGGTTTTACAGCGCTGCCAAGAATTTTTCTTAGGACGTAGTCCCCAACTTGGAATGCTCTCGAATCGACCTTCTTATTGTAGTGCTTTGCTAGCTGTTGCTGATAGCCTGCTAGTTTCACTAGAGCCAGCTCTCTTCGTTCCTCAGCTAGGTCAAGTTCAGCGAGCAATGCTGCATTGTTCTGGCCTTAGTCGACCAGGGTGGACCTTATAGTGGGGAGGTCGTCTTCCAAGGGAATAATTGCCTCAATACCATATGTCAGTGCGAATGGGGTTTCCCCGGTTGCTTGTGACGTAGGCCCATAGGATGTGTGTCACCTCGCTCACCCATGCCCCTTTGGCTCGCTCCAATCGTTTCCTTAATCCATCAATCACAATTTTTTTGGAAGTTTTAGCTTGTCCATTGCTCTAAGGGTATGCCACCGATCAGAAATGGTGCCTGATCCCATGGTCATTACAAAAACCCTAGAAGAGGCCACTTTTGAACTGGGTTTCGTTGTCAGTGATGATGGTCCTGGGGATCCCGAAGCGGGTGATAATGTTCTTCAATATGAACCTCATCATATCCGCGTCTCTGATGTTTGCTAGCGGCTATGCCTCTATCCTTTTGGTAAAGTAGTCTGTCGCGATCAATAAATACTTGCGATTACTGACAGCGGTAGGAAGAGGGCCTACGATATCCATCCCCCGTTGGGCAAAAGGATATGGGCTAGTAAGTGACTTTAGGTCGCTGGCTAGTTCGTGAACCATAGGAGCGTGGAGTTGACATTTTTCGCACTTGCGAGAATATATCCCAGAATTATTCTGTATGTACGTCCACCAGTAGCTTTCCTTCATTGCTCGAAAAGCCAGTGACCTGCCCCCAATATGACTCCCATAGATTCCCTCATAGAGCTCGTGCAGAACGTTCTCAAAGTCCTTCGGGTGAATGCATTGGAGGTAAGGAGTGGTGAAAGATCTCTTATACAGTTTTCCCATAGGAGATAAGTGAAAGTGAGTAGCTTTGACTCTTATCTGATGAGCGACCTTCTTATCGTCTGGTAGGGCACCATCTTTTAAATAATCCCTTAAGGGGTTCATCTAGCTGGGGGCTGATTTCATCTGGAGAACATGACATGTGTCTTGCAGTCAGCCGCTCTGGTTGATGCTTGGCTGGGCGAGAAAGTCGACCGAAATTATTCTCTTCAAAGGGTGTCAGCATGGCTATTTTGTCCTCTGGGAAACTGTTGGATGCTGACTTGTTCAAAGTTAGACATTAATTTCTTTATTGTGGTGAGGTAGGCCACCATTCTCTCACCCCTCACGTTGAAGTCTCCACTTTTCTGGTAAGAGACCGACTGTGAGTCTTCGAATACTTGGAGTTATCTTGCCCCCAGTACCTGTTCCTTCTGTAGTCCTGCTATAAATGATTCATACTCTGCTTCATTGTTGGAGGCTTCAAATCCAAGCCTGATTCCTTGATGATTGCACCTTCAGGGGTAACCAGCATGATGCCCACTCCTGCCCCTTTGGAGTTGGAGCCTCCATCAACAAACAGTCGCCAAACACCTTGCGCGAGTTGTCCTCCCTTTGACCAACAGGTTGTAGTTGGTCGCAAGGATGTTCTCCTGTAAATTTTGCGATGAAGTCAGAGAGGACCTGTCCCTTGATTGCATTCCTTGGCTGAAATTGGATGTCAAATCGCCCGAGCTCGACTGACCACTTTGATAGTCTGCCGAATAAATCTAATTTTCGTGGGACTGCTTTAAGAGGGTGAGACGTAAGGACGATGATAGAGTGAGCTTAGAATTAATGTTTTAATGTCCTCGAGTCTACCACTAGTGCAAAGGTGATCTTTTCCAGTGGTAGGTATCGCTGTTCGGCATCCAAGAGAGTCTTGCTTGCATAATAGACTGGGTGCTAGATTCTTATTCTTCCATATACCAGTGCAAAGCTGATAGCGTGGCTGAAAACTGGGAGGTATAGGTACAGGGAATCATTCTTTTGAGGTATTATGAGCAAGGGTGGTGTGCTGAGGTAAGCTTTGAGCTCCTCTAATGCCTTCGAGCAATCCTCGTTCCACTTCATATTTTTTCTTTTCTTCAATAACTAGAAGAATGGTTGGCACCTTTCGGATAACTTCGAGATGAACCGATTTAGGGCGGTGAGCATCCCCGTGAGCTTCTGCATGTCTCTTATCGTACGGGGGGCTGCACCCTATTGATGGCGTCAATATGGTTCGGATTGGCTTCAATGCCTCTCTCTCTAACCAAGTACCCAAATTTTTTTCCTGACTGGACACCGAAGGAACATTTACTTGCGTTGAGCTTCATTCGGTATTTCCTGAGGATTTTAAAGGTGCTTGATAGGTCTGAGAGGTGTTCTTCTTTATGTCTGCTCTTGACGAGCATATCATCAATGTAGACCTCCATGGTATCTCCCATTTGGTCCTTAAACATTTTGGTGACCAACCGCTGGTAGGTTGTTCCTGTATTTTTAAGCCCAAAGGCCATGACCTTGTAATAATACAACCCGATGGTAGTGATGAATGCTGTCGTATCTTGATCTGGCTCGTGTAAAGGGATTTAGTGATACCCGGAGTATGCGTCCAGGAAACTCATTCTTTCATAAGCTGCTGTGGCGTCTACCAACTGGTCGATCTTCGGGAGAGGAAAGTTGTCTTTAGGGCATGCCCTGTTAAGGTCGGTGAAGTCAATACAGACTCTCCATTTTTCATTGCTTTTTGGGACCACTAATGGGTTGGACAGCCATTTAGAGAATTGAACTTCCTGTATGGATCCTGTATCTAGTAGCTTTTCCACTTCCTTCTCTACAACCTCGGCCTTCTCGGGTGCAGTTCGCAGTGCCTTTTGCGTGATCGGCTTAAAAGTCGGGTCAACGTGCAACGGATGACAAACCACACTGGGATCAGTCCCAGGCAGCTCGTAGGGTTCCCACATAAAAATATCCAAGTTATTTCATAAAAGTACTGTTAGTTCCTTCTTCTCTCGATTTGTGAGAGATGCTTCGATCAAGAACATCCTATCTTTCTTGCTGCCACGGGCTGCGACCTCCTCTAGGGTCTCAACGACCCACTCAGAGGGGAGGAGCCTGGTTTCCTCCACTCCAGGTCTTCTATATTTTAATTGTTATTTGGAAGGTATCAAACCTTCCTGTTCTTCAACCTTCTCCTTGGCCTTCTCGACCTTCTTCTTTAGCTTTGGGCGGATAGCTGCTATAAAAAACTTTCTTGCCATCACCTGATCTTCATGGATCTCCATCATTCCTCGCTCAGTCGTATATTTGAGTTTCTGGTGGTAGGTAGAGGAGACGACTTTCATCGCATGTAACCACCCTCTGCCAATAATGGCCTAGTAGGGCGAGTCAATGTCGACCACCAAAAACTCGATCATTTTGGAGACACTTCCTGCCCTTACTAGCAGTATAATCTTTCCCAAGGAGATGGTCACTTTACCCGCGAAGCCAACTAGAGGGACAGTGGCTTCCCTCAAGTCGGCGACGCTTAACTTCAACTTTTTGAATAGGTCGAGATACATTACTTCGGATGAGCTACCCTGGTCGACGAGTAACTTGTCGACATCGTACTTATCTATCCGGAGTGTAATGATCAAGGCATCATGATGTGGGGTCCTTACTCCCACTAGGTATTCATCCATGAACACGATGTGTTTGCTGTAGTCGATGTCATTTGCTCGCCGCCGCTTTCTTGCCTGCGTTTTAGTTGGATCGATTTAAAAAGCTTGCATTACTATCGTAAGCTATTTAACCTCCATTCGAGTAGAGTTTCCTTGAATCTTCTTTAGATTCGATGCCCCATGAATCACTGTGAATTCATGGCCAACATCCTCCTCGAGCAAGTTGTCAGGCCTCGGGTCTCCATTAGCAGCGACCTTCTCTGCCTTCTGTAATACCCCGTATTTTTATGCTATATTAATTTGGGGATTTATTAAATTTAATGTGAATTAATTATTTAATAAAAATCTGAAAATTAATTATGTTATAATTATTAATGTGATGAGAGTTAGTAATTATGGAAAAATTTGTTGAATATTACTAATGAGCAAAGTAATATATAATAGTGGCCATATTAAATGTCACGAGTGAATAAAATGACAATTTCAGAAATTTGAGTCGAGACGCGCCCGTGTCGCGTCGGGACTAAATATTGATAAATAAAAGTAAATATTTTATAAGTTGTTCATATGGTCGTTTTGAGTGAGCCAACGCGTCCGGAAGGGTCGAGATAGTCAGAAAAGTATACCCGGGAGTTTGATTTGGGTCTTGGGGCGTTTTTAGGCCTAATTAGTACCCCGGGAGGGCATTTTAGTCATTTTGTATTTTTGGGTAATTAAACCCACGAAAATTAAAGGGGTTATATCATATATTTAGGTTATCTCCTAGGGTTAGATAACTCAAAACACTAGAACGACCATTGGAGAGGAGAGGAGAGAGCTCTCAAGGCATTCCAAGGCTCAAAACTCACCCGTTTGCACCGCCGCCACCACCAACGCGTAGATCGCGAGACGGGGAATGCAACCACACCAAATTCGACACTAAACCAGATTTCTGAAAATCCCAGGCAAGTGTTTATCTTGCTTATTTCGTTGATGCATCATCCATATTAGTTTAGGAGTTATTAGGATGAGATTTATGGAAGAAAAACCCAATTTGAGATGGGAAATTTTCATGTAGTGATGATTTATATGATATTCTGGAAACCCTTTGTCATGTAAAGGATTAAGAGTTTGATTAAGAAAAGAGTTCTAATCAGATACAAACACTAAAAAAAATTTATTCCGGACGATCGGACCGTTGGAATTGGATGAAATTTTACAGAGAATTAGCTGAAGACGAGAGGAAGCTACAGAAAAAATTCAGCCCGATAGGACCGTTCAATATTATTAAATATATTTTTTGCTATAGAGTTTTATGTTTCGAGGAATCTTCTAGATAATAAAAAATTCAATTAAAACTCCATTTTAATTCCGATTTCGAAACCGTTTGAAATTCTCATCTTTAAAAATAAAATTCAAAATCCTTTAATGTAAGGCGAAATCTATATTTTTGGGATATTTTGCATAAGGGACAATGTTAGTATATATTAAAGGGGAGAGACACGTAAGAGAGAGTTACGTTGGAACATAAATGGATATCTACTGAATTGTACATTTGGAAGAATAGAGTCCATGAGGGTTACGTAGTAAGTTGGAAAAACCCTTCGAATTAAAGTTAGAAACGAACCATTATACTTGATAAATAATAATGGGAAAATAAGGATAAATGTTGTGAATGTGGGTTATTGGAAAAACCTAAATTGATATAATAAAAGTGGTATATTTATATGATTGTGTATGCATATATTATATACTTGTGAAAATCATGCCCGCGCTACTTGGTATCCCTGAGGTTTCTGCGCTGGGACGATCTTATCTCGTGTGCCTTATGGGGGATATTGACTCATACCCTAGAAGCTAGAAATCCTAGGTACAGGCTATCGAATCGGTAGTCACGGTCCTAAGAGACATGAGGGTATGTACTGACCTCTTGGACTTGGAAACTATGCTTCGTCTCAATATTGTTTGTGTATGTATTTATACAGTTCGAGAGTGATTCCGAACTTGTATTACCTTTAGTACGATTGATACGGGGATTGGATAGCAGAGTATGCCCGCAACATAAAATTTTATGTGGGGTGCTGTTAGAATATATATATTATACGAGTATTTAATATATATATATATATGAACTTCTGAAATATGGGAAACTGCCTACTGTGTTATGGTAAGTAAGACATGTATAATGACTCAAATTGGAATACTTGTTTTGAAAAGTATAATATGATATTGAAAAACTTTATGAATCAATAAAGTTAAAATGAGCGTTTTGTACTAAATGAAATTATCCTTTTTAAACCATGATGTTGTTAAATCTTAAATTTTGAGAGTCACCTAAGATAAGTTAAATCCTTGGGGAAGGATAGTGTGATATATGATGAGATAAAACATTGGAAAGGTTAGTGCGATAGGAGTGCACATTAGAAGAGAGGCGAGAATTTCTCAAGAGAGTGTCACACTAATATGTTGTTGCATTAGCCTGTATCAATTTAAATACTTGCTAAACGAATTTTTAAATCATATACACTATCGGGCTCTGACCCATTTCTATTCCTCTTTCTCTCTTATATATATATATGTATATATTACAGGTGCCCACCTACAGGGGCGTCTTGTTTAGGATCCCTTGGAAGGAATGTGTTGCAGCTTAGGTGGGAGTTGCAAGCCACTTGCTTAGACGATTTCATTTACTTGATTCCACTTCTATCATTCTCCTTATTGGGCATGTGTCGCCCTTTCCACTATTTATCTATTTTATTGGGACATTTGTATTTCAGTTATTTCTAGTACTGTTACTTTGGGATTTATTCAGCATGTATGTTTTACTTTAAGTTTTAAATGCTGGGGTTTAGTTGTTGAATGTTTAAATTAATTGGATTATATGTTCCAGGATTATTGTGGTGTGATTCTTTAAATATTGAATTGTTGTATATAATTAAATCTTTATTTTCAAAATAAAATTTGGAAAGTAATGTAAAAAAATGGTTTTGACACTTAGCTTAATTAAATAGGGTGTTAAATTTGGAAAAGTTATTTTTACGACAGTGATGCTAAGACTGAACCAACTGTTCACCTTGATTTTAATTTAATAAAGGAGTGATAGCCCGGTATTTAATTAGGCGGGGTGTCACAGGTGGTATCAGAGCATCAGGTTCTAGTGTCCATAGGATCTCTACGGCTTATTT
Source organism: Sambucus nigra (assembly GCA_949130495.1). Taxonomy (NCBI): domain Eukaryota; kingdom Viridiplantae; phylum Streptophyta; class Magnoliopsida; order Dipsacales; family Adoxaceae; genus Sambucus; species Sambucus nigra. The sequence goes on along the minus strand of OX422213.1, from coordinate 255,813,599 downwards.
TCACTTTCAGCTTAACGTTTTTGCTATAGAGCCCTATTTTTAGGATTGTTGTATTTCTGCTTTTACGTTACGTCTTCAGCTATTTGAGATTTGATAATGACTGTAGACTAATAAACTACTTCACGTTTCAGATGCCTCCGAGACGTGCACCGAAGGATAGGCGTGCCCAGGTCGAGCATCCAGCAGCTCCGGCATAAGGCACTATGAATGCTAGTGAAGTAGCCGCCATTGTTGCTCAGGCGGTGAATGCCGCGCTAGCGGTGGTTCAGCAGGCTCCACCCCAGATTTAGAAAGTGGCGCCAGTACCAGCACAGCTTCCATCTGCATGGGAGAGGGTTAGGGATGCTTTTCATAAGACGCATCCCCCTTAGTTCTCTGGTAGCTCAGATATCGTCACAGTCAGCCAATGGAAGAAAGACATCCAGCGGCATCTTTGTATGTATGAGTGCACCGACGTGAAAAGGCAGTTATTGGCTTCCTTTAAGCTGGTGGCCGCTTTGCAGTGGTGGGAGTCCATTACCACCTTGGAGGAGAGGGACACGGTCCCTATTCAGTCGTTTTGGGAGCGGTTTGACTGCAAGTACTTTCCACCCGTCGTGTAGACTGAGATGAGGTGGAAATTACTGAATTTGAAACAGGAGAACTCTACCGTTGTTGAGTATGAGGAGGATTTCACGAGACTTCTCACCATAGTGCCAGATGAGGCACCTTCTGATAGTAAGAAGATAATGTTGTTTGTGGATGGGTTAGCTTGGAGGATCCATCAGAATCTTATAGGGAATCTATCTCTGAGTACTTTCACTGATGTACTCAATGCTGCGTTACTACATTGCCAGGATCACCGCTTCCATCCGCAGGGAAGCAGGAGAGCAGGAGAGTCCAGCCAGCAGGGCAGGACGGGGGGTAGTAGTGCTAGTGGGGCACCATCTCATGGACAGACTCGTCAATACGAGCAGAGTTCCCATCAGGGGGACCCTGCTAAGAGATTCCGTTCAGGTGATTCCAGGCAGGGATTTGGGGGTTATAGGCAAGGCCAACAGGGCCAGCCTAATCAACAGGGCCAACAACGTGCTAATCAGGGCCAACAGGGCCAGTGGCGGGGAGGTAACGGCGAGCAGGGCCGTGGTCAGCAGGGTCAGAGGGGAGATAACTTCAGAGGCCGGTGTTTTGTATGCGGCAAGCATGGTCATAAGTGCCAGGATTGCCCAGAGAGTAATAGGGCCCTACAGCAGCAGGGTGCCTGTAATGAGCCACAAAGACCACTTTTTCCAGCTGCCCTCCCAGCTCCAGCCCAGGTGCCAGCCCTACCAGCCATTCCAGCAGCTCCAGTGCAGCAGGGGCAGTTACAGTACGGACGTGTCTATAACGTCCACCAGGCAGCAGCTCCACAGGCACCACCCGCGATTGAGGGTATGTTTCCTATCCATGGTACTATGGGTCGGGTTTTGTTTGATACTGGGGCGACGCATTATTTTATAGCTACGCATTTTGTGAAGGCCTTAGGGTTGTTAGCCATAACAGAGAGCACAGTGACGTGTGTAGACTCACCACTGGGGAGTGGGTCGCTTATCTTCTTTATATGCCGGGGAGTGGGGGTAGAGATTGGTAGTTTGGTATTACCTGCAGACATGTTAGTCTTAGATATGCATGAGCATGATGTTATTATCGGTATGGATTGGCTCGCAGCTTATAGAGCCATGATTGATTGCTTCGGTGGGAGCATTGTTTTTGCCATTCCGGGGCAAGAGATGTTTGTAGTGGCGATGCCTCGCCCAGAGGGAGGTTCGACCGCTCATTTGTATTATATAGAGGAGGATGCCTCTAAGGAGGTTATGATTCCTTTAGACTCGATCCCAGTCGTTCGTGAGTATTCTGATGTATTCCAGGAGATACCAGGCCTACCCCCCCAGTCGAGAGATAGACTTTGTCATAGATTTATTGCCAGATACGAGACCTATAGCACGCGCTCCATACCGTATGGCTCCGGCGGAGATGCGAGAGTTACGAGATCAGATAGAGCAGCTGTTAGGTCAGGGATTAATTTCACAGGAGTACCTTACCTTGGGGCGCTCCAGTCTTGTTTGTGAAGAAGAGAGATGGTTCACTGAGGTTATGTGTGGACTACAGGGAGTTAAACAAGGTCACGATACATAATAAGTATCCGTTGCCTCGAATCGATGATTTGTTCGACCAGCTGAGGGGAGAAACTTTCTTTTCGAAGATAGATCTGAGGTCGGGGTACCATCAGCTACGTATTAGAGAACATGACGTTTCAAAGACTGCCTTCTTGACGAGATATGGGTCTTATGAGTTCAGAGTGATGCCATTTGGTCTCACAAATGCTCCAGCCGTATTCATGGACTTAATGAACCGAGTATTCAGAGAGTTCTTGGATCAGTTTGTCATCGTCTTTATAGATGACATTTTGATATATTCACACTCCGAGGAGGAGCATGCCGAGCACTTGAGGCAGGTTCTTCAGACTTTACGAGAGCATCAGTTGTATGCTAAGTACGAGAAGTGTGGATTCTGGTTTCAAGAGGTACAGTTCTTGGGGCATGTTGTTTCTGAATAGGGGATAGCCGTTGACCCGAGTAAAGTGTCAGCGGTGAGGGAGTGGGGATAGCCCACGACACCGACGGAAGTGCATAGTTTCTTGGGGTTAGCCGGATACTACAGGAGATTCATTCGGGGATTCTCCAAAATAGCGGGTCCATTGACGAACCTGACTCGCAAAGGGGTACCATATGTTTGGGATGAAGCTTGTCAATTGGCTTTCGACGAGCTGAAAGACAAGCTTACTTCAGTACCAGTCCTTGCTTTACCGAAGCCGGGTGTGGAGTACCTGGTTTACACCGATGCCTCTTTACGGGGACTTGAGGGAGTACTTCAGCAGGAAGAGAAGGCTATAGCTTTTTCCTCCCGCAAGCTTAAGCCGCATGAGAAGAATTACCCCACCCATGACCTGGAGTTTGCAGCGGTCGTCTTTGCATTGAGGATATGGAGACACTATTTATTGGGGGAGAAGTTTCGTGTGTTCATAGATCACAAATCACTGCAGTACCTGTTCACTCAGCGAGAGCTGAATATGCGTCAGCGCAGATGGTTAGAGTTTGTGAAGGACTATCAGTTCGACATACAGTATCATCCAGGAAAAGCCAACGTAGTTGCTGATGCATTGAGCCTAAGACCGGTAAATGAGGTAGCGAACGTCTGAAAAGCGAAGTGGAAGGAGTTGGGTCACCAGGACGCAGTAGCCCGTTCCTTCATATCTGTTATGACAGTCACACCCGAGATTGTTACGAGGGTAATACAGGCCCAAACCACAGACCCATTTTTCCAGGAGCAGATTGTACGACTTTTAGCCGAGGGTGCTGAGTCCTATTCTGTTAGTTCTGATGGGGGTTTGAGGTTTAATGGGAGGTTAGTGGTTCCGAAAGGGGCAGAATTGCATCATGCAGTGATGACCCAATCTCACGGGTTCCGATTTGCGATACATCCTGTAGGAGATAAGATGTACCAGGATATGAGGAGGCAATACTGGTGGAGTGGGATGAAGAAGGACTTGCTGAGTTCGTGTCCAAGTGTTCTACCTGCCAGCTGGTGAAGGTGGACCATCAGAAACCGTCAGGATTGCTTCATCCATTGGAAGTACCCGCGTTGAAGTGGGAGAGTATTTCCATGGATTTTATTACAGGGTTGCCTACATCACAGCGGGGCCACTACTCTATCTAGGTGATTGTAGACCGTTTGACCAAGGTGGATTATTTTCTGCCGGTGCGGACAGATTATACCACGGGTCAGTATGCTCAGTTGTTCATTTCTGAGATTGTTAGATTACATGGGGTGCCCCTGAATATTGTGTCAGATAGAGACAAGATTTTCGTGTCACGTTTCTGGGAAAGCTTTCAGGAGGCTATGGGTACTGAGTTAAGGCTGAGTTCAGCTTATCACCCACATACAGATGGACAGACAAAGCGTACTAATCAGATGTTAGAGGATATGCTACGCATGTGTGTTCTTGATTTTGGAGGAGGTTGGGAACCACATCTTCCACTGGTAGAGTTTTCTTATAATAACTCTTATCAGTTTACGATTGGTATGGCTCCATTTGAGGCTTTGTATGACCGGCCTTGTCGTTCTCCAACTTGTTGGCTCGAGGTGGGGGATAACAAGTTGTTAGGATCAGAGGTAATTCAGGAAACCTCCGCGAGGATTGAGATGATTAGGAGTCGCATTCGAGTAGCCCGGGACAGGTAGAAGATCTACGTCGATGCGAAACGGTTCTTCCGGGAGTTTAATGTGGGGGACGAAGTGTTACTGCGTGTATCTCCTATGAAAGGAGTGATGAGGTTCGGGAAGAAAGGAAAATTGGCCCCGAGGTACGTAGGACCATTTCCCATTAGCGAGAGGATTGAGCCGGTAGCATATAGATTGGGACTACCAGAGCATTTACATCGCATTCACGATGTATTCCACATCTCGTCGTTGAGACGGTATCTTCGGGATGATATGGCCCATACTCACATCGCGATAGATGAGATAGACTTACAGCCTGACAAATCTTACGAGGAGAGACCGGTGGCTATCCTAGACTATAGTGAGAGGAGATTGAGGTCGAAGATAGTTCCACTTGTACGGGTCCAGTGGGAGCATCATAACGTGGAGGAATCCACTTAGGAGCGCGAGGTCGATATGCGCGAGAGATATCCAGATTTGTTCTTACCAGGTATACCTTATTTTTTGAATTTCGGGACGAAATTCCGTTATTAGGGGGGGAAGTATGTAATACCCCGTATTTTTATGCTATATTAATTTGGGGATTTATTAAATTTAATGTGAATTAATTATTTAATAAAAATCCGGAAATTAATTATGTTATAATTATTAACGTGATGAGAGTTAGTAATTATGGGAAAATTTGTTGAATATTACTAATGAACAAAGTAATATATAATAGTGGCCATATTAAATGTCACGAGTGAATAAAATGACAATTTTAAAAATTTGAGTCGAGACGCGCCCGTGTCGCGTCGGGACTAAATATTGATAAATAAAAGTAAATATTTTATAAGTTGTTCGTATGGTCATTTTGAGTGCGCCAACGCGTCTGGAAGGGTCGAGATAGTCAGAAAAGTATACCCGGGAGTTTAATTTGGGTCTCGGGGCGTTTTTAGGCCTAATTAGTACCCCGGGATGGCATTTTAGTCATTTTGTATTTTTGGGTAATTAAACCCACGAAAATTAAAGGGGTTATATCAGATGTTTAGGTTATCTCCTAGGGTTAGATAACTCAAAACACTAGAACGACCATTGGAGAGGAGAGGAGAGAGCTCTCAAGGCATTCCAAGGCTCAAAACTCACCCGTTTGCACCGCCGCCATCACCAATGCGTAGATCGCGAGACGGGGAACGCAACCACACCAAATTCAACACCAACCAGATTTCTGAAAATCCCAGGCAAGTGTTTATCTTGCTTATTTCATTGATGCATCATCCATATTAGTTTAGGAGTTATTAGGATGAGATTTATGGAAGAAAAACCCAATTTGAGATGGGAAATTTTCATGTAGTGATGATTTATATGATATTCTGAAAACCCTTTGTCATGTAAAGGATTAAGAGTTTGATTAAGAAAAGAGTTCTAATCAGATACAAACACTAAAAAAAAATTTATTCCGGACGATCGGACCGTTGGAATTGGATGAAATTTTACAGAGAATTAGCTGAAGACGAGAGGAAGCACAGAAAAAAATTCAGCTCGATCGGACCATTCAATATTATTAAATATATTTTTTGCTATAGAGTTTTATGTTTCGAGGAATCTTCTAGATAATAAAAAATTCAATTAAAACTCCATTTTAATTCCGATTTCGAAACCGTTTGAAATTCTCATCTTTAAAAATAAAATTCAAAATCCTTTAATGTAAGGCGAAATCTATATTTTTGGGATATTTTTCATAAGGGACAATGTAAGTATATATTAAAGGGGAGAGACACGTAAGAGAGAGTTACGTTGGAACATAAATGGATATCTACTGAATTGTACATTTGGAAGAATAGAGTCCATGAGGGTTACGTAGTAAGTTGGAAAAACCCTTCGAATTAAAGTTAGAAACGAACCATTATACTTGATAAATAATAATGGGAAACTAAGGATAAATGTTGTGAATGTGGGTTATTGGATAAACCTAAATTGATATAATAAAAGTGGTATATTTATATGATTGTGTATGCATATATTATATACTTGTGAAAATCATGCCCGCGCTACTTGCTATCCCTGAGGTTTCCGCGCTGGGACGATCTTATCTCGTGTGCCTTATGGGGGATATTGACTCGTACCCTAGAAGATAGAAATCCTAGGTACAAGCTATCGAATCGGTAGTCACGGTCCTAAGAGACGTGAGGGTATGTACTGACCTCTTGGACTTGGAAACTATGCTTCGCCTCAATATTGTTTGTGTATGTATTTATACAGTTCGAGAGTGATTCCGAACTTGTATTCCCTTTAGTACGATTTATACGGGAATTGGATAGCAGAGTATGCCCGCACCATAAAATTTTATGTGGAGTGCTGTTAGAATATATATATTATACGAGTATTTAATATATATATGAACTTCTGAAATATGGGAAACTGCCTACTGTGTTATGGTAAGTAAGACATGTATAATGACTCAAATTGGAAATACTTGTTTTGAAAAGTATAATATGATATTGAAAAACTTTATGAATCAATAAAGTTAAAATGAGCGTTTTGTACTAAATGAAATTATCCTTTTTAAACCATGATGTTGTTAAATCTTAAATTTTGAGAGTCACCTAAGATAAGTTAAATCCTTGGGGAAGGATAGTGTGATATATGATGAGATAAACCATTGTGAAGGTTAGTGAGATAGGAGTGCACATTAGAAGAGAGGCGAGAATTTCTCAAGAGAGTGTCACACTAATATGTTGTTGCATTGGCCTGTATCAATTTAAATACTTGCTAAACGAATTTTTAAATCATATACACTATCGGGCTCTGACCCGTTTCTATTCCTCTTTCTCTCTTATATATATGTATATATATTACAGGTGCCCAGCTACAGGAGTGTCTTGTTTAGGATCCCTTGGAAGGAACGTGCTGCAGCTTAGGTGGGAGTTGCAGGCCACTTGCTTAGACGATTTCATTTACTTGATTCCACTTCTATCATTGTCCTTATTGGGCATGTATCGCCCTTTCCACTATTTATCTGTTTTATTAGGACATTTGTATTTCAGTTATTTCTAGTACTGTTACTTTGGGATTTATTCAGCATGCATGTTTTACTTTAAGTTTTAAATGCTGGGGTTTAGTTGTTGAATGTTTAAATTAATTGGATTATATGTTCCAGGATTATTGTGGTGTGATTCTTTAAATATTGAATTGTTGTAGATAATTAAATCTTTATGTTCAAAATAAAATTTGGAAAGTAATGTTAAAAAATGGTTTTGACACTTAGCTTAATTAAATAGGGTGTTAAATTTGGAAAAGTTATTTTTACGACAGTGATGCTAAGAATGAACCAACTGTTCACCTTGATTTTAATTTAATAAAGGAGTGATCGCCCGGTATTTAGTTAGGCGGAGTGTCACACCTTCTTCTCAACAAATTCGTTCTGATGTCCAGTTTGGGCTAACTCTTCAAGGTGAGACTTGAGAGCCTTGCAGTGCTCAGTTTTGTGCTCACCCTCTTTGTGGAAAACAAATCTTAGCGCGTTGTTCCTCTTTGATGGATCTCCTCCCATCTTTCTGGGCCACTTAACGAACGACTCATCCTTGATCTTGTAGATTGGTTCTTCAAAGACAGTGTTCACTGCTTGAAAGGCTTTTGAAGCATCATTTTTATTTTCGCTCTTGGAGCCACTCTTGCCCCTATTTTTTCTTCCTTTCTTCTGGTTCTCAGCTTTGTTGCTGCTCTTGCCTGCGAACTTGGCGCAAGCATTCTCCCCTATACTGAGGCGGGTCACATCCTCAACTTTAACGTATTTTTCAATACGAGCCATTAATTCGTCAATGGTCGTGGCCTCCTTCTTAGTGAGGGACTGGTGTAAGAGGCAAGATCTAGGTAGGCCAATATTAAAGGATGCCACTACGACCTGCTTCAAGCAGTCCTCGACCTCGTTGAATAACTTAATATCTTTTTGCATAGTCTTTGAGGCTTTCCTGGTGCATTTTCTTCATTATCAACAAGGCATCCATCCTCTTCAGATAGGAGCTGTTGGTAATAAAGCGAGCTGTGAAGAGCTCTGCCAGGGACTCGAAGCTCCTGATGGATCTATTAGGGAGTTTCTCAAACCACTTCTGGGCCACATCGTGCAAGCTCAATGGAAATATTTGGCACATTAATGCGTCCTTATAGTTCCAGAGGGTCATATCCTGCCTGTACTGCCTAACATGGTCGATAGGATCAATCTTTCCGTCGTAGATCTTGAATTTGAGAATCGCGAACTTCTTAAGGGCTTCTTCTTCTTCTATCTCCCTTGAGAAAGGGGATTTCATTAGGCTACTGAGAGCTCGCCTGGTGAGCTCTCTGGTCGCTCTGATACCCCGATCTAATGGGTACTGGTCCATATCTCTCCGGACCAAATTCCGTATGTCATCATTTCCTGGAGCTGGGCTCCTGTAATGGTGAGTTGGTTGGTGTTGCTCGAGCAAGTCGTCATCTGACCTGTGTTCCTCAAATCTTTGAGATCCACGTCTAGGGCTCCTTCCTCGACTGCGAGACTTGCTCACCTGAGGGTTATGAGTGCGATATTGACGTTTCCTGGTGCTACGATGGAGTTCTCTCTCCATTTTCTCCAATCTTCTTTTGAGACGAGCATTCTCAGTTTCTTGCTTGCGAGTGGCCTCCTCTTGCTCTTGGAGCCTGACCTCATAGGCATCGATCAGCCCGGAGACCTGTGTGGACCGGGCTGGTCCTTAGCTTTCCTCCGAAGCTTGTCGTTCTGGGCGAGCCCTAGGATTTGAACATCGAACTTCAGATCTGATCCCGTGAGGGGCAGGTTGCTCTTGAATATCCCCTTCTTGAGGGGCATTGCTACTGTGACTAGACATTCCAAATTCTTTTTGGTGAAGACTTTCTTAAAGGAAAACAAACGCCTCCCACAGACGACGCCAATTGTGGTGACAATTAAACTCAACACAAAATAACAACCAAAGGCAATCACCAAAATAAAATAAAGAACTTGAAAGAATGACAATCACACACAACACAAGATTTATGTGGTTCGGCAAGAAAGCCTACGTCCACGGTGGTGCTCTCAGTATTTTATTTCTCTTTACTCCGGGGAGTGTTTACAAATTGCATGCCCTTTGCCCCGGGCTAGGGGTTTGATATATGCATGTTATTTTGGAGAGTGGAGGTGTAGGACTCCTCCACGTTAGCCCATAATCCCTAAAGTATCGCTGAAGAGAGATTTTAGAAACTGACTGGGTCACAACGAAATTGGTTAAGCCGCGAGACCTCTAGACTTTGGGTCGTGTTTAATTGGGCTACTCGTCTGGCCCAAAGTGACAAATCGAAGTACCCACAGTGTGTATTAAAAAATGTTTGAAAAACTTTTTGGTATTTGATTTATTTATAGTAGTTAGGAACTTTAGCCCTCAAATTTTAAATAATATAAAATAATAGGATCTATTATTTTGTTATATTTCTATAAACCATATAACTAAAATTTTGACTTTGCCAAATCATATACGAACAATCTAAAAAAATAGTAATTCTAGACATAAAGATCTAAGAATTGCAAAAGAAAAAGGAATCATAAGAATTATTTAAATTTATACTAAGCAATAATTTAACACAAAGTGATTTTAATATTTATATACATATGTTGCATCGAAAAAAAAATGTTAAGGGAAAATTTTCCATGTCATAAGTGTTGATATATTTAATGAACTAAAATACACTAATATGAAAATAAAATGTCCACTGGATACAAACATACATATACTTTTACAATTGACTAAACCTTATCAATAGACGGGCCACCCTAGAAGACAAACAAAAACAATTATGGAGACATTTCTCAAAAAGCCATAAGATGGTATTATCCTATAGATTTCAAATGATTAAAAAAGATTGATTGAAGATAAATTGTATTGAATTGAGAAATTAATTAATAGAGTTTAGAATACATCACTTTTTTTAATTTTTATTTTTTTGTTTTTAAAATATTTATTGATTTATTCATTCGTTTAATTTTAGAAAATACAATGGGGAGAGAAAATAATAGCAAATATTAAGATCTTATGACTTCTCTAATCCGATACTTCAAAGTAGGGGTGTAAGCAGTACGGTTTGGTCGGTAAATAGTAGATACCAATACCAAAACCAAACTCTGGATGGTAAAATCAAACCGTACCAGTTTACCACCCGGTACACCAAAATCAATACCAAAACCAAACCGATCGGTATTTCGATTTTTTCGGTAATTTTTTTTTTTTTTGTGATTTCGGTAAATTCTGGTTTTTTCTGGGTTCTTCTGGTTTTTTCTGATTTCGGTAAATTCTGATTTTTTCTGGTTTCTGATTTCAGTTTTTTCTAGTTTCGATAAACAGCAACTAAAAGCCCAAAAAAACCAAAAACAAAACCAACCAACTTTTTAAAATATTAAAACCAAAACCAAAACTAACTTTTTTCTGGTTTCGGTTAATTCGGTACGATAATTTTGATAAATTCGGTACGGTACAGTAATTTCGGTACGATTTTTTTTGGTTTCGGTAAATTCGGTACGGTAATTTTGGTAAGTCGATTTTTTAAATATTAAAACCAAAATCAACCAACTTTTTTGCGGTAATTTCGATTTCGATAAGATCGATTTCTGATATTTTAATATATGAAACCAAAACAATATTTTTTCTGATCAAAGCGGTACGGTACGATAAAAACTCGTACCGCTTCCACCCCTACTTCAAAGTATAATAGAATAATAGAGATGTAGATATAGACTAGAGGTCCTACTTGATAGAATCCCAATAGAACTCGGTAACGAAAGATACCTCTTTCTCAAGCCTGCGCGTGTATTAATACAAATGATTGTTTGAGAAAACTACGGCTACTTTGGTAAGTAATCGAATAAAACTGTAAGTTCTCTTTCTTCGTTCTTCATTACGCTCACTTTGATTGTCAAGAAAACGTTTGGAAACCAAGAAAGGAGACTCATCTTATAACTATTTATATATTTGTATTATTGGTGCTCCTGTAAACAGACCTTTTTGTACTAATTTGTTAAATTAATTTCACGGCCATCAAACTACTGAGAACTTAATTTCTCCCTTTGTTGGTGAAGTACTGTTTTCGTTAAATGTAAATAGCATATGGGGAGGGGTAATTAATCTTTGATATCTTTTAGGTTAGTAAATTGCAAAAATGGATCACTTTGACCATTTTGAGGGCTTTAATAAGCCCAAACAAAGTGAAGCTAAAGGTGATTTGAAGGAGAAGACTGTTGCAGTTCATGAAGAATTGAAGAGAATGAACAAACTTCCTGCAAACAGCACCTATGCAACACATCGCTTGCGTGTTCTTAATAAAATTCTCCAGCTTCTGTCCATTCAGGTACACAACTTCTCAATTAGGTTTATGCACATGCCTTCTATATTTATATTGCCAATAATTGAATTCGAAGTGTATGCCCTGGAGTATTGATGAGAAACTGTGACTACTTTGGTCTTTAACCTATTACATGCTTGGAACTATGCAAAATTTTACAAACACCAATTTTCTTCCATATTGCATTCAATCTTCATAGTTAGATTGAGCAACAGAATAAAATTCCTTAGTTTTAAGAACAAACTTGATGCAGTCTTTTTGCATTTAGAATTTGATGTACAATTTCTTTGTATTTAGCAATGTTTAAAAAGGCAAGAGTGAGGCGTGAGGCTTCTTTTTTTTAAGTGAGTCGTAAGTATCAAAAGTGCGGGGCAATTCCACTATGTTATGGGGATAGGCCGGGGTAATTTCACTACGTCTTGGGTGCAAGCTTGATCATTAAACGTCTTGCACGCCTCCTCGAACCCTTACATGTGGAGATAGGGCTTCTTCGACTTCATACCGTGAAAAGTTGGAAAATCTGAATCATCCCATTCCTAATGGAATCACTCCCCCTCCTGTTCCAAAACTAGCGTGATTAGACATCACACTCACACCAATGGAATCACTTTCATCACCGAAGTTCCTAGACGTATGACTCGTTGTGTGACTACTAGGTGTAGGAGGTGGTATCTAGAAATTTGGAGTGTTTAGAGTGTTATTGCTAGAGGAAGGGAATTCTACTATAGGCTCGGGATTAGGATTGGGCTGAGTATTTTGCATTTAAGGCCTCGTGAAAATATTTTTATTTTTCTGATTTTTTTTAATATTTAGGATCTTTTAATTTGTTTTTGAATTTTTTGGATTTTTTTTGGCTTTATAGGATTTAGAGTCAAATTCTTAAATTAATTTGACCTAACCAAGTGTGTCTACCTAGTTCCCCGACAACAACGCCAAAAACTTGACGCGACGTAGAATGTGTATGCTATGTGTGTACCTACAACTCAAGTGCAAATCGATCGCTCAAGTAACACCCGGTAAGACGGGGTCGAATTCGCAAGGAATAGGACGGAAATCTTGACGACAACTACAAGGAAGGCTTTTAAAATCTAGGTATTGACTCTCGAAAAAAGAAAGAAAAGATGATATTTGTGAAAATTTCTACTTAACTAAAGCAACCTAACTAGTAAGTGCAATAATAATTTAAAAGAAAGCAAAGACTGAAATTTTGATTTTCGAAAACTACTTGAGAGAATTAGAGTCGGGATCCAATCCCTCGAACCGTCGGTATTTTCATTAGATATAAGATTTTCAATAATCATATATTTAATTTGAAGAAAACATCACTTTCATCAAAGCACTAAATATGTGAAAATTTTGCTCCGCACGATATTTAGTCAATAATTAAATTAATGTGAATGAAGAGATTGCCGACACGTATATTGTATCCTCTAACACTCCGGTTGCCTATGACAAACGGAATTAAGAGACCTACAATATTAATCTCAACAAAATATCAAACTATAGTAATTATATATATGATTATGTCCAATTTTATATCTAACTCTCATACCTAGGTTGGGTTCATATTCCCTAACTCTTTAGAAATTTAGCCGGACATGATTGTATTAACTACGCATGCGATAAATGAATTGCATGAAGGCATGATGATTAAATAATGAGAACAAAGAATCAAAGTAATATTACCAAAGATGGAGAACATAAGGCATGCATAGGCTATGCTGCACCTTCCTTATTCTCTACGAAATCGTTTAGATGCTTAGCGTGAACTAGTTCCTCGAGGTGGGACTTGAGTCCCTTGCAATTTTTGGTCTTGTGACCACGATCTTTGTGATATGCACACTTCAGTGTCTAGTTTCTCTTCTTGGGGTCGCTGAACATCTTCTCGGGCCATTTGAAGTATTGCCGACCTCTGATCTTATAGAAGATCTTGAAGATTGGTTCGGAGAACCGTGTTAATGGCTTTGAAGACTTTCTCGGGTTCCTTCTTCTCGACTCCCTTTTGTTTTCCATTTAGCTTTCTCCCTCCTTTCTTGTTCGTACCCTCATTGTCTCCGTGCTTATATTGTTTCTGTCGATCTCCTTATTGACCAACTCCGGTCACTGTATCTTCAACCTTGCCATATTTTTCGATTCTCGCCATAAGGTCGTCAATGGTAATGACCTCTCTTGTGGTGAGGGACTAGTAAAGCATGGAGCTCTGCTCGGCATAATGATCTTGAAGGATGCCATTGCAACCTGCTCGGTGCAATCCTCTACCTCATTATACACCTCCCATTACCTTTTAGCGTACTCCCGATGTGTTTCATGAGGCTTCTTCATCGTTAGAAGTGAATCCATCAGTTTAGGATGAGTGCTGCTAGTAATGAATTTGGCCATAAAGGGCCAGTTGCTTGAAGGAAGCAATCGATAGGTGTGGCAACTTCTCAAACCACTTCTAGACAGTGTCTTCAAAACTGTAGCGAAATATTCGGCACATCAATCCTTAACTGGTGTTCCGCAGTGTCATCGCGTGACGATATTACCTAACGTGATCTGTAGGTTCAGTCTTACCGTCATAGATTTTGAATCGTGGGAAGTAAATTTCTTAGGAGGCTCAAACTCCTCAATAGCTCGGGCAAAGAGCGACTTCATTAGGCAGGCAAGGGCTCTCCTCGCGAGCTCCTTCGTCGTGCGAGCCCTTTGATGGGTTGGGTGTCTATCCACTTCTATTCTGATGAAATCACAAAGCTCTTTGTCTCCTCTTTGCTCTTCAAAGCGTGGTCTCCTCTCATGAGTTCTCTCGCGAGGAGGTGATTCCTTCTGTCGCAAAGTGCTCCTTCCTCGGCGAGCTCTGCTCGCCCTACTCCTGTTGGTGCTTGTTGGCAACCTTTTCATCTCGGAGGCGCTTTTCATAGTTGTCATTGAGCCTTGAGATCTGGTTAGATTGTTCAAGCTCATCAATGTTCACCGTTTTCTCCTCCCGAGGATGATAATAATTACCAATCTCGGATCTAACCCTCTGAGAAGGAGGAGATGGTTGACGGTTCTCCTGATCGTCATGGTCTAGGGGATAGCCCTTTTAAGTTCCCATAACCGTGTTGTTGATGACCCTCCTTGTCATCGAGATGTTGATAATCTTGATTGGGTGAGTGAGACATCTCATGAAATTGGCTAGTCGCAAAGAATTCATCTCGTTTGCACAGATGGCGTCAGTTGTAGGTGGTAATTTCCTAGAGGTGATAGTATCCAATGCACACAAGCTAAATAAGAATAAATATCAAAGAGATTAATGAAATCATACACACAATACAAGATATACGTGGTTCTGTAACATGCTGACATCCACGGGGTTTAGGGTTTGCTCTTTATTACTTTAGAGAATTTGTCGCCAGAGTTGTAGTATTCTTTTCACATGCCCCTCTCAATTGTTTTGGGGGAGGGGGGGGGGTTACATTTATAGAGAAGTTTAGGGGAGTCCTAAGCTATGTTAATAGAAACCCCAAGAGTTCGGACTTATCCTTTATTAACTTCAGCCATTCCAACTGGTGAACACATGGGAGTATTTTGTGACTTGGACTTTTCGTTAGCTTTGGGTGCACGTAGCTTGGGCACTCGTGTCAACCACGTGCCTGCGTAATTATGGACCCCACAATTGTCATGTTATGTTGATGACGTTGATTATAAAACTTTTTTATTTGTGATGATGTGATGGTGCACACTATCTATTGTGTTTGTGGTTCTTTTTTAGACATGATACACTTTTTTTAAAAATTTATTATTATGTTTTATAGAATCAATTGGTCATTTTTTTTCAACATGAGGCTAGCGCCTCGTTTACCCTCGAGGCTTGCTTGCTTTTTACTTGGGAAAAATGTTTTGAACCCGCCTCGTTAAACTATTGTCCATAACCACTTTCCACCACTCTCACCAGAGGGCTCACCTCCTAAAATACAGTCATGCAATTTGGAATGCATGTAGAGTATAATCCAAAGAAAAATATCATTCCACTACAAGAGCTAGTGCAAAATGGTGCAGAAACTGTGGAGCTCAGCAGAACGAAAACACATGTTGCCATTGTTTCTGAAAACCTCCACCTAGAAATTTGTGGCAATTTTTCAGTTAAGAAATGAAAAGAGTGTAGCAGGCCTTCCGCCTTGAAACTTGTGGGAATTTATGCCTAGCCTTTAATTATTTTTCAGTGCAGTGAAATTTCACAAATTTGGAGAAACAAGTAAAAAAAAAATTATTTGATATATCAAGTAAAATGCAATTTTGTACCCGATCTGATTGTTCTATATGGTTTTGTTAGATTTAATCATAAAGCATATGAAACTCTGATTCCTTTTGTTACGTCTATGCCAGAGAACAACGTCACAGGAAGAGGAGTTGGAACTACTTTTTGCAGGCCTTTCTCTCTGAGCAAAGATTCCAGTTGTCCAGGCAGTGGTCAGTTTCTATCAAATTCATGTTATGCTCTAGTATTGTTGTTCTTTCTCCAATATAGTTTGTGTAAATGCTTGGTTGACATATATTTTAGTTATATATATATATATATATATATATATATATATATGTCTCTGTGTGTGTGTGTGTGTGTGTCTCAATGTGTGTCTTGAGGCAGATTTTATATTCAAGTTGTCATAGTTTGTGCTACACATATGTTTTAGGGCAAAGGAATACTAAAATTTTCTATATGGATGTCTTAGTAAACTCAATTTGTGACATCTGTTTCTATTATGGTTAAATGGTTGAAGTACTCTTCCAGGCTAAGCAAAATGCCATTATTAAATAAATAAATTATATATATAGATCAAAAGAAAAAAAAAAGCAACCTAATTTTATTTGGGTTGGCCTATACTATAAATTCATAGGGCCAGCTAAAGGGAACTTGATGTATACGCAGTGGAAATTATGCACACATTTAGTAATAATCAAATGTAACGCTCTACTCTTCATATATTCACCTCTCTTAAATGTAATAGTATCCTTCCCAATTGGGGGAGCACTCTATATATAGTGTACAAGAGAATAATGGGGATGCTTCTTCATTATGATGATGTCATGCGCGATGTCACGTGTAATGGGCATAAATTATAACATCACTAGACATATCTAACCAGTGTTCTAAGAATTGTGCCTAGGCTGTCTAGGCACGAGGTGCGGGGTAGGTGCCTCGCCAAGGGACTAGGCTGCAAGAAAGCGGATCAAGTGAAAAATTTGCGGTTTTAAAAAAGTTTGTCCAGTTCTACATAGAAAGTACATGGTATATCTATCTATCTATCTATATCTATATATATGTATAATAAATAAATCAGCTGTATCAAACTTATGTTCCGAACCGGTGGCTTAGATATACTTATGTGGAGGATATAACAATCCAAGATGGTCTAACAACACAAGGGCAGTTTGGCAATTGCCACATTATAATTGGGTTGTTTCAAAACAAACACTTTATATATGCTATTGGGTATTGTCTATAGTCACCGAATATTGAACAAACACTCCTATTTTGAGGGACTCACGAAAATGTCGGGCTTAAAATATTCTTTGCAGGTCTATGTTTTAGTTATGTACCATTATATCCCCTCTTACACTCTTCCATTACACCCATCCTTTCATCTCACCTTCTTTGCATCAACTTTCTAACCAAAAATTTCAATTTCAGGGTAAGGTTTTCAGATTAAAGGTTATAAGTGTTTTCGGGTTGTGTGACTGTGTCTCTTATACAAGGTTCGAGGGGTTTGGAGTGTGTATGGTGTTTGGTCTGGGCACTTTCAGTTATATATTATAAATATATTGTTGTTTATTCAACCTTTGAATGATTGGTTTGTTGATTTATTATGCCATTGTAGTTGGGTGGGGGTAGTATACGTGTTCTTTTTAAATAAAAAGGAGCTGCATGAATGACTAAAACATGGACTGACTTGGTTTGTATATGCGAAACAAGTTTTAAATAATCTTTCATTTTATACTCTATAATTTTACTCACTATTTAAAAATGGGTTGGGATGGAGGTATGTGAATCCTTTATAATCCTTTAAACTTTCTATGCTTTTTTCACTTCACTTTATGTTCGCATAAAACAAATGAATTAAAGATTACCATTCAAACGTGTGCAATATCGGAACAGGATGTCACCAAACAAATGGGTGCAACTCTAACCAGCATCAATAAAGAAAAAACGAAATAAGTAATTTATATGTTACTAGTTAAATTGTTTGTCAGTGATTATTATTGAGCAGTAATTAATATGTCAGCAGTTAAATTGTTTGTCCTTGATTATTATTGAGCTTTTGTTGTCATAGATGAAAGTGAGCGTGCCTCGCTCAAACGTATCAAGCCCATGTGACTCGAATGACTCAATGACTCAAATGTTTTGTCACGGAATTTAGCCAACTTAAATATATAACAATTGCAATACAAAATTACATTTTCAGAGCTGGAAGCGACCCTAAAGCTCCTTGCTCTCACGCAGCTCAGCTCTAAAAAACCATTGAAAATGCTTACCTGGAGGTGATACTAAACTCTGGAAAAAATTAAAACACTCTTCATGTGCTTTGTCTTCATCTTCTGCCAGAATAGTTCTCTTTCTGCTCTGACCCAGTTGAACTCGTTCCACCACACTAGCAAAATCCTGTAATTTTGTACCACCAACTTCACGCATTTAACCCTACAAATATTTTCTACTCGAAAATCTTCTGAATCTAGTTGAGCCAATCCACGAAACTGTCAGGGTCCATGTGTCCATAGAACGTTGTAAATCTACATGGATATCCTTGTGTAAGCTCTTTTCAAGGAGCCTCAAAATCTGGGCCAATCGCCTTACTCAATAACTGCCCCAACATCCAAGGGATCCTCATTCTCTTTATCTGAGGAGACCTAAATAAAAAACAAAGAACACAGCCTACAAGGCCCAGGGACAACCATGTGGGGCAGCACACAAGTTCCCGGAGGTGTTCTAGGGTTTGTTTGTTCGCCGATGCCCGAAGGAGAATGTTGCATATAACATATGAAAGATGCTTGAGCCGAAATGAAGTGGGTAAATTATACGTATTGTTATGTGAAGTTAGCCCATGATGCCACACCTCCTAAACTGGTGGCCGATTGTCGTCCCGCTTCACATTCTGAGAGACCGTGGGCGGTGAACTTGCTAAATATACGGCTTGGGGCTTCTTGTAGACCTTTTTTTGTGTTGGGAGGGAGAAGGGGGGGGGGGGGGGGGGGGGTTAAACCTTCAATTAAAATAAATTCAGTCGCTGTTTTGTAATTTCTGGGACTTGGTTGAAAATTTAGGTGGTCAGAAGTGTAATTTTGGAAATTAGATTGAAGTTTTAAAGGGACGGGGGTGTTATTTGCCAAGGTTTGTAAATATTGGGGGACTGGATTGTAATTTGGAAAGGTGGTCGAAGGGTTAAAGCAATTTGGAGGCAGATTTGTAGATGTTTGAAAGTTGAGGGTGGGTGGTTATAATTTGAGGGTTTCTCATACAAGGTATACATTCAGGTTGTGAATTAATATGGGAGGATGGGTAAATTGGTACTTGAGTGAAGTTCAGCTGGGCTAGGGCATGGGTTGGATGATCACCTATTTTGTTTTTTCCTCTTATTTTTCCTAGTCGAGCCTCAAGGAGTTCGACACATTTATCTAAGCCAAACACACCATGGCCTTCCTTGTGTTATCCTCCTGGACCTTCCTAAGGGCCTCGTGACCCTCGTCCATGTCTCCTTTGTTCAACATCATCGACAGTTGTTCTTATTGGTTCAAAGGTGACACCCAGGGCAATGGCCTCTTGACCAACAATCACGACCCGAATCTTCTTTTGGCTGCTATAGCTTGGTCGTATAGCGGCGGAGCTCCTCCCTTTGGGTTGTTAGTACTTGTGATAGCACCACCAAGTCCTGTGACTTGCAACATCAGTGCTGTCATCATGTTCCTTATCTAATTTTGCTCCTTCAAACATTTTTCGATCCTTTTCCTCTATCAAGATGGCTTACAATTTTTAGGAGGCATGGCTGAATGAAAGAAAATCTACTCAACGACAACAACGAAATCACCGCTCTTATACTTCATTTGATGTGAACAACACAATAATAATCACAACACAATTATAGTGGAAGCGCTCTCTAGTACATGCCAACTCTCTCTCTCCACACACGTGTGCGCAACACCCCCCCACCCCCCCACCCCATATATATATATATATATATATATATATATATAGATCCACATAATATGATAGCATGGTTTTGAAAAAATATCTTCACTTTTTGGATGTATGATATTTTCCTCTTTCATGTCCATGCTAAAGTGTTTTTTATTTTATTTTATTTGATAAAAAGGGTTTTGTTTTTGTTTTTTTAAAAGGGAAATAATTTTAAATAATTTAATTTATATATTTTTTAAAATATTTATATTTTTTAAATTTATATTTTTAAAATATTTTTTTATTTTTTCTTTAATTTTTATTTTTTATCACGGGGCAAATTTATCGCCGTGCCCTCGGCACGGGCATCCGCTGGTATAGATATATTATAAAAGAGAAAAAACGATATCAATGTGAGATCCAATTGTTTTGATTTTTATAAGCCGCAAATGCTTCCCCGCCCTATTCCCCATCGTAGGGGGAAAAAGAAAAAGGAATAAGAGTAAAAGAAGAGAAAAACCCCTATTGAGGCACGATAATTGGTAGGATAACTCATGAAATCACTTCTTTCATATACTTTCTAGTTGGTATTTTCTTCCCTTACAACTGATTAACATTTCTTTGTAGCACAATTACATATTCTATTCATATCTGATTTTTCTGTGAAAATGTTTACAGCAGGCCAGAAGATCCACAGATAAAGATTGGCCCAAAACTTGCATAATCTAGGAACAAGAGTGCATCTCATCCCCGTTGGCATCTAATGCACGTAAATATGTAGTATATTCTCTATAGACATGTTCTACAAGTGTGTGTAATGCTGACAAAGCATTCCTTATTTACATTTCAAATCATCTCAACTCCAACTTTTACCGTGGTAACCTTGGTGTAATAATTTCTAGAATGTATGCAATATCTTTCATATTGTGTATACTGCTTCCACCCCCTCACCCCCAACCCATTTCCAAGGATCTTCTTAAATTTTGTTTATTTACTTGGAGTCTATTTCCATTTTTTTAAAATAGTAAAAAATATATTTTTGGGCTGATTTTTTTTATGGCTTTTAAACATTTCAGTAGGGCTAGATAAAAACATCAGCGCAAAATGAATTTATTTACTATTTTAAAAAAGTCGGTCAAATTTTGTCAGTTTTTAACAGCTTAAAAACAACTTAAAAATTGATACAGTTTGATCGATTTTTTTAAAATAGCAAAAAAAATCATTTTGAGGCCATAAAAAAAATCAACCCAATTTTTTTTTTCTATTTTAAAAAAATGGATCTCATTTAGGGATTTCAAATTAGGATCACACTTGATCCTTTCCCTATATATATATATATATATATATATATATATATATATATATGAGTTAGGCTTCTGTACATATCAAACGGTACATACCGTTGGTGCGGATTCATTTTATAAATGATTTTGAGTTGAGTTGTTTTATACGAAGTTTGAACATTTCAATAGATTAAAAAAAAAATCAACTCAAAATAACGTTTTTTGCTATTTTAAAAAACTTGGTAAAATTTTTGCAGCTTTTAAAATGTTTTAAAAGTTGTGAAAGTTTGATCTATTTTTTTAAAATAGCAAAAAATATTATTTTGAGTTGATTTTTTTAAATGGGTCACCGAAATGTTTAAACATCATATAAAAAATTCAGTCGAAAAATAATTTTTGTACTATTTTAAAAAATTGGTATGTACATGAGACTCTCTCTCTCTCTCTCACACACTCTCTCACACGCACACATACACACACACACAAACACACACACACACACACACACATATATATATATATATATATATATATATATATATATATATATATTGATTTTTTTTGTGTGATATTTAAACATTTCAAGGAACCCATATAAAAAAAATCAGCTCAAAAAAACTTTTTTTGCTATTTTTAAAAAATCGGTCAAACTTTCGCAGTTTTTAAAACATTTTAAAAGGTAATGTGCAAAGTTAGTGTGCAAACTTAGTGTGCACAGGAGCCTGCCTCTATATATATATATATATATAAGCAAGACTCATGTAAATCATGCTTCTTACATCACACTTAGTTATAGGTCCTAATTTATTTTATCCATGGAGTTAACCTTTCAATCAATGTATGTTTAAAAAATTAGGTCAAAATACAATTTCTAGCGATTTTTTAAAAATTCAACAAAAAATTGCTGAAAATACCTTATTATAAGGGCCAAAAACTTGACTCGCTCGAAATATTGTATAGCGCAAGTGCATGCTAATCGCAAGAGTAATAAAATCCGGTAAGACCTGAGTCGATTTTCGCAGGGAATTATATGAAGTACCGAGGATATTCTTCCAGTTAAAAATCAATAAACAAGAATAAAAGGTAAAAGGAAAGATGATTTAGGTTTTGAGTGTTGTTACGAACTAAGATAAATGGAACGCTAAACAAAGTAGTAAAATGAACAAACGAGATTTATAAACAGGGTTATAAAAAGATTCTTTGACAAAAGGTTAAGGAGCATTCTCCTACCTCGGATGTGAACAACTCAACGGGTTCTTCCGATTAAATCACAATCAAAAGGGAATAAGATACCGATATCAACAATTTTACATGAAGGATATCAACCCAACAATATAAGATGAAGGTAAAGATATATTATCGGACAAATGCATTGATGTTAGAGTTAAGTCTTAAAATACAATCCTTACATGATAAGAGAAGTTAAAATCCTATGAAACTCCAATATCAACCCACACACCCATTTATTGGATTTAATCATTGAACAAGTCAAGAAATGGAACCCTCCAAGGTGGGTTTATGCTTCCAACCTAAGGAAATTAGCTACTCATAACACTAACCATATTAAAACACACCATTAAGTTAATAACAAGTGAAATAACTATGGTAAAGGCAAGCATTCAATACACAACCACAATATTAATTGCACAAAATGATACCAATAGTCAACAAGATACAACTAAGATGGAACTTTACTTGCAATAAATGAAGTGGAAGATGAAAATGGCAAGGAAAAATGTCAAGCTCTAGGAGAGAGAGAAAAGCAACAAAACTATCTTCTATATTTTGCGCCAGTCGAATTTTGTGAATTTTTAAAGTATAATTAGAAAATGTATTTTGACCTAATTTTTTAAAGATGTGTTGATTGAAAGTTTAATTTCAATAGAAAAATAAAAAAATTTGGAAAAATGTTTCTTAGGGTCTAGAACTAGGTATGATGTAGAGAGTGTGATGTAGGAGAGCATATATATATATATATATATATATATATATAGAGAGAGAGAGAGAGAGAGAGAGAGAGAGAGAGAGAGGTTCTCTATTGAACCTAAAAATCGAACTTTTTAATGAACCTAATAAAACATAAAAAAATAATTAATTGTAATTCCTATGTTGTATTTGGTCCACGCCAGCGGCACCCGAGGTCATTTCGGCCAGCACCTCCCACCCCCACCCCGTCGATTCACAAATTATAGTTGGTACGAGATTTTATTAGGCAGAATCGGGTACAAGGCTTTGGGAGGTTTAAATGGGTTTTGGGTAAAATGGGATACTAGTTATGGGTTGTTTGAAAGCGGGTATGGAGTTGGGTGAAGTGGGTTTGAGGGTCACCGAAGTTTGGTAGTGGGCTCGGGTTAGGTCGCGGGTTCCCGGTTTGTGGGGTTGTTGGATTAAACCGACCGGAGATGGGAGCGAGTGTGATCGGATTTGAGAAGCATCCGCCTGGTTTGGTCCGGTGGTTTGAGGCCAGTGGCGGAGGGACAGTGTCTATGACCTGGGCACTTGCCCAGGTCAGCAAAGGTATTTTTTTTTTTATGTACAGGTATGATTTATAAATTTTTAAAGATATTGGGGCAATTTTAAAAATAACCTAATCTTTCAAACCTAAAAAACACGGATAAATTTTAACTTAAAAACAAACAAATCCAACCCACTCCTTAGTCTTTCTCTCTCTTTCGTCTCTTCCCTGGAAACTCCATTCTTCCTTGCTTGCTGTGTGCTTTATTGGCTAATTTTGGCAGCTGGTTATTGGCTTTGTTGACAGCTATTGCTGTTGATTTTGGCAGCTGTTGATGCTGATTGTTGGGTATGTTTTTTAATAGAAATGTTTGGATATGTTTGTGTATGTTTTTTAATAGAAATGTTTGGGTATGTTTTTATTGTTAATTTTTAGTTTGTTAATAAACATTTTGATAAAGTTGTTGGATTTTTTTTGTATAAATATGTTATTCTGGAAATGTTGTTGAATTTAATTCTGAAAATGTTTGGGTATGTTTTTTAATAGAAATGTTTGGGTATGTTTTTTATTGTTAATTTTTAGTTGTTTATAAACATTTTGATAAAGTTGTTGGATTTTTTTGGTATACATATGTTATTCTTAAAATGTTTAGGTATGTTTTTTAATAGAAATGTTTGGGTATGTTTGGTAATAGAAATGTTTGAGTATGTTTTTTGTTGTTAATTTTTAGTTGTTAATAAACATTTTGATGAAGTTGTTGGATTTTTTTTATATAAATATATTATTCTGAAAATGTTGTTGAATTTTATTCTGAAAATGTTTTGGTATGTTTTTTAATAGAAATGCTTGGGTATGTTTTTTAATAGAAATATTTGAGTATGTTTTTTGTTGTTAATTTTTAGTTGTTAATAAACATTTTGATGAAGTTGTTGGATTTTTTTTGTATAAATATGTTATTCTGAAAATGTTGTTGAATTTTATTCTAAAAATGTTTTGGTATGTTTTTTAATAGAAATGTTTGGGTATGTTTTTTGTTGTTAATTTTTAGTTGTTAATAAACATTTTGATGAAGTAGTTGGATTTTTTTTATAAATATGTTATTCTGAAAATGTTGTTGAATTTTATTCTGAAATGTTTGGGTATGTTTTTTAATAGAAATGTTTGGGTATGTTTTTTGTTGTTAATTTTTAGTTGTTAATAAATATTTTGATGTAGTTGTTGGATTTTTTTTGTATAAATATGTTATTATGGCATTAGTATGTAATGACAACTATCTAGTTTTGTATGAACTTACATTAGTATCATTTTGTAATGATGTTTTATTTTTTAAATCATTGTAATTCATCTATTTATATGTTAATTTTTATATAGTTAGAAAGATTTTTATAACTACTACTCCCAAAAAAAATTTGGGGGGCTACCGTCTCCGAATCCCCGTAAATTTCCTTCCGTGCCTAGGCCAACTTTTATTTCTGGCTCCGCCACTGTTTGAGGCTACCGAGTTACGGGTCGATTTGAGCTCGCCATAGCAATGGGTGCTTGCTGGCCGGAATGGGAGATGGGTTCCAGTCGGAGGTGGGTTTAGTAGCTAGGATACCGGAAAATGGGTTCAACCAGGTCGAGCAGGTTGTAGCTCAACAGTGAGTGGTTTAAATTCGTCGGGGGTGGGGGGGGGGGGGGGGGGTGCTGGCCGGAATGGCCTCGGGTGCCCGCTAGCGCGGACCAAATACAATATAGGTATTACAATTAATTATTTTTTTGTAATGTTTTATTAGGTTTATTAAAAAATTCGGTTTCTAGATTCACTAGAGTACCTCTCTCTCTCTCTCTCTCTATATATATATATATATATATATATATATATATACACACACACACAAGTGAACACACACACACACACGTGAACACACACACACACACACACACACACACACACAAGTGAACACACACACACATAATACTGCTCATGTGCGGACTGACCCGCATATTAACAGCCCGGACTGAACATGTGGCACTTGGCAGTGTACCTCCGAAAGAGAGAGAGGGGGCCGATAATTTTTGGGGGTGAAGTGATGGGTATAATTTGGAGGGTTTGTATTATACCAGTGCGGGTCAGTTCGAACATGATCATTTTCGTGTGTGTGTGTGTGTATATATATATATATATATATATATATATATATATATATATACTCGATGAATAATTCCATTTTATTTTTTTTAAACTACAAAAATTGGATCTAAATTTATTTCAAATGAATTTACCCGCAACCTATTAATTTCAAATTGATTAGTGTATATAATTAAACAACTTACGCACCTAAACGAGCCTTTATTTTTGCAGTCAACTAAACCCGATAGTATTATGCTCATGACTTTCACATTGTTTTTAGATATCAAAGTATATATATATATACCCGATAGTATTATGCTCATGACTTTCACATTGTTTTTAGATATCAAAGTATATATATATATATATATATATATATATATATATATATATATATATATATATATATATATATATATATATATATATGAGAGAACATGAAAGAAAAAAAATAGTGCTATAACAAATATCAATAATTACAAGGGATAGTTACATTTTTCTCTTATGAACTTTATCCCATTTTTCACTTTGTCACCCGAACTTTCAAATTTGGCATTTAACCGTCTTAACTTCCTAAATGATTTCAAATTGGCCAAATGTTAACACCATTAATTTTTAGATGAAAAAATGATCATTTGAAATCCATGTGATTTTTTAAAAGGTTATTTTAGTATTTTAACATCTTGCAACTATTTAAGAAAAGAAAACACATTATTTTTCTCTTTTATCTCTCTATCTCTTTTGGAAAACACATTATCTTTCTCTTTTATCTCTCTCTCTCTCTCTCACACACACACACACACACACACACGCACACACACACACACAACACGAAAACTACATTGATTTGTTTTGGGTTTGTTGGAATGGGAAGCGGGTGTTTAAATTTAGTGCTTTTTTGAAATGCATATTTGGATTTGGGTATTGTGTTTATTGAAATGGAAATTTGGTTTTTCTCTCGAGTTTTTTGTGGGTTTGATGAGAAAAAAAATTATGTTTGAATTTAGGTAAGATACACTACTCGATTTGGGTTTTGATCTGATTTCTTTTGTTAATAACAATCCTATAAGTATTCTAACTTGATCGAGTCGATCCATTTTGTAACCCGAACGATATGTGATTTTTTATTTAGTTTCGTCTAAACTCGATCTGAGTCAATAATTTTGTGATCTGATTTTTTTAAAAAAAAACTGATATGTTATTCGTCAAAAAAATCGATTTCATATTTCTTAAACTGATCTGTTATTATTGTGTTGGACTATATATTTTGCATCTTGGATTTGATATTTTGTGTTATTCTTAATCTGATTCGTGTTATCGATTATTTAAAAAAAAAGAGGAAATTAAATCTGTATTTCATATTGTGCTGTCATATTTTTTAGATCTGATTTGATATTTAACTTTTGTGTTAACTAAATTAGGTTTAATTCGTGTCTATATTTTTTGGACTATTAGATCTTAAATTTTATGCATTTTGTGTGCACATTGGACTGAATTTGTGTATATTGCATGTTTAATATTAGTTAACCTAATATTGTATTTACTGATTTAAAACAAAATTTACTTTCGTGAAAATTATTTATTGTAAATAAATTAAATTTAAAGTTCGGGGTTTTAGTATATAGTTGGTTGTGCAGTTTAGGACTTTGGGTATGTATTTTTTCTCTTCTTGTATTAGTTGTTAACACATTTATTTTTGTCTATTAATTTATAAGATTATTGTATTAATTAAATAATTAATCAATTAACTAATCTTTTTGGCGCTACCATTACCGGTGCCCAAGTCCGTATGTGAAACGAGGTGGGTTAGTGTCAGGTTGATAACTGACCGTTAAATTTATGTCAAATCTTATTGATGGATTCTCTACTTAAAAGAAGAAATGTAAATAGAAATAATATACATAAAATTAGATTTGGTACGTGGAATATAAGAACACTAACTGAAAAGTGTAAAGAGCTTATGGACACCTTAGAACAGAGAGAAATCAACATAGCATACCTATTAAAAACTAAATGGAAGGATGAAAAGGCTATAGAGATAGGGGAAGGTTATAAATTATTTTACTCGGGATGATAGATACTCGTAGAAATGGGGTGGGTAGTATTGTTGATCACTATATGAAAGATAAAGTGGATGTTAAAAGATGGGGAGATAGATTAAGGAGTATTAAGATTATCTTAGATAAACCAATATTGAATATTATAAGTACTTAAATACCCTAAGGAGCTTTAGATGAAAATGTAAAGAAATCATTTTGGGAATTATTCGACCACAAATTTCTACGCATGAAAACATATTTTTAGGAGGTGACTTGAATGGACATGTAGGAGTAGAAAGGGATGGTTATCCAAGGATATACAGAGGTTGTCATTTTGGTAAAAGAAATGAAGGACGAGAAACTATCTTAGAATTTGCTAAGGTATATGATCTAGCATTAATATAAATACATTTAAAAAAATGGAAGAATATTTAATAACATTTAATAACGGAGAGAATAAAACTCAAATAAATCATTGCTTACTTAGAAGAAGAGACTTGTACACATGCAAAGATTGTAAAGTTATACCACGTGAAAGCTTAACAAATCAATATCGCCTATTAGTAATAGATTTAGCCATTAAAGGATTAAGTACCGAAAAGAGAAAATATATTATCAAAATATAAAATGAAAGGATTTAAAAGGATACAAAGAGATAGAATTTAGGCAAAAGTTCTTGTTAAACATGAAGTGGAATTGGGACAACAATGTTAACAACATTTAGTCAAAAATAAAGAATGATATCGAGAAAATAGGTAAGAAAATTTTAGGTGAGACTAGAGGAAAAAAATCATCAAAAAAGAGACTTGGTGGTGGAATGAGGAAATGCAAAAGAAAATACAAATGAAACGAGTAAGTTTTAAAGAGTGACAAAAGAGTAAGAATAAAGAGGATTTAGAAAAGTATAAGAAGTTAAAAAGTGAAGTAAAAAATATTATTATAATTGCGCAACAAAACGCACTAAATAATCTTTATAGTAAATTAGGTACCAAGGAAGGTCAAATATATATATATATATATATATATATATATATATTGGCAAAGAATAGAGAGGGATTGACAAGGGATATGGGTCCTGTTAAGTGTATTAAAGACATAAATCAAAATATATTAATTAACGATAAATAAATTCTAAATCGATGGGAAGAGTATTTTCAAGGATTATTGAATGAAGAATATCCCCCAAAAGATGTCAAGAACATAGATTCAAATATATGAATGGTGTGTCCGATTACTGAAAAAGAAGTAGATATATTAATAAGAAAAGTGAGAAAGAATAAAGCGGTTAGCCCAGATAAAATACCCATAGAGTTATGGAGGACCCTTGGAAGTATATGGATAAAATGGTTAACGGGTTTATTTAATAAAATTTTAAAAGAAGGTAACATGAAGGATAAGTGGAGGAAAATCATCATAATACCTTTGTATAAAAATAAAGGAAATATACAAAACTGCAATAATTATTGAGGAATCAAAATGATAAATCACACTATGAGATTAGGGGAAAAGATTATAGAACAAAGATTACGAAATGAGTCAACAATTTCGGACAATCAATTTGGATTTATGCCAGGGTGATCCACCACAGAAGCTATTTACTTATTAAGATAGTTAATGGAGAAACGTAGAAGTAAGAATAAAATTTTGTATATGATCTTTATAAACTTAGAAAAAGCTTATGATAGAGTACCTAGGGATAAAAATGGTGAGTTTTAAGGAGGAAAATAATCCCCATGAATTATATTAAAGTTATTGAAGATATGTATGATAACACAAAGACTAGATTAAGAACTATATGTGGAGAAGCTAAGGACTTTACGATTAAAGTGAGTCTACATTAAGGATCGACCTTAAGTCCTTACTTATTTTTCGTAGTATTGGATGAAATTACTAAGGGCATATAAGAAGATTTCTCATGGTGTATATTATTTTCGGATGATATAATTTTAGTAGACACTTCAAATGAGGGCTTAATTACGAGAGTAGATACTTGAAGAAAAGCCTTAGAGTGTAAGGGACTAGAAATCAGTAGAAATAAATTGAATTTATGGAATGTAAATTTAATAATGAGGCGTCAGATAGCATAATGTTAAAGATTGAAGAAAAATGATCAACGAAACTAATAAATTTAATTATTTAGGTTCAGTGTTACAAAGTAATGGGGATATTGATGAGGATGTTACGAGTAGAATATCAACTGGTTGGATGAAATGGAGACAAACAAGTGGGGTGTTATGCGATAAGAGGATACTTAATAAATTAAGAGAATTTTTTTTATAGAACAGTTGTTAGGCTAGTGATCCTATATGGAGCGGAGTGTTGGGATTTAAAGAAAAAATATGAACAAAGTCTCCATGTTAGTGAGATGAGGATGCTTCGATGGATGATAAGAATTACTAGAAATGACAAAA
This sequence comes from Sambucus nigra, assembly GCA_949130495.1. Lineage (NCBI taxonomy): Eukaryota > Viridiplantae > Streptophyta > Magnoliopsida > Dipsacales > Adoxaceae > Sambucus > Sambucus nigra. Next base: position 255,783,593 of record OX422213.1, on the reverse strand, counting down.
TTAAAAACCACTATGTGAAAGAAAAGTTAGGAGTAACTCCCATTAGCGATAAATTAAGAGAAAGTAAACTTAGGTGGTACATACATGTGTTGCATAGACAAGTAGATGCACCTATAACAAGATGAAGATTATTATAAATAGAAAGTAAAAGAGAAAGGGGCCGCCCTAAGCAATCGTGGGAGGAAATTATTAAGAGAGATCTTAAGGAATTACACTTAAATGATGATATTGTTTATAATATATTAGAATGAAAAAGGAGAATCCATGTGGCTGACCCCATATAATTGGATTAAGGCAAGGATGATGATGATGAAAATTATTTTTTTAACTGAAATTATTTTTTTTATGCTTTTAATCATTTTTTATGTTGAATTCATTTTTATGTTGGAAATCAATGGAAATAATTTTTTTATTCTGAATCATTTTTTTTACTGCAATCATTTTTTTTTCTTATTTGAAATCATTTTCTTTTGGAAATTATTTTAACTCAAATCATTTTTAGACTGGAAAGCATTTTTGTAATGTTGAAAATCATTTTTGGTGCTGAGTTTTTTTGGTAGAAATTATTTTTATTTTTTATGCCTTAATTCATTTTTTTTATGGTGGAAATAGTTGAAAATCATTTTTTCGTTGGAAATCAATTTTTATTTTTTTAGAAATTATTTTCTTATGCTAGAAATCATTGAAAATCATTTTTTTCTATTATTTTCTGAATTCAATTGAAAAAGATTTGTTTTTTCATTTTAATTATTTTTGTAATGTTTATTTATTTTCAAGATTTCATGATTTTAAATATCTTTTCTCTAATTTCCACAATTTTTAGCAGTTTTTATAAATTTTTATGCTGAAAATCATTTTCTTATGCTAGAAATCGATCGAAATCATTTTTCAGTTTTATGCTGGAAATCATGTTTTTTTTATTTCCAGATTTCGTTGAGAAAATAATATTTTTCAAATGTTATAAATGTTTTTTAGATTTAATTTATTTTTTAAGATCATATTTTTAAATATTTTCTCTACTTTCAAAAATTTTGACTATTTTTTGTAATTCTAAGATTTTTAAATGATTTATTCTATAATTTTTTTTTAATAATATTTTGGGCAAAATCACCCTCATATGCATGGCACATGACCCATTTTCTGTCTAAAAAGTTAATGTTGTTAACGTTATAGGCAATTTGAAGTCGTTTAGGATGCTCAGGGGGGGGGGGGGGGGGGGGGGGAGGGGGGGTTAAGTATCAAATTAGAAAGTTCAGGTGACAAAGTGAAAAGTGGGTTAAAGTTCTGCGAAAAAAGTGTGACTAACCCCGATTGTAAGTAATGCTCACACATATATTTATTTGGAAAGAAGACGTCACAAACCTAAAGTTTGGAATAATTTGCAAACCTTAGCGCAATTTTTAAATTTGATATGATAAACTCCGAAGTACATTAGGGCTGGCAATTTTAACCTCATGCTACCACCGTTACTCAAAGGTTGGACAGAAATCTGAGTTGACACTTTTGGGCAAGTGATTTGTATCAGAGCAATGATGCGGATACCTAGTTGTTGGACCCAATTTTTAGACACAGTGATGCCACATTGGGTGGTGTGTGTAGGTTATATTAGTTACACTAAAAACATCTCCTAAAATCAAAACCCTAATTCCTAGACAATAAATTCAAAATAAAAAAATATAAACTCTAATTAATAAACATAAACCAAAAATCGCAAACCCTACTTACTAAACCTTAAAACCCAAACCCTAATCCCTAAACCCTAATTGCCTAAACCCTAAAATCTAAGCCCCAAAACCCCAAAACATAAACCGTTATCCTTGAACCCTAATTACTACACCATAATGATGGCACATAACTAGATTCCGTCCAAAAACTGGGTCTTCCTGGCATTCTTCATTGTAAAAACATATAAATAAGCCAATTAAATTATGTCATGTATGAAAAAACTAAAAACAAAATAAAAACTGATTTTTTTTTTAAGAAAAATCAAAATTTGGGAAAAATAAAAATAATGTATTCTCTCTCCAACACCCACACCATTGAACCCAACAACCCCCTCCCTCAACCCGCCACCCATCATCAATGACCATGCCCATAAAAACATAACCTATCCCACCACCGCATTCAGTGTGCCATGACCATCTCACCACCAATACCATCACCGTCACAAATAGAACCCTATAAATCAATTGGAGCATATCCCTAAAATTAGGTTGTAATTCTCATTTGGGCAAAATTGGAAGTAATATGACAATAGAAATTAAGAGAATTGAGTTTGTAACCAAACAATTGCATTCAAAAATATGAAATATTGAATGAAGATTACATTAGGAGTAGGGCTTATATAGACCCATGGGTTCTAAAAATTAGTTATAAACCAACAGTGGTCTTTAATTCTTTAGCTAACAAACTATAAATCTAAGTAACAGCCTACTAATGGCTTATAAAAACTTCTAACTAACTTTTGACACACTTCATTGCTCTGGTTATGACTAACCAACAATTCTAAACTATTTTAACTAACAAAAAGTTTTCTAATCAACTATTTTAGTTTATCTCTAATTCTAAACTAACTCCAACATTTATAACAAACTCTAAATAAGCCTAACTAACTGTTTTTATTATGTATTCAAATTTCTATTCTTTGATTGATATAAGGATCATGGCATTCCACCCCCTTAAAACAATCCTTGTCCTCAAGGATCGAAGTTTTAAATTGTTTTTTGTTTTCACTTGGATCAAATACCACAATTCTTCTAATAAATGGATTGCATCCCGATCTTGCAACCCATAAAAGAGAGCAATAGTTATATCTCCAATAGAACAGATCTTGCACTTCAAATTGATCTTAGTTTTCACATCCTTGTAATCACAAGATGATTTTCGTCTGCAAAAATTCTATAAGTAATCAAACTTTTCAGATATGATGTTGCGTTCTCTAGGTTCTTGGCATCCCAACAAGACCATTAAACTCTTCAAGAACCAATCCAATTCTAATTCTTTAGAATCCCTCAACAACTAAGCTGTTGAATGAAGGAACTAAGCTTGAAAATAGATTTATGATGTTATCATGAGTTAAAAAGGTAGCCATAAAGGTTGAAGTTATGGTGGTGGTGGTAGCAGTCATGGTGGTGGTATAAAAGATCACTCTACAACCTTCATTTCAATATCTGCAGAATTGAGATTTGTTCAATGACAACTTCATTTCTTTCTTCCTCATAACATATATATTCTTCTTGGATCTCCATATGAGATACATTCCATAATTGGCGAGTTCTTTGCCTCATTTACATCAGCCACCAAACATATATCTTCATCTTCCCAATTTTTGAAGAAAGTATCCAAATGTTTACATCTCGCCTGAATTTGTTGACAACTTTTTATAAAGTTCTTCGTATAGTATTGAAAGTTTTATGAAAATTCTTGCCAATCAATCCCTTTTTAACGGGTATTATTTTTGAAAGCTTGTTGAAAATATTTACACTGAATACCCTTTGCCATTTGTTTAGGTGGCCTCTCTAATACAAAATTATCATAAGTTGAGTAACAAAATATAAGAATTTGAGAGAATTTCAATTTGCAAGCAACAACTGTGTTGAATATAGAAAATTTAATGAATGATTTCAGTGGGGGTAAGGCTTACTTAAATACATGAGCTGTTACAAATCAATTATAAAACCAACAGTGGTCTTTAATTCTCTAGCTAAATGTAATACCCTGTAGTTTTAGAATTAAATAAAATTTGTAGGTATTAAATTAAATCGGTGAATTTAATAAATTAGGTTGTGAATAAATTAATTAATTATCATTTCATGTTATGTGAGTTTAACTTTGCATGTTAAATAATTTCGGTGGAAAATAATTGCATGTGCATTGAATAATTGATATATAGTGTGTGACACAATTGAAAAATATACTTGTTGAATAAAAATATTTGGGATGCATTTCGGGACGCTTTATGAGCTCGTTTAGTTATTTTAGGCCTTTAGAAATAGTCCTGGGGTATATATATGAATTAAGAGGTTATTGGGCTAGTTGTGTTATGTATTTGGGCCCATTTGGGTGGTCCAAAATTAAGGCCTAAGGTCAAACTCGGGATATGTGTTTAAGTTATATTAATTAGGAGATTAAGGAACTCCTTGTCTTTATCCAATAACCCTAATTGTGACTTTGGGAAGAAAGAGGCAAGAACCTTAACTGTGAAATTGGGAGAGGAAAGATTTAAGAAGAAATTCAAGAAATCATCCAAGAACTCGGGCAAGAATTCTCGTACTAATTTTATCTAGTCCAAATTACTTTCTTAATTCACTGTGTATTGAATCCCATATAAAAATTATAGAAAGTCGGGAAATCTTGATGATTTGATGATGGTATTAAAAGATACTCATGAAAGGTTTGAATTTGATAATAAAATACAAAATCTAGAATTTAGGAGGGTAGACTTTAAAAGTTTAAGTTGATGGAAACTCATGATTAGGACCTTTGATATGATTATTGTGATGATTCTTATGTAGTAGAATTAATTCTTGCTTAAAGTTTTGAAAATTTGATAAACTATGACCCTTACATGTGGTAGAGAATAGTGAATTTGTGGACAAAATCTGAATATATATGAACATCCTCTATGATTTAAATTCCTTCAATTTGGGACTTAATCTGGGCTTTAAAATATTTAATAAATGATCTTAAGATGATGAACAAAGTCACGGGATTGATATTAATGATTATTATAAGTTTTAAGCCTTTGGAATTGGGTTTGGGTGGAAGAATGTATTTCCCGTTCTTGAAAAAATTGCTGGGTTCGTAAGCCGTCAATAGGGTAGGGGTCATGGTGTGGGGTCTGCGATTGTATTCGGAAGAATTTAGGAGTTCATACGAGTTGGTGGGACCGTGTAAAGGTAATCGTGGAATTTATTAAAAATAAAACGTGATGTTACTAATAAAAGGAAAGCTAAATTAACTAGATGATTAATTGTATTTTATAAAGAAAAAGAAGTTAATAATTTACGTGATGGTTAATAATTAACTAATGATATGTACGGGTAATCTTTATGGGACAACAAGGGGGAAATTATTAGGATAATTACCTTTACATATTTTAATATGTAACTGTATTTTTGTGTGGACATACCTACGTTCGTGGACTGTCCTATCGGTTGGGGTAAGTGCATTCGTGACGATAGCACATGTTGGCACAAGTGTGCTAGGTGTGGTGTAGGTCATATCTTAGGTACTTTGTAGCAGTGTCACTTATGAGAGATGAATATTGATGATGGGATCCATGTGTCACCGTTAGGTATGGTTCGTGCAATGGTGTACTGCGTAGGTATCGCCCCAATTATATGTGTATTTTGTTGTCCGTTTTGGATAGGAGACTCCTTCGGACTTACCGATAGAGCACAGGCGGGGCACTATTGGTAGATACCTTAGTGTCGTATCTATAAGGACATATATATGATTAATGAAATTGAATGGAAGAATTTCCTAAGTCTAAGGATGTAGACTATAAAATATAGAACCAATACTACGTAGTATGTATGATGTCGTCATTTTGTGGGTCGTATGTCTGGGATAATTTGGGAAATAGTAACTTGAATGTAAATAACTCTATTCCAGTGCATGTATTTTGCTAAATGCATTATTATACTAACATTATCACTTATCCATCATCTGTATTGGGATTTGGGTGGTTATATGCTTAATACTGCTTTAAGATGAGGGGGTGTTACGTATGTGAGTGACGATGGGAGGCATTCATTTTGAATTAACTGTACTTTTTTAGAATAAATTTAGTAAGTTAATTCTTGTACACTTTAGGGCTCTCACACAAAATTACAAATGTTTTCTCACCCCCAGGTGCTCCTAGACACGGATAGGAGGACTGTTGACAGATCTGCCTTGCAGTCTCAACTTACGTAGTAGATTTCAGATCATTGATTCTAGATTAGAAGGTTACTCTCCTCGAATTCTTTTTATCTTTGGATTATTATATGAAAATAAGCCCGAAGTCTATTTTATTTTTTGCTAATTCGAGGTACATATGAATATGTTGGGATTAATTTATAGGGTACCTCTATTGGCACTCCAAAAATTGTTTTGGCACTCCATTTCAATCAACCAACACATGCAAATGCCATAATTACCCTTTTTCATCTCTAATAGAAAACCTTTATTCATATGTGATGTTGTGTTGTGAATAAGTGTTAATAAATTTTTAACACATTTTCTTAAAGAGGAAAGGATACAATAACTCATTCTACAAATTATGAATTTATAATATTTTCATATGAGAAAATATTCTGAATGCGTTGAAAATAAAAAGGGCACGACATGACACGAAACCTTATTTTTACCTAATGAAAATGACACGACACATCACGAAATAATTTTTTTACCTAACACGAATATGATCCCGGTTAAAAGCGATGCGTTACAAAATGTATTATTTTTTTAAACCAAATACGAACGCGACCAAAATAAAACGAGACACGACACGTCACAAAAAAATTATTTATCCTAGAATAATAATAAAAAACTATTTTTATTTTTATTTTATCCCAGTTGTTTTTAATTTTTTAACAGAAAAAACGATGGCAATCCCAAAACGGTTTTTTAACAGAAAACTGAAGAAACTGAAGAAAGGTGAGGCCGCGGAAGAGGTAGAATCCATCATCCTCAATGAGGATGAGCCAAATAAGCTATCTAAGTAGGCAAAGCTCTAAAGACAGACATAAAAGAATACCTCATCAAGCTGCTAAGGAGAAGACATAACGTCTTTGCATAGAGTCATGCAGATATGCCGGGGATCGACCCCAAAATCGTGTGCCACAAGCTCAATGTATTAGAGGGTGCAAAGTCGGTAAAGCAGAAGAGGATAATTTATTCCCGAGAAAAATATGAAGTCATAAGGGACAAGGTCATGAAGCTAAAAGATGTTGAGTTTATCAGGGAGGTCATCTATCCTGAATGGCTGTCCAACGCAGTCATAATCCCCAAAGCCAATGAGAAATGGAGGATGTGTGTAGACTTCACCGACCTCAATAAAAATTTCCCCAAAGACAGCTTCTCTCTCCCTCGCATTGATCAGATGGTAGACGCTACCGCAGGCCATGAGCTAATGAGCTTCATGGATGCCTATTAAGGTTACAACCCGATCTTTATGAGCCCCGAGGACTCAGAAAAAATGTCTTTCATTACCGACAAGGGGACATACTGTTATAGGGTCATTCCATTTGGCCTAAAAAATGCGAGGGCAACGTATCAGCGCCTTGTGAATAGAATGTTCAAAGACCAAATCAGGAAGTCTATGGAGGTCTATGTTGATGATATGTTGACCAAGAGTTTGAAGGCCGAGGATCATGTGGCTGACCTCGAGAGTACCTTCAACACGATGGGCAAGTACCGGATGAAGCTCAACCCCGACAAATATGTCTTCGGGGTTGGAGCAAGGAAGTTCTTGGGGTTTATTACCAATCAAAGAGGCATTGAGGTCAATCTTGAGAAAAAAAGGCCCTCCTAGAAATGAAGACCCCCAGGACCATTAAAGACGTTTAGAGGCTCACAGGGAGGGGGGCTACTTTGAATAGGTTTGTATCCAGAGCCACGGACAAGTGTCTATCGTTCTTCAAAATTCTCATAAAAGCCTTCAAATGGAACGAAGAGTGTGACCAGGCTTTCAAAAAACTAAATTAATATCTAGGGTCTCCCTTGATATTATCACGACCAGTGCAGGGCGAATGACTACATGTGTACCTAGCGGTCTTAGAATCAGCCATCAGTGCAGCCATTGTGAGAGAAGAGGACGGGGTACAGAAGCCTGTGTATTTCAACAATAAAGAGCTCCAAGGGGCAGAGAAAAGATACCTAAGGATAAAGAAGCGAGCCTATGTATTAATCCATAAATCAAGAAAGATGAAGTCATACTTCCAATCCTATACAATGGTCATCCGCACTCACTCTCCTCTTAGGAAGGTCTTGCACAAGCCAAAAAAATCAGGGAGGCTAATGGCCTGGGCTATAGAGTTGGGAGAGTTTGACATTATATATCAACCTAGGGTGTCCATTGAGGGGAAAGCATTAGCAGACTTCGTGGCTGAATTTACTTGGGAAGATGATGATGCTGAAGATGAGAGCCTCGAGAAGACAGATACCCGGCAAGGCAGAATTATAAACCCATCCACAGATAAGGCTGAGACAAGCACCATTAGAGAGAAAGTTACCAAAAACGTAAAGGGAAGATATATCTTTAGGAAGGGATCCCTCATCGAGGGAAATTTCTCATAGGAACAGGCTGTGTGGAACCTTTTCATTGATGGGTCCTCTTACGAGAGTGGAAGTGGGGCTGGATTAATAATATGAGCACCCGACGGCACAGACATTGAGTACGTCCTGAGGTTCAACTTCAAATCCTCCAACAACGAGTCTAAATATGAAGCCCTAATAGCAGGCCTCTCCTTCTCTAGGTCTCTTAGTGTTGGCCAGATCTTGATCCATAGTGATTCAAGACTTGTGGTGAATCAAATACTAGGAGTATATGAAGCTAAGGATGAGAGAATGTCAAATATCTTGAAAGAGTCAAGTCACTATTGAAGATATTCAGAGAAGTAAAGTTGAAGAGGATACCTAGGCTTGATATTGGCCGAGTCGATGCACTTACTAGGCTGGCCTCAATGACTAGGACGGATATCAGGAGGACAGTCCCAATGGAAATCTTGCCTCGACCAGCAATTGAAGATACAAAGGGAACACTTGGATATTGATTAAATATCAACAGGGAAGCTTCGTGGATTGACCACCTAGTCAGATACATCAAAGAGGGGGAGATGCCAGAAGAAAAACAAGAAAGGAAGAAGTTGAGATACAGAGCCGCAAAATTCACTGTCATTGGAGACACCTTGTATAAAAAGGGGTTCTTGCTCCCCTTTCTCAAATGTGTGCACCCGTCCCAGGTCCCACACATCTTGTACAAGAGCACAAGGGGTCATGTTCAAGCCATATTGGGGGAAGGTCATTAGCAAAGAGGATAGTAACCCAGGGATATTGGTGGCCGACCTTGGGGAAAGATTCCACGGCATACGTAAAAAAGTGTGATAAATGTCAAAGGTTCGCCACCATCCCTCACAAGCCCCATCATCCTCTTACCTCCATCACATCCCCATGTCCATTCACAGTATGGGGAATCGATCTAGTAGGACCCTTACCTAGGTCCGTCAATAACTATTGATACTTGATCATGGGAATTGATTATTTCTCAAAATGGGTAGAAGCGAAGCCGATGGTCATGATTACCGAGCAGAAGACCTTCCAGTTTATTTAGAAAAACATTATATATAGCTATGGTCTCCCCAACACCCTCATCTTAGATAACGAGACTCAATTCAAGAATGCATCCCTGGAGAAATACTACAAAAGGGTGGGTGTCAAACAATTCTTCTCTACCCCAGGCTGACCTCAGGCTAATGGGAAAACTGAAGTTACAAACAGAACAATCCTAGATGAGATCAAGAAAAAACTTGAGGAGGCAAAAGGAAGATGGTTTGAGGAGTTGTACGCTGTACTGTAGGCCTATATGATGACGACCAGGACTCCTATCGGGGAAACCCCATTCATGCTGGCGTATGTCTCAGAAGCCGTCATCCCCATCGAGATTGGGTTTCCCACTCACAGAGTCCAAATGTACGACCCCTAGAGAAATATGGAAGAAAGGAGACTTGACCTAAAATTTACCTAGGAAATAAGAGAAGATGCTAAGATAAGGAAAGCAACCTATCAGCAGAGAACTATTAGGTTTTACAACCAGAGGGTGAAGCAAAGGCCAATTCCTATGGGGGACCTAGTCCTTACAAAAACATGGCAGAAACCTAACAAGATCCACTCAAGTTGGCATGGCCCATATAAGGTCATTGACGAAGTTATCCCTAGAACCTATAGACTAGAGAACCTTGAAGGGAAACCCTTTGCTAACCCCTGGAATGCAGATCGTCTGAAGAAATAATATCAATAATGTTGTAATGTCCTATTGGACCACAGTTGTAATGAATGTGTTGCTCCCACAAAACACTTGATGATAATGAGAATATTATATAGACCCCTCATCTTGTTTGTTAATTTTGGTATGATTGGGATACTTCTTGCTAAATACCCTCGTCTATAATGAGGGTGAATGGTAGGGACGACCCTCCATTCACTCTCAAGAAAGAAGAGGGGGGCTTGAAATTTAAAACATCATTAATTTAGTGGAAACCACCCTCGGCTATGACGAGGGTGAATGGTAGGGACGACCCTCCTTTCACTCTCAAGAAAGGCGAGGGGAACTTATATTTTAAAACATCATTAATTTGGTGATATCCACCCTCGGCTATAATGAGGGTAAATGGTAGGGACGACCCTACATTCACTCTCAAGAAAGATGAGGGGGGACTTGAAATTTAACATCATTTGTTTGGTGGGAAACCACCCTCTGCTATAATGAGGGTAACTGGTAGGGATGACCCTCCATTCACTCTCAAGAAAGACGAGGGGGGACTTAAAATTAAAAAAAATATCATTTGTTTGGTGGGAAACCACCCTCAGCTATAATGAGTGTGAATGGTAGGATTGACCCTTCATTCACTCTCAAGAAAGACGAGGGGGACTTGAAATTTAAAGCCATTAATTTGGTGGATAACGACCCTTGGCTAAAACTAGGGTGAATGGTAGGGACGACCCTCCATTCACTCTCAAGAAAGACAAGGGGGGACTTGAAATTTAAAACATCATTAATTTCGTGGAAACCATCATCGGCTATGATGAGGGTGAATGGTAGGGACGACCCTCCTTTCAATCTCAAGAAAGACGAGGCTCTTATATTTTAAAACATCATTAATTTGGTGATAGCTACCCTCGGCTATAATAAGGGTGAATGGTAGGGACGACCCTCTATTCACTCTCAAGAAAGATGAGGGGGGAGTTCATAGGATGGTTAATTCAAATATCATAGCCAAGTCAAATCACACAAGAGGCAAGCATAGAAGACAGGAGGAGAGAGGTTCTATTATAAATTATTACAAATGTTTGTCCATGGAAATAAAGTACAAAAATATTTTTTACAAACAAAGGGTATGGGCTTCAGACAACCACCCTATTGAGCAATATCAGCAGGCAAGGCTTCAACGTCAACCAGAGGAGTCTCTTTGATGACCAAAACATGCCGATCCTCTAAGGTATCGGTGCCTTCGACGTGCACTTGAGACTCCATATGGGCTAGGGCCTCGGTAATAAGGGGGTCGTCCAACTCCACGACTTCTAGAGAGGGGTGGACAGACGACACTCTGCCAGCAAACTTCAAGATGACCCATCGACAATCCGTCTTTATTCCCCTCTCTAAGTACTCAAGACCGAAGCCTTGAAACTCGTCTGAGAGTTTGTAAGCCTCCACTGCATCGACCTTCGCCTTCTTCTCTGCCTCATCAAGTTCAAACTTAAATTGGGCCCCCTGATTGGTCAAGGCCTCTTCCTTTTCTTCGATGAGGGAGTCCTTCACCTTCAGGTAGGCCTCGTGCTACTTCACCAGCTCATCTAGGACCCTTGCATGCTCGGTCCTTACACTCTCCAACTCTGACCTCATAGTCTCTATCTCGTTCTTTAGATCGACCTCATGCTTAATATCTCTCTTGGACTTGTAGAACTTTTGCTGGTTGGTAGCCATCCACTTAGTAGCAGAGGTGAAGGTGCAAACAGACTGCACAGACAAGCACATATCAAAGGGGCCGAGGGAACAGTTCATGAAATGTTATTAAATAAAAAAAATATGAAAATGAAGTTGAAGGAGATACCTGAGCCAGAGTGTGCAAACTGTAGTTATAGATTTTAGTCGGGTGAATCTTTTACAAGAAGTCATAATCTATAACCGAGGGAGCAGAAAACATCGAGGACTTAACTGCCCTCAAGTTGGCTATGAGGGAAGAGGGTTCAGCCTTTAAGAACGTCAAATTTTAGGACCAGAAGGCCCCCATGCTGGAAGAGGAACTAGCCCCCTCAATGTGTGTCTGGGGGGCCTCCACCCTCGACTCAGGCCGAGAGCCACCAGGTACTTTGTGCTCCTTCCTTTTGCGACTGTCGGTATTCGGCTCCACCTGTGTCGGCCCCATGACCTTTGTCTTCTTCTGAGTCTGCTGGGGCTCTTTGCCCTTTTTCTTTCCTAAGCCAGACATTAAACTTGGAGCAGTAATCTCCCAAAGTTGATCAGATATATTTGCAAGATGACCTGAAAAGGAGACGATACATCAGAAATAGACAGTGGCAATGAGGAAACACTTGAAGAAAAATAAAAATAGAGCATGAATCAACTCACATAATTCTGTCAGGGGGCTGACCCTCAGACCAGCTTCTTTGAGGAAATGAGGGGTCATCAAATCTTCAAATTTAGTAAGTTCACCCTCTTTCCCTTATTCCCTCAGATAGTCAACAATGTCCCTTTCATCCAAACTGAGTCCGGGGTCTGACCGTGCTCTCATTGAAGGGTTGGACCATGACCTTGGAACCCTCGGATTGTCTTCTAAAGGCTCTACCTCGACGATGAATTCCCAATCCCCAGAAATGAAGAAAAATCTCTTCTTCTAATCGTGGTTTGAAGTTTGTGCCATGTGAAGAAGCCTTTTATCGGACTTCCTCGCCCTAGATGAAAATACCCATGTTGCTTGGACGAATAAGTGATATTATAGCAAGTAATAAAAAGATCGACCGAAGGCTTGTCAATGAAAGTATTTTTACAGAGGGAGATATAGCCGAGGATGATTCTCCAAGAGCTAGGAGGAAGTTGAGAAGAAGAAACCCCAAGGTCGGATAGCATGTCAACTATTGCAGGGTGCAGAGGGAACCTAACACCTACCCTGAGCATCTGTTCATAAACAACCACTTCCCCCTGGAAGAATCTCTCATCTGCATTTGGGACCCTCATAGTTATATTGGGTTGTACACCAAATGTGTGCCTCCACAACAAGAGGTCACGATTCCTAATGGATGAGACGTAAGCCGAGGCACTATAAGTGTTAACTTGATCAACATCCAAATCCTCACTATCATCCTCATACCCTTAGTCCCCAGATCTCTCAGCCTCGTCGCATGTTGGTGGTCCATCTGGAAAGGCCACCTAGAAGGCAAGAGGGGACAGGGTTGTTACAGGGATAACCTCTGAATGTATTATAACCTCGGCCTGTAGGCTTGGGCTAAGAGTGGACGTCTCTCTCCTCCCAGAAGGCCGAGCACCTGTCGATGACGATGCTCTCTCATTCATCTCTCCCTCGTATGTCTGACTTTTGGCTGGATGATAGGAAGACCCACATGACTCAGATGGTATTATTGTGGCTAAAGGAATGGGGAATATGGGTCGTACCCAATTAGGGTTGGCCCCTCGTCTTTGCTCGTCCTCCTCCTCTATTCGCTTGATCTTAGCGAAGAATTTCTCCCCGCATTAAGGGGAAGACCCTACACTTGAGGAATTTGTTTAAGCTAACTACATACAAGTTCACAGTTTGACTAAGTTTGACTTTTGGATCAAACCTAAGGAAATAAAGGGTTTTGTGGATGAACACTCAAAAATAAGTGGAACTCAGTTCACCGGAGATGAATGCCGGGGAATACGAAAACCTAATAAATTCCACAAAGAAGAGATAAACCACCACTAAAAGGTGGGGGAAGAACCCTAAGGAGACCTAGGATCTATTATTCAACCCTAAACCACCACAGTAAGGCGGGTTTTCACGTCGGAAAAATACAAACAACCAAGAAAAATGGGGAAAGAAACCCAAATGCAAGACAAATAAAAATTGAAGGGTAAAAGTGGACTATAGGGCATAAGGGTTACCTGAGGGAGAATACGACGACTTAGCAAGGCTTGAAACACAAAAGTTGTAGAAATAACAGTTTGGAACTGATAAGGAGTTAGAGAGAGAAAGCTTGCGCACGAAGAAGAAGAAAAGAATAAACGTTTCAAAAATCCTTTAAATACTTTTTTATTAGTGGTCCCAATAATCAATGCAAGACACAACCCATGAGGAGAGGCATCATTAGGGCATGAAGCCCAAGAATGGTGTACAACCATCACACTTGGGAAATGTAAACGGTGATGGATATCTGACAAGGTGTCAACCAACTCGACAAATGTCACTCAGTTGCTTAACCACCCACTTAACATTCCCAAGGCAACATTACCCCTCAACCATCTCAACAAACATCGATGGCTAAGGGCTGAGGGGTGATTGATATACCAATATACACCCTCGACTAGGCCGAGGGTGTCCTCATCTCAGACGAGGGCTCATTACCAGGCTGACCCTCCCGCATAGGCCAGACGACCCTATAAGGGGCCGATCCCACATCATGGGTCGATCCTCCAATATTTTCCAGACGACCCAGCAAGGGGCCGACCCCACTTCATGGGCTGACCCCTCATCATGGCCCGGACGACCCTATAAAGGGATGACCCCTCATTATAGTCCAGACGACCCTATGAGGGGACGACCATACGAGGCTCACATCCAGTCGGACCCGATGCCAGCATCAACTTTAGCCTTGGCCTGACATCTTAGGCCGAGGGTGATGTCATTACAGCGCGTGATTTGGGAGACGCGTGGAATAATGCACGTGGGACTCATATGGCACGTGGACTAGACCGTTATAATAATATCATCCCCTCACATGAGGAAATATTATGTCATCATTAATTGCAAGTGCACATCCAGGTGTCAGGAGGGGATTGGCTAGATCATCCTTCACATGCACCATGCATACTTGGGTGGTACACTACTCTCCCCAAGCCCTATATATACTTGTAATATTCAACCTTGTAAAGGGATTGATAATTGTAACACTAGCTAAAACTTTGCTTGTACACACAGTAGAGAGAGAGTGAGCTTATGAACATTGTATCCAAGGCCATTAGTGCCCATATTTAGTGGATCACACACTCACAGTGGATGTAGGCCTGATTGGCTGAACCACTATATATATATGTCTTCATTCATCTTATACTCATCCCCTTCTATGCACACGTATATATAACTCTATTGCTGCCATTGTTATCATTGTTAAAGTTCATCATCTCTTATCTGGTGGTGCTGAATCTTAGCATCATCAATCATCACACACCTACTACATGCTTAGGGGGTGCATTACACCACTTAGGCACTATAAACACTTGTCTTCTACCTCTTGTAAAGGGGAGACAAATTAGTAACCCTACAGAACCTCTTTCAAATCCACTGTAAGAGAGAGAAAACTTAAGTGTTTGTATATTTAGGCCCTTAGAGCCTTATTTTAGTGGATTACACACACTGCACAGTGGACGTAAGCCATAATTTAACTGAACCACTTAATTCTGGTGCTCAATCCTTCTTTGCCTCATCTTATTCTCTCTTACTGTTATATTGCTTATTTGCTGCCATTGTTATACTTACTTGAGCTCATTATCATTGTGACCTGGTGGTATCATTTTTGGTATCATCAATGGGCATCATTGAGGTGTACATTACTGATGTTGAAAGAAAACTAGATAGAAAAGTGAAAGTTGAAAGGTCTGGTTGAGATGGTGAATATCATGGTAAATATAATGAGTCTGGTCAATGAGCAGGACAATTTTATAAATTCCTAGAGAAGCATGGCATATGTGCTCAATACACAATGCCAGGTACACCACAACAAAATGATATTGCTGAATAGCGTAACCGTACTATAATCGAGATGGTTAGGAGTATGTTAAGTAACTCCACATTAATCTAATCATTATTTAATGAAGCCCTAAAAACCTCTACATATGTGTTAAACCGAGTACCTTGTAAGGCAGTTCTAAAGACTCCTTTTGAGTTATGGGCTTGAAGAAAGCCTAGTTTAAGGCATCTTCATGTTTGGGGATGTCCAGCGGAGGCTGGGATTTGCAATTCACATGAAAAAAAATGATTTTAAAATGATAAGTGGATACTTTATTGGTTATACAGAAAAATCCAAAGGGTATAGGTTTTACTACCTTAAAGATAGTACGAGGATCATAAAAACTGGTAATGCCAAATTTATTGAAAATGGATAATTAGTGGGAGTGGTGAACTATGTAATGTGGATCTTAAAAAAGATAGGTTAAACATACCTTTACCCTCATCTTCTAAACAAGTTATTGTTCATGTTACTATTAACCAATTTAATAATAATGAACAACAATAAAACGAGGAACCACTTCATAACGAGATTGTCACTAATGAACATATTGTATAAGAACCACAACAAATTCCATTACGAAGATATACTAGATAAAGGATATATTCTATATCAGATGGTATGTGTCGTATCCACCAGAATCTGATTTTGATAGAGGGCTGAGTAAATATTCGGTTTCATTTTCACAAGCCATAGAAAGTAAATATTCTACTAAATGATTTTATGCCATAAAAGAAGAATTGAAATAAATGGACCAGAATGGAGTTTAGGATATCATTTAGTTGCCTAAAGGATGCAAGAAAGTTGGTTGTAAATGGGTTTATAAGACCAAACGTGACACTAAAGGCAATATTTAATGACATAAAACCCTACTTATGGCCAAAGGTGTCACTCAAAACGCAGGCGTTGATTATAGAAAGACATTCTCACCTGTATCCAAGAAGGACTCACTTAGAGTCACCATGCCAAAGTTGTAGTTTTCCTAGATATTTTTCCCACTTAACAAAATTCATGCCTTGAAACTTAGATTTGTATAATTATTAGTAATTTTAAACATTATTTATAATACTCATGATGTCTAATAATATATTTATATTAATTTGCATTGCATTCATGCGAGACATTTTAGGTGACTTCAAGAAGTTAAAGAAATCAAGAGCGAGCATTGATTGGAGAGAGATAATGTTTGTCTCTTAAAAGATTAAGATAGATGGTGTTGTTGTTTAGAGATGGAGATAGTGATGGATATGTTGGTGTCATTTGGAGATGGATTAGATATGGAGGGAGAGAACCATTCCCTTTTTTTCTTTAACTTTTCTTCCTATGTATGAAGTTTCATATTTATTTTTTAATTAGAGGTAGACTTATTATATTTACCAGAGGCAGTCCGATTTCAATATGACCCCCTTTGAAGCACTTTGATAGTGTTCATGGATCTGGATGAAAATAATTACTCAGAAAATAATAGAGGTTTTAATTCATGATTTATGTAATAGTTTGGGTTCCATCAGCAACCATCTTTTTAAAAAATCCTTGATTGGAAGGATTTATCTCGGGCACTAGTAATTACATGTATGTTTTTTTGTTGCACTTTGAATTTCAAATTTATGAAGAAATATATATCCACAAAATGCATGTATGGTTGCACTATGAGCTATGTGGTGTTTAGAACCAGTACTTTAATTTTTTGTAATCAAAAGTTTTGTAACATGTATGTTTTTTTCCCATAAGTATTCATGCATTTAAGGGGGCCGACAAATGAAACTTTGAGATGCTCAATGCACTACCATCCTTTGGCACAAAAATCTTTAGATCTTAAGAAAGATTAATGGGAACTTATACTAATCCTTATAGGAAAATTCTACCCTACCTTTTTATATTATATAAGGAGATAAGTTGAGTTTTTTTCCATGTGTAACCTCTCCCCAGACCACTCGAGTAGTTCTATAAGTTGTTAGCTTATTGTATCTAAGTTTATGTTTTGTGTTAGCCAAAAAATATTCCCAGAAAGGGGTGGATTAGGATTTTGCATATTAATTTACATTTTACGTATAAAAATCATTTTCTCTTTTAACAAATCATTTTATGTTTATAGTTAAAATGATTTGCTAAATGTGTTTTAGATTTCTATACACATTCATATTCATATTCATGTAATTATCACAAATGTAATAAATAGAGCATCAATGTAAAGAATAAGAAATAGAGAAATATACCAAGGGTTTATTTTGTGGTTCGGTGAAGTCCTTCTACCTACATTCACTTTGGGATGACACTCAAAATAATTTAACTATCTTTATCTCACTAGGCAGAGCAAAACCTCACAAATATATTACACACCTTTCAACCACATCCAATAAGAAGTCCTTCTTTGCTCATGCGGACACGACCAAGCTCAAGAGGCATTCCTTGACTTTTCGTTTAAAGGCAAGATACACTA
Source organism: Sambucus nigra (assembly GCA_949130495.1). Classification (NCBI taxonomy): domain Eukaryota; kingdom Viridiplantae; phylum Streptophyta; class Magnoliopsida; order Dipsacales; family Adoxaceae; genus Sambucus; species Sambucus nigra. The sequence goes on along the minus strand of OX422213.1, from coordinate 255,765,469 downwards.
AAGAAAACACCAAAAAGATAATAACAACGAATCTTATTTTGTTATTATATGAAAACATTTACAAAAATCCTCCAATGAGTAAATACACCAATATGAGTTTTGTTGTTAATTGATGTAGTTGAATCGATTTCTACTTCATATTTCTCTCCCTTTTAACTTTGACGATGGAATATGTACAAATAGTGTTTTTTATTAGACCAAATGTGGGAGGAAACTCTTTTAAATAAATTTACTGGGTTTTTACCATTAAATAGACCTATGCCAAAAACTAGCCATCACACTTTGTGAACATCTTTAGTCGACTAACCTTTATTGAGTCTACTAAAGTTGACTGTGAAGGTTTCGATATAGAACACATTAGGAATATGCTTGTTTTGTGTTTAGCTATATAGACTTTCAGCTAGTTGGACTTGAATTTTGACAAGATAGTTTTTATATTTATGTTTGAGTTTAGTATACCTATGTGAAGACCTCGACTCAGTCTACTACATCTCAGAATTTAGCTCCAATAAAGAAAAGGTAGTCTTTCACATCTTACCTCTATTGTCTTATAGGAATTTAATAGTCACCTAGGACATTGCACTGTATATCATAACTTCATTTCTTATGAGTTGTGTTTGTGTTCAATGAAGAATTTAAATATTTTTAAAAGATTTTTAAAATAATTCAAATCAAATTAATAACATTATATATATCTTTCTGGAATTCTCTCATATTTTTTAATTTATTATGATTTGAATTTGGTTTTAAAAACATTTATTGGACATTTAAAAATCTGACTTAAACATTTGTGGTACATTGATTTTATTTTTATTATTGTATATCTACTTTCGTACATGTATTTATATGCTCTTTGTACACGGTTTCAATTTGCTCCAACGGTAACAATTTTACCAGCACACGGTTTTCATTTAAGTGGATTCTAGTTGTTGTCTACGTGTTGACGTATTAAGGGAACGCTTTATGCTTCTTGTTTGACCATATGATTAAATTTTTATCAACGATTGGAATTGTGTTAGTGTAAATCATGTGTACCGGACTTACTCCAATCACAACCCACACTCTCTTTTATAAATTGAGAGCTTTGGCCATTGTTTTTAAGATTCTGAGTTAACAACTTGTTTGGGAGTTTTTTTAGAGGAATGAAAGGAAAGGAAAGTTTTATTAGGGGAGAAAATAAAACAAAAGAAAATTTATGAAAGAGAAAAGAAAGGAAGAGAAGAGAAAGGATTTAGGAAGGAAGATAAAATAATTTTCTTTTCTAGTATTTGGGAGTTGGAAGGAAAATAATTTTTTTAAGGAAAATAAGGTACATTCTTTAGAAAACTTTCCTTTCTCTCCATTTCTTTCCGATTTGGAAAGAAAGTTTTGGAAAGAAAGGAAGGGAATTTTTTTTAAAAAAAATCCTTTCTTTTCTCTCCTTTTAAACTCCCAAATGACGAAATAACACTTTCTCTCCTATGTAAACTCCCAAACGACGAAAAGGAAGCATAAATTCCCTTCCTTTCCTTTCTTTTCTCTCCAAAATGAAACTCCCAAACAAGCTGTAATTCTTTAGTGCCGAAATGCTGATAAATTATTTGTAGAGAGAGAGATAACACACATAGTTCACACACTCGTGTTCTTCACCCGATTTTCTCTTTCTTATAGATGATATCGATAACATTAGGGTTTGGCTTTGTTACTTCGTTATATCTTGAAAAGAAACCCTAATTTCACTTTTGTTTTGCTTAGATTAAACCCCCGTAAGTGAAATTCTCTTCTCATCTATGTATTTGTTAAGATCTGTTCTTAGATCGATTATTTGTGCCTGTGTACTCTTTTTCCGTAGAGTAAAACACGAACTTCACACACTGCCACATATCTTATATATTTGTTGCTGTTAAGATCGGTGTTATATCTTGCATGTGTAGTAATTGTGTTTAGGAAAAAAAATCACACACGACATGCATGTTTAAATGTTCAAGCTGTTAAATCTGCCTTGTTTCATTTAGATCTGCCTTAGATCTTGTTCTTGTAAATATTTGAACACATTTCAAACAAAAATCACATTTGTGTACATTCTTGGTTGTGTTGTTAGTTCTAAGTTCATATTTATTTAAAACATTTTGTTTTAAAACATAACTAAGAAAGTTTTGTTAAAATACGGTTAAATTTGATATAAGTTTAGAAAGTTAAACCTAAAACTGTTTGAGGATTTATTTGTAAAGAAATTGTTGACTGTCCATGTTTACTTTGATAAGAACCGTATACCTGAACATATTGAAATCTTTGTTGAACTTTCTAGACTAAGGACCAAGAAAAGAGGCCTTTTAGAACCTTGACAAGAACTATTTAGAACTATTATGTAAGAACTGTTAAAAGGATTTGTAGGTCTTTAGATTAAAGTCGATTTTAATCTATATTATTTTGTGTTATTGATTATGCATGCGATATCTATTTATATCAATTGCATAGTATTTGAGTGTTATTTCAGGTTTATATGTCATATCATATAGCTTGTGCACTCACTTATAACACATATCTCACGTAGGCACTGAAAATATTGTGTAAATATCTTGCTTAATCCGATTGTTCTTGATTTAGAAGAAAAAGAAGTTTTAAGAAAATATTAAGTCAAGATAGTTTGACTTAAAAGGTAAGAACATAAGACTGGTCAAGATATCTAGGAATACCAAACTGTTGCATATCATTCATTTGTAATATTAAGGGTAGGTGAGTCATTGTAGAATAACTCACTGCACCACACTTCACTAAGACACGTCGCTAAGACACCGAGTTGATCCTGAGTTAAAGAAGGCTATAGGGAAAAGCGAAGATGTGAATAACAACTTAGATAAGAGCTACAACTTGAGGCTATTTCAAAAGAGCAACCAACGCAAGAGGCATTGGTATAGGTAATACCTTTTTGATTTAACCTACTTTGTGTATTGTTACTTGATTATAAATCGTTCTTGTTGTGTTTTGTTTAGTGAAAGTAGTTAGTTTGATCCTTAGAAGGATCCGTCATTTTTCCCAGGGGAAGGGTTTTTATGACGTTAATTAAATAACCGCGTGCCATATTTTCTACATATACACCCAACACAAAAAGGTAGGTTAATTACTGGAAACTCACATATTAATTGAATCTCTATATTATTTGTTTTAATCATTCCTATTTAATATTAAGATAATAAATGTTGGACTAAATTGACTAATTAAAATTAATCCTGGTTAATTAATTAGTTAACAATTTAAGAAAAGTTCAAATTGATCCCCACTTGAATCTGAAATCGTAACTCATAGGTAAATCGGGTTTACATGACACTAATTTACTTCCTCACTAGAGTTTAGTGCATTAGCCCCCCGCTCAAGTGGTATCAGAGCTAGCTTGTTTTGCCTAAAATATAACACCCCATTTATTTCATTTTGTTTGAACCGTTCCATAATTAAATGTGGTCCCCACATGTACTTGTTTTTTCCTCTTGAGGTTGACCATTGTGATGAATTGCAAAAAGAAACTTTTTTTATTTATCTTCCTAATCACTTAATATTTTGATGAATTAGACATGTGTTGAGAGTCTAGGTTGAGTGTGTAGAGTGTTAAAATGTCCTTGTTGTACTATGAACTTGGAATATACATTTTGTTATTTGTTAGAGAGATAGAGATAGAGAGAGAGAGAGAGAGAGAGAGAGAGAGAGAGAGAGAGAGAGAGAGAGAGATTTGTTCCATCATGTAAACTTGTGTATTTACGCAACACTCATTTCGTAAAGTTGTACCCGTTTCCCTTAAGGCAACTTGTTGATCTCCACCAATCCATGCATGCACTAGAACTCTAGCCTTATTTTTTGGACCATATGATCTTGCCATACAAGCCTAATTAGATTCAAATTAATGTTTGTTTTCTAACATTTGTAGTCGTTAGTTTGATTCTCCTATGAGCATATTTGTTTTCTTGATGAGACTTGATGTTTCCATGCAAGATGGTTGAACCTTCTTTTATAAATCAAGCTTTGCAACCATCTTTTTCACACGCAACTTGCTATCTAAACCAATAAACTCATCCAATTGATTGTTGTTTAATATTTAAGTCACAAGCTTTAAACCACTTATGTATTAGCAAAACTAATTTTATGAAATATTGAAGCGATGCAGAATGTGTGCTACATTTACACCTATGACTCAAGTGTGAGTCGGTTGCTCAAGTAATACCCAGTAACTCGGGGTCGAATCCTCAGGGAATAAGATGTAGAAAGTTTTGACGAAGTAGGATCGAGTTCTAAAATCTATGTATCGACTCTCGACAAAAAATAAAAGATGATTTTTTTTGGCAAAATCTCTATTTAACTACGAAAATTAAGCTAGCAAGTTCAATATAAACTAAGAGAAAAAATCAAGATATTAGATTTTTTTGTTTCGAAAATAATTTGGGAAAAATGGAGATGGTATCCAATCCCCCAACGGTAGATATTTACGCTAAATATAAAATTCTCGACAACTATATAATTAGTTAGTAGTAAATCATTAACTAATCTGAAGCACTAAATATGTGGGGGTGTTAATCAACACAATATTTAGTCAACAAATTAATTAACAAAATTTATAGAATTACTGACACGTATATCGCATTCTCAAATACTCTGATTTCCTTCAACAGACGGAATTAAGATATTTACTATATTAGTCTTAATAAAAGTATCAAACCCTAAAAATTAAGCATACAATTACGTCGAATTTTATATCTAACGTCAAAGCCTAGGTTGGGTTCATGTTCCCCAACTCGCGATGAATTAGCCAGACATAGTAACGATCTCTATGAAAATAAACATTGATGTGCAAGAAAACATGATGAAATAATATGAAAGATGATGAGAATTAATCTCATCAATATTGAGGAACACAAAAGCCTACAATAGAAATCACTACTTGAAGAAAAACAGGAAAAAACTTTGCTTTTGAATTGAAATAATAATGAAAATTGCAAAAGTTCTTCTCCAAGTTGTTCTCAATCTTAGGTTTCCTTACAATGATGAATAACAGGTTCAAAAGACTCCTAATAGCCTTATACAAGGAAAAAATTCGTGTAAAGAGCCTGGGATAAACTCAAATAACTCCTCCTAAAATCTAGGGGAAAAATCCCATTTGGACCGAACCCTTTGGCAATACCGAACACATGTAGCGGACCGTTTGGCTTGACCGAAATGGTTCGGTCAGGATCTCTGCCAAGCTTTGCCTTCATTTTCATTTTCCCACTTATTTTCATTTTTTCCCTCAGAATTTCCTTTCAACTTTTAATACTTGTAACTTTTCAACCATAGCTCAGATTGGGGTGCCATTTCTTCTAGTATCCTCGTGACTTTAAGATCTTTAACTTTTTAGTTGGCTCCTCCTCTAGGTTTTATTTGAAAAATTACCAAAATGCCATTCACTTTCCTTTATCGCTATTCTTTAGCTGTTTTGACTTTTCTCTTCCATCTACTAGCACTATTTATCTGTACAACATTAGAGAAATACACAAAACATGATATACTTGCTAAAATAGTTAGTAGCATAAATATGAGATAAATTTGGACTAAATGCAATGTTTCGAAACGTAACATTACCAAAATTCAAGGGATAAATACGAAATATTTAGGCCTAATCAAATTCCCCTAACTTATAACGTCGCTACACCCGAGCAATGTAAAAGAATGAGAATAAGAGTCTAAGAAAATCTTTAAATAACTATAGGATAAAATACCTCTTTCGCGGAAAATCGATTGCATTTAGCGCATGAAACAAGCCGATAAACCCCTAGATTACCCTATTAGGATGACTGGTGTCTCGTGAGGATTTTCAATGAATTTACCCACAAAATTCATTTTGTACCACATGGTACAACTCAAAGAAAGTATCAAAATAATTATAGCCATACAATTTTAATTCCAAAAAAATATATCAAATCAAATTTTTATTCGATAAATCTCAATTCATAGTGTGTGTATGCGAAGCTACAAATTAATTGTTAACTTCCATCGATTGATCATTACGTTACTATTTAAAAATTCGCTTTGATTCAATTTCTCATAAAAACGCGCTCACAAATTAATCACTTAAATTATGACTTTTTCTCTTGATGTGCACAAAATTAAGAGTAAATGTAATTGGACACGAGTTCACACAAATTGAAAGACGAAAATATTTATGGCAAAAAATATCTTATGAACGAATTACGGTCATTGGAAAACAAAAAAAAATTATTCTCTATTCGTATCGTTTTATCTTTTTATTATCCTTTTGTATTTTAGCTTCGTTATTCAAACCCGGTTAATACTTTTTCGGGTTAAGGTGTATTTTGGCTAATAATGGAAATGCTGAGAAATTTCGGAGTTGAAAAATTTACTTGCGATGTTCGTTGGCACTTTTTCGGGCTTTTACTCATTCTTCTCTTTTTCTTCTTCCTTCTATTTTTCGTATTTTTCTATTTTTTTCCTTTTTTTCTTTCTATTTTTGTTTGAGCATTTTTTTTCAATGTTTCAGCCTCTTTTTATGTACCGTATGGACTTGATTTACAAATTTTTTGATTTTCAAAACTCCGGGCCAATTTGGGTATTTCGGGTTAACAAACGAAAAGGGATATCATTTTTAGGCTCAAGTTGGCTTTCAAAGGGATATTTTTCATGGCTTTATGGCTAATATTTTTGGGTGAATAAATGATGGCCAAACTTCATGTGTCCGAATTACTAATCAAATTACCATATGCGTCTCGAGTTTAATTTAATTTTGAGATATTATTAGCCCATTTTTAGAACAATATTTCCACTAGTTTTACGTAACCGATCAAACAAAGATTTAGAGATCAATAACATTTTTTTTATCATTGAAAGACCTTTTGCGTTAATTTTAACTCAGATTGATTTAATTACTCGATAACGATCATAGGATAAAAAATCTCAATGGGTTAAAATCTCCACACTTATTCGTATAAATTGTGAACTTTCGCTCAATTTCAACTTAGTCAATGGATTTTTATAAATTGAGACTTCAAACAAAAAATTAGTGATATTTTTGAGGATTTCAAATTGTAATTTTTATTTATTTTGAAGAAAGATATTTTTGAATTTTTGAATTTTTTTTCAAATGTTTTTGACATTTTTCAATTTTAGGGGGCATTTAGAATTTTGTGAAGTTTGAAAGACGCACTTTTACCTCTTATAACTTTGACTTTAGTATTGTCCTAAATGTAAAGGACTAAAATCTAAAGGAAATAAGAAATAGTGCGAAAATAAGACTAGCAAAATTTAAAATGCTAATGGACAATATAAACTCAAATATCATTACATTAATAAGAGAGATAAATTACATAGTTCCTTTAAAATATATAACCATACAAAATGAAGAAACTATATAATAAAATAAAATACGCATCCACGAGCTAATGTTAGGGGCCAGGCTCATTTGGATCACGAACATATGGGTCTCGATAATAATCGGGCATTTGGGCACTCGGTCCTATGCTGAGTAGGTACAAATCTTCTTGAATTCATATAATTATTTGTGTATCTCTCCATTAGTCAGCACGATCATCCCGGTACTCATAGATAAACTCATCAAGACGGGCCTCGAGTTGATTTGTACGGCTATTAATGATCGTCGTATTGAATGCGTTCTCAACAAAATCGGCTTCAAAATTCTGCTCGGTCGGAACGTCTTCATCTTGGACTTCCTTTTCAAATTCCCCTTATTCATCTCTCTTTTCTTCGCTAACCTCGACACCTTCTTCTTCTTCTTTTTCGTCACCCTCCCCCATTTCAACATCCTCGAAAATGCAGGGTTGAGATCATCTCCCTCCATTTATATTTTTAATTTTTAATTTTAAAGGAATCTTTTTCATTTCGCCCTTTTAACCTTTTGGTTCCCAATGTTTAGCTTCCCCTTTTAACTTTTTAGTTCCCATTTTTTTTTCATTTCCTCTCCTCTCTACAACCGACTGTCCATCTCTCTATCCTCCCCTTATGGTTCTAACTGTTGGTTTTTAATTCTTTTTTGATTTCCAATTAATTTTATTAATTGCAGGAGAAAAATAACAATGGAAAGAAGAAAATTCGGGTGACCTCAACAGCAGAACATGAGCTATTTTCTGTGATACAGTGGACAAAATCGGTTTTTCAAAGGTAGTAAATTTGTAGGTATGTTCGAATTACAGAGGTAGCAATATTTTCCCCATCTATATGTTTCTCTATGCGTTGGCCATATATTTTGTTTGAGATTGCTTACTCTTCTATGAACCTCAAAAAATCGACATTCCTCTTCCCCAAAGAGTGTGATTTCGTTGTTGTGACTCCTATTCTATGGTGCTTATGATGTAATGTGATTTTATGCTATTTTATATGGGTTATGGAATTGATTTTATTTGTTTGTTTGGGATGGAAATGTTGGGTTGGTATTTGGTGTCTACTTGACAGTTAAGCTAGGGTAAACAGGTGATGATGGTTTGGGCTTTGGCTGCCAGGGTTTTATTGATGAGTAAGTTATTAAGATTGAGAGGGTATATTAGTTGAGTTTTTAATAATTGTTGGATCGATTTCCATGGAACGACCCTTTTTTTTCTCTTGATTTTTATTTTCATTTATACTCACAATATTTCATATGGTTGTGTTGACTTTTTTTTGGGAACAATATGAGATCCGAATTGGGTAACACCCAAACCTGTCCAGATCGGCCACCCGAAAGCATCAGACACAAGTGCATTTTTCTCAGACACGAACCCATTTTTCTCAGACTTTGGTCTTCTTATACATGAATGCCTTTGTCTCTTTCTTCTACTTTTCCAGATCATCTTTCTTATGTTGGTTTTTGAGAAATCATTTTCAATTCTATTGGTGTCTAGGCATGTTAACTGTTATAATGTTTGGACAAAATTTAAATAATCTTTTGGTGTTAGAATTTGAATTGTTTGTTGTGCAAAAATTTGGTTTACCTTCAAGAAAATTGTTCGTACATAACCATTTTTTAACTTGGCCCTCAAAGTGTTTGACAAAATTCCTCACTCATTTTTCATGTCTTTTTTTTCACCGAATTCCCTTACACCATATTTTCGTGTATAATTGATGGTTTGGTCAGTTGTGTATATTGGGTTGTGTTGTTGAACACTATTTTGGGCTTCCTTCAAATCAAATGTACCATTATATGCAATTTTCAAATGTGCACCCCAAATCTTTGATGAAATGCCCAAGTGACATTTTCATGTGTTTTTTTTAGGCTAGAGATCAAGACATGGGTATACATTTTAGTGAGAAAAATTATCATTTTTTTCATGTTGCTGAGTGAGCTTTTTAAATTTATTTATTTATTTAGAGTTCGAAAGTAGCGTTTTGATTTTTATTTTTTTGGGAAAGCACTATGGATCTAGATATTATGTGATATCTCAACTCGGGCATTCATGTTTTATGCCATTGCTGAAAGCATTTTGATGGTAGAGTTTTATGGGGACATTATCACACATTTTTATATCATTTTTGGTTCACATATTATATTCATGAATAATATGTTCTCCATATTGCTTTTACTATTAGTGTTAAAATCGAACCAAGTTACATCGAGTTGTTAACAATTTCTAAAATGTTGGGTTCAGATTCTCAACTTCGAAAAAGTATGCAAAAATGTTTATTATTTAATCGGATAATTTGCCTTAGTTATTATTTAAATGGATAATTTATCAAAAATAAAGAAAACAAGTAATTGTGACTACAAAATTTTCTTCGTGCTTTCTGACACGGGTAAAACATAATATTTTTTTAACAAATAATGAAGTCGGCAAAAAAAAAACATGGCTCGACATAATGTGACACGACACGAAATATTATTGTTTACCTACCTCGAATTCGACCCAATGTTTTTTTAATAAAAAATGAACTTGAAAAAAATAAAAACGAAATGACATGACAAGAGATTTTATTACCAATCACGAACACGAACACGAACACGACACGATATTATGGCCAATTTTTTTTAATTACACTTTGGTTTGTCAGGGATTGAAATTTTTGTCGTTACATTTACATATTTTGGAATTTTTATCCATTTTGCGATTAAGTATTTTAAAAAATTTATTATTTACATTATACACGTCTTTATACAAATTATATGTGGGCCTTAAGGGACGGACATACTTCTCAAAATTTTTACCATTTTGTAATTATACACTTTGAAAATTTTTGCTGTTTCACGATTACGAACTTTGGAATTTTTTCATCGTGCTTTCAGTCACGGGCATACGCTAGTCTATATATATATATATATTCAAGAAATTCATACAACTAAAACGGTCAAAAGCATCGATTGTGTGCTTACCAGAAATCTCCATATCCTATCTTTCCACCATTGCCCTTCACTTTCGGCGATGGAAACAACTTCGACGACAGTGCTAGAGATACGACAAATGTGGCGTAGCCTTGGGGTTTGTATTATAGGTTTACAAAGGGAAGCGATGGATTAAGGGACATAGTGGTGTGGATAAAAGCCTGTGTGAAACCATCATTCAAAAGAAAATGTGTGGATTATTGTGTGTTGGTATTTTTTGATGAATGGGGAAAATGGAGGGGATTGGTGATGAAGATGGTGAGATCTAGTGAAAGTTGAGGAGTGAGGGGGGAGGGGTTTGAGTATAGAGAAGAAAAAAGGGTATAAATGTTTTCATAAATGATAAGGAAAGAAGAGGAGGGAACAAAAAATTTGATTCGAGGTTGTATAACAGTGTTACTTAGTTTAAACCATTTTCACTCCTATAATCAATGATAAATTTTTAATGCTATGGTTTGTCCTTGCTTAAAGTTTGTTACTATCAATAGCAGTGACAAAGTAAGCCACATAAATAGTAAAGTCAAAATTTGTCACTATCAATAGGAATGATAGATTTTAAAGATAAAAGTTTGTCATTGGCAATAGCAGTGACAAATACTAAAGGAAAAAAATTGTCTTCTTTATAGGAAGAAAGAGTGACACTGTAAATAATGGTGATATCGACAAAATCATGAGAGCCTAAATAGCTCGCAGAAGAAGATTATTTCTCGTCGAATAGTTTAGGGATTTCTAGATCCTTATCAACTTTCCAGGTGAAGCATGAAATTATGGTGGAAGTGTAGTAAAGAAATAAAGAGGCCGACCTAGGATGATTGTTAGAAGCAATCAAGGGTTACCTGAGTTTCCAATGCGTTTGGTCGGGCTCTTCATTCTTCTCGCTTTCTATATAAACAAAGACAATAATATCAAAAAAAATCTAATAGGTTGTAGCTAAATAAGAAGAAAAATACGAATTAAATCTAATCCTATCGCATATCCTCTTTCTAGGCACCTAGGCCTTCTATAGGGTTCACCACCTTCTAGGAAGGGTGAGTTCTCCCATTCCCTCATTACAAAGTCGTGTGACTATTAGTCTTTTTTTGAATCTAGTAGGTTTACAATGAGAACTCTCTCAGCCTTACTAGACTTGAGATAATAGATATTTCCAATTAATCTAACCCATATATAATAGTAACGGATCTCAGGGATCCCTAAGCTAGTCCCATATAGTTCGTTGATCCTATGGACTCTGTTTACTATTGTTCAAGTGTTCAGAGAACAGTGCGATGGAATTACCCTAAAAAATTCACAACACTCTAAGAAGAGTTAGTTTCAGGGAAATTGACATCGACTGCTGCAATAAATTGGGAAAACATCCAGTGCCCCCTCCAATGTTATAATAATCTTTGGGACAAATCCCTGTTTCAACAACCACCCATTCTATGATATAACGTCTCCAAAACTCATTTATTGTTTCAATATTAATCAGATATATCATCTCCACCAACAACAAAGACAACGGAAAAATAAAAATGATACTTGAAAAGGAGAATTGCAAAAAATAAGGGATAGAAAAGAAGTGGACTTAGAGTGAATAAGAGATGTAAATGAGGCTATGAGAAATTTTTAAAATTTAATGAAAGTGAAAAGTCTCCAAAGTAATAGTAACAAGGTCATTTGTTAGGGGCTCAACTCCCATAATAGTTTTTTCATTACGGACACGCCCCCAAGTAGTTGTTGGTACATGCTACTGCCTCTTAGGTTAATTAACACACATTTACCGATGTGCCCCTAAAATGTAAGGCAAATTATGCGCTTACCCCCAAGTCTAATATGAAAAATAATGGAAGTTTACATCTCAAAACACCAAGTGTCACCACTTTCTGAACATAACTCCTATAGATGGCCAAATATCACTTTCGATTACGATCAAGACTCCACATAGGAGACGAACAAACCTATGAACCCTAATCAGCTGCAAAGCTTTGGGGGAAATTGTGGGGGAATTATCCGATCATTTGTAAGAAAGTGTCAGCGATCACATTTCAAAAGGATTAGATAAATTGAGTCCGATCAATGAAAATCTCGAAATTATATGATTCCAATCAAGTCATGATAGTTATCCATGGTCATCGAGTCCCACATGATTCGACCTCTTTCCTTCCTCAATGAATGGAAACCATACTCCTGGAAAAAGGGGCATGCAATCTTTGTTATCAAGATATAATCAATAATGAGAGAGAGAGAGAGAGAGAGAGAGAGAGAGAATCGTAGACGTAACCATAATTCCAAACCACTTACACCGTGTTCTTGTGTGATTTTTATTGTGATTAATTTTATTTTGCTTAGCTTTTATTGTGTTGATTTAATACTGGGAGGATTTTACCACCTATATATGGCATATTAATATTTTTTAAATTGGAGAATGTTTGAAAATTTTCAAGGACTGATCAATAAATCGTGAAAATATTAATGTATTGAATTTGATTGAAAAAATGTGGAAGTGTCGTGGTGCCCAATAATTTGAAAACCCATTTACCTTAAGTGTTGATGGATTTAGATGCAAGAAATGATATTTTGATTTTTTGTTCAAGAATATCTTTTAAAAATTTGTGATATAATTTATTTGTTTTAAGTGGAGGTTCAAACATATCTATATCAATGCTCAAGTTATGGGAAAGACCTCAATTGTGTATAACTATATTGTCGGATGTTTTAAAAAATGGGATTTTTTCGAATTCCCCTAATCTATTTTTAAGAATTTTCATCTTCTCCATATTTTCATAAGTTTTAAAAATATGTATATCTCAAAATTTATTTTTGTATGTAACTTTTCCAAAACTCTTTTCTTCATTAGTGTATCTTATCTACATGTTGTTTTTCTTTGTGGGAATAATTCCCTTTTTCTAAATTTTAATGCTTAATATTTTGATGTTTTGAAAATTCATCAGTGTCAAGTTTCATGGAATCCAATGGTGTTGTTGATATTCCCAATACTGGCACTGACTGCAGAGTATAAGTGAAAGGCCGCTCCCTGGGATCAGACAGGCCACAACTAGCATTAAGCACTGACCACTGCCGGGGACTAAATAGTCCATGGCTAGCTCCTATAACTTTCCACGGGCAGTCACACATATAGAAAGTTTCCACGATCATACAACTTATCCACATGTCACGTTATCTATGGATTTGACACCTCCTTTTGAATTCTATAAATAGAAGTGCTCACCTCACAAATACCTGGATGAATTTGGTGGTGAATCCCTTCCAAAGTCTCTAACCTACCTCTCTCTCCGAATCATTACACTTGGGGGCTTGCTCAGTCGCAACAATATAGAGTTATCTTCTAGAGGCAGCATCCTAGGCTGCCCAACCTTGTTATATTCATGTATTATCCTCTCTTATCTCTCTTGTAGTCCTCTAATGGCACCACAATCTTGTACTATTGAATATACGTAATGAGAGTAGGGCAAAAAAGTTGATGTAGGCTCATTTTTATAGTCGAACCAGTCTATATCTTGTGTATTTCTCCTTACTTGCTTTATTTACATTTTTGTACTTGATATGATGGTTAGGAAAATCTAACCATGATTTCTCGCATCATCAGTTATTTTTCAAAGAGATGTTCAAATCGTATTTGTGGCTTTAAATAATGTGATTTAATTATACCAAGAGTGATCCCCGACCTCAAAATCCTTGAGAGGTCTCAAGCCTCGGGTCGAGGTCGTAATACAACTATAGGGACCTCATCCGTAGTCCTACCAACTCCAACAGAAGGGCTATACTTCTAAGACAAGTGAAGGGATTTTCAAAGGCTTTCCCAAGACAATAATAAATTCATAAAGTCACCAATAGACCTCAGTAACCAAAGGTAGAACTTGTCTCATGAGATATGAATCTTAGAACAACCATGTGATGAAATGTTTGTTAAAAGTTCCTTAGTCGAGAGCTGAATCCACCACACCTTATTTAAATAATTATGGATGTCCAATGAAGTTACGACAGGAAAAATTCAAGCTTAGTCATCTCTTCCAAACTTTAGTAGAATTAGGGGCCACTTAGACTTGATCAATTCGAATTTAGTAGTTCATGATCACAACCTCAAGCTCTAGAAAGCTGCCAAGAATGAAATAATGCCTTAGCGGAACACTCTACTTGGTTGGTATAAAGGACAACCAAACTATTCCACCAACCCCTCTACTATTCCAATATAGAAGCAAAGATCTGACATGGTCGTGTGTGTCTCTACTATCACTTCTCAGCTACCCCCAATAATTGGCTACATAATGGTTCCTTAAGGAAGGTATTAAGGGATTGAATTCAAGTGACTTAATCAATAAAACACGTGTTAGATAATTTGTTTAGTATTTGTAACAGAGTTTGTATCACTATTCTCATATGGTGTTTTAGACATCATACTTAGACACTCAAGTATCTTCCCAAGATTTCTTTTTTTCGGTTTTATTCTTATAACCATGTATGACGTTTATTTTTCAATGAAAGTGTGTCAGGTTCATTTTTAAATAAGAATCATATTTGTGAGAATACCTTATGTTTTTTAATATATTTTATGAAATATTATTTAATTGCACTTAGTAGTAATTTCAGTGAGTTGGGTTTGTCCTGATCGTGAAAGATCAAAATTCTGGTTCAAGAAAAAATGAATATTGCGGAGTCTTGAGAGAGAGTTAAAATCCTATCGATAAAGATGTGAGTGTAACCCTAGTAGTCTATTTTAAACTACACGAACCTATTTGATGGTTAGGGATCCTAAGGTTTATGAGTATTGAAATACTTACATAATTGTTGCTTTGGTTTTTATAGGTGCAATTCAATTGTACTTGGATCTAAATCTCCCTGTGCTGGGCAATCGTTGTATAAGTATGTCTGAGATCATAACTAGAGGACTCCACGTTCAAGAAAGATCTTGGATTGTGATACCCCTTTGATAGACTCATAAGTTTGATTCTTATAGTAAACCCGATGAGTGGATTTATATCTGGTGGAGTATTAAGTTTGAGAATCAAGGAATAAATAAGAACGTGGTCAAAATTGATTAACAGAAAACTGATTTGACAAAGTGGTATTGTTTGATTATTGTCGGGAATCATATTATGTGTCATAGCAACTTTACAAATAAGATTTCATTATTTCGAGTGATTTTGAGAAAATTAAATTGAAGTGAAGTCGTGATTATTTAGTGTAATTAATTGCGATTAAAAGGAGAGAGGAAATAAATTACGAGGATGTAATTTTGTATTTCTGAGTACCTATTTGAAAGAAATTTAATTATTTAGTTTTTGATCCTTAGTATAGTCCATTTACCCAAGTAGCAGTCCCAGACTCTTCATAAACCCAATTTATCCTAGGCCCATGAATTACCTCTATATCTCTTTCTCTCAGAGAGAGATAGAGAGTTCGGTTGTAGTGCGGTTTGGTCCCGTGCAAACTAATTTTTTAAAATACCTCCCAACATTTTTTTGAAGTGATTTTTTAATGGTTTAATAACATTTCAATGACCCCCCCCCCCCCCCCCCCCCCAAAAAAAAAAAATAGTTCAAAATCATTTTTTTGCTATGTTAAAGTGGCAAAAAAAAAATATTTTGAGTTTTTTTTGTTGGGGGAGGGGGGTCCTTGAAATGTTATTAACCCATTACAAAATTACTTCAAAAAATGATCAGTCTGAACAGGGTCTACACGTGACCAGTCCGCACTTGAGCCCCCCCTCTCTCTCTCTCTCTCTCTATATATATATATATATATATATATATATATATATATATATATATATATATATATATATATATATATATATATACACACACACACACACTAGCAGAATACCTGTGCCTAAAGGCACGACAAAAATTTGAAAGTACCTAATCGCAAAACGATAAAATTTTTCAATGTACGTAATTGCAAAATGATAAAAATATCGTTCCCCAACAAAACAAAGTACAATTTAAAAAATGTCCGTAATCTCCTTTATTTGTAGGACTATCCACCCTGCTTAACAAATAACGAATTGTCCAACAACATTCAAATAATCTAAATTCATCAAACAAATTCACATATAACATGAAATATACAATATTTATCAACTGAATTCTAGTTATGTCTCAAATAAACAAAATTTCAATTAAAAAAAATTGAGCAAAGTCCCCTTTGTTTATTTTACTATCCACCCTCTTAAGGGATAACAAACAATCCTACAATATTCAACGATCCCAAATTTCATTTAACAAATACGTCAACGAAACAAACTTTGTAAAAAAATCGCATATATATCAACTAAGGTTGTCCCATAAGTTCCACTATAATGATTGTCCGTAGTTTTCAAAATGCGACCTGATACAAAACAAAAAATATAGTTAACAAATTCAAATAGCGAGTCAAATATTATATAAACCATTCTAATTAGTAACTATATAACATAGATCTATGTGTGGATTAGTGTCATTTGTTTGTAGGAATATCCACCGTCTTTAATAAATAAAAAATAGTCCAACAATACTAATAGAAGATTTCCGGTGCCCAAAAGCATGAAAATAATTTTATTCCCAGCATCAATGTAATTCTCTTAAAGATCATTTATTCTTATGATTAGGAATTTAAGAATCAATGAGGATGATTATTGAATACCAATGTAACATATAAGATATTTAATAACTTTTTTAATGATTTTAGAGTGAGCTATGGTCATGTCTCAAGCTTGGAAGTGGTTAAACATAAAGGTGGGTACCTATAAAAAGAGAAGCATGATTTCAATAGAAAGTTTGTGATTTCAGCATATCCAATAAGAAAAAATAGAGTGATTTCTGAATAGAAGCAATTTACACTAAGGAATCGTTATAAATTATTAAATTGATAAATAGAGGAGAGTGGAAGATACAAACGTGAAGGTTGTTGACAGTCTGCTGTAATGCATTAGGGGTGAATGATATTCAAAAGCTTAGCAGGTGCAATACATTTAGTGGGCTTAGTCATCTCGAAAACTGGCACACTCTATTTGAAATTTGAAATAATTGGTGGAAAAGAGTCAGAAGTGTGATATAGCTCGTGACATGTAACTAACTTCATCATGCTCATTTGAGGTGGAAAAGTGCTTTGCGAGACTTAATATCTAACATAAAACACACAACAACACTTAATATAGTACTTATCAAATAGTTATCTAGACTTCTTGTGTTTCCCTAAAGTCATGAAGTTATATCAAACAAAGTGCTTAAAAACCAATATGTGGATGATATGATTATCAAGTCTAAGACTAGGTAAGGTCATGTTCCCTCTCTCCGGAAGTTCTTCGAGCGACTACGACAATATCAGATGTGACTTAATCCATAAAAATGTGTCTTTGACATTACCAAAGGGAAGCTCTTGGAATTCATGGTTAGTGAGAAAGGGATAGAAGCAGATCCTGCCAAGCTGAAAACGACACTCGAGATGCCACCACCCCAAACGGAGAAGGAAGTCCTGGGATTCGTTGGAAAATTACAGTATATCAACCGATTCATTAGACAACTGACTTCTATCTATGAATAAATCTTCAAACTTCTCTAAAAGGATTCAACTAAAGTTTGGAACGAAGATTTCCAAGAGGTCTTTGATTGAAAAAAGCAATAACTAACCCCACCTTCGGTACTCATGCCACCGCAACCTGTTCTTCCCCTAATCCTATACCTAACGGTAACGAATATTGCAGTTAGGGCTTTGCTAGACCAATACCTTGAAGAGTCCCGCAAAGAAAGAGCCATATACTATGCCAGTCATAAAATGGTCGGGTACGAAATTAAATACACATCCTTAGAAAAAGCATGTGTAGCCTTTGTCTGGGTCACCCCAAAATTAAGGCACTAAATGAATTGCTTTCTCATTGAACTAGTATCCCAAATGGATCCTATCAAGTACCTACTCGAGAAACCTGCCATGTCCAGCCGAATGGCCCGATGGTTGATTCTTGTAGCCTAATTTGATTTAGTGTATGTCATGCAGAAAGCCATGAAAGGAAGAGCCATCTCTGACTACCTCATTGACTACCCTATAGAAGAAACTGACGTCTAGATTTTTGAGTTCCCGATTGAGAATATCCTTTGTACCTCCCAAGAAGAGCTCCGATGGCAAATGTTCTATGACGACGACACAAACAAGAAAGGGTCTTTCATTGGGATACTCCTAATTACCCCTGATGACTCTAACACTCCCATTTCCATCAAACTGGATTTTCCCTACATTAACAACATGGCTGAATACGAGGCATGCACGGTAGGCCTCAAATTTTCTCTCAAGAAAGAAATTTGATACTTAGATGTCTACGGGGATTATGCATTCATCATCGATCAAGTACTCACAAGATGGAAAGTGAAGGACGAGAAAATCTTACCCTTCCAATCCCACCTAGAAGAGCTAGCTTCCCAATTATAAAATATCACCTTCCACTACCTGCCCCGAGCAAAGAATAACCTAGCCGATTCCCTTTCTACCTTAGACTCCATGATTTATATGCCCGAGGGAATAATTATTGGCCCCCTTCCTAGTCCAAAAGAAAGATAAACCAACTCACTACTATCACATTGAGCTCATCATAGAAGAAGATCCTGATATAGTTGACTACTGGTATTATGAAATTTGACGCCTCTTCAAGCGTGGTAGTTATCCCTAAGATTATAACAAGAAAGATTGAGCAACTCTCCGCAGACTGGATACCCAATATATTGTCTGGCATAAGGCACTGTTCAAGACAAAATTTGATGAAACCCATTTACACTGCATCGCAGGGAATGACATTAAAGAGATGATGCTGAAAATCCACAATGTGGAATGCAGACCCCATATGAATGACCATATGCTCGCCAAGAAAATCATCCGACAGGGCTACTACTGGACCACCATGGTGCAGGATTACACTGCCTATGTTCAAAGATGTCTTAAATGCCAGTAGTTTTCCAACCTCCGACACTTGCCTCCGTGAGAATTATATAACATGACTTCTCCATGTCCGTTTTCCACATGGGGTATCGACATCATAGGGAAGGTCACACCCAAAGCCTCCATTGGGCATGAATTCATCTTGGTTTCCATTGATTAATTCACTAAATGGGTCAAAGTTGAATCATATGCATTGTTGAATGCCAAGAAGGTGGCCAAGTTCATCTGAAAAAACTTTATCTACCAATATTGGGTCCTACATGAGCTGGTGTCATACAACGGGTTACATTTTGAGGCTGAAGTCATAGCAGTGGTCGATGAATATAGGATTCAGAGACACAAATCTTCTCCCTATCCACCTCAAACCAACGGGATAGCTGAATTTGATAATAAGAACCTCAAAGTCACCATCATTAAGATGACTGGAAGTTATCGATATTGGGCCGACCGAAACCCTTACACCCTCTGGGGATACCACACTTTAGTTCAAAACATCTACTAGGGCTACCCCTTACTATCTAGTGTATGACATGGAAGCAGTCTTACCCGAGGAGCTAGAAATCCCTTCACTCCTCATCATGCTTGAAATCAAAGTCAGTGAGGAAGACTGGCATCAGAGTCATCTTGACGAGTTCTCACTTTTGGACGAAAGGATACTTAAGGCTCTATATCATATACAAGGATACCAACGTCAGATAGTGCGATCATTTAAAAAGAGAGTCAAGGATTGTGGTGTCTGAGAAGGGGACTTAGCCCTCAAAGAAATAGTAGAGCATATCTGGGACCGTAGAGGGAAATTCGAGCCTAATTGGAGTGTCCCTTACAATGTGAAGTAAATCTTATTAGGCGGCTCCGCTATGCTCACCGACCTTGATGGGAAGAGATGGCTCATCCAGTCAACTTGGACCGTCTCAAGAAATTCTACCCTTAATCTCGACGAGCTACGACTATCCTCATCTCCCATCTATTCTAAAAAAAATCCCCATTTCCCTCTAATCAGAGCTACGTGGGGTTTGATCCTCTAAAAATCCATTTTTTTCAAAAATGAAGCTCAGAAAATTTTCAAAACCCCTAGAGGTACGTAGGCAGCTCATACCCTTTACATGAGCACGACCCCCCCTTCTTTTTCATAAAATGCTATTCTTTTTTTATCCCTGAGAACGACAATTGATTTTGACATTTACACGAACAAAAGGATTATGTATGCCTTAGCGATTGGTATAGATTAGTCAAATGCAAAAACTCATAAAGAGGTACGATAATATAATCAAAATTTTCTTTATTTTATTGATAAATTTCCTGTTACGATTACATCATCCTAGGGAGTCAAATGACTTCCCTTGCCAACCTACTACTACTTTCCCAAAATAAAACCAAACCAAAAAATAAACCAACTACCTTCCAAAAAAATATTCCCATAAAATAACCAGAAACAGAACCAAAGCCATTACAAAAGCTTCACAAAATCCCCAAGGATCTTACCCACAACTGCCAGAGGAATCGACCCCATCATTATCCATATCCTAGGGTCCCCAAACCTCCCCTGCCTAAATAGAGTGCTGCATACGCTCCATAGAACGATAATCCCGGACCAGCTGAGGAAAAATAACAACACCTCCCTCCATGGTATCAAATATGGAAAACAACCTTTGCCCGATCTCTACAGCCAACATCTTTGTAACTACTCTCCTCCATAACCACTTCAGATAGTTCTTAGAGAT
This sequence comes from Sambucus nigra, assembly GCA_949130495.1. Classification (NCBI taxonomy): domain Eukaryota; kingdom Viridiplantae; phylum Streptophyta; class Magnoliopsida; order Dipsacales; family Adoxaceae; genus Sambucus; species Sambucus nigra. Next base: position 255,744,523 of record OX422213.1, on the reverse strand, counting down.
ATGACAGACTCTACCAATAGATTGGGATGAAGGTGTCGATGATCGACAATTCTCCTACAAAGAGACCATTCGCATGCTCATGCGCTCTGTTAAGTCCTCCACCGGAAAGAAATCTAGTGTCTGAAGTGGCATAATCTGTTCCCAGCCAAATTGGCACAATTGTCGCCAGGAAAAGTTGAAAGAGGTCTGTCTGAGGTCCACCAACCTAACATACTGGTATTCCCCCGGTTCTATAGTGGGAAGCAACTCTCCCCACAAGGGTACTGACCAACACAAACCATGAGACCCGTGCTCCACAAACTAGTTCTCCCAACTTTTAATATCCAATCCTACACTGATAAAGTAGTGAGAAAAGAACTGTCGCATAGCTGCCAATGGATATTCAGTAGGAACCTCCATACATAATCTCTCTGATAACCACATGAATAGCATAACGGGGCTAAACCGTATAAAGTCAGAACGGCCTTCCCTCCAGGCATCCAGACCGTTCAAAGTCTTTGACAATATCACCATCGTAGTATTATGACCATACGACATCCATGAAGCAATGGCTGCGAGTTAAGGGTCCACCAACAGTTCCCCAGTCACCAACCATAATTTCAAAGTGAAGCCCAGAATGATGGCTCCAGCATAGCCAGCATCACCAACATCCGACAAATGCACGAAATGCAATACAACAAGGAGAGAGATCATTCCTTCCGTGACCAATGATCGAGCCTCTAAATCCTCCCACTACTTAAAATTTTTAAAAAAAATCCATTTTTACTACTTTTTCTCAAAATAAATCCCTTCCAAAGGGAATCTCTTTTTCAGCCAAGCCTCTGTGTCCATCTTCTACATACTCTTTCCAAAAAACACACTTTTCCTATACTTTCTCAAAATAAAAACTCAGTAACAAATTAAAGTGCATGTAGAGTAAGTCATTAAATCAAGATAGTCAAACAAAATATGAATATGTTTTTGCATTTTTGAGTCTCTTTTCAGGTGCAATACTGCTACATCAAGAATGAAATATGGTACATATTAAGCTCCCATAATTACTGAAGAACTTGCAAGAAAATCTCGAAAGGGAAAGAACTAGAATTGGATTTCACATCATCTGCCCCACAACCCTCTCTCCTAGGTATCAAACGTACCTAAACTCATGCACTAATAGATGATGCAACTATGTATTTCCCCATTCATCCCTGTGTGATGGATGGACATCCCCCAAGGATATAAGGTCACTTGCAAAATTCCCAACGAAAAATAAACATCTCAAACGATCATCAAGGAAAAATGGTCTCAAGAAAAAGAAGAATTTACCTAATTCGCACTGTCCTTTCATTTGTTCGATGTACCCCAAAAGATCATGCCACTGCCGTTTGGAACCCCTTATACCATGCCGATCGGCACCCTCCCTGAAATTTCATATAAAATTTTCCCAAAAATGTCAAAAAATCAAGGTAAATTCTCAGAAAATTTCTAAAATTACCAAATGAATTTTAGAACCTTTTCAGCATGAAAAGCATTATTATCACACTCGTTTCCCTAGTTAAACTCTTATCTCCCCATCAAAATTCTCAAGATCAATTGGATATCTCCCCAGCAACGTCTCCAAAGGACACCTCAAAAATAAAAAAATTGCCCAAGAAAGAAAACATCAAACCCTTGGATTATTTCTTCTTCCCTAGCGAAACCTAAAAACTCAAATTCAAATGATTCTCGAAAATCCCCAGCGGAACCGTAAGATAATATCCCAAGTGGAGTCTCCAAATTTCCCCAAGAAAATTACAAGCCCTCAGAATTGGCTTCGACCAACAGAGTGAGTCACCTTAACTTGACTCCTCTGAATTGTCTTTGATCCACATTATTGGTCATCTCAACTTAAGTCCTCAAAATCTGTTTTGACCTGTAGAATTGGTTATATCAACTTAAGCCCTCAGAATTGGCTTTGACCCGCAGAATTGGTCATATATACTTAAGCCCTCAGAATTGACTTTGAACTGCAGAATCGGTCATCTCAATTTAAGCCCGTAGAATCGTCTTTGACCTGTAGAATTGGTTACCTCTACTTAAGCCCTCAGAATCGACTTCGACTCATAGAATTGACCATCTTAACTTAAGCTCTCATAATTGGCTTTGACCCGTAGAATTAGTTCTCTATACTTAAGCCCTCAGAATTGGTTTTGACTCGCAGAATTCGTCATCTCTACTTAATCCCTCAGAATTGACTTTGAGCCGCAAAATTGGTCATCTCAACTTAAGCCCTCAGCCCCTATAATTGGTCACCTCAACTTAGGTCCTCAGAATTGACCTCAACCCACAAAATTGGTCGCTTCTACTTAAGCCCTCATAATTGGCTTCGACCCACATAATTGATCACTCCTACTTAAGTCCTCAAAATTGACTTCGACCCTCAGAATTGGTCACCTCTCCACTTAAGCCCTCAGAATTCGCTTCGACCAGCATAATTGATCGCTCCCTACCTTAGGTCCTCATAATTGACATCGACTCATAGAATCGGTTACACCCTACTTTAGGTCCTCAGAATTTACCTCAACCCATAGAATCGGCCATCCTTATCATTTCCTTATAATCGACCTCAACCCTCTGAATCGATCATCCTCATCCTTAGGCCCACATAATCGACCTCTTTCCAAAAACATCATGTGGTGCATATTCGACGGCTCACCCATCGAGGGGATCTGTAGACACCACATTCTAGGCCCCCTGAGTCTCTTCTTAGTTCCCTAACACCTCCCCATTTCATTATAAACCCTAGGTCGTATGCCGAGTAATGATCTAGAGGCCATCGGGCGCTCGTCAACTCTATTTTCAGAGCAAAATCTCTTTGAATCTTCAAAGGGATCTGAATCCCCATTCCAACGGTCCAACCCGTGCGCGAATCGGCATAACGGTTTGGACGAACGAACCATTTTATTACTAAGCATCGATTTGGAGGCCACCGGGCACTTTTGGACCCCAATTAGACCCCAATCAACTTTATTATCAGAGAAAAAGCACTTTGAATCTTCAAAGGGCACTAAAACCCCTTTCTAATGATCTTCCCCATGCACGAAAAGGCATAACCATTCAAACGAACTATCCATTTTCCCCCCAAAAATGATCTGGAGTCCACCGAGCACTCCCGAGCTCTATTTGACCCAGTCAACTCTTCAGATCGAACGACACTGAATGAATTTTCAAAGGTCATTGAATACCCTTTCCGAAGGTCCTCCTTGTGATCAATTATGACCTATGGTACGGACAAACGATTTGTTTTACATCAAGAGGTCACCGGGTGCTTTCGGGTACCGGTTGACCGAGGTCAACTTTCCAAACCAAGTGAAGCTCTTTGGAATGTCTAATACATCACCCAACCTTTCCAAAAATCCACCCCGTGCGTAATTCTGACTTACTGTTCGAACTAACAATCCATTTTCGTCCGACGATCTCTCGTCCAAAGGACCGATGTGCGCTTCCGAGACACATTTGATCCAAAGTCATCTCCCGGACCTAGGATCGGTTCGAAGGTCTCTGAATTAACTTTCTAATAATGTGCCCTGTGTGAGATTTGGATCAATGTGTTTCATTCTACGACCATTTCTCCAGAAAAATCTGCACGAGACTGCCGATTGATATGTCTATTTCCCTACGAATCGACAGTGTACCTAGGGTTACCTGTCGATTGGTAGGGGTGGATCCATGTGGATTGGAACCCCCTAACCTTATAAATATAGGGCATGGCCTCACTCACTAGTCACACCTCAGATCCATTAATATCTGTGATGTCAACAACATTCTCTCGTAATCAGCGAAGATTCCTTATGTGAAATTCCATTCAATCTTAAATTCCCATCCTTTTCACACCCAATTTGGCCAAAAACTTCATTCTCTCATCAACATTCATATCAAGCTTCAAAGGAGTTCATCTAAGATCAAAATCAAGATCCAATTCTTCAATGAAGGTCCAAATCCTCCCCCCTCTCTTTGAATTTCTTATTTTTCGCATTAATTACATTAAATTTATAATCTAGTTCTTAGTTTTGTTCATACGCATTAACATCTCACATTTTTATTAGTTATATTGCACATACTTTATTTTCTATAAAAAAAACAAAAAAAATGAAAAGAGGGTTACACCAATAAATTTTAAAAGGGATTATCCATCACACTTTTCAAAAACTAAAACACATTTTCTACACACACATACAATAAAATCCCATTTGAATCTATTGGATAAACCCCACCCCATAGACATTTCGAATTAAAACCCAAGACTCGAGTTCAATTTTCCAATTTTTCAATTTTCCCATTTCCACATTTGTCATATTCTTGCATTATTATAATACATATTATGTTTATGATCCTTAGAAGAGTTTTATCCAACACATATTATTGTTTCATCATAACGATTAATATCATGATAAACGCATAAATCGTATTTTCTATATATTATTTTGGGAACATTCCTATGGATGACCTTACTCTATCTTTTCCATGGTATGAGTTGAGCGACTCCGATCTCCATTATATATACATGCACACACACTTCACGGAGAAATAAGGGAAAATTATAACACAAGCTAATGAGAGACCGAAAGGGAGGGATGGGTTTCTAATACCTTCCCATTCCGTAACTTAGCCCACTAACCCCTTCAACTATTTGTTTTGTAAGCATCAGTTTGTATTTGATGTCACTATCTTGAGGCAGTGAAATTTTCTATTGCCTGTTTGTGAAAAATAAGTTGGCGACTCCATCTCTTTACATTCACCCCACACCGATGATGGCCGAAGCGTTCCTAAGTCAGAAAGGGCGCGAGACATTTCAGCCCCTTTCTTTCCCTAACCCCTTTGGGAAGAAAGAGGTAGGAGGGAGACACACTGATTAGGATGGCCACAAACACGTGACATGAGTGTAGAGAATATCCAATACACTTTTCATACAAATTTTACCTATGAGTTATGAGGGTGATAAAATCGACTTTAAGATCTTAAACATTGATGAAGATTTTTGAAGTGGCAAATCAAGAATCCAAAGATTTTGAATAACCAAAATCTCATAAAATACTCTTATTGGGAGAAAGAATAAATGAGTATGTGAATACTCTGAAAATATCCCCTTTTATCTATCCCATTGATAAAACACAACCACCAAATATTATAAGCAACAAAATGAAACTTCTATCAACTATGACACAAGGCCCAACCAAAGGCAAAACAAGATAAAAATGACAAATTCTTACAACCTAAAAATTACAAGATACTTCACCAAAGTACTTGGAGCAAGATTTCTTGAAACACACCAGCAAACTTCATCAAAACACCAATGTGTAATAAAATTGACAATATAAAATAGTTAGAATTAGGAGATATTGTTATAAATTCTATACTAACTAGCATATTAAACAACATTCAAATCTCCCCCTAAATATGGAAAATCCCCCTTTATACAAGAACTTCTCCCCATAAGTTCTCCCCCTTTTTGCCAAGGAAGTAATAAAGAAAAGTGACAAGAAAAGATAATCATGAAATCATAAGGAGCACTTGAAGTCAATAAAATAAAGTTAAGGTAGAATAATCTATAAGAAGATTTTATCATTCACAAATATATATTAAATACACAGTGAACAAGAATCCAAAACCTTTATTTGCTTAAGGAAAAATATTGATAAAAATTTCCTCTTTACCAAACGTCGTGATTTGTATGACAAGTTTTCATAACCAAGAAAATATTTTCCTAAAGGATAATAACATGGCGAGTGTTATTAACCAAGAACATAAGATCATATCTCATACATGAAAAATTAAAACAAATAACATCATTTAAATAATACAAGCAAGCTTGAGTTCATTTGACAATAACAATTCAAGAAAAAATGACTCACTGCTTCAATAGTAATGAAAATTTCCAACATCTTTTAAGATTTTTCAAGTAACACTTTTTTCTTCCTCACTATGCGATTTGGTCAAGACCTTTAGTTTCACATCCTCGATGTTAATCAATTTTGGATGGATACATATCTTTGAAACATCGATTCATTCAATTTTATTTTTGCATGTGGTGACTTTCACTTGTTTATTACTAAGATGGTATACTATTTATAAGTTTCATAGGTAACATCATCCCATCAAAGTTGTAGCCCCAACCACATCATCTTTAATGATTTTTTTTATATTTTATCTAGCTTTTTTAACTTATTCAAACCATGAATAATTCTTACATTTACACATTTGAGGAAAACGGATTCCCTGCCATAAATATTCGAAGATTTGAACAGTTTGTAAAAGAGTGTACACCTTTGTCATTCATCATAAAGTGGCATCTATATTGTGTTTAGTGTGGTGTAAATTGCAATAAGATATGAGCATGTGCTCCCAATAAGAAGTTTCTGAGAGTTTATAAGACTTTAAAAGAAAATAGAAACTTGTCTTATGATGCACAAAATCACTTTTATCCAAACAAAAGGAAAGTAATAAAATTGCCATTTGATATAGAAAAAATATGGCAAGGAGTATATCATCTTAAGAGAATATAAATGATTTTATTTAACAAGTCTTTTATGGTAAATAGTACAACCAACTCAGATAAAAAGAACTATAGGGCATAGGATAAAGAGAATGCAACAAATCAAAGAAGCACAAATACTTCACATGTTATCAGACTATTCAATCAACAATGCAAATAACTAATGATGATCTAAGAAATTTGAATATATTCCAATCCAGAGGTTTAGTTAAAATATTTGCTAATTGAAGATCGGTAAAAACATAACACAAAACCATAACCTTTTATTTTAACTAGTTCTTTAATGAAATGATGTCGTATGTCTATATGCTTAGTTATTGAATATTGAATGTCTTTTTTGGATATATCAACAGCACTAGTATTGTCACAATATATAATCATTCAATCTTTACCAATACTATTATCTTCCAACATTTTCTTCATCCATAAAGTTGGGAACAACAACTTCCCGTCGTAATATACTCTTCTTTGGCCGTGAAAAGTGATTTTTTTTTTAATTTTTTGGTGTGCAAGGAAACCAAAGAACTTATAAGATGGGAGAACCCTCCTAATGTATTACTCCTTACATCAACATCACTCACCCAATTGGCATCCGAATAGGCTGATAAGGATGTATTGGTATTCGTAGGATGCCAAATACCAAACCCCGTGGTCCCACAAAAATAATTGATAAAATGCTTAAAAACTTTCAAATGGTACTCATTGTGACAAGATTGGTAGAAAGAAAAAACTCCTACACTAAATGATATGTTGGGTCTACTAGCGGTGAGGTACAATAGACTACCTATCATGCTACGATAAAGCATCTCGTCGCCATATTTTCCATTCCCGTACTTTACAAGCTTAACGAAAACTCCTATGGGGGTACATTTAGGTTAGAAAAACTTGACGCGACTCAGCATGTGTCTATAATGTGCGTTCACTCTATGCTCAAGTGCAAGCCTGTCGCGTTAGTAATAAACCCGGTAAGTCGGGATCGTATCCACAGGGAAATAGGACAACAGAGTTGTGACGACGGGAAGAGACGGAGGAACCCTACCTCTGACTCGAAGAAGAAAAAGAAAATGATTTCGTTTGGGATAATGATTAAACTAAATGCAATGATGAAATTATGAAGAAATGAAGCTATATTAAAATACCTAAAATGAGACTAAAAAAAATGATTTAAAACTTTTTAACTAAGTGATAAGAAAAACAGGACGGGAATACAATCCCCCAACCCTAGTGAACTATAGTTATAATACTAATCGTAAATTTGTCTGATTAAATCCGACCCGGAATTTAGTACTCCCAGACATTATGTATATAAGGTTCAAGCCCGCGTCAAACCTAATCTGAGGACGAGTAAATCAGTATCGCAATAGTACACTCGAATTGCATTCTAAATCATCACGGTTACCCAGGGGCAAACAAGATATAAAGACCTACAATTGTTATGTTCCTATGCAATACGACCGTCTTTAATCACCAAATTCAGGGGATTAATGTTATAAACATTCAATTAACTCATCAGGCTGGGTTCATGTATCCCGACCTTAGAAAATCTAGCCTAGCATGATGAAAGTGACGAAACCGGTAAATGATGTGCAAGAATTCATAATTACTCTAAGGAAAATTGTAATTAGATGTAGAAAGGAATTGGAAATAAGAATACTCACTAAAATTACCCACGCAGTAATTGCAACAATGAATGAAACTGGTAATCCTCTAATCTCTGAATCAACCTTCAATCTTTTAATTAAAACTAGAATTTTTAGCTAAACTAGGGTTTTTGGAAAGAAAAGAAAAAATAACTATTATCCTCTCCAAAAATCCGTCTAAATAAAAATAATAAATCGGGTTTTTATACCCTCCATGAATTTAGTAATTGCAGCTGCACTAGGACTCTTCCTTGAAACAAACAAGATTTGCAAATCTTGAAGGCCGGACCGATCCGGGCCTTTGGCGGACCAGTCTGCTTTCTAGGCGGATCGATTCTTTTATTTTGGGGCGAACCGATCCGCCCCCAGACCAGTTCTTTTATTTTTTCCTTCTTCGATTTGCTTGTGGTCCGGGGTCTACTAGAGTTTGGCAAAGGGGACCGCTCCGGGGTAGGGGCGGACCGGTCCAGATATTTGACTTTTTGGCACAACTTTGACTGCTCGTATCTTATGTTTCGGGATTCCGATTGAGGTGTAGTTTCTTCCTATGTGATTGTGAATGAGATCTATTCAACTTCTCTTTAGGTACCTCATTCGAATTACGAGTGGAAATTATGCTTTTACCCTTTTGACTTTCCTTCTTTCTTCCTTGATTCTTCCGATTTCCTTCTTCCGTTTCTTGACATCAAATACCTGTAAAATCACTACGAAATACCAGAAACTCGAGGTACTCATTAGGATCAGTCAGTAGTAAGATTATGATATAAAGTCAACTCAATTACGTTGTTCGAGGTGCTAAAAGTGACTAAATCAAGGGATAAATTATGAAGAATTTATGCCTAATCAAAGAGTCAAGGTCAAATTTATTCACAGGGTCATTTGCATATTTAGACTGCAAAATAAATATATCACCAACCATTTATCTTACTTGGAGATCAAGAAAAAAGTGAGTTCCCAAACCATGCTCATCTCAAATTCTTTTTGCATAATCAAAGCAAAGTCTTGAGCATGTTGTTCATTTGTGGAGATAAAAATAATGTCATCAATGTACACTTGGGCAACCAAAATTTCTTTCCCACAAGATCTAAAAAATAAGGCCTTGTCCATATTTCCTCTTTTGAATCATTTCCCCACAACATATGAGGTATGTATTTCATACCAAGATCAATGTGCTTGTTTAAGTCCATACAAAGCCCTTTTTAGGTGATAAGAATGTGTTTAGAATTTAGGATACCCTTGGGCTGTGACACATAGACTTCCTCTTGACGATTGCCATTGAGAAACAAATTCTTCACATCTATTTAATAAGGCTTAAAATCTAAGTCACATGCTATGGCGGGTAAGATTAAATGAACCAACTCTATCCTAACATCAACGGGAAAGAACTCATCAAAGTCTATGCTTTCAACTTGTGTATAACCTTGAACCATTAGTCTTTCCTTATTTTACAAAACGACACCATCTTCATCACACTTATTTTTAATGACCCAGTCAGTATCGATAACATGAAATTATTTTGGCAAGGGGACAAGACTCCACACTTCTTATTTGGAGAATTAGCCCCAATATTCATCCAACAAGGCATCCTTCACGTTCAATTATAGAAGTATATAAAAGAAATTAACTTTCCTTTGTAGTTGAGGACTAGTTTTTAGGACTATTGATGATTTTGGTAACATAATGGTCTTTCCTAACCCAAGGAGATATGTCTCCCACATTTAGAACCTCACTAGGTGGTAGGATAATATCTTCACACTCATCTGCTTAATATTTTACCTCCTTTTAAACATGAAAAATACAAAAGTTGTGTTTTTACAACCATTCTCATTAAAGTGAAAAGAATCATTATCATTGATGATGACATTAATTTATTCCATAACTTTTTGAGAGATACAGTTGTCCACAAAATAGGCATGACTATTGGTGGAATAGCTAAGAAAAATGCTTACATCACTTCTAGAGTCAGGCTTACTCAAGACTCTAAAGTGATTGAGTGTGGGTTTCTTTTCTTTCCAAATATCATAATATATTTGGTTTGTATCATACCTTCTATAGACTCAGTTGAGGTGTTACAGTGCGTATGAACATAGCCCGCCCAAAATCTTTTAGGAACATTATTTCTAATTAACATGGACCTATCCATATATTGGATAGTTCAATTTCTCCTTTTAACTATTCCAATTTTCATGCATTTTGGGATCATAGAATTCATGGTCTATTCCAACTTAACTACACCACTCTTGTTTACCTAATCCTTTAAATTCTCTCATGTGATAACTACAAATTTTAATAATAGTGCATGCCTTTTCATTTTGAAGTTATTTTCACTTGGGAATAAAAACATTCGTATCATCGTACTTACTAAGTAAAAATTATATAAAAATGAATATAGAGAAGTCATCTACTATCACAAGAATATAACGTATACCACCTGTGCTCCCCGTACACATTATACCCATAAGATTTATCTGTAAAAGATATATCACACATGAGGTAAGAATAATATTTAAATTCCTATGTGTATTGCGAATATGTTAAATCATTTGTCAAGTACACATGAAAAGAAGTCGACACCAAAGGAAGGAAATCATGAACAAGTTCATTCCTATCAAGTCTACTAAGATCTCCGTACTTCTCATGGCCTAACCTTTATGCTAAATATCCATCATATCTTCCTTAGAATTATTCCAAACCATTCTCAGAGTAACATTTATTATGTGACAAATATCCATGGATCTAGTACCCTTAAAAATGCATTTACCTTGAGAATGAAGAACTTAACATTCCTTATTAGTAAAAAGCACATTGTGATGATCTTCCATTTCACTTTTGCTAAACAAGTTATCCTTCAATCCATTGACCAAAAGAACATTATATAACCTAGGAAAACCATCAATCTCTATGATACCCCTTCCTATGATGTTAGATTTGTTCACATCTTCAAAATTGACCGAATCAGATTCTTTCTTACCAAGTTTGGAAAACAATGCTTTGTTTCTGGTCATATGCCTAGAGCACCAACTATCAAAATAACATTGTGAATAATTTTGGAAACGAAGGTAGTGTTAATAAAAAAAACGTCTGATTGTTAGTCCAAAATTCTTTATTCTTGATATTCTTCCTTAAATATTTTGAGCTATTGTCAATATGTTTATACTTGAAATTTTCTCAATTTTTGATAAAATAGTTTAAGATTTTTCAAAACGGGAATTAAAATCACGTCCCATGGTAGAATTTTATTCAAGTGAGGTTTATTAGTCACCTTAGAGCTTTTATTAAGCCTATAGCAAAAGTCTTTCACATGACCATCATGATTTTAACAAGTGTAACGAAACACAAGTCGGTGATCAGGTTTCTTCAAAGGCTTTGAAATAAATTTCTTATCGAGAAATGATGAAGACTCTACAGGCACATTATTCTATTAATAAGATTTCACATATATAGTTTTTCCTCAAATTTATATTAAACACGAGATTTTTCAAAACCAATATCATTTTTATCCAAATAAGATTCAGTATGGGCCAAAATAAAATTTTTCGTTTTCTTAGATCTATCTTAAATGGTAACCTTTACGTACTTAGTGGAGATTAACTCATTTTAAAGAGAGGTTATTTTCTCATTTAAAGAGTCATTAGAACTTTCATATTCCTCTAACTCGCATTGCAAAATTTTTAACCTTTATTGGAAATCTTTATTCTAATTCTCTATCAAAAGGAAACTCCCAGTAAGAGATAATCGTTGAGCTTTAACATCTCAAAAGAAACCATTCATTTTTAAAACATCATTTTCTTTTTCACATTTTTTTAGTTTCATGGAATTTTTCAACAAGCTTTTCTTTAGTCTAGCATTTTCAATATAGAGTTTTTCATAAGTATGTTGCAGGTCACCATCTTTTTAATTTCAGAAATCATCACTAGAGTAGCCGGAAGAAGACAAAGTATCAATCTTAGAAGAATATTGATCATCAATAGATGAAGATTGAACCAATTCTTTATCACTTGATGAAATACCATCTAAAGAGCTAAGATTATAGTTAGGTTGAATAATGTCCTAAAAAATTTACATTCCTCTAAACATGATATTATTCTCAATATTAACAAAAAAATGCATGATCAACCCCTAGATTTTTCAACCTTAATAAATGTGGACCAAGATCTGATACCAGTTTAGAGTGCATATTCCGTACAAAAATGGAGACCCACTAAAAGTTATTTTGACACACCTGAAATTTTATGATCAAATATTCACCAAATTTTTATAGACCAAATCAAGTTTTAATTTTGGTTAATTATGTGGGTGATAAAAGATGTGAAAAATATAAATAAGGGCACAACACAAGATGTATGAGAAAAAAAATCCACTAATGGGAAAAACCTAGGGCCAATGCAATAATCTCACCAAAAAATTGGTAAAGACTTACAGAGGAGACTAATTACTAACACTCATTCTACGCTAACTCACACCTCACACTTTTCCCACCAATTTATCGCAAGCTAGAGATCCTTATACACTGATGGAAGTTATCAATATCTCTTATGTATTGACGCACATTAACTATGTTGCACAAGCATTTCTCTTCAAACTTAGGAGTTCACAACTAATTTAAACCTGAAAAATAACCTCAAATATCACAATAATCTTATTGGGAGAAAGATTTAAAGTGTATAGAAAATAAAATTTTTGAAAATGAGTTCTTAGTAAAATCTCCATCTTTTTTGGTATTAATAAACCTCAAGAAAGAGAGATGATTAAATGCAAAGAATACAACAAGTGAAAAAAAAGATGAACTAGATTTAGAAAATGGAGTCCCTATTTTTCACAAGTGTGTTCTTATCTTCTTAGAAAAGGAGAAGATAAAAAATACACACAAATCTCTCTTAATATTTTGTTCATTTAAATTTTTGAGAGATATTTTTAAAATAAAGACCATTGATGACTTAAGTAGAGAAGTCCATCCAAGTGGTTTACCCTAATACAAATGCAAGCTAAAAGGCCACATATCGTATGCAAAACACGTGTGAGAAAGTTATTGGTGGCTAACATTCCCAATCAGTAGCCAAAAAGATGACTTTCTCACATCAATCTTGAATATCCTCAAAGATTTTTAAAGTAGTAGGCCCGAGTATTTTATTATGGGGATGTATTTCGGTAGTCGTGATTAAATAAAGAAATAAAATAAATTATGGAGATATAATTTTGGATTTTTGAGTATTTATTTGGAAGTTAATTTAATTATTTAGTCTTGGGTCCCTAGTATAGTCTATTGCCTAAATAGTAGGCCCAAAACTCTCTAGAAGCCCATTTTAGCCTAAGCTCGTGACTTATACCTATATATATATATATATATATATTGGTGTAATATAGGGTTTTAGAGTAGAAACCCATTATGAAGGGTTCGAGATGGAGAGAAAAAAACTATTCAAAATTTTGTTAAGGGGTGAGGTGAGAGAAAGTGATTTCTTTCATATTTCATCAAGTTTTCTTCTCCAAGGGTGACCACACACAAGGCTTAATTTGGGTTGATCATATACTCTAATATGCAAGGCTTTTAATGGATTTTAGAAAGTTTTTTTTAAAGACCATGGGAGGTCATTAAGATCATCATATTTATCAGCATATTTCTCCTCATTTGGATCATAAACAAGATCTACAACTATATGGTAATTCAAAATCCTATGTTTATGCTTTAAACCTAATTTTTACTTATACTTTCTAATACATGTTCGATAGAAGTTCTTGGGTGTTGAATATTTTTCTGCATTTATGTCAATCCCATTCCCTACCACTATTTCCATATGAAGGCTCACCTAAGAGATTTTATTTAATCTTAGGAGAATTTTTAGGATGCTTAAAATGAAATTCTTCATGACTCGAAATTTAGAGCCAAACCACATAGATCAAAAGATTAGGAACCTCATTAGAAAAGTCGATGATGTGACTAAATCTATGAAGTCTGTAGGTCCGAACCCTAAGCACGGTACCTCCTAGGGCCAGAGGCCCAAATTGTTGATAGGTGTGATGTTTTTCACCATGTCCTTTAAATACACATCACTGTGAACCTCTAGTAGGTAAATAGATTTATCTTCAAAGTTGAGTTATTTGTTTCTCTCTATATACTAGGTATTCTCTTAGTTGATTATTTTCCTATTCTTGTTGATAGTTGTATTAAAATCTTGGATTATTTTTAATGTTTGATGATTTATATCCTTTATCAGTTACGTAAGTTTGTTTTATATTATTTATTTTGGTTTTATATTTTTCAAAACTACAAAAAAGTATTTTTTTTTGAATTTTTTTGCAAATATACAAAGGATTTTTATTTTCGTGATTTTGTTGGATGACTTGTGTTGAGATGATTGAGGATTTGGGGAACAAATCTAACTATCTATTTCCATATTCCCTGATTCGATAATTAGGAGAGTAGTGTGAACATGTGACTATGTTTCTTAATTATTCCTATGAAGTTCTCTACCCATGTTGAGTATTTTGTGATTATTTTCAGACACATGCCTACATGAGTTGACTAGGGTATATTTTTTTCCTTAAAAAAATTATGAATTTTTTTTTAGTCAATTGGGTCATATTTTCTATGCTAGATTTTTAGGACATGAATTTAAAGACCAATTCTTGTGAAGGTAATTAAAATGATGAAATAAGCTTTGGTAAGTGCTATCGAAAGGGGTCTTAGAAACCATTGTCAATAGACCTACATTTTATGTGCTTTTGAGAGAAAAAGAAAATAAAATATCAATGAAAAGTCAGATTCTCAAGAAACACAATTGAAATATCTAAAAATCATGTGCTTGAGGGAGTTATAAGTTAATGATTAAAGGGTTTACAAATTTTTGCCTAGCAAATGATTGTCTTTTGGCCTTATTGACACTACAAAAAAACTCACTTTTAGGGATGGGTAAAATTAGTCCCTCAAGGTTATATATCCGTCCCTAAAGACTTTTAGGGACAAATTTAGGGACGGCAATGCATGATCATATTTAATGGGAGTCTCAAATGTATTAGGGATGGATTTTGCTGTTCCTAAAAATAATATTAGGGATGGTAATGGCCGTCCCTTAAAGGTTGCGGCCAAAATTGCCGCCAAATTTTTTTATTGCGCGATAGTCTTTTAAGGACGGATCTAACCGTCCCTATTATTATTATTATTATTATTATTATTATTATTATTATTATTATTATTATTATTATTATTATTATTATTATTATTATTATTATTATTATTATTATTATTATTATTATTATTATTATTATTATTATTATTATTATTATTATTATTATTATTATTATTATTATTATTATTATTATTATTATCATCATCATCATCTTATGTTTTAAGGACAGGGCTGGCCGCCCCTAATAATATTATTAGCTTATGTTTTAAGGACGGATTTGGCCATCCCTAATAATATTATTTGGGACACTAATAATAAGTTGCCACCAAAATTTCTATTTTTATAATTATCAACAAATATACAAATTATGATAAATATTTATCGAAAACAAAAGATCATCAAAGCTCCGAAAATTTATTCATTCATATTCAAGGTTTCCAACGTAACATCTCCATAAAGTAAAACAACCAACTTAAAACATAAGCTATATGGTTCAGATTACAATCATCCCCAAAAATATCAAAGAACCAATTCAATGACATAGGAAACCCAAAAAATAGAGATGGCCAACACCTATTCCAAATGACGTCCGGACCTGTGGAGGAGAAAATAAACATAAATTAGTACAATATTCAACTATGGTAATCCGTATGTTATCATCTTAAATATTTTTAAATCACTTGTTATTTTTAAAAAAATTCGACAGATTTTCCTTTGTTTATTCATTAAACCCAACCTATTTTAACATTAAAACGCAACTCAACAACAACAGAAGCCCAAATGAGCACATAAATTAATTTCATCATCATAAATATTTAGTAGCCAACACGACTTAGCTTAATCTCAAATTATTAGTAAAATAATTCTAATTATTAAGAAAATACCTAAGCAAGTGCATCATTTGGTATAGGAAATCCAGCTTGCTGCATCAAATTGAGAAAAAACTTGTGACAACCCAACCATATTCATAACATTAATATACCTCAAATAATTCAGCACAACTAATCTATAACTTTAAATCCATCCTAAACACATCAAATAAAAGATTTATCTCAAAAATCTAGGTTTTAACCTATTTATCCCAAATTTCTAGAAATTTATCCGTAAATCATGAAATAAATGATACACAATAATTATTTAGCAAGTTTAATCACTTGCCTCGGGTTCGTAGGGTCTGAATCCGCCTCAAGATGGCGAGATGGCCGGAAAAACCCACTTTTCTCCTCTTTTTCTTCTTCCTTTCTCCTTTTCTCTCTCTTTCTCTATTTCTTTCTAGGGTTTTCCTCTTTCTCTTAAGTGAGAATGACTTCTCACGTGGCTTTTAAGCCTTATCCCACAAGATACACACTTTAAATGATAGTACACACTTTAAATGACTCGGTAACATTAATTCGAGTCAAACTGACTTAAACTATTTCGGAACCTAAATAGACCCCAAGTACAGTCATTTCGACTTTCTCGACCCTTCCGTAAATAATGGTACCCTCAGAATTGCCATTCGACACACTTTCTAACGACTCTAAATTTTGGACCTCAATTGTCGATTTAATTATTTCTTCAATAAAATATTATTTATTTCTCCCAAAATAAATAAATCATTGTCTCCAAAACCTCAGGTTGTTACAAAACCCTTTAGTCTTATCAATTTTGTCATCTATCTCGGCACGAACCTCGTCCCGAACATGATCAAGTTCTTCTTGACGGCGAATTTCACGTTCCTCGGCCTCTTTGCGTAATTCAGCTATCTCTTGCTCGTAATGTTGAGATGATGACATTGTGTTTGACCTTTTAGGTGGCGGTCAAAGATCTAGTCCCATGCACAAGACACGATCATGCCCGTATGACCCTATCAACTCATTGAATATCTTATTTTGCGCTTCGACGTTATTTTGTTGATCCTCTGATAACGTTTCTAATAATCTCTTTATACTTTCCTACAAATAAAGAACAAAATACAAATAAAGTATAAAATACACATGATATATAAAATGGCTCATATGAAAATGGAGATGTTTATTACTATTCCATGTTACGATGAGAAAAATAGTTGAAATGTATATACCTATTTATCGGTCGACCCATCAGTATCAATATAAGACTCATTTCTCTTTCATGTATATCTCCAAACCTCAAGTTTATCAGTTTGCAAACCTTTTGTCTTCATCTAATATATTGGTAAAAATAAGTACATTAAGAACTATTTTGATTCAAACTAAAGACAAAAATATGCAAAAAAATTTCAAAAGGCATGGCAAACCTCTTCTATTACTCGTGGGAATGACTTTTTTCCTGTCTTTGGATGAAAACAAAGGTTTCTTCGATTTTGAGAATTTTGATCCGCCACTTGCTGCAAGAGAATGAAACTAAATTAAACTTATATATTGAAAAGATGTAGTGGAATAAATAGAACTTTGGGTGAAAGATACAACTAGATGACAATATTAGATTTAACACCTTGAATTTTTTTGTGCCCCAACGTTTCACCAATTTCTCCCACTGAATACTGTCAACATGGTAGGGTATATTTTCAGTTCGCTCCTCATATGTCTCAAATTTGTTGTAATAGTCCTCCTTTAAGTGGTTCTTGAACATCTTCCATTGAAACCCAATTTTCTTCAGACAAAGATCCATGTAACCATCAGGAGCATCTGTATGTTTCTAAGAAACATATGTTACAATAAACTAATTAGATTATGTGAAATTTTATATTATCAATATAGATAAATTAATAACTTTTACCTGCATGGTTTCCTAAATTGTTATGAGAAGGTGTGAATCCATTTTATCCCAAGATGGCACATCCAACGGAAATAGGTTCCCTTGTCGTGCAAAATACCCCAACTGAGTTGCCAACTTTGAAGCCTCATCACCAATTGGTTGACACTTTTCATTCCAATCGATTATATTTTTGTCTTTACCCCATCCCTTCCATGGTTTTGAACATCCTCTACCTCGCCGCCTAGAAGATTCAGTGCCCTCTGTACTACCTATCAAAACGAGGTAATGGACATAAAATAATTAGTTTATGAAATTCTATAAAATGAAGAACACATCAAACATGTAGAATAGCTTATAAAATGAAGAACACATCAATTATACATATGAATTATATGTAACACCCCGCTCGCCCGGGGCGAGCGGAGCGGAGTGCCACTATCGATAAAACTAACCAAATCCACAAATGGCAAGGTATAGAGCATCTAAAAGAATACCACAATAATATAAATCCACTAATCTTAATACTCAAATTTAAAATGAAATAAACGTCTCTCGAAATAATAAAAATATCTATCTCGAAATAAAAAAAAATCACCAAATGCTCTATACAACAAAAATAAATATAAATTTTCCAAAAAATATTCTTCCCAAAATAATCCACGCTAAAAGTCATCCCAATTAGTCCATAATGTCCCAATCCACGCTAACCTGCCACTAAAAGAAAATATGGGGAAGTACACAATATGACAAGAAAGATGCTCAACAAATATATTAGTGGTTAATAAAACGTAACAACACGAATACGAATATTAAAATCAAATGCAAATCTCAAAGCATTTAACAATAAATTTCTCAACAACACATTAACTGGGTCACCAGGCCTCACCCCATCCGCATATGCTTTACCAAGACATATACCGGGAATCATGAATTTTGGCGGGTACCTAACCTCTGTGCCATATTAAAATCTCATGACAACGTTCTCAACAACAATATAATGATGCCACATGAATTAAAATAATTCAACAATTATTTCTCCAGATTTCAAATAATTTAACAATTCAAATATGAGTTCAATAAACATGAAATCAACGGAATAACTCTGGAGAGATTTAAAGAGCATATTGTGTAAAATCCCATACCTTAAAATCATTTCATGAATCGCCACATAAATTTGGCCTCAAAATTTGATCACACCATCACGTTCCTCTCGTAAAAATAATCAAATCATATTCTAGCCCCAACACGAGATAACCCCAAATAGTCCTATTTTAAAAACCCAGAAAAATGAGCCCAAAAATTATTCTAATCATTGATCTGACTTCAAATTTGGATTCTAGATGAAAAATTGAGTCAGGTATGCGTTTTGTATTTTTCTCAAATCTCATTCGAATGCACTCAAAAAGAAGATCTAAACATTCTAAATTGGCTCTTCTCATTCCACTCGTTTTTGCCTCTTTGGATTTAATTTTTGGCCTCACTTTTTCATTACCCTTTCCTTATAATCACCCACAATATTCCTTATATAGTCCCTCTCTCAAACCCTAGCTTGGAGATATGTAACACCCCGTACTTTTCGGGAATATAGAAGTTAATTAAAATTGGAGATTTAGAAATTATTTAATTCGGTGACTTAAATTTAATTAATTTGATTAAAGGTTTAAGCGTACGAGTGTCGTAATTGAAGATGCGAATGAAATAATTTTTTTGTGACTCGAATGATAATTTAGAGGTCACAGATGATTCCTAAAGGGTCGAATTAGTCAAAATAGTATACCCGGGGGTACTAGTCGAGTGCCAGGACAGTTTCGGGCTAAATCGGGCCCATACGAAGATTTTCTGGCCTTTTTACATTTTAGGGTGAGGGGACCCACGAATTTTAGAACTCTAAGTCAAATTATAAGAGTTGGAGGCTAGGGTTAGAGAGAAGAAAAAACACACCATAACCACTAGAGAGAAGAGAGAGAATTCCAAGGCAAAAAGGAAGAAGTGGGAAGGATTCAAAGGAGACTTTCACCACAAACTCATTAGGAAGAAAGATTGAAGGAGAAAGATCATCAATCACCAACAACCATCATGAAATTAGACCTACTGGACATAAGGCAAGTGTTTTCTTGCAAATTTATGAAGTTATAATACCCATGTGTAGGGTTTTTTAAATAAATTGTTTTTATTAAAAGTTCTTGTAGAAAAGGAATGGATTGATTACATATTGGAGTAGGATTGCATGTAGTTGGCATTTACATTTGTAGAGGACTAATAACAAATGAATTTATATTGGAAAATACGAATCTAAATCTAGGTTTATGATGTATAACCATGAAGAACTAAATTATCTAGGGTTTTGAGAAAAGTTAGATTGGGATAGTTCTTAAATGGATTTAGTGAGGATTTGATGATATATTTACGTTGAGAATGATCCCTAAACATTTATAAGAAGATTTGTGATGTTGGGAAGAACTTTCATAAGGTGTAATGAAGTGTGGTATCGGACATACATATGCTGAAACAAGGAAGAAGAGGACCTGCACTTGTTCGATCGATCGATCGACTAAAGAATGTCGATTGATCGATGAAGTCGATCAATCAAACCTTTGGTTGATCGATTGACCAAAGCTGATTTTAGGCTATTTGTGTTGATCAAGTTTTTTTTGAATTCCAACGATGAAGGAAAATTTTAGAGATGTTATTATACCTATTAGGGTCTTGATAAAGACCAGTAGGGAGTATAACTAAGGTCCGTTATATCCGTTGAGTGTAAGTCTTGGAATATGGACTGACGGGGATAAACCGATCAAGTCGCGCATCGAAAATGTGAGAATTGCATTACGGGGAGAGTCAATGTCAATATAAGGTGTATATCAGTAGGATAGAGATAGTTTAACTACTGTTATAAATAAAGAGGTATCGAGAGATCTTAGAGTTGTGTGAATACTCTAATATGTACGATAGTGAGATAAATCGTTGATTAATAAGTACGGTAAGTATACGAGAGAAAACTACTATGTATACACAGTAATAATTTGGTTGTGTGAATACCTATTGTTCTATAGTATTACTTGGGTTGTGAATGCCTATTGTATGTTTCCTTGTGGTAGGATTTATAAGTTCGATGAGACATTTTGAGTCAGGTTTGAGGGGACATTCTGAACCATGTTCGAGTAGACATTCTGAACATTTATCGAGGAGACATTCCGGGCCAGGTTCGAGGAAACATTACTAACCATGTGTCCTTAATGTGTGAAATAGGACCGATGATAGGGTATGTTGCTTGGGTATATGTGTGTATGGAAGATATACCGTCTGAATAATATAATTATGTGTGATAGTAGTGAGATTAGGTGGGGCATACCTAAATATTGTTTTCGATATACTCAGGCGTGATAGTAGTGGGAATTATTAGTGCATAACTAAGATTGTATAAACTACTTATGAGTAAGGGTAGCTGGAACATATAAGTGTGCAGCTAGAATAGATATAAAATCTACTTGAGTGTGATTAGTAGAAAGGGTAAGTAGTGTGTACGTAAGATTTCATTAAGTGTGAGAACTTAATTTTTAAAGTAATGATAATAAAGTAAGAGTAATGATAATTACTAGATGTTCGGACACATACTGTATGGGAGGTATGGGAAGGTTATAGCGAAACTTAACTAATGACTTAATGTAAATTAAGGGTAGCACGTAGCGTACGGTATGGGCGGTACTGATGAGCTAAAGTGTCTGAGGTGTGTAGACGTTGGAGACCTAGTTTAAGTGGGTAGCGAGACTAGGTAGGAACGTTAGATGCGCACGATAGATGAGAGGTGAGGAGACTCAAGAGAGTGTGCGTGATCCTAACATTTGTAATCAATAACAGATATTTATTGTGATAAATTACTTGCTAAATATTTTCAAAACGTTTTGTGTACTAACACTTGCTATAAAATATTTTAAAAACCTTTTAGGTGTCCAGCCACAGGGACACCAACTTTGACTTCATTCCAAGGATTTTGGAGCTGCAGCATATGTGGGTGTTGCAGGTCATTGATTAGACGTTTCCTTTATCCTTTCGGATCTAGTGTAGGAACTCAGTTTCAGTACTCTCATTTTTGGACATGTTATCCGCTCATTACATTTGCAGTTATTCTGTTGTGTTGAATTTTGACTGGGTTTTATTTCAGCCATGGTTTTCGGCAAGACTTTATTTTATTCAGTTATTTGTGATGATTGGTTTTAGTACTGCTTAATTTATATTGCTCCGCATGAGTTGTATCCGTTTTAATAAAGATAAAATTTGGCAGTAGCTTAATTTCACTTCGGTGTCTAGTAATTATAAAGGTTTTCGACAGTGATGCTAAGAATGAACCATTTAAGAAACCTATTTTAAATTAAATTAAGGCTTGATCACCCAAGGTTTAATTAGGCGGGGTGTCACAGATGGTATCAGAGCATCAGGTTCTAGTGTCCTTAGGATCTGTGCGGATTACTATGATTCCAGCGTATCATTAATTGATATAGAGCCCTATTGATAGGACTGTTGAATTATCTTTGCATGCTTGCGATAACGCTCTTCTTCTATTATAATTTTGTATAAAATGTGTACTTATACAAACTTGAATTTTATTTCTGAATGCTGCCAAGGAGGGAGCGATCCGAGAGGGAAGACACCAGAGATGAGGCTATGGAGGGCCCTCAGGACCAGCAGGGACCCCCACCCCCACCCCCCGAGATGATTTCCGCAGTGTCACAGGCCATGGAGACAACTATGAGGGCCATGGTAGCCCATTTCCCTCAGCCCCAGGAACAGCAGCCCCCAGTTCCAGTTATTCAAGACCATCCAGGGGATCCAACTTGGCACAGCATTAGAGAAATCTTTCATAAAGGTCACCGGCCAGAGTTCCAGGGCGGCACGGATGTAGTGACGGCATGCCAATGGAAGAGAAACATTCAGCGCCACCTACGCATGTTGGATTGCAGTGAAGTTTAGAAGCAGATGCTAACTACCTTCAGATTAGCTGGGGCAGCACTACAGTGGTGGGAGTCGGTGACCACTACTGAGGAGATAAATCTAATGATAATTTTTTAGTTCTGGGTGCGGTTTGACCATAAGTACTTTCCGCCGGTAGTGGAGTCAGAGATGAGGAAGAAATTTAATGAAGTAGCTCAAGCTGATCATTCGGTAGAAGACTACGAGGAAGAATTCGCTCGCCTGGCTAATTTTGTGCCAGATGAGGTAGGCAATGAAGAAAGGAAGAAAGCAAAGTTCATGGGAGGGGGTTGGCCTGAAGAATGAGGCAATATTTGATAGGTAACCCTGGACTGGTGACATACACTGATGTCATTCATGCAGCCTTACTACACTGTCAGGATCATCGCTTCCATACGAAGGGGATCAAGAGAGGGGAGCAAAGCCACTTGGACAAGTCCAATGGAGGTAGTACCGGTGAAGCACCGCAACAGTAGTCAGGTAGTTAACAGGGGCAGAATTCTTGACAAGGGAACTTTGCCAAGAGGTTCAGGTTCAAAAGTTACCAGCCTGGAGGGGGCGTTAGGCAAGGATAACTGGGCCAGAGGAGACCATTTCCGGGAAAGTGTTTTAAAAGTGGCGAGTAGGGTCACAGACAGAGACAATGTCCACAACAGGACGGGGTTCAGCAGCAGGATGCCCAGCAGCAGGATGCCACAACAGGATGAGGATCAGGCTTTGATAGCTCCAGTACAAGCACTAGCCCCACAACACCACGACCAGATACACTATGGGCGTGTGTATAACGTCCGAGACGTATCGATACCTCTAGCTCCACAGGAACCGCCTGCAATAGAGGGTACATTTTCTATTTACTCGCTTAAGAGTTGGATTTTGTTTGATACTGGGCCTTCAAATTGTTTATTAGGGCTAGTTTTGCACGATCCGTTGGCACATTAGAGATGCCTGAAAGTCCCCTTGTGTGTGCGGAGTTACTAGTGAATTGTGGCACATTGAGGTATTCGATCTGAAGAGGATTCGATATTATATTTGGAAGATTAAATCTTTTTTCAGGATGATAAACTAGAATGTGGAGTAATTTCTTTTATGTTATCCATATGAGTATGGAAAGTTTTAAGTGACACTACACCAAATCCTGCGAATGGTCACGAGAGTATGACGGTATGAGAGTATGACGGTAATTTGCATATTTCTAGACTTAGGCATAAAAACATGGCGTTAGAGGGTGAGAACTCGAAACAGCCCCCGAACGTCCCCGTGGGTAGCACCAACACCTTCCACAGGACCAATGTAACTCGTAGGAACTGACCCCGCAGCCGCGGGACTCCCGGCTTGAGAATATGACGATAATTTGCTTATTTTAACTCATATATGCAATTTTTCAGCTTGATTAATTTTTTTTTGTAAAACTACTTGGTTACTGATATTTTTTTTATGTATCCTATCGTTTGTAGGATTTTTGCACGCGGAACAAACGAAGGAGGCAATGGTCTACAGCATGAAGATTGTTTATATGTTGTAGACATTCAGGATGTTGTTTTTTGTGTTACAGCCGTGCGGGCTTTTATTGTTTAGTTTTATGGCCGTGCTGGCTTTTATAATTTGATTGTTGAATTTTATGGCCGTGCGGGCTTTATAATAAGCAGGTTTTACATTTACAGGTTTTGGAATGTCAAGAAAATAGAGGAAACTCTGCCCAATTTTTTTTTTGTCTGTGAATTATTAAGACGTGTAATATTTATAAGTTTGTATATATATTTGTTTATTAACAACGTTCTCGATTCGCAATTTATGATTTTTTTATTGTTTTGCCAATATTAAATATTTGTAACACCTCGTACGCGTCCAACGTTACACGTAGCAACCGACGGTGCACTCACAGGACCCCTAATTTTAGGATTGGACAAAAAAAATATATATATATTTTTAAATTATAGTTAAATATGGTCATGGACTTTGTCCATGACCATTTTTATTTTTTTTCGTCGCGCATAAAAATGGTCGCAGCCAAAGTCCGCGACCATTTTATTTTTATTTTTTTTGTCACGGTTGTGGGTCGCGAACTTTGGCCGCGACGAATTTGTCACGGTTGTGGGTCACGGATAAGGGCCGTGACCAATTTTTTTTAATTTTTTTGTCACGGTTGTGGGTCGCGGACTTTGGCCGTGACGAATTTGTCACGGTTGTGGGTCACGGACTTGGGCCGCGACCAAATTTTTTTTTTTTTTTTTGTCACGGACGTGGATCGCGGACTTTGGCCGCGGCCAATTTGTCACGGTTGTGGGTCACGGATGAGGGCCGCGACCCCGTCACGGTATGGGTCACGGCCCAAGTCCGCGACCATCTGCCGTGACCCCTCTCGGCCATGACCATTTTTTCGTCACGGACTTGGGCCGCGACCCACGAAAATTGACGAAAATGGTCACGCCAGAAATGGTCACGGCCCAAGTCCGCGACCCACAGCTTTGGTCAGGGATTTTGGTCGTGACCAATCGCCAATTTTGGTGTAGTGTGATTTGGATACTTAGTAAATGAGACTGTTAACACTCCAACTCGTGAGAGAGTCAGGATTGGTGAGTGCGGTAGCAGTAGTAACCTTACTAGACGATTAGTTATCGGAGGGTAGCAAAAACTTTTTATAAATCTTCATCATCATGCCAATTTCTTGCCTCGTTTATACGTCATCAAACCACAGTTCCATGCTCCCAAGGTATGAATGCAACTATATATATATAGGAGCTTGGAACTTGTTTATTGGGTGTTAGGTTTATCTAAAACTGCGTTTTTATTTTCAGAAAGATTTCTAATTAAAACTTTAAATAAGTTTATAAAGTTTTCTGGGCAAAAATTGAATTTTCCTACTTTTTGGTTTTTCGTTCGATAGAGTCGTTCGAACGAGTTTGTCGTTCGAACGAACGTGCCAACGACTTCCCATTATGGCATACTGGAACTTCGTTCAAAATGTCGTTCGAACGAGATTTTCGTTCTAACGAGATTTCTAACGATCTTTTAACGAGTTCATACTGGAACTTCGTTAGAAGACTCGTTTGAACGAGATGTCGTTCTAATGAGTTTCCAGCGGGAACAATTTTCTGGCAATTTTTGAGCAGTTTTCACCCACTTCCCCACTTGATTCTTAACCAACTATTTTCAGACTTTAATATGTGCGGGAATCACTTTTATGAATTAATCTTTTTCATATCCTTCTAACTCTTAGAGAGTGTTTAGAGAGAAAAATCATAAAGAGAAAAAGATCAAATTTTGAGTGTTAATTTTTAAAGAGAAAATCATTTACCACTCTAGTTTTTACCCATAGTTTTATGTATCCAAGTTCTTATATATACATTTTGCTTGGAGTTTGGCACCGGGTTTATCTCTACACCGAATTGAAGAGAGTGTTTGGGTTTGCTTCTAAATTCCACAAAGAAGAAGTTATTTTATGTTGATTAACCCACTTGGAGAAAGGCTCCTAGATCGGGTGACGGTGACCATATAAAGTCCGATCGGTGGATTCCGAGACCGCGGTGGAGCTCCAAGGTTATCCGCTAGGAAGAGGTATCTACAAGAAGAAGCGTCGAGGCTTGAGAGGTATCGAGTCGTGTATTGTAAACCTTTCTGTCTTGTATTTGTAAATCCGTATCTAGTGGATTTGTGGCTAGGGCCGTCCGAGGTTGTTTCCCTTCTTAGCTTTTTCCTCGTACATCGCGGCGTAGTGATTTATTGTTTTTATTTTATCTTTCGCACTCACCTAGAATGTATGCTTAGGTTAAAAAGATAAAATTGGTTTAATCACTATTTATTTATTTTGGTGCTAAAATAAATATTGGGTAATTGTTTAGTTAATTCAAGTGATGTGTTAAAATTAGTTTTGTGTATTTTGTTTAAATGAAAAATATGACTTAGGCAAATTCGAGGACTTGAATTAATTGGTTTAAGTGAAATTTAATATTTGTGTGTGTTTATTTATTTTTCACTTAAAGTTTAATTTGAAATTGAAATTAATATTTTTTTTTGGTAATTCGTTTGTTATTGAACCATCACACTTCCTAACGCTTTTGCATATCTGTTTAATAAAAGGAAATATTACGATTTTGAAAGAGTTTAAAATCCGGGGGTCCACAACTATTACAAGTGGTATCAGAGCCAAAGCGATAAATTATTTCGTTAAAGATCCTTTAAATAATTTTTGGCTAAAGTGGAATTTTCCCCATTTTCAAAATTTCCTATTTTCGATAGTTCTAACTACGCGTATTGGAAAGCGCGAATGAAATCGGCACTAAAATCTATCGACGATAGAGTTTGGATGTCTGTTGTTAACGGGTGGTCCCCACCAACTCACTTAGTTGAAAATGAACGTGTTCCCAAACCGGCCGATAGATGGACTGAAAATGAGTTTAAACTTTCTAATTTTAATTCCCGTGGTTTGAATACCTTATTTAGCGCTGTCACACCAGATGAATTCCGACGTATTATAACGTGTGAAACCGCTAAAGAAGCTTGGGATATTTTACAACTAACTCATGAAGGAACTAGTGTCGTTAAAGCTTCAAAACTCCAAAACCTCACCACTCAATTTGAAACTATCAAAATGAAAGATAATGAAACTTTAGATGAATTTTATGCTAGACTTTTCGATATTGTCAATTAATCGTTTAATTTGGGAGAGAAAATACCTGACAACCGAGTTGTAAAGAAAATTTTAAGGTCCCTACCCGATAGATTTATTCCAAAAGTGACCGTTTTGAATTCTTTACCATCTTTAGCCTCTACGAAATTAGAAGAGCTTGTAGGTGATTTACAAACCTATGAACTAGATATGTTTTCCTCTAAAACTGAAAATAAAATCGAAAAGGGCGTTGCTTTAAAAGCCTGAAAAGAGGTCAAACAAGTAGTAGAGAGCGAGAGCGATAGTGACTCGGAATACATGGCTTTGTTTTCTCATAAATTTAGAAAATTTCTTAAATTTAACAAAGATAAATTTAAAAATGATTTTAATAAATTTGAAACTTCTAAGCATGACAAAGGAGAGAAGATCCCTAAAGTCGAGAAGATCCCTAAAGCCGATAAGATCCCTAAACCTAGTAATGAAAATTTAGATAGGGACGAGTCTAATAAGTGTTTTGGTTATGAAGGTTATGGCCATAGGGCTTATGAGTGCCCCACTAAACTAAGGAAAGATAGTAAACGACCCATTGCATATAATGCGACCCTTAGTGATAGTGATAAGGAATAGGGACCCGATTCCCCCACTAAGCCTAATTTTGTGTCTTTTATGGCTAGTCATGTGAGTGATAGTGAGAACTCATCGATTGATGAAGCATTAACACTTGACACTTCCAAGGTCATTGTTTATGATTATCTTGTTTTTGATGATAGTGAGAGTGGAGAAGAAAGAGAGAGTGAAAATGAAGAAGTGGTTAATGTGAGTGAACTTTAAAATGCTTTTCAAGAATTATATAAAGAATCTATTAAATTGAAAAGAGCTAATTTGAAGTTAGAAGATAGTTTGAAAGAACGTGTCAAGGTCATTGATAATAGTATGTTGGTTGAAGACCTTAGGACATGAGAGAAAGCTCTTCTAGAGAAGCTTGAATACGTAGAAGGCGAGAGAGATAGCCTTAGGGGTTTAATGGAATCCTTGAAAAAGGAGATTCTTGCTTTTGAAGAGCAAAATGTTTTATTAGAGTCTAACATTTTAGAATTACAAAATAAATTAAAAGACTCTAGTAATGTCAAATTTGATTTGGAGTATCGTTCGGAAAAATTAGATAAAATATTAGGAACGGTCCAAATTAAAAATGACACTTGCGGTTTAGGCTTCAATACTTGTAATGAATTTACTCATAACGCCAAAACCAATGTTTTAGGAGAATCTACTAGGAAAGCATTCAGAGATCACTCCTTAGGTAAATCTTTTCGACATGTTTTTACTTGTACACATTGTGGTCGAAAAGGTCATCTTAAGAATTTTTGTTTTGATCTTAAACGAATTCCTAGAAAATCCCAACGTAATGCAACCAAAGTATTTAAAATTCCTACACCCAAGATAGTCATTCTTCATTAATTTGGGTTAGGAAATCCGACTTGGTTGCCTTGCAAAATAGGGTTTTTGATTCTCATTTACTTTCACATGCTTTCTCCCTTGCTAAATCTAAAGGATGAATGTGTTAGTGTTTGCACACTTTAGCGTTTGTACTTCATACTATATTCTCATGCTAAATGTATGCTTGTTTAATCATTTTATAGTCTATGCTCCATGCTTATCACATGCTAGAATTATGATTTTTGTTTATCTTTTGTATTATATTTCCTTCATTTTGTTTGCATTAAATGAAAAATACAAAAAGATTTTTGTTTATCATTTGGATTTTATCTCTTGGTAGTTTAAGCTTAATGAAAAATTCAAATGATTTTTGTTTGTCTTTTGAGTATATATATATTTTATTTTTGGTTAAAAATTTCAAAAGCTCAAAAAGATTTATTTTGTGTGTAGTTTAGTTTGACACACTTTAAGTGGCATATACTTGTGTTTGAATCCCTCCTTTAACGCTCCCATGTGGCTAGAACTTTTGGTTTCGATTGTCAATCCTTAAAATGTTCTTTACCATATTTTTATGGAGTAGTTGGATTTTGTATTGGTTAAATGGATTCTATTTTCATATGCCTCTATTCACACATGCACGAGCTCTTTTGAAATTTTAACTTCATATGTATATTTGAGCTATGTGAGGTGTTCTCCTTCCAATCTTGTCATATACATATTTGTGACTTAGGAGGACTAGTGCATGTCAAAATCCGTTGCACGTGAGATTTGTGTGAAAAACGAAAACATGATAAATATAAATGTGCACGGGGAAGGTCTCCAAAAGGACTAAGTGATCCTTTGCGATTGTAAGCCACCGTTTTTGAATGGACCTAAAAGAAATACGTGATCCAAAGGCCTAAAAATAGAAAACATGGCATTAAAATGAAAAACAAATTGCCAAGGCCTATGTTTGATTGATATATTCATTCAAAATAAACATAAATTCTTATTGAGGGAGATTGGATGGTATATCAACAGTTTGCACAATGTCCATTTATCCTAGTTGCGTATTTCATGTCATGACTCTATTGGTTTGTAGAATCATTAATATGCTAGACTTGTATGCATTGTGTATGTTTGTTCATTGAGTTCAATTTATATTGTCACATGAGGTTATATTCAAATGTGATGAATTTTGCAATCAATTGAGAACTCCCTGAACATGTTTTAAGTGATTGGGTCTAAATTTAATGGTTACTAGTTCACAACCCAACACTTTCGTTTCCATATGACACATTTTTACCATACGAGTGTGCAAACTTATTGTATTTTGTGTCATGTGTGTGTTTATATCTATATATATATGTGCGTGTGCATTATTGATATATTTCTAGTACATATATATATGGTATTTTGGTTTGCCTTTGCCTTGCTTTCTAGTCCTTCTATGCTTATACTTTAGTTTTGGTATTTATCTTGGATTAGCTATGCGTTTGTTGCCCATATGCTTTTATATTTGTTCTTTATCCTTTGTCTATTCCTGAACAAAAAGGGGGAGAATGTTAGGGGGAAAAATGGTATCTTATCCTATTATAATCTTATCTAAGTTTATGAGATTTAACTTAGGGGGAGTAGCTAACTTCTTGGGTTAATTATTTTGATAAAGGGGAGAATTAATTTTGGGGGAGTATTTTTAATTGCTTTAAATACTTTGATATTCCCTATGCATTTGATGAGTTTGCTTAAGTGTGCAGGAATTCTTCTAAAGCGTCTCATCTTTCAATGGCAAAGCATTTGATCCTTGGGTTGAGTGAAGTTTGGGTGGGTTATGTTTTGAGTCTAGTGAGCTTGACGGCCCTTTAGGATTTTTGTTTGGTTTTTGTCCCGAAATAGCCAAAGGGGGAGATTTGTAAGGACACAAATTTCCAATTGAGTCCATATATAGTTTTGGCTCAATTCAGGACAAAAACATTTATACATAGGATTGTATTTAATTGTAATATTCTCAAGCCTATGAAAAGTTTGTTGAAGACGTAGCAGCAAAGAGTATAAAGATTCATCATCATGCCGATTTCTTGCCTCGTTTATACGTCATCAAACCATAGTTCCATGCTCCTAAGGTATGAATGCAACTATATATATATAGGAGCTTGGAACTTGTTTATTGGGTGTTAGGTTTATCTAAAACTACGTTTTTATTTTCTGAAAGATTTCTAATTAAAACTTTAAATAAGTTTATAAAGTTTTCTGGGCAAAAATTGAATTTTCCTACTTTCTGGTTTTTCGTTCGATAGAGTCGTTCGAACGAACGTGCCAACGACTTCCCATTATGGCATACTGGAACTTCGTTTGAAATGTCGTTCGAACGAGATTGTCGTTCTAACGAGATTTCTAATGATCTTCTAATGTGTTCATACTGGAACTTCGTTAGAAGACTCGTTCGAACAAGATGTCGTTCGAACGTGATGTCGTTCGAACGAGTTTCGAGCGGGAACAGTTTTCTGGCAGTTTTTGAGCAGTTTTCACCCACTTCCCCACTTGATTCTTAACCAACTATTTTCAAACTTTAATATGTGCAGGAATCACTTTTATGAATTAATCTTTTTCATATCCTTCTAACTCTTAGAGAGTGTTTAGAGAGAAAAATCATAAAGAGAAAAAGATCAAGTTTTGAGTGTTAATTTTCAAAGAGAAAATCATTTACCACTCTAGTTTTCATCCATAGTTTTATGTATCCAAGTTCATATATATTCATTTTGCTTGGAGTTTGGCACCGGGTTTATCTCTACACCGAATTGAAGAGGGTGTTTGGGTTTACTTCTAAATCCCATAAGAAGAAGTTGTTTTTATGTTGATTTACCCACTTGGAGAAAGGCTCCTAGTTCGGGTGACGGTGACCATATAAAGTCTGATCGATGGATTCCGAGACCACGGTGGAGCTCCAAGGTTATCTGCTAGGAAGAGGTATCTACAAGAAGAAGCGTCGAGGCTTGAGAGGGATCGAGTCGTGTGTTGTAAGCCTTTCTGTCTTGTATTTGTAAATCCGTATCTAGTGGATTTGTGGCTAGGGCCGTCCGAGGTTGTTTCCCGTCTTGGGTTTTTCCTCGTACATCGCGGCGTAGTGATTTATTGTTTTTATTTTATCTTTCGCACTCACCTAGAATGCATGCTTAGGTTAAAAAGATAAAATTGGTTTAATCACTACTTATTTATTTTGGTGCTAAAATAAATATTGGGTAATTGTTTAGTTAATTCAAGTGATGTGTTAAAATTAGTTTTGCCTATTTTGTTTAAATGAAAAATATGACTTAGGCAAATTCGAGGACTTGAATTAATTGGTTTAAGTGAAATTTAATATTTGTGTGTGTTTATTTAATTTTCACTTAAGTTTAATTTGAAACTGAAATTAATTTTTTTTTGGTAATTCGTTTGTTATTGAACCATCACACTTCCTAACGCTTCCGCATCTCGATATATATATAAAAGGAAATACTATTTTAATTAAGAAAATTAAAATCGGGGGCCTTGCACTACAACACTTTTGTGTCGCATGAGAAAGAATGGAGGCATACACCAAGGGTGGTTGCATGACGTGGTAGTCTATTACCTTCGAGAATTATGAGAATTGAGTAGACCACTCGTTGAGTTTCTGACCGATTAGCAATGGTTTAGGCTATGGTGGTAGTTATAGCAAGATTTCGGGTCCGCTGTTCCAGCATAAGATGTATTTTGATAGGTAACATCTGAAAGAGGTTTTGACCTAGGTATGTGTGTATACATGTTATTATGCGTGGCATAATAGACTAATACGAATATGTCATTATATAGTTATATCTTATCCCGTGAAGTAGGGATGTCTACTGAGGTGATTCAGGGCAGTTAGGGTTATTTTCGAGCGAGGAGAGATAGCTCGGGGTTTATTTTATGCAAGAACTAATAATAGTAAGGGCGCGGTATCTTATGTTGTCTCTTGTAACATAAGAGTGGTCTTGTGTGATTTTGTATTAAGAGACAGGTATTTGGGGGTACGTACTATGAATTAAGGGTCTAACAGATCCCAACGACCGACAATGTTAGGTAGTAGTATATCGGGGGGTACCTTGTTTGTATTTCTCTTTGCGAGACGTCCCACGTATGAAACTTAGCGCAACATTGGAAGTGGGGAAGTGTTTGGTCATTAGTACATAGGTTGGGTACCCCGGTTATTATTCTTATATGCGATATAACTACGTGTTGGAAGTTATATTCCGGTTCACGGCTAGTATAGTCGGGTGATTTTCATGTAGTTAAGCACGAGTATAAGGTGTATGGGCACCCTAGGTAGTTAAATAATTGTAATATTATCCGCGATTAGGGAGGACATAAATAAATACGTAGTGTCCTTAAGAGTAAAGGGCTAAGGCAGAGTAGAAAGCTTGAAGTGAGAACTTCATCTGAATTTCGAGGACGAAATTCCTTTGTAAGGGGAGAAGTATGTAACACCCCGTACTTTTGGGGAATATAGAAGTTAATTAAAATTGGAGATTTAAAAATTACTTAATTTGGTGATTTAAATTTAATTAATTTGATTAAAGGTTTAACAGTACGAGTGTCGTAATTCAAGGTGGGAATGAAATGATTTTTTTGTGACTCGAATGATAATTTAGAGGTCACATATGATTCCGAAAGGGTCGAATTAGTCAAAATAGTATACCCGGGGGTACTAGTCGATTGTCAGGACATTTTTGGGCTAAACCGGGCCCATACGAGGGCATTCTGGCCTTTTTACATTTTAGGGTGACGAGACCCACGAATTTTAGAACTCTAAGTTAGATTATAAGAGTTGGAGGCTTGGGTCAAAGAGAAGAAAAAACATACCATAGCCACAAGAGAGAAGAGAGAACCAATTCCAAGGAAAAAAAGGAAGAAGTGGGAAGGATTCAAAGGAGAATTTCACCACAAACTCATGGGGAAGAAATATTGAAGGAGAAAGATCATCAATCACCAACAACCATCACGAAATCAGACCTACTGGACATGAGGCAAGTGGTTTATTGCAATTTTTTGAAGTTATAATACCCATGTGTAGGGATTTTTAAATAAATTGTTTTTATTGAAAGTTCTTAGAGAAAAAGAATGGATTGATTACATATTGGAGTATGATTGCATGTAGTTGGCATTTACATTTGTAGAGGACTAATAACAAATGAATTTATATTGGAAATTATGAATCTAAATCTGGGTTTATGATGTATAACCATGAAGAACTAAATTATCTAGGGTTTTGAGAAAAGTTAGATTGGGATAGTTCTTGGATGGATTTAGTGAGGATTTGATGATATATTTACGTTGAGAATGATCCTTAAACATTTATAAGATGATTGGTGATGTTGATAAGAACTTTCATAAGGTGTAATGGAGTGTGGGATCGAACATACATGGTGAAACAAGGAAGAAGACAACCTGCACTTGATCGATCGATCGATCGGCTCAAGAATGTCGATCGATCGATGGAGTCGATCGATCGAAGGCTTTGGTCAATCGATCGACCAAAGCTGATTTTGGGCTATTTGTGTTGATTAAGTTTTCTTTGAATTCCAACGATGAAGGAAAATTTTCGAGATGTTATTATACCTATTAGGGTCTTGATAAATACCAGTAGGGAGTATAACTAAGGTTCGTTATAGCTATTGAGTGTAAGGCTTGGAATATGGACCGACGAGGATAAACCGATCAAGTCGCGCATCGAAAATGTGAGAATTGAGTTACGGGGAGAGTCGACGTCAATATAAGGTGTATATTAGTAGGATAGATATTGTTTAACTACTGTTATAAATAAAGAGGTATCGAGAGATCTTAGAGTTGTGCGAATACTCTAATATGTACGATAGTGAGATAAATCGTTGATTAATAAGTACGATAAGTATACGAGAGAAAACTACTAAGTATACACGAGAATAATTTGGTTATGTGAATACCTATTGTCCTATAGTTTTACTTGGGTTGTGAATGCTTATTGTATGTTTCCTTGTGATAGGATTTATAAGTTCGATGAGACATTCCGAACTATGCTCGATGAGATATTTCGAGTAAAGTTCGAGGGGACATTCCGAATCATGTTCGAGGAGACATTCCGAACATTTCTCGAGGAGACATTCCGAGCCAGGTTCGAGGAGACATTCTGAACCATTTGTCCTTAATGTGTGAAATAGGACCGATGATAGGTTATGTTGTATTGGGTATATGTATGTATGGAAGATATACCATCTGAATAATCTACTTATGTGTGATAGTAGTGAGATTAGGTTGGGCATACCTAAATATTTTTTTCAATATACTCAGGTGTGATAGCAGTGGGAATTATTAGTGCATAACTAAGATTGTATAAACTACGTATGAGTAAGGGTGGCTGGAACATATAAGTGTGCATCGATAATAGATATAAAATCTACTTTAGTGTGATTAGTAGAAAGGGTAGGTAGTGTGTACTTAAGATTTGATAAAGTGTGAGAACTTCATTTTTAAAATATTGATAATAAAGTAAGATTAATGATAATTCCTAGACGTTCGGACACATACTATATGGGCGGTATGGGAAGGTTATAGAGAAACTTAACTAATGACTTAATGTAAATTAAGGGTAGCATGTAGCGTACGGTATGTGCGGTACTGATGAGCTAAAGTTTCTGAGGTGTGTAGACGTTGGAGACCTAGTTAAAGTGGGTAGCGAGACTAGGTAGGAATGTTAGATGTTCCCAATAGATGAGAGGTGAGGAGACTCAAGAGAGTGTGCGTGATCCTAACATGTGTAATAAATAACTGATATTTATTGCGATAAATTACTTGCTAAATATTTTCCAAACGTTTTGTGTACTAACACTTGCTATAAAATATTTTTAAAACCTTTTAGGCGTCCAACCACAGGGACGCCAAGCTTGACTTCATTCCAAGGATTTCGGACCTGCAGCATAGGTGGGTGTTGTAGGGCATTGATTAGACGTTTCTTTTATCCTTCCGGATCTAGTATAGGAACTCAGTTTTAGTACTCTCATTTTTGGACATGTTGTCCACTCGTTACATTTGCAGTTATTCTGTTGTGTTGGATTTTGATTTGGTTTTATTTCAGCCATGGTTTTCGGCAAGACTTTATTTTATTTAGTTATTTGTGATGGTTGGTTTTAGTACTGCTTAAGTTATATTGTTTTGCATGAGTTGTATCCATTTTAATAATGATAAAATTTAGCACTAGCTTAATTTCACTCAGGTGGCTAGTAATTAAAAAGGTTTTCGAACGTGATGCTAAGAACGAACCATTTAAGAAACCTGTTTTAAATTAAATTAAGGCTTAATCACCCAAGGTTGAATTAGGCGGGGTGTCACAATATATAACATATTCATAAATAAAGCCCTCAAAATTATGGGCTATTACATACTTCCCCCCTTGAAAAGGAATCTCGTCCTCGAAATTCGACGAAACCTAACACTCAAAATAAAATGCTACTCGATTCTATTTCTCAAAATCACACACAAAAGTCCTCAAAATTTTCTATCTCCAAAGAAAACATGTCTGACCCACTTGCTAGACCCAAAACCCAAGACCCGAGGGAACCTTTTTGGAGAAATATTATTGGACAAATTGGGTGTTCGTCATCATACCATTCTCTAGACCAATGGATCAGACTCTACGAATAATTAGAGGCAAGTGGTTAACTGTTGTGATTCTTAAATTGATGATAATCAATTCATATTATGGGAGTTGTAAGCCTAAATTCGTTTTTGGGTGGGGTATTGCATGCAATCGATTTTTTATAAATTTAATCGGTTGAGTGATTTGACAATCCAATTGATGTTATATAAGTATTCATTATTAATTGACATTAGAACCATAATAGAACACCAGTGAATTTATTTAAATTGTGGGATAAGATTTGTGAGTGATAATTAGGATTTTACCATAGAAATTTGTGTTCTTGAGTGGGTGAAGATTTGTGAAAATCATTGATGCTAAAAGGTTTAAACGATGATTAGAGTTCGTAATAAATGTAAAAAGATGATGGATATGATGTGTTGGGACTGAAATTTGAGATATGAAAGCTTGTATTTTTGTTAATGGCTGAAACAACAAGTCGGAGAAGAAGAATACCGGTTCGATCGATCGATCGATCCAGGGGATCAATCGATCGATGATCCCCGATTTTTTGGCAGTTCGGCCAGTTTTAGATATAAAGGGAAATTAATTTAGGATTTAATTTCCATGCATTTGTTTAATGATAAATAATTATGAAGCACATATTCCTAACAATTATAGGGAAAAGTAATTGAGATTAGGAAGGATTTACGTGGGGTACTTTATGGATAAATTTGGGGAATGAGATTTCAAATTAATTATATACGAATTTAGTGAGCAAGTCCAGGCATATTGGTTAAGCGATGCCAAGGTATTAAATTAATTATGGAGATAAAAAAAATAATTTGGAGTCGGAATATAGACTCGGGAAATATTAAGTTATGGGCCAAGTGAGCGAGTCCGGGTATGTTGGTTGAGTGACACAGAGTAATAAATTAATTAATGTGTAAATTATTTATATTAGAGTCGGACTATAGACTCGGGAGAAATATTATATTAATTTACGTGTGAATTAAATAAATTAGAGTCGGACCATAGACTCGGGAAGATGATAAATTAATAAGTGAGAAAATTAATTAAGTTGAGTCGGGATAGAGACCCGGGAAATTTCATGCTAGTTTTACGATTTTTTGAGTACATGGTAAACACGGGGTTTATATTATATATATATACGGTGTGGTGATAGTATATATATATATATACATGTGTACTTTGTGTGTGCTATTAAATATCAGGGACTAGATATTTATTTAAGTTATATACTCTAGTGCTATCAAGGGAGGTTGTGCGTTGTGGGTGAATCCCCTAGCTTGAGGAGTAGGGTGAGTATATCCCCAGGTCATAGTGTCCGGTATATGGGTGAGGGGCTTATCTCACTTTCAGGGAAGGAATATGACCGCCTCCACCACGTTTATGTTTTTGTACCAGGTTGGTGAGCGATTCCAACTTGGGTAACTAGGTTATGTGAGCACATTTAAGGAGATAGCACTTTAGAGGAAAAATTATCCGGTGAGGGTATACTCGGAGGGATGGATATGTGTGGATGTTTTGAATAAAGGTACGTATATAATGGTGTTAAATATTATATGCGGGTCATAATACAGTATGTGATGTATTTGCTTTATATAACTTGTGTCACAGTTATATGATATTATTTAAAAGGAATTAATTAAGTTAATTTGTGAAATAAATTATAACCCATTAATAATAATACTCGGGTTAGAGTAGAATGGAAGGGGAAGATTATACCAGGACTAGTTGGATGGGGTTAGTACAACTAGTTGGGGTTAAGGTAACTGTTAGATGTGCACAATAGTGGAGGGGTGAGAATGTCCTCAAGAGAGTGCGACACTAACTTAAATATGAAGCGCATTCATACATTTTAAATTACTACAGTTAATTCACTTGCAAAATATTTTCAAATGTTTTGGGTTCTAACTCTTGCTATAAAACTATTTTCAAAACCTTTTAGGTGTCCAGCCACAGGGACGTGAGACTTAATATTATATTCCAGGGACACAGAGCTGCGGCATATGTGGATGCTAGCAGGAGCTTGGATTAGACGCATAGTTCATTCTTTCCTAGAGTATGAATCATCTATCAGTTTTAGTTTACTTAGGGCATGTCGCCCAGACTTTTCAGTTGTAGTTTTCAGATTTATTTATTTTATTGTTGGTCGATTGTATTGGACTTTTTACTTTGGTTACCGATGGTTTATCCGACATGTAGTTTTTTTATTTATTCAGTTGATTTACTTCAGTCGTGGTGTATGACTCATATTATCTTTCCGCATGTTATTGTTTTGTTTAATTAAAAAGATAAGATTTGGCACCAACTTTTTTGGAATACTAGGTGGTTAGTAAGTTTGAAAAAGGTTTTCTACAATGATGCTAAGGATGAACTAACTGGGATTCCTGTTTTAATTTGGTATATGACTGATCACCCGGTATTTTATTAGGCGGGGTGTCACATTACAAAATTATCTACATATGAATAAAAGTGATCTGATATAACAGTTCTACATATGAACTACAGAATTTCTGCTATTACAGTTCTAAAACTAGTTACAACAGATAGCATTAATTTTGGAGAGAAACTTATTTTGTTGATAATTTCTTAGTTGATTATGTTCTTGATAATTTATAAATTGCTTTTATTGCTGAAAGCCTTGAGAATTTGGAGATCTATTGATATTGTTGTAGAGATATCCATTGTTACCTCTCGAACGATTGTTTGTAAAATTTCCATGCTTCTAATGTGATTAAATTGTTGTAATTCCTCTAATTTACCTAATTTGTAAAGAAAATATTGTTATAGAGTAATTGCAACTGATTCATTATAAGAATGTAATTTTCAGAATATATGTATTTATCATACATATATTGACTGATTCAGAGGTCAGACAATAAACTGATTGAGAATATATGTATGGTACACATATATGTATTTACACGTGTACGATACATGTATGATAAATCATTCATCATTTATCCCTTAGATAATGAATGATCCAGTCAACTGATATATGTATGATTAATCATACATACGTGTACCATACATATATAAGTTGACCGATTCATATGTATATTTATCATACATACGTGTGCCATACATTGTTCATGACTTAGATAATGAATGATTAATTTTAGCTAACAAATCAGTGATGTTCTTAATTATAAGAATGTAATTTTAGGGCCAGAATATGAATTAGTTGCAATTACTCTACAATGTAAAGATGGTTTAACATTATGTGCTCTTCACTGGCAGGGGAGAATAATGGTCATTGGACCGGATTCTCATGAACAATGTCTACAACTCAGTAGGGGTGAACAATGTCTATAACTCTGCTTAGATGAAAAGGGAAAGGGGGCTGCGTCACTGACAGCAGGGGCGAGAGAGAAGCTGCTCTGCTTCGATAGCAGGGGCGATAGAGAAGCTGCTCTGCTTCGGCTTCGGCAGCAGGCTGCTCTGTTATAACAATTCCTAAGAATTGAATTTTCCACTGCTATAATATCAGGCTTCAGCAGCAGGTTGCTCTTCTCTTTACGACACACTTCCATTGACATTCATGACATACTTCCATTAACATTTCAAAGATGAAATCGAGAATTAAGAATTAACTTTACATTTATAAACCGATAAACTGAACCTAATATCAACTAAATTATACAAACAACTGATCCCAAATTAAATTTCAGCCAAACAACTTATCCCAAAATAAATCTCAGCCAAACAACTGAATCAAAATTTAAATTAGGCAAAGATTCAGTCCAAATAAATATTTAAAATATAAAACACTATCAGTCTCACATTCTACATGACTGAACATTTTTTAAACAATAGAAATACACACTTTAAACATATCAACAACTAAAAATACAACAAATTCTCTATGAGGAAAATCAAGACTCAAATGCTTAGAAAAACTCCAACGCTGCTCTGGATGGAGCAGATTTAGATGGACACGTATGATTCACATAAAAATAGAAAAAAACTACTCTCCAATGATGTTGTCTATTATCAATTTGAATCTGGAACATGATGTAAACATGATTGAATGTCCATTTTATCTGAAAATCATATGGTAATAACATTATGGTGTCTTGCAAAGGAGATCGCACATTTGATGGAATCTGAGTCCAACGATCCTTGGGCAGCCCAGTAGGCCTCGGTCCTATTAGGCTTGAACATTGTAGAAGTTTTCTTGGAATTCTTGCGAAGATCATGGGGCCTGGGATTGGCAATTGGCCTTTGAAATATTTTGGTGTGCCCCTTGGAGGAAACTCGGTTGCATATGAATTTTGGAGCTTAATTTTTGATAAATGGGTGGGAAAACTTGTCCATCTAGGAGAGGTAGATTACTATCATTATTTTTTTCTCTCTTCCTTAAAATTCCAATAGAAGTGGTAAAAATAATTGAAAAATGGTTGATGAACATTTTTTTCATAAAGGTTGTGTAGAAGGCAAGAAAGGTCATTTGATATATAGGAAAGATGATTCAAAATGTAAGAGTAATGAGAAGTTGGGGCTGTTAGAAGAATCAATGATTAATTGGACAAATGATTGTGGTTGTTTCCTCTTTTGGGAAGATGTTTGGCTGGGCAAAGCTCCCTTCAAATCCTTCTTGTTGCGAAATTGTATAGAATCTCTTTGGACCATAACGTGCTCAATATTTACGGCTCTTTACAGCCTTATAATATTGCATCGTGGATTCTTAATTTGAAAAAAAATCCTAAACTCTTCATCTTTTTTAATGTTAGATACCAAAAAAGATTTTTCTTATACGACTGAAATTTTTTTCAAGGTGAAAGAACAAGACCAAAAATAGACCAAAATAGATATATATGAACTATGTATGTATCAAGATGGAACAAGGCTAAACATTAAAATTAGAAATAGGAAATGAACATGTGCTCTTTGATGAGTATAAGGTTTAGATCCAAAAGGGACTTCCAGAATTCACTATAACTCAGAACACAATACGACACATTAAAACACTACAAGACTAACATGAATAATAAATTTAATACTCTATTAGATATTTACATGCATGCGACATTGGAAATGATTCATGTTCCTCCTCATTTGTAGAGTTTTGTGTGCGTGTTAATGAAACTCTTGCGCTAGAGGTGGAACCATTCTCCGTCCTTGACCCCCCTAGTTGTACAATTTCTCGAGTTTGTACTTCGTACTATTGTGCCCCTCCTCCCTAAGTTACTCATAATGGATATATTAAAAAAATAAGTGTAAAGAAGATACATGAATCTTAACAAATATAAAATGAAGTGACATGAATCTTCACAAATATGAAAATTGTCAACACATGTCATTATATAATGCAAAATTATCAACAAAAACAATATTAAAATATAAAAGGATACAATACATATATGAATGAAGTACAATAGACAAAATGAACTAGAGCAAAACAAAAAATTGCCAAGACACATTTTAACCATCCCAATTGATAAAAATAACTAAATTTGCAATTCACATCCTCATTCTCCATCCACATCATCTTCATATTCATCGATATCAGAAACAGTTGTGTCAATTATTGATCCATCCATGCCTTGTCTCACTCAAGAAATGCGTTGAACTTCCTCCAACTCTTACATGCTAAATGGCTCGACTCATGGGACTTCTAATTCTTCTTCAGTGGTTGAATACCTATCGAACCTGTCTTTTGGTGTCATTCGAACCACAACATGCCAGTCTGGTTGTAAAGGATCTTACACATACCATACTTGTTCATCTTGGGATGCTAGGATGAAAGGTTCATCGCCAACTCGATTATCTTTGTATAACAAGTGGTTTAAGTTCACTAGTGTAAAGTTAAATTCGTCTAGTTTTTGGCCCACTCGATTATCAACCCATTTACATTTGAATAACACAAAACGTATGCCATTAAGGTATTGAACTTCAATGATGTCTATCAACTCTCCATAAAACATAATATCCCCTGAAATCGGGTTTGTGTCTCGTCGACTAGCATAACTAATTCGCATTGCTTTTATAATAACACCATTATTATGAGTTTTCCTACGAATATCAACCTTCTTTATTAGAAATCAAAAACCTCAAACAACATAAGAATGAAATCGTAAAGCATCTTTGATTGGACCTAAGGCCAAATTCTGAATTTCGGTTGATAGTTCGACATGTTTTGCCAATTCATTCACCTAATATTATTTGAAAACAAAAGGAAAATTAATTAACAATGAATAAAACTCATAACTTAATTAGAAGCTTAATAGAAAAGTAAACACTTATATGATCCTTAAACCATGTGTGGAAATGTTTATTATGAAGGCGCCGAACATAATTTTGTTGTGAAACTTGAGGATATTTACTTGAAAGTTCAGCAAGGTGTTTTTTGTAATAATTTGGACAATTATATATCAATTTCAGTGTGATGTTCTATGTAATTTCATTATTGGTAATAAGTAACTTACTCAATGTACGGTGAAACTGCATCAGTGTTGGCAAGAACATAGCGATGGTCTTGTATATACGTCTTAGGAACAAGTATAAATTGATTTTTTTTGCCCATGGCACGGCTAGAGTCATTTCCTCTATCATCATTCCTGATCAGTTGGATAGACTTAGTTTCCACATAATCATCTATGTACCTCGAACAAAAAGTCATACATTCTTCCATAATAACTGATTTGGCAATAAAGGCATTGGGATGAGCACGATTGCGCATAAAGAGTTCTAGTGTATGACGGTATTGTTCAATGGGGTAAATCCATCGGTAGAGAACTGAGCCAACAATCAGTAGTTCATCTGCCAAATGAATTAGCAAGTTCTCCATCACATCAAAAAATCCTGGTGGAAATATCTTCTCAAGACTATAAAGAGTAAGAGCCATACAATCCTCAAAATTTTCTATATTAGCAAGAGTATTCACACTTGAGAGCAATATTGAGAAGCAATTGATTAATTTAATTATGGTTTTGACAACATGTTTCAGCAAGACTCTTCGTATATCTATAGGAAAAAGTTATTGCATTAAAATGTGGTTGTCGTGGCTCTTCAGTCCCCATATGCTTTTCTCTTGAAGGTGCACACATCGTGAGATATTAGATGAATAGCCATCAGGAACTCTGACATCTCGTAGAACTCTCAAAAAAATATCTTTCTCTTTGTTGCTCATCGTAAACTCAGCCGGAGTCATATACTATAGATTTGCCCCTCGTGGTTGAGGATGTAGATCTGTCCTAATTTTCATTACTTGTAAGTCTTTCCTAGCCTTCAAGTTATCCTTTGTTTTACCTTTTATGCCTAAGACTGTAAATAATACGTTATCGCACACATTCTTTTCAATATGCATAACATCAAGATTGTGGCGAATTAAATTCTTCTCCCAATATGGCAATTCAAAGTATACTCTTTTTCTTCCAATTTAGTCTTTTTCTTGGCAACTTACCTTTTGTTGATTTAGCAGCCTACTTCTCCATTTGTTCTCTTGACCTCTTTCTGAACACATCTTCCTTTATATACTCAGTTTCAATTCTAAGGTCATTTAATTATTGCAAAACTTGTGATCCTGATAACTTACGAGGTGGAGGCCTCATATCAACCTTCCCATTAAATGCTAATTTTTCTTTTCAAAACCTATGGCGTTGAGGTACAAATCGACGAGGACCCCAATAAAAAAACTTACCACCATTTTTCAATCGCGTCTCTTGATGATCCTTATTACAATACGGACATGCGAATTCCCC
The DNA here is from genome assembly GCA_949130495.1 of Sambucus nigra. Classification (NCBI taxonomy): domain Eukaryota; kingdom Viridiplantae; phylum Streptophyta; class Magnoliopsida; order Dipsacales; family Adoxaceae; genus Sambucus; species Sambucus nigra. The sequence goes on along the minus strand of OX422213.1, from coordinate 255,700,198 downwards.
TTTTGTGCTCCATCCAGATAGCATGGCATATGGAGGGAAATCACTAATTGTCCATAACAATGATGCATGAAACTGAAGAATTTGTTTACTCGATGCATCATAAGTGGATACCCCTTCAGACCATAAATATTTTAACTCATCAATCAATGGTTTTAAAAACACATCAATTTTATCACCGGGCCCTTTTGGACCATGAATAAGAGTAAAAAAATTAGGTTAGGTTGCTTCATGCACCACCACGGGGGGCCGTTTAATGGCGCTAGAATAACAGGTCAAGTACTTTGACTAATGCTCATGCTACTTAATGGATTAAATCCACCGGTTGCTAAACTAAGTCAAATTTTACGACTATCACTTGAAAAAGATGGGTTTCTCTCATCAAATGTTTTCCAAGCAAGAGAGTCTGAAAGATGCCTCAGCACGCCATCATCAACTTGTTCCTTCGCATGCCATTTCATTAGCAGAGCGATATGTGATGACCAAAACAATCTCTGCAGTCTCGACTTCAAAAGGGAAATATCTTACCTTTCTTATGGCAACTTTTGCACTTGGATTACTCAGTTCAAAATGATCAACGTCATTGACACTATCCTTTTTATATCCTGATGCCTCACAAATGTCACACTTATCGAGATTCTACCTATGATTTCAAAATAACATATAACCATTAGGACATGCATCCCAAGTTTCATAATTGAATTCCAAATCCGTAGTTATCTTGTTGGCTTGATAGAAAGATTTGGGAATCTTTGCATTAGGGAATGATTTCCCCAATAATGTCAACAACATTGTAAAAGAACAATTTGTCCACCCATTAAATTACTTCAGGTGAAAGAGCTTAACTACAAATGAGAGATTTGTTATACTCTTGGGACAATTCTCGTACAAATCATTTTTTGCCTTTTTAAAAAGTTTAAAATATATTGGCACATTTTCATTAGACCCTGCAACATCTTCAGTTATGGGCTCCGCATTGCCCATATTTTCCTCTATGCATAGAATCCCTCTTAACTCATGAAGCATCGAAGCCATGTCAGCCCCTGAATTTGATTCAAATAATAAATCTTCAACCATGCCATCTCTTGGAGTTTCATTGTTATTATTTGAACCCCCATAGAACTCCCCATGGAAAATCCAATATGTATAACTCCTTTCAAAACCATACATATCTATATGATTTTTCACGATTTGTAGGTTATTGTAAAATCGATTTACACAATTTGTACACGGACATTTGATATGTGACGATTACATGTTCCTATTCGTATAAGAAAATGATATAAATGATTCAACCCCATTAATATATGCCGTTGAGTTTCTATCACGCAACTCAATCCAACTCTTGTCCATAGTAACTTCAAACAATGAGACCCTTCATCAAACGTAAGAAGGTGGATATTTTATTAGACTTACTTTTAGTATATATATATATATATATATATATACATATCAAGGTTTTAAAAAACATGGGCGTGATCAAGGTGTGTAGGCCAAGCCTTAAGCCTTAGAAGTCTAGGCGGGCCTTAAGCGTAAAAAGCCTTAGAAGCAAATGATATAAATTCTGAATATTTGCAAATTAAAATACTATTTGATTATTTTGAACGTGTTAATGGCCCAGTTTGTAAAAAAAATCTTTCAAAGGTGATATCGTTTCACTAAAGCATTTTTGTTTTTAAAAAAATTGCGCCTTAAGGCTTTTACCAAGAATAAGGCGTAAAACGCTTAAGGCGAAGCGTTACTCTCAAGCCTCAAACCTAGGCGGGTTTTTTGGAACACTGTTATATATATATATATATATATATATATATATATATATATATATATATATATATATGTGTGTGTGTGTGGGGGGGGGGGGATCCAAGAGCCTTTATATACAACGTGCGTACTATTTATATACAACAGATGTCTCACTATGTAATCTTAAATGATTTTGTCATTTAAGATCCCATCGGCGCAGTTATACATCTAATAACTTAGTTATACATTTAACACGCAAAGAAAATATTGTAAAATGAAAATGATATTGATTACAAATATATTTATAAGATATCAAAAATATAACTTTGAATACAACTTTTTTAACACATGATTGTATTTAAGGATACAACAAGAATTTATTTCTTTGCTTAAAGATTTAAAAATAAAGACACTTTATAAGGTTGTGTGGCTTAACTGAAACAATTTCGTATCAAGAAAGGTGTTCCAAAATGTCTCCAAAATGTCAATCAAGAATAAAGTAAGAACTTGTGTAAATAATTACAAAAGAATGAATAACACACTCGAGAATCACAAAAACTCGATATATAACCGTGGTTATTATTATGTGAGTGACAAAAACCTCTACAACAATAAATTAAAATAAGAGTTTGGAACCTTGACATATCAAATTATTTTTTTTCCCATTTTATATAAGAAAAAAAATTTAACAAGTGATATATGTGTATATATACACAAGTAGTCTTGCACCAAATCTCATAAAAAAAAGAGTAGGTATATATATTTATATAGGCATCAAAACCAATCACAAACAGATCATCACACATGAAAAAAGGAGGTCTGTTATTTTGAGTCCATATTGCTCTGTCCATTCATTTTTATTGGTGGTGTAAGTTATACTATGAAAAGTAAAATTAAACTATGAAAAGTTAAACTATTTTGAGTCCATATTGCTCTGTCCATATTCACAAACAGATCATCATACATAAAATTAAACTATGAAAAGTAACAAAAATCAGCCAAACTGTATATAAAAGTGACAATACATAAGAAAACCACAAGAAAACCGCGGAAGCCCTTACCAAGACTTCCCATCGGCGCAGCAAACCACAAGAAGACCGAGATGAGATGATCTCGTGTTAGGTAGGAGAAAATCGAGATAAGATAATCTGTAAGAAACAAGCTCCGACCAAGCTTGTAAGAAGAGAGGCACTGCTTGGAATGTAGGTTTAGATTTGTTAGGGAATGATTTTGGGCAAATGAAACGAGCACCAAATGATATTTTGCAAGCGGAGAGAACACACTAATGAAAATTATAATCATCCCATAAAAGTATAAAGAACCAAGTTTTTAAGAACGGCTAACAAACGGTTCTATATAATATTATTAGTGTGCAATTTTGGGATGGCCGACGTTGGCCATCTTATATGATGTACTATTTGGGACGGGTGATTCTATCCGTCCCTAATAAATATTTATTTGGGGCGGGTATTGTAACCGTCCATAATATTCCAACCCCAATAGAATTTTTTTGTAGTGTGAAATATTAACGTAGTAATTTATTTTAGGTATTAATCGACATGAACCTACAGACTCTCAACACTTTTTCAATATGGTTTAATTATATTTATTTTCAACTATAGGCTATATCAAAGGGCTTGTGCATTGGGGTCCGTATCACTTTTTCGAGAATCTAGTTTATTCATATTCCCTTTAGATATCGTGTGTGGGATTTCATAGAATTGACATTATCTTACACTTATCGTCCACTTATGTCTGGTTTTGTTTATTTTTTTACATTAAGTCACACACACACACACACACACACACACACACACACACACACACACACACACACACATATATATATATATATATATATATATATATATATATATATATATATATATATATATATATATATATATATATATATATATATATATATATATATGCTTGTGATATTTATATTTCCATGTTTCTATGTTATTTATCCTGTTGATCATATGTTGTCATTGTATGTTTCTTTATTTTCTTGATTTGTCTTCTATTAGCTAGTCATTTTCCTTGTCAAATCATGACAAAAAAAGGAAGAAATTTTGGATTAAGGGGGAGCATATGTTAAGGGGGAGTTAATTAGTGCATGCATTTTATTTTTCAATTGATATCGATTTATTATTCTATCTGGTATCCATTGTATATCATGAGGTATTTATTTAAGCATGTAAGACTCACAAGGCTCATGATGTTGATTTATCGTGGATTTAAAACCCGTACATCATAATCCAGTATGTCTCGTGGGAATTGGGGATGGGTAGATTGATGTATATGTATTCGATCTTGTATAATTTTTTTTTCTTTTTTTCCCAATAACAGTTAAAGGGGGATTTTTATAAGGACATATTTTACACTCCCTAAGATTATATATACTAGCTTAATTTTATAACAGACACTATGAGTCATAGTGAATTTATATCGATTCTATTGAGTTATAAGTGTACATCAAGTGCAGACAAAATAACAAACTACAGATAAACATTATCCTGATGGACCAGACATTTCTAATTAAATACAATTGATATTTTGTAAGGTTTTTCCAAATTTTGTATATCCTTAGTTTATCTTCTAAGTAATGAATTAATAGGATGATAGTTTATTTACAAAAGTGGAAAATATTTTTTTTAATATTTTTATTTTATAATAATTCTAGAAAAATAAGGTCTCATTCAAACTAAATTCCGTCGATCGAAGTAAGTTTTAATTGAAGTCACTATTTTTCAAGCGGTGGACCTCATTTGATAAATTGATTCAAATGAGAAGACCTCGAAAGAATCATGTTTTGTACGAGGACATTGATTTTCATTCATGAGACTTTGTAGGATAAAAACTTCCTTTGAGAGGACCTTGATAGATAGTGACCTCATTTGAATGAGGTCACCTGGTTCAAATGAGGTTCGTATTATTGAGAAATGTGTTGTGTCATGCTCTTCTATTAAAAATTATAAGTCACTTCATAAACTTCTCTTTCAAAGCACGAATCCCAATTTCTATAAAACCTTTTTTTAGTTATGAGAGAGTCCCGTGAGAGTATAAGAATATGTAATATCCATGATATTAAGGTAAAATTTAGTTTTACAGTTCCCTCTAAATCTTCTACATCAGCAAAATAATTCCATGATATATTATTTGGGTGGTTAGCACGTTTGGAATGTGTGGGTAGATTGTCATCAATGGATATCGGGGTCTAGTAGGTTATGTAAGTTGAGTAAAAGTGTGGAATAACTAGTCGCTAGTACGTAGAGATGTAAAAGATCAAAACTCAAGGGAGCAGTATCGTGATGGTTATTGTTGTCTTATTGTAATTCATGTATGATTCCCTTAAGGCTTGTAAACAATATGTAATACTAGTGGACTTATTGATTTGGGGTGATAATGAATTTTCTATCGAGGGTTTCTGACACATCCCAACCTAGTTGCTTATAATTAAGTTTTAAAGTCAAAGTGAATCAAATCATAATTACCTTAACCAAACCATAAACACGAGTATCTTTTTTTTTCAGTTATTTTTTTTAATCTGTAAATTATATTTCTATATTGGAGTAGTTCCATGAAATTTTACACTGCCAAAATGATTAGTACAGAGTAAAAGAAACTTCCCTACAAATGACCAAATCAAAATCTACTGCTACTAAATTTATTTTTGTTAAGTTCCATCATCAAGTAAAATCATTAGCAGCTCTAATAGGGCCTCTAAAGAAAATCCCTAATGCTGGTTATGATCACGTAATATAAGAAGCATCAACAGCTCTAACCGGTTTTACCTACTACCTAGTTACTCAAAAATCTCAGATATCTAAAAAGACACAAACATCATACTACCATACCCATACTTTCTCATATTGAATTTCTCATTCCTTCTTATCAGCATTCTCTTCGGATGTTATGGCTTCATTGCTCTTCTTCGGCATCTGGACCTTTGGAGTCCTCCCCATCACAATTTCAATGTTATCACCTTTCTTCTTGGGCGATGCGGAAGGAGTTTTCTCAGTCCTCACTAACACAATTTCAATCTTTGCCTTCTGAACCAAACGACCTTAAGCCTCATCCTTAGAGCCAACAGTAGATACCAAGACCTTCTTCTCAGTGGCCAGCCCATTTCTTTTTGAAATCTCAGCAATGATGACAACATTTGGAATATCCATTCCCAAGGCAGAAATCTCCACATCATCATGTTGCTTAATGTACCTCTTATCAAGATTGATGTAGAAGAAGAGGGCCTTCTTGGTATTAGACACTTGGATTCTGTTCTTGTGAATATCTGTCTTTCCCTCAACCTTGTTATTCTTCACAACCTCCTCCTCTGAGTTGGTGGAAAGGGTGGTGGTTTGTGTAGCGGTATCTGATGCCATTACAACAAAATCTCAATACACTTCTCTCTCTCTCTTTGTTAAACCTTCGTTTCAGAAATCAATAAAACTAAAAGCCTTTCACAATTTTAAGGTAATTATGCTTATTGAAACTTACTAAAAAGATAAGTACGCTTAAATCAACCCACTTATGTTTGAACAAATCATGGTTTTATGCATCCCTTACTAACCCCCCCGACCTCCTAGATTTGGCAGTGATATCATAATACCTAAAAAATATATACATAGGAACCATGACCAAAATAGCTCAGCAAATGCATCACTACTACACTATTGCATAAAACTAAATGCAATAAATCATATCACCGTGATGATATATGCATACTTATCCGGACCATTAATAAAGAATTACCAATTATATACTTTTCTGGCTTATTCATAAAGAATGACCAATTATATACTTATCCGTCTCATTCATAAAGAATGACCAATTATATACTTATCCGAATCATTTATAAAGAATGACCAACTTATTCGAATCATGATTCACATATCCTGTTTGCAATAGATAATTCTCCCCCATTCCTGGTCGATGAGTAACCCCTTGTCTTCAATAGACAAATCTCCCCCATTCTGGGTCGGGGAGTAACCACCCATTTTGGTAAACCAAAATGAACAAATTCATATTCAATATTATTCTGATCATATCCGTAACCATGCATAATACATCTTACCAATAAGTGATATTCAGATCATATCCATAACTATGTATAATAAATCTTAACACTGAGTGATATTCAGATCGTATCCATAACCATGTATAATACATCTCTTTCCATTGAGTACACTCACCTTAACCACTTCATGTGTTTTTCCATTGCCTTTATTTGGCACTTGTTCAATCGGTTCTTCTTCCCTTTCAAATATAAATTCTTACAATATTAGTATCATCATAAGGATATTAACAATCCAAAGAATAACTTAAACTTAACCCAATTCATAAGCATCATATAATCCCACTCAAATCATATATCGTAAATGAAGTCCAATCTAACTTCATGGTAAGATATTTATCGTACCCAAATCATAAGGCAAATATATTTTAATTTCTTATTAGTAGTTTCATATTTAACATATTGGTCTCCAAATCCAAAAGAAGGCATATCATTTCAAGTTTCCTAGATCAAGATATGCCCATTTCCTTGCTACACAGAAAATATGCCCTATAAGCTCCTCTATCATTCAGTCAACTTCCAGGAATTTTCATAATTTTTTTGTATCATAATTTTTATGATATTTCACCCAACAACAATAAACATATTGAAAAATACAAAGTTAAAGTTTTATAATTTTAAGTTTCATTTGCTATGACAAGCAAAACATCGAGCACAAGGTGTGCATACTTACACTTTTGGGACAAATTTTATACCTAAACTTCAAACTATCACAAAAGATTCATTTCTGGGTATTTTTACATAATTTTTGGATATGTTATACATATATGAGTTTTTTTTCATTTCGAACTAGAATTATTCAATTCCAAAAAATATACAAAAAGATATTGAAGTTTGAACACAAAAGGGTTCTAAACAAGGCCATAGAAATAATTTGCACCTTCAACTTTCTTTAAACGTGTATCCATCCATGAAGACCCACAAAGGCATGAAAGTTTAATAAAAAATTTATTATTTATATCCTTTCAATCAGTAATATAAAAAAAAATAAGATTTATGGATAGAATTACCTAAGGGATGTTTACGTAATTTTCTAAGGATTTTTCTCCAACTTCTCCTCATCCTTCTCTTCCTAAGCCTTCCGGTTCTCTCTCTACAGGCCAAACCCTTTAATGGATGCATTTGGATGAAGGAGGAGATTATTTAAAATTGTAGGTCTACCAAGCTTTCACCCAACTTCCAACCAATCAATTTAAGACATTTGCTGTCCATAAAAGACAAAATACCATTTAAACAGATGGACATATTTTCCCTTATTTCGTAATTTCATCATAACTCCTTACTCGGGACTTTGTTTTACACACCATTTATTGTGTTACAAACTTAACTCAAATATCTAAAACTATGTAGTTTTCACCTCAAGTTTATTATTATATTATAACGGTCAAAACTAGTCTCCAACTTGAACATTCCTATTGAAAACTTATAAAGTTTGTGTTTGTAACTAATTCGATACCTTGTGAGTTATGAAGGTAAGATTAGAATAAAAATAATAACGTAATGTTATATACACCAATAACACATTATCCCCATACCATAATATAAGCATGATTTAAATATGATATATCATAATTATATCCGAGTTGTCACAGTTTCCACTTTAAAATCCATGTGCGATGTTGGCAATTGATTTATTTACTACTTTCATGGACTTATTAACCCATTTGATTTTGTGATTTATTAATTGAACTAATACCCTTAGGCACATACCTATTTCACAATGTAAATTAATTTGTAATATAAGTAAGTACCTCCAATACGCTCCATCGTAGTGTTGGAGTTGACATGGCTAGTTTTAGATATAATTTAGGGCGAAAAAGCTAGAGATGAGGCTGGAAAAATGTTGAAATGTCGTCCAACTACAAATTTGGGGTATTTGTACTAGATCTTACTACTACAGTCCAAATTTACCAAGTGTCGATTTGCCACAACCCTTAGAATGCGATAGTGAGGTCCCATATCCCAAATGTCTTGGGGTTACAACACAAAATTGTTTAAATAATATAGGATTGGGGAATAAAGCTTGCTAAAATTTATTAAATGCTCTAGAGATGATTTAAGATAATCAAAAAATCAATTTATTATGTTGATGTTGATAAAAACATCGTACATATGTAACTGTAGAAAGTACAGTCTCTACAAAAAAGTCCTTTAGATAAAAGTTAATATAACAGAAATAATAGTTTTTAGAATATATATATATATATATATATATATATATATATATATATATATATATATATAGAGAGAGAGAGAGAGAGAGAGAGAGAGAGAGAGAGAGAGGATCTTCAAAATACCTCACAAATATATTAATTTTTCAAAATAATAAAAAAAATTAAACTTTGTAACGAAATTGGTGTAGATCATCACCAAAGTTAGGAGATCATTTACAAAAATCATTAAAAATCATTCCAAAAGTGGGTGAGCGGATGATCAAAAGTTTGAACAATTAAAAATGGACATGAACATCCAGTTTTCATTTCACTCAGTTCGAGGTGAGTTTTTTGTAGATGTTTTCGTCACTGAGGTGATCATATATACCAAGTTTGGTTACGAAATTCAATTTTATAGTATCTAAAAAAATTAATATGCTTTTAAGCATGTTAAATAAGGTTTATTGAAGAGACTGACTCTGTGTGTATGTATGTGTGTGTGTATAGAAAGAGAGATAAATTGAGAGAGGCTCTCATACATACCAAGTATACATACTTGATGGTGCAAACCTATTTCATTTAAATATTAAAACAAATTGAGTTGAACATTTGAAGGAACCCATATAAAAAATTAGCTCAAAATGACTTTTTTTGCTATTTTAAAAAAAATTGGTCAAACTTTCACAGATTTTAAAGTTCTTAAAAATGTGTGAAATTTTGAGGAATCTTTTTTTAAATAGTAAAATACGTTATTTTGAGATTTTTTTATATGGATCTCTTGAAATGTTTAAATACCATACAAAAAAATCAACACAAAAATATTTTTTTTGCTATTTTAAAAAAATAGGTATGCATACTTGGTATTAAACATAGTATGTACTGGAGCCCGTCTCTCTCTCTCTCTCTCTATATATATATATATATATATATATATATATATATACATATGCTCGTGGAAACTAGTAGATGAGTATACATCATATCGATAAAGGTTGTTCTTAAAAGCATCCCAAAATCTTCAAAACAAATTCTCCCCAACATCACATAAGTGAGTCATTTTACTCTCTAACGTAATTAAATAGGCACCTCTCTAGTTAAAAGGTATTTAGGCCCTTAATTTTAATTTTAACTTGATTTTTTATTTTCTCTCTCTATAACCTTCTTATTCTCTCAACCTAACCCTGGCCATACCTTAAACACCATAACCTTCAAAATTACTCTCTTTCTCCTTATATTTGAATTATTCCCTGAACTCTCTCTCTCTCTCTCTCTATCTCTCTCTCTCTCTCTCTCTCTCTCTCTCTCTCTCTCTCTCTCTCTCTCTCTCTCTCTCTCTCTATTCTCGACTAGATTTAGTTTCTTTATGCAAACATTCTCTGCCCCCCCAATCACTTATTCTCTCTGTTGCTCAAAAATATATCCAAGAGAGGAGTAAATTGGGTTTAGATGCAAATTTTACCAATTATTTTTTTTATTTAAAACTAGTTGGTACATGAACTAAAATAAATATGTAAACAACTATGAGTACAAGAATTATCACAATAAAGATCCACGAAATATCACAAGGACATAATGCAAAATCAAGAAACTCAATTAACATGTGGATAATTCGTAATGCACCTTAATATCTCCTTTGAGATTGTTGGTAACCAATTTGAATATATTCGTGATGTTCTAGTGTGTTTCAAATGCACGTGAGTAGATTAAATTCTGATTTGGGTCGGGTAGCGCTTTAGATAATCCAAGCTGGTTGGCTACTCTCATGGGCCATATTTAATGGGTCCCCACAATTGCCCCTAAAAGGTTTGGGCCTTGTGTACTTTGGGCCAATAATTTTTAATGTATTAAAGGCCTATAAATTGAAACTTTGGTCTTTTCAATTGGGTTAACATTTTTGTGAATTTGCTGAACTCACAGGGTTACGCTCATCTTGAGCCAAACACCAAGGCATACATATAGTTTTTATAAATGGATAAGGGTACCATTGTTTGAGTAGCAAGATGAAGCTCCAAAATCATCTTAGGATGTCATGTTCATCATTGGTGTTGGGTTTCAAACCGAAGATTCATCTCCTTTGTCACTTAAGTTTGAATCTCTTTCTTCGTTGCTAAGCATTCCAGAGCTTCTCATCTTTGGCATTCTCTTTTTCCTCAGAGTTTAATCAATCCTTATAAGTTTATCTCATGTTTTCTCAGTTTATCCTCTTCTTCGAATTATTTTGTTACTATAGCTAGGGCTCTTCTTATTTTTATGTGCTCATGGAAAAGCTTGATTAAAAATCGATAGCTGAATTTAGGAAGTCCTATAACATTCCTAATTAGGTGGATATCGACTGTTCCCCCTTTCCTCGAAATGTCTGTGACATTGAAGGGGGCACTGGATTCACACCCTTCTGAAAACACAAGGGGGTTTGACATTTCCCCTAAACCACCTCTTTCTTAAGTTCTTCAAATATTTTGAAATTATACCTGCCCAATGTGCCCCTAACATCTAGAAGATAGTTAATGGGGTACATAGAATAAATACCCTCTATGGGATAAAGCTGGGCCTTGTTGAGATATGTTACTACTATGTATGGTCGTGAACCAGTGATGGCTTTATGTATTTAAAGACTAGGAAATCTGACAGGGTCCTGGTGCTGAACCTTCCAGATAAAGATTACTGGGAACATGGTTCAATTCTAGAAATTGGCAACGTCCTCCTGCTCTTAAGGGCGAAAGGCACCCGGGCCCTATAATTTTAGACTTTGGATAAGACCATATAGGTCGCTTCCTTTTCTTTAGTTCATTATGTCGTTCTATTTTTTATTCTTGCCCTCTGACTAATTATCTTCTTCCTTTATTTTGCAGTTCACATTAAAAATCAGGAGCTTGATATAAGTGAGATTAATGTTGATGAGCTTCTGAAGGCTTGAAATATCACAGAAAGTCTTTTTGATGACAAACACACAAGGTCAGTGGCCTATTTGCTTGAATACAAGAATACGACCACCAGTTTCACTGCATGCCCGGTCGATAAGGTTCCAAACTTGAAATCTCTTAAAGTTGGTCCTTCTGACCCAATTGTACCAGAGGAGGAGGAAGAAGAATCAGAAGAGGAGGGAGAAGAGGAAGAAGAATAAGAAGAGGAGGAAGAGGAGGATGAGTAGGAGAAATAATATATGGCTCACCTAATCAAGAGGAGAAAGTTGAGTCTGGACAATAATGATGATCCAACAACCTTGTTTGATCGTATTAAGTCTTTAAACATGTTTAAATTTGGCTCCCCCAGGGCTAGAAGCTGTAGACCAATAGGCAAGGAGAAGGAAAAGGAGAAGGAAAAAAAGTGAGAAGAATAAGAAGAAATGAGAAAAGAGAGAGAGAGATAAAGAAAGAGGAAGAGAAGAATAGTTAAAAAGAGAGGGAAGAGGCTTAAAAGAAGTTGGTTTTAAGGTTTTATTCAATCCCCTCTCATGTTGTTGAGTCTGAGGGGACTAGCATAGGTGATCTCCCCTTCCTTGCCCCTAATTTACTAAAGAGTGCAATGCTCGTGGATGATCGTGAGCACTCTGCGAGGCTGCGATCATCCCAGCTTGCCCTCAAGTCTGCCCAAGGAATCTCCTCGATAAGTCTCTTCTTGGTTTCCTGTAATTTTCTTCTCTTTCTTTATTTTTCCTTCTTCGTACTAACTTATTATTTTCTCTTTCCATGTAACTTTTGTCTGACTTCACTACCCTTTTGGACGCTCATGTTAATAAGTCCAAAAGTTCTCGAGAGTTGAAATACAATCTTGAGAATGAGAATAAGGCATTCACTGATGATCATCAGGCATGGGAGAAGGATAAGGAGAAGGAGAAGGAGAAGGAGAAGTTAACCAAGGCATGTGTTGAAGAGTCCTAGAGTGTGGTGTTCGTCAGGAAAGAAAAGTTGGCTGAGGAGAATCAAGGTTTGTCCGATAAGGTTCTGAAGCTGGAGAAGGAGCTTCCTTAGGAGAAGGATAATAACTACCATGAGGACTTCAACAAGGCCTATGAAAATGTCGATCTTCAGCTAGCTTATGGACAAAAGGTTACCATCAAGAATGGCAGGGACCAGGACTTGAAAGCTGTGGGAAATCCTGCTGACTCCAAACTTTTTAGCCTTCATTCTCCCAAGCTCGACCCCTTTGTGGAGGATGAAGAGGATTCTGGTCAGCCTGTCGGTAATGCTGAGGATGTGCCAGCTGAGGTTAACGTGCACACCAATCAGGAGCAGAGGGCCACTGATAATGATAAAACGATAATTAAAGTTGAGCAGGTGTAAGAATAGGGCTTAGGAGTTTTCTTTTTTATACAGCCTTTTAAAGCCATGTAATTGTTCTTATTGCTCTGACTGTACTAGCCTTTGTCCTCCCCTTTATCACTGTATGAAAGAAAAACTTCTTTGATCATGCTGATTTACTCCTTTAATTTATGCTAATATCTTTCTTGTGACTTTATTTATGTTGGTAAATTCAGACTAGAACTACATTTCGCCTATCGTACGTTTAGGGATGATCCTTGGGCCCAACATTGGTGTGAAAACTCGTAGAGCATTTATGAATATCCGTAAGTCTTTGAGGGAGAGAACAGAGAAGTATAAGAATTAGTCTGAGCTGGTCGCCAAGCTAAAGGATGATTTTTAATCCATGGAGGAGATTAAAACTTTGATCTAGGACGAAGTGAATGCTTTGAGGGACAAGCTCATAGAGACTACTGAAGTAAGCCAAGTGGGTAAACTTCTCTAGGATAAAATTGACGCTCTGAGAAGGGAGGTAACCAGGATGAAAATAGTTATAGTTGGGCTTCAGGAGGATGTCATGAGTCTAAGGCATTCATTCAAAATGGGACCTCGAGAAGTCTGGACAAAGGGTAACAATGCTGGATGGACAGATGTCCTAGAAATGCTCAAGGAGGCAGAGGAAGTATTCTTTTCACATGGGTGGCTAAGTGCCCTTAAGGAAGTTAAGACACCCAACGAGTCCATACTTTGGTACAGATACCAAGTTGAGTCCTTTCTTTAAGGATGATAAGTGGATCCCGACCGATGCCATCCCTGCCTAGCTTTTAGAGCAAGACCTCGATGACGACGTAAAAGAGATCACCCCTAAACCATATGATGGCCAAAGGTTGCTCGTTTTAGAATATCTTATTAGCCATCCTGGTCCATCTTAGGCCCTTGTGTACCTTTGGTCTCAATGTAATTGTAATTTCACACTTTTGTTAATAAAAAGCTTCAGTTATTAACCTTTTTCATATTTTGATCATGTGTTAACTAAACAGGTGTTAATAATTATTGCTTATGCTTAAACTGGAAATCAGTTACTCAATGTCTTTGTCGACCAAATAATACCGATTGATCGTCTTACGCCCTTTATTATTTAAATAGTCTAGTGCTTAGGTTTAATCATTTTGATCTCTTCAGCTGACTAAACGATATTAAGAACCATTGTTAGCCATTTGTTACTATATATTTGAATATTTTCACAGTCCACTATGCCTTAACAATATCATTCCATCTACTTTACCTTTTAGGTTATGTCGTCACACTCCCTTAGGCGTAAGTAATATGATGGCGATAATGTACCTGGTCGATGGGCCATCCTCCCAATTAGGCTTTTGCGACCAACTTGAGTTGGCTTTGTTGCTAAGGATCCCCTGTAGGGATTTTATTGTTGTCTAGCGACTCATGAGGTTTATTGTGTTTGCGACAAAGATCTGAGGGTTGTAATGATTGAAACACTTTTACTAACTTGTCCTCATTACTACCAACCTTGCTCGACATGTGAGATCCCTTTATTGAAACAAGTTGAACACCTTGTTGTAATCCTCAGGGGTTCTGCTATGCTCGAGGGAGTAATCATTTAGAAAAGGTGTGTATTACTGATATGCGATTAAGAAATATTAAGCAACCAATATATAATATCAAATTGCAAGGGCTAATTGACCTTTATTCATAGAATAATAACTAGCAAGAAACATAAGTTTAAAAATGAAAATTTTCTTAAACTAAATGTGCTAACAGAAGATAAAGAAGACTAAAATTAAAACTTCTTATAATATTTGTGTTCCAGTCTCTTAGTATCTCCCTTCCCTCCGGCGTTTCCAAGTGATATGCTCCTTGAAGGTCGTAACTTATCACCCTAAAAGTCCTTCCCACTTTGGTCCTAGTTTTCCATTTGATGGTTTTAAGCCACCACTGAGAACTTTCCTTAGGATATAATCACCTATCAGAAACTTCCTCGGATTGACTTTCTTATTGTACTACTTGGCCAGTTACTGTTGGTAGGGAGCCAACTTGATCATTGCCCGCTCTCTTTTCTCGTCTACTAAGTCAAGTTCGGTGTGTCACGCTTCATCATTAAGGCCTTGGTCGACCAAGGTGGTTCTCATTGTAGGGAGAGCTGCTTCGAGTGGAGTGATAATTTCTATTCCATAAGTGAGCGCAAAGGGTGTTTCCCCAGTTGGTCTCTTGGGAGTGGTACCGTAAGTCTATAGAACATGAGGGAGTTCATCCACCGAGGCACCTTTGTATATTTCTAACCTCTTTTTGAGTCCATCAAGCGTGGTTTTATTGGAATCTTCTACCTGACCTTCACTTTGAGGATACACAATAGAGTTGAAGTGGTGCTTGATACCATTCTCATCACAGAAATCCTAAAATAAGTTACTTTCAAATTGTGTGCCATTTTCAGTGATGATAGTCCTTGGTATCCCAAAGCATGTTATAATTCTTCTCTAAATAATCCTGGTCATATTCGAATCATGATTGTTCTCTAGTGGTTCTGCCTCTACCCATTTGGTAAAGTAATCTCTACCAACTAGCAGATACTTACAATTTTTAGATGTTGTAGGTAATGGTTCCATAATATCTAGTCCCCATTGCGTGAATGGCTATGGGCTTGTTAGGGATTTTAGGTCTCTAGCAGGCTGGTGGACCATAACAGAGTGCTTCTCACATTTTTCACACTTGCGAATGTAAGTGCTTATGTCTTTTTGCATATGAGTACACTAACCCTCCTTAATTGCTTGAAAGGCTAATGATCTCCCTCATTCGTGACTACCATAAATGCCCTCATGAAGTTCACTAAGTACTTGCTCAGTGTCATGCGGGTGAATGCACTGGAGATAAGGACCTATGAATAACTTCTTGTAAAGTTTCCCCCTAGATCAAGGTAAAAATGGGAAGCCTTGACCCTTAACTGATGGGCTGACCTCTTATCCTCGGGTAGTATGTCACTTCATAGATTAGTGATGATGGGATCCATCCAACTAGGGGCCTTCTCTATGAGGAGGACTTTCTTGAATATGATTATGTGGTTAATGATTGGCTACGGGAGGAACTCTACCTGAATGGTTATTCTTAGGTTAGAGTCTACAGCTGAGCTCAGGGCACTAAGGCATCTGCATGACTGTTCTACTCTTAAGGGAACTATTGAATGCATACCTTCTCAAATCCTGCTATAATTTTTCTTACCAAAGTGAGGTAGGCTTCCATTCTGTTATCTTTTGTGTTAAAATCCCCGCTCACTTGCTTAGAGACCAGTTTGGAGTAGCTGAACAAATAAAGTTGGGCCTTGTGCAAGCCAACAATCAATGCATCATATTCAGCTTCGTTGTTGGAGACATCAAATCCCAGTCCAATTCCTTACTCGATGACAACGTCTTTTCGGAGTGATAATGACAATTCCTACTCCTACCCCATTAGAATTGGAGGCTCCATCAACATATAGGGTCCAGTCCTTAGACTGTGCTTCCTTATCTGTTAACTACTCCATTCCCTATTGGCCAATTGGTTGGTCCCCTATAAAATCAGTGATGAAATCTGCTAGGACTTGTCTCTTAATTGCTGTTCTTGGTTAAAAATGGTTATCGAATCTCCCAAGCTCCACCGACCATTTTATGAGTAGTCCAGAAAGGTCGTCTTTCCGAAGAACAACTTTAATGGGGTAAGAAGTGGTTACTATTATTGAGTGGGCTTTAAAGTAATGTTTTAACTTCCTTATGATGACCACCAATGCATGGGCGAGATTTTCCAAGGGCATGTAGCGTTGTTATGCGTCCACAAGTGTGTTACTAGCATAATAAACTGGGTTATGCCCTCCCTCTTTTTCACACACGAGGGCCGAACTCACAACGTGGTTTGATACTGTAAGGTAAAGATACAATGGGTCTCCATCCTCTGGAATCACCAGCAGGGGTGGTTTGCAAAGGTAGGATTTGATTTCCTCCAAAGGTCTCGAACAATCATCATTCCATATGAGGCCTTCGTCCTTCTTCAGGAGATATAAGAATGGTCGATAGCATTTCGAAGACTTGGAGATGAAGAAATTAAGCAACACAAGCATACCAGTGAGCTTTTGAACATCTCACAGCGTCTGAGGAGGCTGGACGCTCATGATAGCATTGATATGATCTGGATTGGCCTCAATTACTCTTTTACTAACTAGATAGCCCAAGAACTTTACTGAGTGGATACCAAATGAACATTTACTTGCATTAAGTTTTATATGATATTTCTTGAGGATTTCAATGGTTCTGGCTAAGTCCATGAGGTGGTCACTCTGTTCTTATTTTTTACAAGCATATCATAGATGTAAACCTCTATCATGTCTCCCGTCTATCTCTTGAACATCTTGGTGACCAGCCTCTTATAATTTTCCCTTATGTTCTTTAAGCCAAATGACATTACCTTGTAAAAGTGTAACCTAATGGGGGTTATGAAGGACATTTTGTCTTGGCCGGGTCTGAATAACGAAATATGATGGTAGCCAGAGTAGGCGTCTAGAAAACTCATTCTTTTGTTTATCGTCATATGATTAACCAATTGATCTATTTTAGGAAATAGGAAGTTGGCTTTGGGACATGCTCTGTTGAGATATGTGAAATTAATACAGACCCTCCAACTGTCGTTGCTCTTGTGTACCACTACTGCGTTAGATAGATATTTGGGGAACTGAACTTCCTTAATGGATCTTGCATCCAGTAGCTTCCCTGCTTCATTCTCCACTACTTTCGGCTTCTTGGGGGTTGTTTGATAGGCCTTTTGAGTGATCATCTTGAAGGTCGGATCGAAGGAAGGCTACCTTGGGATAAATCCCTAGAAAATCATACGGTTCCCAAGAGAAAACATCTAGATTTCTTAAAAAAAGTCAATCTTGATCGACAAGTGTGGCTCTAATAAAAAATTTCCTCACCGTCAAGTTGTCATCGACTACAACTTCTTCCAGGAATTTTAATAACTTGATTAGCAGGGTTTACCCTGGTCTCCTCCACCCCTCGTTAGTCGTATCGTAATTGATATTTGGAAGGTGTATCTCCCTCCTGGGCTTCATACTGTGCATCCTTTATTTCCTTATTCTTTTCCTTCTTGGGGCAAATGGTCGTGATGAAGCACTTCCTTGCAGTGGCCTGGTCACCACAAATTTTGACTACGCCCCGGTTAGTGTTACACTTTAATTTTTGGTGGTAGGTGTACGGTAGGGACCTCACGACATGCAGCTAGCCTCTATCCAAGTTGGCGTGATATGGGGACTCTATGTCCACTACTAAGAACTCAATCATCTTTGAGATGTTACCTGCTCTGACTGGTAGGACTATCTTTACCAATGACATTGTGATCTTCCCTACAAAGTCGACTAGTGGAACTGTGGCCTCTTTGAGGTCAGAGAGGTTCGACTTTATCTTATGGAATAACTTCAGGTAAATCACTTATGATGAACTGCCTTAGTCCATGAGCAACTTGTCAACGTATCAATTAGCAATTCTGAGGGTAATCACCCGTGTGTTGTGATGAGGGGTTCTTACTTAGACCAAATCTTCCTTGGAGAAAATAATATCCTTGGTATAGTCAACATCCTCTGGTCATCGCCTCTTACCATCCTGGGTTTAGTAGGGTCAATCTAAAATGACTCCATGATGATAGTAACCTTCTTCAGCTCTATTCGAATGGCCTTCCCTTGGATTTGTCATACCACACAAATATTGCGAATTTCACCCGTTAACCAACGTGTTATTAGCCCCCTGGGGTATCTTAATCTCTATAATTATGCTCGTTAACTAGACAACCTCGAATTTCTATATATACATATTTTGCAGGGGTAACTGAGCTTTTGTAGGTGTTTCGGTGCTTAGTGTGAAGTTTGGTCACTTTTCGAAAAAGTTTTGTTGATTATTGCAGCTTTGGGGATATTTTAGTAATTTCGACATTCTTATTTTGATCCTGAAATCTTCATGAAAGTTAAATCCCTTTGATTTCTCTTCGCATGGCCACCGACGGTGCATGATTCCGATGTATAGTGAGGGAGTTACGACATTTTTAGGATGGTTTTTACTTCAAATTCACACTCAAGGACACATTCAAGGGCATTTTAGTCATTTTATATTTTAGTTTTTTGGCCTCATGTCTTCTTGGATGTTGTATCCCTTTGATTTATCTACGCGTATCCTCTGACTGTGCCTAATTCCGAGTTATAACGAAGAAGTTACAATATTTTCCATAAAGTTGGGCAAAATTGCAACAACCAGACCTATTGGTGCGAATCGATTCGGCTGAGGTGCGAATCGATTCGGCTAAAAGTCCGGAAATTTCAGTTTTTAAGTTGTGTTTTGGTTGGGTATATGCATGTAAAGATTGTGTTAAGTTGGGGGAACCATTATCTACTATTTTAGGTTAGTTTACTTTAGGGTTTTGGGTATGGAGAGCTCATTTTTCCTCTTATTTGGGTGTTCCCCTTAATGGGTTTAAGTGCACTATTCAGTACCCCTCCCATTAATGTAAGCTTTTTTCTATTCATTGTCTCCTACCTCCATTTTATGCCTTATTTCCTTTGTGTATTAAATTTCCTATCTAGATAATTGTTGTAGTGTATTTATTTCTTGTTTTATTTATTAATTAGTTGTTTATTTACTTTAACCATGCATAGTGAGTAGTTTATTGGGTTTGGATCGCGTGTCCGCCATTGATGGGCGTCGAGCTTCGAAAATTAGGTTTTGGGTAAAGTTTCATTTAATTAAAACCTCGGGTATTAAAGTCGAATTATCATGCGTTTAACTTTCTTTGTCACGCAACATTAGTGTTTATAGCGATAATCCGAACTTAATCCTCGTGTGACCATTTTGATTAAATATTTAATCTCGCAACTTTGGGTTGAATTCCTTATTGTGTGACGTTTATGCTTAATTTAAAATGCTCGATTAAATGTTTTCGAACTGAAATTATAATTATTAGTTGGTTAGCCCATGACGGGGACACGATCCCGGCTCTCGTTTAATTAATTTTTGTTTTGTGTTTACTTCTTAATTTTTTTTTCTTTCTTTTAAACCATATCACCGTTTACACTTTTCTTTTTGATGAAGTAAAATAATTAAAATCTAAAATTCAATCACTCCATGTGGATTCTCGATACCCGACTTACCACTGTGCTTGCTTGTCAAGTGTAGTTGTAGTTTAGGTTTTTTCATCACGGCGGTGAAACACACAACGATTGTGTCCTCACATGAACACACTTTTACCGCTCATAAAAAATGGCGCCGTTGCCGGGGAGCGTGTTTTAGATTGTAGTTGCTTTATTATTTTGTAGTATTCTTTTTTTTTTTGTATTTTTATTCTTTCTTTTAACCTTTCTTGCATGATTTACATACTTGAGCGCTTAGAAACGTTGATCTCGGTCGCGCACCTTTTCATCGGATTCTCCATCTACATACAATTTGGTAATCATGTCTTTCTTTTATAGTTATTACGATCATTCTAATGATTCTTAATTTCGGGATAGTTTTCAAGTTTTCCATTTTGAAGATTTTCTTGAGATTGAAAGACTTGAAAACAATTATCGGAATGAAAATTTTTATTGGGAGATTGAGTTGGATTCATTATTCGAATCCAATAACGATTCTTATTCAGATGAATGTGAAGAAGAATTTCAACCGAATGAGGAATCCAAGGATCTAGAGCCGAGGAATCTTACTTTGGAAGAAACTTTTCTTCTTTATTCCCAAGGTTTGGAAAGCCTAAATGATGCTGGAATGAGACTTGGAGCACTTTGCGATGAGATGAATTCTTATGCAGAAAACAACGAGCAGGTGGAAATTTGTGTTTCACCTAAATTTTTTGAAGAATTTCTCATCGAGTGTGCATCTTTCTCCCCCGAAATTCAATCTCCTTCCGACGATGAGTCAATTGAGATTGAATTTATTTCATCACCATATTCGTTTTTCGTGATCGAACCATTAGAATTATCGATTGATTCCAATGAGTCGATAGAAAGTTTTAAAACTTCTGCACTTTTTGCCAATGAGGACTCTTTACCGGACTTGTTTTCGATGGGTGTTATCCCTGTGTGTGCACCATCTCCCATTCCACTTGAAAAACCTTTGGGAGAAGAGTTGATTTTTCTTGGGCCTCTAGTGTACCTTTCCCCTTGTTATCCAAATCCCCCATTGTCCGCCCAAAATTTCAAATTGACGATGGTTCACTTTTTCCACCACCCACATGCCTTCCGTTGTTCAAAGGGAATTCATATTTTTTGGGAGGCATGATTTCTTTGGAGGGTACACCGTTGATCTTTCAAAGTCAAAATGTAATTTGGGTGGATCCTAAAAAATTTAGACTACTAGTGTATAGTTAGTGTGGAGTCTAAATAGTAGGTTGTAAATAGTTAACTTTTTATCATTTCACTCTTTTTTTTTCTTTCCCTTTAATTTAGTCTAGTATAATTAGTTAACTTTTTTTAATTTTTTTTCTATGCTCGGTACTAACTTGTTTTGTAGATTCGTTTGGACTTGTGCTTATGGAGATCACTCCAATTTTGGGTAATATCGTCTTTTCCTCTCTTTGTGTTGTGTTCTTAATGCGCGTTGAGGACAACGCAACATTTAAGTTAGGGGGTGTAGGGTATTTTATCCATTTCTATGTTTTGTCCATGTGTTTCATCACATTTTATTACAAAGCATGCCTTTTTGTAAAAAAAATGAAAATTTTCAAACATATTTTTTTTTCTTTTTTCTCCTTTGTTGGGCATTTTACCTTTGTTTTCGATGATAAATTTCAATAATTACCCAATCCATTGACAACTCAATGATGCATATTCTCATTTTTTTGAAGTTATTAGACTTTAGTCCTCAACTCATTGATATTATGAATAACTTCATGAATTAAAATTTAACCCATGACCACATGCACTTTTCTTGTTCTATTGATTTGGTTTAAGATTTTTATAGCTCGATAATCTTTTGTTGCATTATATATACTTACACCGATTAAGCTTTGTACCTTTCGTCCTTTGTGAGTGTATACACTATTCTTTTTTCTTTGAAAACATTGAATTCGTCGGTAATCTCACAATTCTTTCATTGATCGTTCATTAATTGAGTTTATATCTTGAAATGTGTTACTTGACCATGATTTTCATAAATTGTTTTGACTCGAGAATTGCATAAACTTTATGAAATGATCATAGGATATCTTTGTTATATCACCCACATTAGCCTTGACCTCACCTTATATATTTCCGTAGTCAACCCCTTTGAGCCTAAATATAGTCGTTCGTTTCATAACCCAAAATCCCATAACTAACTCCAAATTGGAGTTATATACCATACATATTACCTTCCATACCTTTGTTTGGAATGATACTTGGGATTGAATGATTTTCATGTTTTGTGGTTGCAATTAAGCATATGAGAGTGAGAAAAGTGAAGAAAGAAAGTGAGTGAAAAAGAAAAGAAAAAGAGAAAAAGAAAAGAAACAAAAGAAAAAGTTAGAAAAAAAAAGTTAGAAAAAGAAGAAAAGAAAAAGAAAGAGAAAGTTTGTATATGTTCTATATAGTGTTGAATAAGCTTTGATTACTCTCCTATTATCATATTTAATTCTTGTTATGGAAATCATATTCCAATTTTGAAATTGTGCACAATATTTGATTATCCTAAATTTTTGACCTTCGAACAATTTGAATTCGTACATATACCTTTCATTTCGTACTCGAGCCTAGCCTACATTACAACCCTATAAAGTCCTATGTGATCCTAGGTTGAGTTCAATTTAAAAGTCACAATAGTTTTGATAATCTATAAAAATACATCTCGCCTTCTTTAATGAACGGTATCTTTCATTAAGATTATAGTTTTTTATTTCCTATATAGCATTCTTCATTTGTGACATGTGTGCGGCCTTGTTTCCATTTCCATTTACTCTTTATGCTTGCATGTCCCGTGTATTACCTTCCCTTTCATAGTGAATTCATTTGATGCGTGTAATTCCCGTGAGGATTGCATATATGCTCGCTTTAATGTTTATCCAATTTATTTAAGTTTTTGCCAAATCATACTGTGCATGTGCTCTCCCCCCTTCCCACTTTTAAGGTTTCAATTCTATGAGGTGCATTCAACCTGTTAATAACAATGGACTTTTGTTTGAATTCGTTCGATATGCTAATAACATGTTTGAAGTTTTTTTCGTTGTTGTTGAGTTTGTCGCATGTTGGGTTTGGGCATATTTTGAGGAAACTATTTGATGTTTGTGGTTTTCATCCCAGAAAACCCTCATGAGACACCACTCGTCCACTAGGGTAACATAGGAATTTAACGACTTATTGCACACACTAAATGCAATCGTTTACCTGCGAAAGTAGCCTATATCTATTTTTCCCATTTTGTACTATCTCATGTATTGCAGTTTTATTGTAGTTCTTCTTTCTTTGTATTTCATTGTTAGGGACTAGCAATGTGTAAGTTAGGGGGTGTGATACGACGCAAATATTGCGTATTTCACCCATTAACCTCCACGTTATTAGCCCTCTCGGGTATCTTAATCCCTTTACGTATGCTCGTTAACCAGACAACCTTAGATTTTTATATATGCATGTTTTGCAGGGGTTACTTGAGTTTTTGTAGGTGTTTCGGTGCTTAGTGTGTAGCTTGGCTGTTTTTCGAAAAAGTTCCGTTGATTATTGAAGCTCTGGGGGCATTTAGTAATTTTAACATTAGGATTTTGATCAATAACTCTTGACGGAAGTTGAATCCCTTTGATTTTTCTTCGTGTGGCCACCGACGGTGCATGATTCCGATGTAGAATGAGGGAGTTCAGGCATTTTTAGGATGGTTTTTACTTCAAATTCACACTCAAGGACACATTCAAGGGAATTTTAGTCATTCAATATTTTAGTTTTTTGGCCTAATGTCTACTTGGATTTGTAGACCTTTGAATTATGTTCTCTTAGGCTTTGACCATGCCTAATTCCGAGTTATAACGAAGAAGTTACGACATTTTTCGTAAAGTTCGGCAAATCTACAACAACCAGACCTGTAGGTGCGAATCGATTCGGTTGAGGTACGAATCGATTAAGCTAAAAGTCCATAAATTTCATTTTTTAAGTTGTTTTTTGGTTGGTTATATGTATGTAAAGACTGTGTTAAGTTGAGGGAACCATTATCTATCATTTTAGGTTAGTTTAGTCTAGGGCTTTGGGTATGGAGAGCTCATTTCTTCCTCTTCTTTGGGTGTTCCCCTATAATGGGTTGTAAGTGAACTATTAATTACCCCTCCCATTAATGTAAGATTTTTACTATTCATTGTCTCCTACCTCCATTTTATGCCTTATTTCCTTTGTGTATTAAATTTCTTGTCTAGATAATTATTATAGTGTATATATTTCTTGTTTTATTTATTAATTAGTTGTTTATTTACTTTAACCATGCCTAGTGAGTAGTTTATTGGGTTTGGATTGCGTGTCCGCCATTGATGAGCGTCGAGCTCCGAAAATTAGGCTTTGGGGAAAACTATATTTAATTTACACCTCGGTTATTAAAGTCGGATTATTATGCGTTTAACTTTCTTTGTCACGCAACGTTAGAATTTATAGCAATAATCCGAATTTAATCCACGTGTGACCATTTTTGAATAAATGTTTAATCTCGCAACTTTGGGTTAAATTCCTTATTATGTGATGTTTATGCTTAATTAAAAATGTTTGATTAAATATTTTCGAACCAAAATTCTTATTATTAGTTGTTTAGCCCATGGCGGGGACACGATCCTGACTCTCGTTTATTAATTTTCGTTTAGTGTTAACTTCTTAATTTTTTCCTTTTCTTTCTTTTAAACCATATCACCTTTTATAATTTTATTTATGAAGTAGTAAAATAATTAAAATCTAAAATTCAATCACTCTATGTGGATTCTCGATACCTGACTTACTGCTATGCTTGCTTGTTAAGTGTAGTTGTAGTTTAGATTTTTTCATCGCGGCGGTGAATCACACAATGATTGTGTCCTCACACGAATACACTTTTACCGCTCATTAATTTGATTAAGGTCTGATGCCCCATGGATTATCGTGAAGTCATGTCCCGTGTCATCATCAAGGATATTATTCGGTTTCTAGTATCAGCTGTGACCTTATCTGCTTTCTTATCTATATACTCATTGAGCTTATCTTGGGCCAGCTCCTCCTAGTGTGACTTCAAAGCCTTTCAAATTTTAGTGTTGTGGTCATCCTCCTTGTGGAATACGTATCTCCGCACGTTGTTTCTTTTTGTTGGGTCGCCACCCATCTTCTTGGGCCACTTGATGAATGGCTAGTCTTTGATCTTGCTCAAGATCCTGTGAAATGGGTTCTTTGAAGACTGTGTTAACAGCTTGGGATGCCTTGGAAGGATCATCCTTGTTCCCATTCTTGTATTCGTTATTTCCCCCATTCTTTTTCCCCTTCTTTGGAGTATCACTCTTTTATTCTCCTTTGGTTGCCTTTGATCATTCTCCCTTGCATTACAGTGAACCACATCTTCCACCTTGGCGTATTTCTTAATACGGACCATGAGATCGTCAATAGTATTAGCTTGCTTCTTAGTCAGGGACTGGAGTAGCAAAGAGGTGGTCGGCAGACCAATTTTAAAGGATGGAACGATAACCTACTCTGATAAATCCTCGACCTCGTTGAAGACTTCCCAATACCTTTTAGCATAATCATGAAGTCTCTCTTGTGGATTTTTCTTCATTGTGAGCATCGCATCCATACACTTAGGGTGGGAGATGCTCGTTATGAAGCGAGCAGTAAAAGCCTCTACTAGAGCCTTAAAGTTTCTGATCGACCTGTGAGACATCTTCTTAAACCACTTATGTGCTACTTTATGTAGGCTGTAAGGGAAAATCCAGCACATCAGTGCGTCGTTTTGTCTCCTTAAGGTCATCACTTATTTATATTGCCGAACGTGGTCTATGGGATATGTCTTTTTGTCATAAATTTTGAACCCAAGAAGGGTAAACTTCTTTGGGGTCTCCTCCTCTTAGATCACCCTTGAGAAAGGCGATTTCATTTGGGTATTAAGAGCTCTCATAGATTGCTCCCAAATGGACCTGTCTCCATCATGGGATGGATGTTTCATCTCTCTACGAACCAGAATCCTAATGTCCTCATTTTGTCAATCATTTCTCCTGTGGCATCTCTCCAACTGGCCATGCTTTGATCGACTATGCGCTAATTTGCCACGTTCAGTTCCATCCTTGTCACGCCTGGATCTCCTCCCCCGACAATGAGTATTACTCGCCTGAGGACTAGGAGTCCTATCACGACATTTCCTTATGACCCTATGGAGATCTCTCTCCATTCTTCTAAGTCACCTCAAGCATTCTCCTCCACCTGAAGGCGTGTGTCCTCCTCTTATTCTCGAAGCCTGTCTTCATAAGCTTCAACTAACCTGGAGATCTGTATAGACCTAGGTGGTCCCTAGATATCTTCAAAAAGTTAACTTTCTTTGCAAAATCTCAGATTTGTATGCTGGCGAATTTCCAACCTGACCCTAGATGGGACTGGGTCTTCTTACACATTGCTAACCTAAGGAAATTCCTACTATGGTAAGATATCACGGGATTTCTATTTGTGAAGGTTTTTGCAGGAATATAAATCTTTTCCTACAGAGGGAGCCAATTTTGAGTATAAGAAGTATCACAATAAAGATCTGCGAAACAATCACAAAGAACATAATGCAAAATTTACATACAATAACGACGATATACGTGGTTCGGTAACTTACCTACGTCCACGGAGATGGTATTGTTTTATTATAGTGTCTCTCAATGCTCGAGATTACATCCTTTTGCCCCGGGTCAGGGTTTATAATTTATAGGTACATAAAAGTAAGAGATTGAGTTTTTCAAGGAACTCAATTAACACGTGGATAATTTGTGGTGTACCTGTATATCTCCTCCGATATTGTTGGTAACTAATTTGAATATATCCATGAGTGTTCTAATGTGCTTTATATACACGTGAGTAGATTAAATTCTGATTTGGGTCGAGCGGTAATCTAAACAACCAAGGTTGGTCGGCTACTCTCATGGGACATATTGAATGGGTCCCCACAACAACAATAACTAAATATTATATAGAGAAGAAAATATCGCCCACAATTTACAGTGGTTCGGCTCAAAATCATGAGCCTATGTCCATTCTCTAAGGAGACTGCATTCGTTTCAGTTCCATTATCTTGATCTTTTAAGGGTGGGACCAACACCGCATATAACCAAGTAGCTAAAGCTAAGATACTATACTTGCAACTGAGTATCGAGAACCGAGCTACTATTCTTGTAACCGTGAATTTGAAACTGAGCTCTAAATATTTACACTGTTGAGCTAAAAACAAAACTCACAATAACTAGTAATAACACCCTCTTAGTTTGTTCAAATGATAAATTAGTAGTTGAGTATTTGTACAATGATAAATCTTAAGTAATATATTAATTTGTCTATAACATTATCACTAACACTTGATCATAAATTGAGGTTTAGAAAAATGAGTATAAGTGCTTAAATATCAGCTTAAGGAGTATAAATATTCTTCTCTTGTACTGTTGATAAAATTGAAAGTATATTTTATTAAAGTGGCATGTACTCTCCCTCTTTGTCTAGAATTGATCTCCAAAAGGTCTTCAAATAGTTAATGTAAAAATCTGACCATCGAAATCGCTTCTCCAAATCTATACTAATATTATAAAACAGAAGCATGTAATAAATGTTGGTTTACTATAAACCCAACCATGTTGAAACCTCCAATTAAATTGGCTCAAATCATCTAGCCACAGTCGGTTATAGATCTCATGGATATTTTTCCCACCTCTCTCCACTAGTGACTTTTCATATCTCCCTTATAATGATTGTGGACCCAACATTTTCACTCCCTCACTATATATTATTTTATCATCTCTCTCTATTTCGACCTCTCCCTCTTTCTCCGAAATTTGAATGGAATTATTTTATTTCTTCTTTGTCTTTCATGTTATCTTTGATTATGTGTGTGTGTGTATATATATATATATATATATATATAGATAGATAGAGAGAGAGAGAGAGAGAGAGAGAGAGAGAGAGAGAGAGAGAGAGAGAGGGTGTAAAGGCTTCTTATTTACATGCTCTGGTACAAACCATTTTTTAACAATATAAAAAATTGAATTTTTTAATGAAACTTCTTAGATATGATATCCATAGCGAGGAGATCATCTTAAATTTAAGTGGATAAGATGATCTAATATGAAAAAATGGTGTAAATATGCATTTTCGAACATTGAAACTTTTAGACAAATGAGATATTTTAAATTCATTCTCAACACACACACACACATGGACAAATGTGTGTATATGTGTATGTATGATATGACAAAGAAGAAATTTCAAATTCACTATTCATGTAGTTTGGTTTAAATTATATATATATATATATATATATATATATATATATATATATATATATATATATATATATATATATATATATATATAGGGAGAGGTTCACAAGTGGACCAAAAGAATGGACTTTTTAATGGACTTAACAAAAAAGACTAATAAGTCTCGATTATTGGGTGCCGTTGGCGCGGATCCATTACACCAAGGAATTAAAATTAGTGGGTTATTAGTCTTTTTTGTTAAGTCCATTAAAAAGTCCATTCTTTTGGTCCACTTGTGATCCTTCTCCTATATATATATATATATATATATTAACATCAATAGAGTACCAAGTGCCCTTACTTGTTGTCCCCACTAGTAATGAAAGTAAAAAAATTTGTAGTCCTTGGGTTTTCTACGGGTAAGAAATGTGAGAGCTTTGGAAGTGTAAACCTTTTATATGTGGTATCCACATGTTAGTTAAATAAAGGAACCTAAGAGAATCATATAAACATTTGCATATTTTTTCTTGTATTTAAAAAAAACAAAGACTTTTCTCCAACTTACAATATATAGGTTGTAGGCATCGAAAACTTATTGTATTTATTTTTTACATAACATTTATTAATTAAAATGGATCTTGATAAAAAAAAATTATAGTGTAAAATGTATTGTTCCATATAAAACATTTTAGCATGATAAGTGTTAAAAAACACAATAAATATAAATTGTTATGCAATTATTTTATCATATAAATATTTTATCATTGTTATATGTTAAAATTACTCTCCTACGTGGACCAATGAACAATAGACACATGTCCTCCTACGTGGCCATCAGTTATCGTTAGTCTCTAGAATGCCGACCAACACCTAGAATGTGAACCATCATGAATAATAAAAGTTAATCGGATGGAATAGCGACTAGCACTGAATGTCAATAATCTCATGTATTGTATACATATGTAAATGTCTGGAGATATAAAGGCATTGTGTATCTAGGGTTTGGGATGAATATAAATATAGAATCTCCCTTAGCTTAGGGGGACAATTCAACCAATCTCAAGCACACCATACTGAGCTAATGTAACCTCCAACAATAATACCATCACTCTACGTAGGCTTTTTACAACTGAACCACTTTAAAAATCTTTGCCTCTTGTGTGTTTGCTTTTGTTATCACTATAGGACTTCTTGTGACAGATCATATCGTCCTGGAGCAACATCACCATTTCGATCAAATGATTATTATGAAGGAAGATCTTTCTCCCACGAAAGACCAAGCATGTTGGAATGACTGAGTAGGTAATTTGTCTTTAATCCTTTAGGTCCCCGGGCAACTAGAGGTTATTGTAGGGATCAAGGATGTCCTTGCGACCATAGATATGGATCCATGAGATCTAAAGATAGCATAAGGGGCTCTATGCATGCCAAGCAGACTTCTCGAGAAGAGAGCTCAACGCATGTGCATAGTAAAGCCACAAAAGCTACTTCAGCTAAGTCCAAACCAGAGGAACATTCCTGGAAGGGATCTATGCAACGATTAGAAGATCGGCTGAGGAAATGGACAAAACAAAAAATCCTATGTAAAGAAGTTTTGTCAAAGGATCACCTTTTTCCAGACTATTGTGGACTATCCCACACCTTCCAAATTCAAAACATTTATTGTTACTCCTAAATATGATGGAAAGACTTATCCAATCCTCCATATTGAACAGTATCAAGCTGCTATCGATATTTATTTTGTCCCCGAAGAGATGAGGTGCAGAGCTTTCTCTAGTTCCATCATAGGTCCAGTTCAAATATAATACAACAATCTTTCTAGAGGTAAAATTTATAGTTTCCATCAATTGGATGAATTATTTATTGATAACTTTTTCTTTGGGTCTAAGCCGATCAAGAGTAATACTAATCTCTTGATCATGTGCCAAAAACCTGGAGAAAGTACTCGGGAATATATCACAAGTTTTAACAATTAGAAACTAGAAGTGGTGTATTATGAAGAAAAGACAACCATTACATCTGATGAGTGGATTGCTTGCCAAGGATCTTTGTTATGCTTTAAAAAAAATCCAACCAAAACTATGATAGAGTTGAAGGCTAAGGCTAGGAAGATTATGAACGTCGGGGAAGTTATGGAAGAAAAAGTTGTTCAGGAGACAAAAGTTGAAAGAAGAATTCGTTCCAAAAAGATCAAAAGGACAATAAGATCGACATAATCAAGAAGTATGACAAGTATACTCCACTCACTAAAGGTGTTCATCATATCCTGGATGAAATCTTGTTAAACAAGGAGTTGAACTATCCTGGGAAGTTAAAGTCACCACCAATAGGAGGGATAAGTCCAAATATTGCAATTTTCATAGAGATTATGGATATATTATTGATAGTTATATCGCCCTCAATAATGAAGTGGAGAATCTTATTCAGCGAGGAAACTTGGCTAAATTTATTGATAAGAATGGTAGGTGAGATGCCAAAAGAAGATCTGAGCCACCTACCCAAGGAAAGGATGACACGAAAAGGGCACGTAACAATAATTATGAGGATAATCCAGACCTACCGAAGAAACCTAATGAACCAGAAATAAAAGAAGGAATGATTTTCTTTGTCTGTCACTTTATTACAGGAGTAGATGCTCTTAGAGGAGATGAACTTTTCGAGATGAAAGCCTACCTAAATGAATGCAAATCTTGTCCTATTATCAAATAGATTGACATGTCCGAGAACAATGATGGGCAACCTAGGAAAGTCAACAAGGACAGATTGGTGATATTTTTTCCAAAAATAATTTGAGTGGAGTGCTCTATCCTCATGATAATCTGTTTGTTATCACCTGCAGGGTTCACCATGGCAATTCAAGAGGAAGTGGAAAAGTTGTAAAAAAAGCAGTTTAT
The DNA here is from genome assembly GCA_949130495.1 of Sambucus nigra. Lineage (NCBI taxonomy): Eukaryota > Viridiplantae > Streptophyta > Magnoliopsida > Dipsacales > Adoxaceae > Sambucus > Sambucus nigra. The sequence goes on along the minus strand of OX422213.1, from coordinate 255,668,682 downwards.
AGAAGATGTTAAATATCCAACCTGGTTGGCCAATGTGGTGATGGTAAAAAATAAGAACAACAAATGGCACATGTGAGTAGACTTCACTGACCTAAAAAAATATGTCCAAAAGATCACTTTACTTTACCAAAGATTGATGTAGATGCAATGACAGGTCATGAGCTACTTAGCTTCAATGATGCTTATTTTGGTTATAACCATATTAAAAAAAAGCTAGAGGATAAGGATAGCATATCCTTCATCACCAACCGAGGAATGAACTGCTACAACTTTATGCCCTTTGGGATTAAAAATGCTGGAGAAGCACATCAGAGGTTGGTAAATAAAGTATTTGAAGACCAGATTGGCAGGAACATGGAAGTATATATAGATGATATTCTCATTAAGAGAAAATTTATTGCCGACCATATTGCTGATTTGGCCCAAACATTTAACCTGTTGGAGAAACAACAAATGAAGCTGAATCCGACCAAGTGTATATTCGAACTATACGAAAGAATGTTCTTGGGATATATTATAAATCAAAGGGGAATTGAAGTCAATCCTAAAAAAATAAAGGCTTTATTAGAGATGTAGTCCTCGACTTGTAAGAAGGATGTGCAAAAATTGATTGGAAGAGTCGTAGCTCTGAAATATTTTATTTCCCGAGCCATAGATAAATGTCTCCCATTGTTTAAAGTGCTTAAAAATACTTTTGAATGGAATGACGAATTCGAGAAAGCTTTTCTAGATTTGAAGAAGTACTTGGGATCTCCCCCACTAATCTCCCGACCAGTTTTGGGCAAAAAATTATACTTATACTTAGTTGTTTTAGAGTCTTCTGTTAGATCGGACTTGATTCGACTAGAGGGGGAGTTCAAAAGCCAGTTTACTACACCAACAAAGAATTTCGAGTAGCAGAAATCATATATCCACACTTAGAGAATATAGAATTAGCTCATATTGAAGCTTCTAAACGGATGAGACATTACTTCCAAGCCCATACCATTATAGTATACACTGACTTACCTTTGCGAAACGCTTTGTACAGACCTAAAAAGTCTAAAAGACTAATGTCTTGAGCAGTTGGGCTTGGGGAATATGAGATTGTTTATGAGTCGAGAGCCTCCTTGAAAAGGCACGTAGTGGCAAATTTTATAGTAGAATTCACTTCTGTAAAGATGCCAACTAATCCAAGTTTGCCTACTGAGGAGACTTCTCTAGAAGATACTCAGCTCAAAAGCAAACTGATAAGGTCACTGCCCAACCAGAGTCATCGGTTGTTTAAGGAAGATCTCGACGACTTTCTGAACAAAGCAAAAATGTGTTCAAATATGAAGTGTTGGCAAAAGAAGACTTCAACAATGCCATCCTAGTTTAGAAACTATTCGTAGATGGATCTTCATGCACTACTAGAAGTGGGGCTGGACTAATCATCAATACCCCATACAGTTTATATGTGGAATATGCATTAAGATTTCAATTTCAATACTCCAACAATTAATCTTAGTATGAAGCATTAATTACAGGATTGTAATTAGTCTCCTCACTAGGTGCCGAGCAGGTTATAGTGCACAGTGATTCCCAACTCATTATCCACCAATTATTTCAAATATACGGAGTTAAAGGAGAAACAATGATAAGATACCTAAATAAGTCTATGGAGGTTATCTCTTCATTTCCTGTAGTTAAGATAGTCCAAATTCTTAGGGTAAATAATGATCGAGCAGATGCCCTTGCTCGACAAGCCTTAACAACTCTAATGGAGCTCAGATGAACCATTCTAGTATAGATTCTCACCAGTAGAAGCATTGATGTGGAAGTTGTCAGCATGATTTTTGTAGAGTTGGGACCTTTTTGGATGGATCCAATTAAGGATTACATTGAAAAAGTCCTATTACCATCCTACAAAAAAGAAGCAAGGAAGATGAGATACAAAACATCCTGCTATGTCTAGGAGAAGGGTGTTCTATACAAAAGAGGCTACACGATCTCTTTACTTCTTTGTGTCCATCCAAATGAAGTAAATGATATGACTAAAAAGGTTTGTGAAGGCTCATGTGGTGTCCATTCAGCTAGAAGATCTTTAGTATAGAGGATAGCCATGCAAGGATACTACTAGTCAATAATGAAAGCAGATAGTGTTCCTTCACCAAGAGGTGTGACAAGTGCCAAAGGTATGCTGCTATTCATAAAAGACTAGGGGCTTCCCTAAATCCTATTATTTCTCCGAGGACCTTTGCTATTTGGGGAATAGACATGGTCGGACCATTGTCGACCACCAAAGGAAGGTTCAAGTGTTTACTTATCATAATAGATTACTTCACCAAATGGGTGGAGGATGAGCCCTTGATCGATATGCCTTATCAAAGAGTCTTTCAGTTCATATGGAAGAAAATAATATGTCAATATGGAATTATCTATGCTTTCATCACTGATCATGGTACTCAGTTCGACAATAAAGAGTTTGAGAAATATTGCATTCGATCCAAGATTCAGAAAATACATTTAGGTCCTGGACATCCACAATGAAATGGTCAGATCAAGATTAGTAATAAAATTATACTCAATGGTTTAAAAAAGATTGAATGATGTTAAGGGGAACTGGATCAATGAGCTACACAACGTCCTTTGGGCTTACAAGACTATGCCGAGAACGATAATAGGAGAGACTTCGTACATGCTTGATTGAGGTAGAAAGGCGGTAGTACCAACTGAAATAGGTCTGCCAACTTATAGGGTGCTGAATTTTGATTTCCCTAAGAGTTGTCTAATGAGATGACTAGATCTGGACATGGTTGAAGAAGTCAGAGTGGATGCTGTAATCTGGATGGCTACTTATCAACAAAAGACTTCTAGTATCTTCAACTATTGGGTCAATCCAACTAACTTGTAATAAGTAGATGTTGTCCTTAAGAAATTGATTCAGAAAAATAACAAGTTGGAGCCCAATTGGCACAAACCGTATCGTATCTCAGTAGTTATCCGACCAGGAACATATCACCTCGAAACACTTGAACGCAAAGAATTTAAGAACCCTTAGAACACCGATCATCTTCATAAATATTACTAGTAATTTCGTTTTTGATGTAATCAGTTATTCAATTTAATGAATTTGCACTTTTATCTCAATTATACTTCCTTTTTACATTTTATTTTTTGGAGTATGGTGTGATACCACCTCTTACTAAGAGTTTCTTTCTAAATCAAACTTTGGAATAGTTCAAACTTTTCCAACTACAAATAATTTATAAGTCAAACTTTGGAATAGTTCAAACTTTTCCAACTGCAATTTTGTTTTTAATTTTGGAATAGTTTCTAAGTCAAACTTTCTAACTTCACAAATGTTTAATATCGAATCATTCAAATTTTTCCAATTTCAGAAAAGTTAAGCTTTAAAACTTCATGTGTGATTCTGTTTTCAACAAATCAAGAACAAGAAGTTAGTAAAACTTCATGTATAACTTCAAGTTAAACACAATAGGTTTTACCCGACCAGGTTATGCACAGGAATAATTATACATTCCAAATACACTTGGTCGCCACTGATAACTATTGCAAAAACTTAGTTTAACAAAACTAGTCACACTTTTATCTAAGTGCATTAGTCGAATCTAAGTCATTACAAACAGATTCAGCCATGGATCGAGTATTTAGCATTTAAGCAGAATACTTAGTCGACAAAATGATTAACAAATCATAAGGAAGATTATCTAATCGGTAAGCTGATTAAAATCATTCACAAAGCTGAAATAAAAATAGAAATATATCATAAGCATATTTATTGTAAAAAAGGTCCATTTTATTCCAAACACTTGGTAATATAATCCAAAAAGAAATAAAGTACAAAGTTTATCCTACCAGACGCTTTCCTTGAGCTTTGCTCATTCCAACAAGAGGCTCATCAAGGGTGCTCGACAGGGTGGTGGATCCTAAATCCCTTATTCTGGTATGTCTGTTATTGCTCTATCGATCTAGTAGATATTGGGGGTAAACATACTCATCTTCTCCTTCCAAGATATAGTCCCTAATATATTTTCTAATTAAGCTCTAAGGAATGGCATCAGGAGGAATCCATCTAATATCAACCTTGAAATGAGGATTAGGATAATCCAATATTCTAGGATCATGCCATTACCATAACTCACCCTTGGGAATCTTCAGTAGACCAAGCATGTTCAACCAACCCCATTTATATCCTTTATTCCTTGCCTGCTCCATGTGCTTATCGAAGTAGGTCAAGGCCTCAGCATACCCATCCATCCAAATAGCCTTGGGTTGCTTATGAAAGTGGAAGGTCAGTTGGTCCACCCTATCTTTGAGTTAGCCTTGTCTTTTTCCAGGAGTAGGCTAGCTTGGTCGGCCTAAGCCTTCTTGGTTCTTTCCTTAAACATAGTTAGCCAAACAACCATAGCTTGCCTAGAATATTAGCCAGATTTAGTATTCTTCTTCTTTAAGTTTTTCATCTCCTCCGGTAGCATGACATTCTCATTCTCCAAGAAAGACACTCCTTCATTCGGACCAGTATTGGTTGATTTCTCCAAACTCTCCAGTTTAGTCCTTAAGGCATTATTTTATTTCTCCAAAAAGACAACAATTGATCGGGAAATTTCAATTTCTTATTTTAATGCCAACTCATTCTTACTCATGGCATAAGTAATATCTTGAAGTTTTTTTTATCAAAGCCCCAATCTTCAGTCAAGGCCTTATACTTATCTTCGTAATCAAAATGAAGCAATACCCTAGAGAGTTTATTGTCCTCTTGTATTTGCTCGATCATTTCATAATATCTAGCATTGTTCACCACTATCTATCCAGAAGGAAATGGAAGTGAACATAAGTGAATTTCACTTGGTCGGAGGCATTTGGGTCGAGCAACCCCATCAAGTTTTCCTTAGTCAATGGAACATGGACAGCCTCAAGAAGACTCTTACATCGCTTGAGTAAGTCAAATTTACCAGAAACTATCAACTTCTCCCTAGCCTCAAACTGAAAATTTACAAGTATAAGTTTATGGGCCCAACCAAGAGAAACAAACAGTAAAAACAGTTTTAAAGATCACAAGCAAAAAGCAATCAATGTCACAAGAAATGGGGAAAGATTAAGAAAAAATATATTATTTTATTGATCATTCAAGGGTTAATTGGTTACATTACTAGAGACAAAGAAGAAGATAAAGAAAATACAAAAGATTGAAAGAAAAAATAAAGTACCTAAAGGAGTTAAACCTTTTCCTTATCCTTCTCCTTGTCCTTAGTCTTATCCTTGTCAGCAACAGATAAGTCGGCATGGGTTATAGGTACCATGTAAGACTCCCAAAAACCCTTCTCCTTATCATTAAAGTCTTCATCAAGGTTAGGAGGGGTTACTGAGTCATGTCTCTGAAATAATTCGACATTTGCTTGAGTGCTGACCTTCGTCAAAGCTTCCGACCAACCCTCTTTGAAGGATAACATTTTGGGCATACTCCATCTAGATGGATGTAACTGCAAAAGATTTTTCCCATTCCTTATTTGTAACCTCTTCATTGTCTTTATTTCCTTTAGCCTTTAAAGCAGAGTTATAATCATTTAGGCCGATAATCTTATCTTTAACAGCCTTTTCTTGATGCTCAGATTTAGTAGTTTTCATAGATTTTTATTCTTCTCATGTGGCTTCTTGTTGATTTATATTTTTCCAAAGTACTTTGACTGAGGGGATTTCCTTATTCCAGAGACGTTTCACTTGGCGATCCAGAATTTGAATAGGATGTACCTCAAATTCATGGCTTGGTTCGATAGAAATTTCTTTCCATGTGATGGTATGAGAGGAATTAGAAATATATTGGCGTAACCGATACACGTGAAATACACTAGGAATGTTGTATAATTTTACAGGTAATTCTAATTGATAGGCTACAGGGCCAATACAATTAGAAATGGTGAAAGGTCCAATATATCCGAGGGCTAATTTCCCTTTTTCTTTGAAAGCGTAAAATTTCTTTTCGAGGAGAAAATTTCAAGAATAGTTGATCATTAACTTGAAATTCTAACGGCTTTCGGCGCTAATGTGCAGAACTCTTCTAACGATATTGGGATATTTTTAATCTTTCTCGGATCTTTTGTATCTTATGAGTAGTTTTTTGGATTATTTCGGGACCAAATTATTAACTTTTTCCCGATTCTACCCAACATATAGGCGAATGACAGGGTCTTCTCTATAAAGGTTCAAACCGGGTAGATTTAATAATTGATTGAAAACTCAACAAGGGGTAAATGTTCATTCCAATTTTCGGGCATATCCAACGTAGAAGCTTGTAGCATATCTTCTAATGTTTGAATTATATGTTCTGATTGTGCATCCATTTGTGGGTGGAATATTGTACTTAAATGAAGTTTAGTACCCATTCCGATTTGAAGTGCTTGCCAAAACTTTTCTAAAAAATAAGAATCTTTGTCTGACACTATGGATAAAGGAATTCCATGTAATCGGACAATTTCTCGGATGTGGATTTTAGTGAGATTTTGAAATGAATCGGTGGTTTCTACGGGTAGAAAATGAGCAGGCATGGTAAGTCGGTATACTATTACCCAAATGAAATTATATCCTTGGTATATATGAGGTAGTCTATTGACAAAGTCTATATTAATATGATCCTATTTCCATTCGGGAATTAGTAAGGTTCGAGGTGTACACCAGGGTGTTGGTGTTCTATCTTTACTTGTTGATAAGTAAGATATTTCCTTACAAAGTTCTTGATATTATTTTTCATATTTGGACACCAATATTATTTCTTCGGGGTATGGTACATTTTGGAGCTTTCGGGATGAATCATAAACTTAAAATGATGGGTTTCTTGCAATACTTCCTCTCAAAAAGATAAATTATCAGGTTCATATAATCTATTTCTAATTCGTAAACCTGTTTCCTTATCATACGAGAAGTCAGAATTTTTGTCTTGAAGAGATTGTACAAAAGGATCTTGAGATTGTTGGACTAAGATTTTCTCTCTTAATTCGAGATATGCAATGATGTTAGAAAATTTTGAGAAAGGGGATATTGGTTTAAGATCATATTGCTCTATAGTAGCAGCAATGTCGTAAGAAATTAAGGTATGGAGTCTCCCTATTAGGTTAGGGCTTAAAGCATCGGCTACTATATTTCCTTTCCCTGGATGGTAGTTTAATTTAAATCGGTAATATTCGAGAAATTATATCCATCATCGTTGTCTTAAATTTAAGTCCTTTTGCATAAAGATGTATTTTAAATTTTTGATGATCTGAAAAGACTTGAAAGTTTTCACCATAAAGGTAACAACGCCCATTTTTTAAGCAAAAACTACAGCTACTAACTCAAGATCATGGATAGGGTAATTTCGTTCATGAGTTTCGAGTTGCCGTGACCCATACTCTACAACTTTCTCATTTTTCATTAAAACGCATCCTAACCCTTGCAACGAGGCATTGGTATATACATCATAGCTTACATTAGTAGAAGGAATAGTAAGGACAAGAGCAGTAGTTAATTTTTCCTTCAAAATTTGGAATGATTGACTACATTCATCAGTCCATACGAATGGCACTTCTTTCCTAGTTATCTTCAAGAGGGGGAGAGAAATACAAAAAAAATCCTTCCATAAAACGACGATAATAACTATCTAATCCTATAAAACTTTTTACCTTGGTAATATTGGAAGGATTTTTCCATTCCAAGATGGATGGAATTTTGGCAAGATCGACTTGCATTCCATGTTCAGGAATCATATGTAGTAAAAATTTGATTTCCTTAATTGAAAAATCATATTTTCTCTTCTTAGAATATTACCTATGGTTTCTTAGAGTACTTAATATTATCTCTAAATGTTGTGCATGTTCTGCTGAATTTTGGGAAAACACAAGAATATCATTAATAAAAATGATAGCGAATTGGTTAAGAAAAAATTTAAAAAATCTATGCATAAGATCCATAAAAGTTGCAGGTGCATTGGTCAATCCAAAAGATATGACCATAAATTCGAAATGTCTATAATGAGTTCGACAAGAAGTTTTTGGATTATCCTCTTCTCTGACTCATAATTGATGGTAACCAGATCATAAATCTATTTTGGAAAAGACCCTTGCTCCTAGAAGTTGGTCAAATAGATCTCCAATTTTGGGTAAATGATATTTATTCTTAATAGTTACTGAGTCCGATTTACGATAATCTATGCATAATCTAAATCTTCCATCATGTTTCTTAACAAATACTACAGGAGATCCCCAAGGAGATGAGATAAGGCGAATAAAACCTTTTTCAAGAAGATCATCTAATTGGGTATGGAGTTATCGAGTTCTAAAGGATCCATTCGATACGGTAAAATAGGAAGAGTATTAGGATAAAGATTTATACTAAATTCGATCTTTAGAGAATGGGGTAATCCTGGTAATTCTTCGGGAAAAACATCTTCGGATTATTCCAAAATTCTTGGGATTAACACAAAAGTTTGAATTTGAAAACTTGAGGGTTTTAACAGACTCGATTCTTAAAATATAAAGGAACAATTTTCTTCATTTAGAAAATAAATTTTCTTAATCGTTATAATCAGAATGACTTGATAGAGCATCCATTCCGATAATAATGTTGAAACCGCATATATCTCGGATTATCAAGTCCATAAAGATTATACCTAACCCAAGCTTAATTTTACATTTTCTATAAACTTGTGTTGGCGTATTAATTTCACCCATAGGTAATTCAATATCTAATGGAATAGTCAAATTTATAGGCAGTAATTTTAATGATTTAACTAGTTTAAGACTGATAAAGGAATGTGTTAATCTTGAATAAAATAAAATATGTGCAGGAAAATGATAAAAAAATATCGTACCTTTTATCACATCATGGGAATTTTGTGTAGGCAATACCGCACAATTCTTTCCACGGCTCGGGATAGGCACAATTTTCTTTACTGGATTTGGTTAAGGTGGAGATGGGATTTTGGATTTTGTGAGGTATTAGCTAACTGATGATGAAATGGAAGAAATTTTAGTTTAGGAATCTGGGGCCAAATATGTCCTAATTCTTGACATTGATGACAACGAATCACTAAACGAGTTGTGTTATGATGAATCTGGGAATAAGCTTGTCCACTAGAATTGGAATAAGTTTGAGGTCAATATTGAGGTAAAGTCCTAATCACATGAATATTTCTAGTAACAGTGGGATAAGATCGTACTACGACAGAAGAATTTCATTTCACAATTGCCACAACGTCGATAAGTTTAGAATACTCCCGGATGTGAAAAGAAGCGACAAAATTCTTAATTCTCGCATGTAGTCCTCTTTCAAACTGCTTGCCTTTATTTATCTCAGTATCCACATACTCAAGGGCATAATGAGATAGCTCGATAAATTGGGTTTCATACTGGGCTATAGACAAATTTGATTATTGATATTTTAATAAATCTATGGTTCGCTGATCTCGTTCATCTTAGGCAAGGTACTTTCTGAAGAAAATTTCTTTCAATTTCTCCCAAGTAAAATTCATGACAGCCTAGTTACGGGATACTGCTTGCCACCAGAAATCAGCTTCACCTTCAAACATATATGCCACTAAAGTTACTTGAATATTGCTTGCTATTCCTACCCCATTTAGAATTTTCACAGTTTGACGCATCAATTTCTTCGCTTCAGTGGCACGTGACTTTCTAAGAAATAACGGAGGTTGTTGTCATAAAAATTATTTGAGAGAGTTCATCCTACGGACATCTTCTAAAATTTTCTCTGGAGTAGAGTGATGAATTTGTTTTTGTCGGGCTAAAGACGTTAAGTCCTGAAGACATCCCATGATTACTTCAGTCTGGGTCTGTACAGTTTGTGTTCGAGCAGAGGGAATTCGAGTACTAATCATCCTAAAATATAATAGAACAATCACAATAATAAATAAAAACATAAAAAGGAATATGTCATAAGCCTATTATATTATACAAAATAGAGTCTGAGGACACATTAGAGGTATTATACATTATTTTCTCTATATCAGTACCTATACTACAATAGTTAAAGTTAATCCTCCTCCTAAAGTTTAGTAATACATTGTATGTACATTACTTATTCTACTATATAACACTAGGAGAGATGAGTTTCTTTATAAATTTGGATTTTCCTTAATTGGGAACATCAACATAATTGTCCGAAGAGTCGAAAACTAGAATATCAAGATAGTCATCTGGTTCTGGAGGCTCATCATCATCTATTGAATTACTCGTATTAGAAGACACGCCAAGTATGAGTTCACCATTTAAAGTAGCATCAGGATAGATTAGTGGAGTCGGTGGTGCATCGACTAAGAAATTATTTATAGCTTTTGGAGTATCACTGATGATTGACAACGTCATCCACTTTCCTCATTACGTGCATTTCACCCAATACTCGATTATTCAGAACAAGTCTTTTTATATTGCTGTTGGAACCTACCCAATCCTCGTCTACCGAATGAATCATTTCTCGAAGATACATGAGTTCTTATTCCCAAACCCTATTTTACCAACGGTTCTTTGGTCCAATATCCACATTAAACAAAAATGAATCCCACGTATCAATACTGAAAAAAGGGAATTACCATATAATAGTAATAAAAGAAGTTACGAAAATATAAAATAACTAATATCTTATAAATGTTTCCCGTACAGAATGCTAACACGGCGATGTGTTTAAATTGAAAACATGCTCTGATACCAACTTGTCACACCATACTTTTTGGTATGAATACACATGAGAGTATATATAAAGCAATGAATTAACGTTAAGGCAGAAAATAAAACTTTATTCATTATAAAAATAGTACACATAGTGTGTAAACACCACATTTTAGGACCCCCCCCCCCCCCCCCCCCCCCGCCTAAGTCTCTCCTTAAGTCCCAAGCACCTCCCCATTCACTACAAACCCTAGGTAATTCTCCGAGTACCAATCTAAAGGCCATCGGGCACTCCTGAGCCTCATTTGACTCTGGTCAACTCTATCGTCAGAGTGAAAGTTCAATAAATCTTTGAAGGGATCTGAAACCCTTTTCTAACTGTGCCCCGTGAATGAAATAGCATAATCATTCGGATGAACGATCTGTTTTCCCCAAAAACTGATCCAGAGGCCATTAGGCGCTCACGGGCTCCGTTTGACCAAGGTCAAATTTTCATCATAAACGATACTGAATAAATATTCGAAGGGAACTAAATACCCTTTTCAACGGTCCATCATGTGCGTAAATCGGTGTTATGGTACGGACAAATGACTCGTTTTACTCTAAAAGATTACCGAATGATTCTCGGCCCAGTTTGACCAAAGCACCCCCTAAACCGATAAAAGCTCTTTGGAACGTCAAGGTACCTAACATAACCTTTCCAATGATACGCTCGATGCATAATTTTGACTTACGGTTTGGACAAATGATCCATTATCGCCTTATGATCTCCCATCAAAGGACAGATGGGCCCTTTCGAGCACCATTTGACCCAAAGTCAACTCCCGAACCCGGGAGAGGCCCGAAGAACTCTTGAAGGTCTCTAAATTATCTTTTTAACGATATGCCTTGTGCGCGATTTGGATTTGCGAACTGTGTTCTATGACCGTTGTTTCGAAAAAATTTGCTCGAGATTATTGATTGGCAGTTCCATTTACCTACTTACCGATAGTGTGTCTAGGGTCACCTACCGATTGGCAGGGCTAGGGATATGCCGATCGGTAGTCCCCCTAACCTATATAAGGAGGGCATGATATCACTTCCAAGAACACCTCAGATTCATCAATATCAGTGATCTCAGCAAAATTTTTCTGCAATTAGTGAAGTTTCCTTGTGGGAAATTCCTTTTCCACCTTTCATTCCCATCATTCTTATACCCAATTTAGCAAAAATCTATTTGTATCTCATACAACATTCAACTTGCAAGGAAGTTCATCAAGGATCAAGATCAAGCTTCAAGTTTTCAAAGAAGGTCCAAACATCCTTGTTGATGTAAAAAATTGGATTGTACTAATTATTTAATCACAGATAAATAAAATGAGACAAAGAACTTTTAAAGTGGTTCAGCCTTATAAGAATGGCCTACGTCCACTGTTTTTATTATTGCTGACTGTTTGGGAATTCTCGATTACAAGTTTTCTCAAGAAATTTCGGTCCCCCTTTCAATGAGGGTAATACAATGTATTTATAGCCCTGAGGCTGTAATGTGGAAGGGTAATACATTAAATGCTGTACATGTGAAAGGGTAATGTATTAAATGTCCCTTAAGTGTATACATATGAATGATAAGCATTTAATGAACAGTTAAACTGTTGGTGATCCTGCTATTAATGCTTTGTTCGAGGTGCAGCTCGGACCGCCTAAGCTGCTCGGACCGCCTAAGTTCCTCGGTACTCAAAAGTTCCTCGGAGAGTTCTTGTAAGTCAGAGCGTCTGAGTTGGTCGGGGAAGAAGTGTTCCTCGTTGTAGCATGGTTCCTCGGATCGTCTGAGTTCCTCGAAAGTGTTTGTTGTTGCCACGTAGATTGTCACGTGTCTTCACCCAATTGAGCCATGTCAGCAGACTAAATTTGGTATCAACAGAAGCCCCCAATGTTTCATAGTTCGAAATTTGAGGAGTGTGGAACATTCTTTCTCGATGTATGGCGGTTTTAAATGGTTATCCTGAAATTTAGGAGTGTTTCCTTTGTATTTATTTTTCCTTCCAAATTTGTAGAATCAGGCTTTTTTGAATTTTTGTAACCGCCTCGATCTCCGCGTACTTTTTGTCCTTCTAGCCGCCGGTAGCGTAATCGTTTCTTTTTGTAATCATTAACTTTAGGATTTCCCAAGGCAAAGTATTTAAACTCTACAGAAAATCCCATCGTCTTCTACTTTTCAAATTTGTATCTTCGAGTTTTCCATCGTCTCTTTCTCTCCTGTGCACTCATCTCTTCCATCGTTCGTTGTCAACAGATCCATTCTTTTTCTGTAAGATCTTCTTCCTTCTTCTTCATTTCCATTATTCATCATGGTTTACCTTATTGAATCTCTTGATAAATTTCGTTCTGATTTTTCTATTCCTTCATGGGTTGTTCTGGAGGAACTTTTTGAACCTTCTGATTATTTCCGTTTGGCTGAGGGACATTTGTTCCCCAGTCTCTTTGTTGCTGAGTGTGGATTTTATTTTTCCCCAAACCCTCTATGTCTGGAATTCTATCAATACTTTGATGTGGTTCCTGCAAGAATAGCCCCCAATACATGGAGAATAGTTAATGGGGTTCATAGACTAAATCAAATTCATGGAACACGCATAGGAATTCCAAAAATCATGTTTTGTTATAGATGGGCTATTGGTGATAATACTTTTTATTTAAAAGCTAGATTTTTAAATAGGGCTTTAGTGGTCAATCTCCCAGATGCCAATAGGGATTATTTTGAGCACGGGGTTATTATAAAAAATTGGCAACATGCTCCTTTATCTGGAGATGAAGTGTATCAGGGTCCCAGATGCCCTCCCTATGACAATGGGATAGGTTATTTTTATTTCATTTTATTTATTTTGAGATTATGCTTACTTTATGTTTGATAAAACGTGCCACTGATATTTTAATTTTAATTTATTTGCAGTTGACAACAAAAGAAAGTGTCCAAAAGAGGCAGACGTTAATATAAGGCACTTAAAACTTATCTGGAGTTTGCATCAAACTGTTGCCGACGAGCATATTAGGTCAGCTTCATATCTGCTTCAGTACAAGAGTTACACAACTTCTTTTACTGCTCGTCCGGTGATAAGCAACGCATAACCAGTACCAGCTTCTACCAGCTCTTCGCCTGAGTCACACGTTCCTTTAAGTGAAAGGATGAAGAAAAGAAGACCTCCCACCCTTTTCGAGAAACCTGCCTCTGGTGCTGGAGAGGCAAAAATAAGTAAACATGATGTCCCAGAAGGGACAAAGAAAATTGATGCAGCCCCTCCGACTGCTCCTGTGAAGGTTACCGAGAAGCTCCCAGTGGCCTCGAGCAAGGCTGCTGCTCCAGGCGAGGTGATGGTTATATCACCGACCAAGAGTTCTTCCTTGGTCGAAACTATTCCTGTTCCTCCGAGGAGGTTGAAGAAGAGCTCCTCGGTCAATTTGGCTGACATCGTCTCTCAGCCCCTGACTAGTGGAGTTCCCACTTTTGTTCCCCCGAGCTCTGCCATGAGCTCGGTGAAGACTTGGATCATTCCCGAGATCCAAGGCATTGAAGAAAACCTTTCTCGGGACACATTTACCACATTGGCGGCTCGCCACATTGCTTCTGTAAGTCCTATTGTTTTGAACTTTTCATCTTTCCCTTGTTATATCTGTCTCTGACTTGCTTTCATTTTCTTTTCACAATTGGTGAGCTGTTTTGATACAATTTTGAAGAAGGATGAAGATATTAAAGCTTCAAGCTCCTCGTTTGGTGTGGAGGAAGCTCTGATGGGTCTGACGCAATCTTTGGAAGATTCTCGTCAGAAGCATGATGCTGACAAGGCTTCTTGGGAGAAGAAACTTGCCTCAACCGAGCAGGAGAAAATTCAAGTTATTAAAGTCTCTAAGGAGTTGGAGAAAAAATTAAATAGTCTGGAGGAGAAGAATAAGGAGCTTGAAATAAAGCTCAAGAATGCTGAGGAGTTTGAAGATAAACTCAAGGTTGCTGAGGAAAAGTTGGGTCAGCTTCAGGAAGTAAGTCACCAGAAAGAAGAAGCTGAGAATAAACTGAAGGCTGCTAAAAATCTTCTGTCCGAGAAGCTTTCCTCGAAGATGTTAAAGAGGAAATCGGCTGTGAAGAAATCTTTCAGCGCTGGCTGGGATAAGGGGTGGAACAAAGGCCTGGCTGCCATGATGTCACAAGTCGAATATGGCAGCCTAAAATACTTTAGAGATGGGTGGGTCACAGCTCTTCAGGAGATGAAGGTTGATGAAACTTCTAAACTCTTCTAGCGACACATCCCTGGTCCCCCTCCAACTCCTGAAGACGAAGAAGAGGACGAAGCTGCCTCTGAAGAGTCTTCTATGGTGATGGGAGATCAAGTTTCTCATCCCCTAGCCATCCAGCCTACTAACGAGGAACTTCAGTAACTTTTTACTTCATCCGAGCAACTGCCAGCGCTCCCCGAGCATCTTTCTGTTCCCTCCGAGCAACCTACCTCCTCGTCCCAGCCTCCCGAGAAAGTTTTGGGAGACAAGGAAAATGCGTAGAGTTGTTCGGGTTTCTTTCTATTTTATTTCTCTTTTCCAAATGTAACCCTGAACATATAACTCTGAACTTTATGATATAATAAAATTTGAACTTTTGTTTATGCATACTGTTGTTACTGCTCTTCATACTCTGTTGGTACTCTTATTGATTATATCTTTTTCTTCTTCTACTAGTTTCTGTCCAGGATGGAATTATTATCTTCTCATGATACAAAGTTGTTACAGCAATGCAATGAATATTTTAAGGCTTGTCACACAGATCTGAGTGCAGAACAAATCGTCGACATCCTCCGCCAAGATGCTTCGGAATAGGCAATTGAAGCTTACCAATATTTGAAGTGTCTGCTTGATCGTGCGATGGCCAATAATGTATCTTATTATGATATGATTGAGGATCTCCAAGGCACTCTTGAAGACCTTCAACAACAATATAAGGAATCCACTGCCCTCTTGCATGAGGGGTACGAGAAGAAGTATCAGCAAATCATTGCCGACAAGGGATACGAGAAGCATTTTGCTACCTACAATGTGAGGGAAAAAACTTTGAAAGCCGAGGTCGAAGAGCACAGGCAAATAGTCGAGTTGTTAAAGCAAGAAAATAACAACTTGCAAAGAGAAGTATCTCAATTAAAATCTGCTGCCTCCACCTCAAATGCTTTGATCCCAGTGACTAACGAGGGATTCTCGTTCTTGGAGGTAGAGAATGCCAACCTGAGGGATGAGTTGGAAATCTTGAAAAGAGCTGGCCCTTCTACATCTTCTCATGGACGAGCAAGATCTCCTCAGGGATGAGAAAGAGCTGCTCGGATTTCTGTCGAGGAACAGAGGACTTAATCTGCTTTAGAGAACCAGGCCTTCCAACTGATGGCGAAGAACCAGGCATTGGCTGAGATGTCTAAAAAAATCAGGGACCTGGAAGAGAAGCTTTCTACACAAAAATCTATCTTGAAGAATAAAGAACTCTTCATCAAAAATCTCCACGAGAAGCTGGAAAGACTGACATATCAATTTCACAAGAAGCCCAGGGAGTTCTGGATGGCTGGCTACAACGAGGCCCTCTACCACTTGGACGACCGTATCGAGAATGCAAATAATGAGGGCTACAAGCAGGGATGGCTAAATGCCTTAGGTGTGCTGCAACTCGAACATGGTCATTACCTATGGGATTACCATAATCTTGGGCTGCTCGACCTACCCGTGCCACCATTCAATCTTGATATGAGTTGGATCCCTGCTCGGGCCATCCCTCGTTGTCTGATTTCCAAATACCTCGGTGATTACAATCTCCATTCAAATGTCGAGATATCTCGTCCCGAGCACCTCCTAGATCGACCGTCCGTGATGAATATCAGGATGCTAAAAGATTTTAACTTCATAAATTATCCTCTCGCTTTAAATGATCCACCTGTTGGCGAGGAACCTGTTTCAAAAGTAGAGGGGAAGAAACCAATAGAATAGGAGTATTGATGTAATAAATTTGTATTTCATTCCTGATGTATTTTGTTCTACATTTAATGAAATAATTTTATTTGCAAATCTTGACTGTTATTGTTTTGTAATACTTTACATCTGTGCATGTGTATCTGTTAAAAAGATAACAATATTGTGTTATTTGTCGACCAACTTATTGTCGAGTAGTTTGAATTTGTGGTAGTCATTTGGCAAAAATGATGTTTTGTTTCTCGACCAACTTAGTAATGATTTTAAAAAGTTACGAGTATCAAAAATTTTGCTCGATCACTTTCTCGTATTCATAAAATGTTTCCGACCAACCAAGGTTGGTAAATTTTCCTTTTCGACCAACTACAGTTAGTGGATTTTTATCCCCGACCAGCCATAGTTAGTGGATTTTTCCTCTACGAGGAGCTGATTTTTCCTCTACAGGGAGCTTTGGCACTTTCTGGAATAATTTTACCTCCCGACCAACTTTAGTTGGCGTTTTCGAATATATTTACTTCCTAACAAACATAAGCTGGCATTTTTAGGAATACTTTTACTTCCCGAGGAATACATAGTTTTACTTCCCGTAGGAATACATAGTTTTACTTCCCGTAGGAATACATAGTTTTACTTCCCGGAGGAATACATTTACTTCCTAACCAACATAAGTTGGCATTTTTAGGAATACATAGTTTTACTTCCCGTAGGAATACATAGCTTTACTTCCCGGAGGAATACATATTTTTACTTCCCGGAGGAATACATTTACTTCCTAACCAACATAAGTTGGCATTTTTAGGAATACATAGTTTTACTTCCCGTAGGAATACATAGTTTTACTTCCTGGAGGAATACATAGTTTTACTTCCCGGAGGAATACATTTACTTCCTAACCAACATAAGTTGTCATTTTTAGGAATACATAGTTTTACTTCCCGAAGGAATACATAGTTTTACTTCCCGGAGGAATACATAGTTTTACTTCCCGGAGGAATACATTTACTTCCTAACCACATAAGTTGGCATTTTTAGGAATACATAGTTTTACTTCCCGGAGGAATACATAGTTTTACTTCCCGGAGGAATACATAGTTTTACTTCCTGGAGGAATACATTTACTTCCTAACCAACATAAGTTGGCATTTTTAGGAATACATTTGTTTCTCGACCAACCCTAGTTGGCGTTTTCGAGAAGAAATTTGAGTAATCCGAGTTTTGTCGAGTAGTGTGTAACACTAGTATTCCCCGAAAAACTTTCAATAAAAGGAGAGAATTTGGCATAATATCTTCATTTTATTCATACTACCAGAACTGCGTTACATGATAACATACATCACTGATAATACTTGCTCAGGTGCTCTGCGTTCCATGCATTCTTAAACTCCCCCCTCTAAAGTTGTTATTTGGTAGGTACCTGGGCGAACAACTTCTGTAACTCGGTATGGTTCATGGTAGTTTGCCTCCAATTTGTTGTGCTTTTGAATCACTTTCTTTAGAACATAGTCTCCTTATTTTAGGTCGCAATTCTTCACCCTCTTATTATAGAATAAAGTTGTTCGTTGTTGGTATGCAGCATTCCTGATGGTTGCTTCTTCTCTAACTTCCTCGAGCATGTCTAAATCCAATCTTCTCATTAATTCGCTAACAGGGGAATTGAAATTCAGTACCCTGTGTGTTGGGAGACCCAACTCGACAGGTATAATAGCTTCACTTCCAAATGCCAGCATATATGGTGATTCTCCAGTTGCTGCTCAGGGAGTAGTACGATAAGCCCACAGTACTGACTGTAACTCGTTGATCCAGTTTTCTTTTGCGTCACTTAGTCTTTTCTTCAAGACATTTAGCAGTGTTCTATTCGTCACTTCAGTCTGTCCATTGCTTTGGGGATGTCCTGGTGCCTAGTGGATCTTTAAGATATTGGACTGATGGAAATAGGAAGCGAACTCCTCGTTATCAAATTGTGTTCCATGGTCTGTGATGAAGGCATGAGGAAGACCATATCGACAAATAATGGTCATCCAAATAAATTGGTACACTCTGTCGTACGTCATATCAATGAGAGGCTCAGCTTCTACCCACTTAGTAAAGTAATCCACAACGACCATGAGATACTTAAATCTTCCTCTAGTCGTCGGCAGTGTCCCAACCAAATCTATTCCCCATATGGCAAATGTCCAAGGGTAAGTAATGGGTGTTAATAACGCTTGGGGAGTTCTTCGAATGGAGGAGAAGCGCTGACACTTGTCATATTTCTTATCATCGGCTATGCAATTAGCCCTCATCGTCGGCCAGTAGTATCCTTGCGTCATCACCCTTTGTCAAAGCGTTTGACCTGCTACTTGGGCTCCACAGGACCCTTCATGGATCTCTTCAATCAATTCTTTCACCTTGGAGGGATGTACACATCTTTGCAAACCTGATATAACTCCTCTGTATAAAATACTGTTGGTCAGTACATAACGAGCAACCCTAAACTTCAATTTCTTGGCTGCAAGTTTGTCAGTTGGTAATTCCCCTTTCTCAATATATGCCCTGATGGGATCCATCCACGATGATCATAAATCGAGGGTAATAAAATTCATCGTTAGATCTTCATCTATACTCCGACCAGCTAAAACTTCATTTGGGATTGTTCTTCGTAGATCGATACGAGTAGCTGATGTTAATCGAGCTAGGGCGTCTGATCTCGCATTCTCCATTCTGGGTATTCTGACCAGCTGAATAGCAGCAAATTCTGATACCAACTCCATCACCTTTGCATGATACTTGATCATTAATTCTCCTTTGGCTGCATATATTCCCAACATTTGATTTACGATCAATTGAGAATCACTGAAGATAATAACCTGCTGCGCCTCCATAATTTTTGCCAAATTAAGACCTGCAATCATGGCCTCATACTCAGCCTCATTATTGGAAGCTTTGAATTGGAAACGTAGGGCGTATTCCATGTCGACCTCGTTCGGACTGCTCAAAACTATCCCTGCGCCACATCCTGAAGTGCAAGATGAACCATCCACATACAGACTCCAAATAGGTAACTCGTCTTCAAATTTCTAATCTGAAAGAGTTCCTCCGTGAAATATTTGTTGCTTCCTTTCATCCTCCCCTGATATTTCTTGCTCTTCACCGATCATCTTTTCTTTCCCTTTTACCAACCTAAATTGGTCTCGGCTCGAATTTAATGATCCTGTAACATCCACTTGCCCTTTTACCAACCTAAGTTGGTCTGAGCTTGTGTTTGATGATCCTGTAACATCCACAGGTTGATCAGCGAGCAACTTTTGCTCCTCGGGGGTATCAGGATAGGTGAACTCTACTATAAAATCTGCTACAGCTTGCCCTTTTAGCGACGATCTGGGTTCATAAACTATATCATATTCACCAAGTTCTATTTCCCATCACATCAATCTTCCAGACTTTTTTGGTTTGTAAAGGGCTTGCCTCAATCGCATATCAGTATATACTACTATGGTATGATCTTGAAAGTATGGCTTCATTCCTCTATTTGCCTCGATCAATGCTAGTGCCAATTTTTCCAACTTTGGATATCTGATCTCTGCTCCTCGGAATGCCTTACTTGTGTAGTAGATCAGTTTTTGTACTCCATTATCCACTCTTATCAATGCCGAACTGACTGCATTCTCGGACACTGCCAAATATAAGTATAATTTTTCTCCCATCACTGGCCTGGATAACAGTGGAGGTGCTCCCAAGTATTTCTTCAAGTCTTAAAAAGCCTTCTCACATTCATCATTCCACTCAAAAGTCTTTCGGAGTGTCTTGAAGAATGGGAGACATCGATCAGTTGCTCGCGATACAAATCTGTTGAGTGCTGTTACTCGTCCTGTCAGACTTTGCACCTCTTTCTTCGTCGTTGGAGATCGCAGCCCTAGCAGAGCTTTGATCTTTTCAGGGTTAGCTTCAATGCCTCACTGATTGACAATGTATCCGAGAAACATGCCTTCTCGTACTCCAAATATGCACTTCGTCGGGTTCAACTTCATTTGATATTTATCTAGTTGATCAAAAGTTTGGCTTAAGTCAACTAGATGATCAGCAGCTTTTTTTCTCTTCGTCAGCATATCGTCAACATAGACTTTCATATTACAACTAATTTGTTCTACAAACACTTAGTTCATCAGCCGCTAATATGTTGCACCTACATTTTTCAAACCAAAAGGCATAACATTATAACAATAAGTTCCCCTAGGGGTAATGAAAGAAGTACTCTCCACGTCTTCAGGTTTCATTTTAATCTGATTGTAACCAGAATAAGCATCCATGAAGCTCAGCAGCTCGTGTCCCGAGGTAGCATCCACTAGTTGATCAATTCGGGGCAGCGGAAAGTGATCCTTTGGGAATGCTTTGTTGAGGTCGGTGAAGTCTACACACATCCTTCATTTATTGTTCTTCTTCTTCACCATCACCACATTTGCTAACCAGTCAGGATATTT
Source organism: Sambucus nigra (assembly GCA_949130495.1). NCBI lineage: Eukaryota > Viridiplantae > Streptophyta > Magnoliopsida > Dipsacales > Adoxaceae > Sambucus > Sambucus nigra. The sequence continues at coordinate 255,647,627 of OX422213.1, read as the reverse complement.
AACATCTTCAATAAAGCAGGCTTTCTAGAGCTTCTTGACTTCCTCCTGTATAGCTTGATTCTTCTCGGGGCTGAATACTCTTCTTCTCTGCTTCACAGGCTTGATCTCCTTATTCACATTGAGTTCGTGACATAAGAAATTTGGGTCTATCCCAGGCATATCCTCATGACTCCACGCAAAAGTTTGCTTTCTGATTCTAAGGAAAGTTATCAATTCCTGTTTTAGTGAGGCTTCCAACGACGAACCTACTTGAGTAGTTCGTTCAGGGTGCTCGTCGTCCAGAAAGATGTTTTTAGTAGCTTCCACCACTTGACCCTTCACGAGTTGCGACTCATCTCTAGGATCCAATGTTTCAATTTCTGCCCCTTCATCCACTTGATAAGTAGTAGTCTTTTTCCTTGATTCCTCCAGCTCCTCTTCCTCGGTGGATGAATAATAGCATTGCCGAGCTACTTTCTAATCACCTTTCACAACTCCTACTCAAAATTTATTGGAAATTTTAGGCATTGATGTACCGTAGATGGTACATCCTCGAACTTCTTCAATCCTACTCTTCCCATGATGATATTGTATGATGATTGAACATTCTTATCTATCACAAAAAAGAGTATTCTTTCTGTTCGACAAGCAGGTCACGTACCAATGAATATGTCCAATTTGATCGTCCCAAGTGGAAATACTTCCTCGCCAGCAAAACCAAGGAGGGGTCTATGATAAGGCTCCAGTTGAGATAGCTTTAGATTTAAACTGTCGAAGCACGAGTAGAACATGATGTCTGCCGAGCTACCATTATCGACCAGTACTCTTGAAATCATTACCTCCTTCATCCTCATTTTGATCACCAATGGGTCATCATGAGGATATAGAACACCTGTGAGGTCATTCTTTGAGAAACCAATGACCAATTTCTCTTTGTTCACCTTTCTCGAGTGATCCTCCTCAGCTAGATTTATTCGTTGAATGTATGAGCAAGCTTGAGCCTCACAAAGTTAAGCTTTTCTCTCGGTAGTAAGATCTCCTCCTCTTGCATCTCCACCTGTAATAACATTAGAATCAAATGACCCAAAACGTATTGAAAATACCTCACGTTCTGGCTGCCTTGGTCTCTTTGGAAGATCGGGGTCATCTTCTGGATCAACTTCATGGTCTCTCTTCTTGTTCTCCTCTGTTCGACGAGGAAATCTAGACCTCTCTCTTGTTCGGTCGTTATTTCTTCTTTCGCTTTCACGATCAACATACTTCGCCAGTTTTCCTCGTCTGATGAGTGTTTCAATCTCATTTTGAAGAGCTATGCAATTTTTGGTCATATGGCCATGATGTTTATGAAACTCGCAATACTTTGCCTTATTTCTCCTTTTGGGGTCTGCCTACATTTTCTCTGGCCAATTTAATTCCTCCTTGTTCTTGATTTCTTCTAGAACATAGTTGATGTCCTTCTTCAAAGGAGTATAATTATCGAATTTCTTCATTACTTCACATGCCGACCTATTTTTTGAGTGTTTGTCATTACCATTGTTCTTATGCTCTTTCTTCTTAGCTTTATCACCTTCCACCTTAGTTTCTTTGGCATCCATATTCTTCTTCGCAGCCATAGCCTCCTCGGCATTCATAATCTTGGACATTTTTCCCATCAGGTCTGATATGGTTCTAGGTGGATCTTTGGCCAAAGTGTAGTACAAGTTGTTGGGAAGTAGTACACTCATTAAGGCGGTAATCATTGTCTTTTCCTCATAATCAATGACTTCGAGTTTCTCGTTACTAAAACGAGTTATCTAATCTCTCGTACTGTCACCAGCCTTTTGTCTAACACTTAACGAATGTGCGACTCATTTAACTAGCTTTGCCCCAAAATAGAAATTCCCAATGAATAACTCGACCAGTTGAAGAAAAGTTGAGATCTTACCCCGAGGAAGATTATTATACCACATTTGAGCAGATCTGGTAAGAGTTCCCGAGAATGCTCTGCATCTCATCTCATCTGGAACATCATAGATGTTGGCTGCAGCTTGGTATTGTTCTATATGAAGGACAGGGTCGGTCTTTCCATCATATTTGGGGGTCACAACAGGTGCTTTAAACTTTGATGGTGTTGGAAAATCTACAATGGCCTGGACAAAAGGTGTTCCTCGAATAAAAGTTCATTGTAGAGGGTTCTTGGTTTTAGCCATTTCCCCTAATCTATCCTCCAGCCTTTGAATAGAGCCTTTTCATGCATCATTTCCTTCCTCGGGCCTGTTGATTCGGGAGACTGATCGCGTTGATGTGGCTTCCTGGGATCTATCTTGACGAGCAGCTGGTTGCGACTAGGAAGATCCTTCCCTTAAATCTAATGGTCGTCGAAAACTCCTCGATGCGACTTTAGGAGGGCTTCTACTCCTTCTAGGTCCTAATCGATTAAAAGGTGATACCCTGCTTAGCCTCTCTAGCACACTAGTCCTTTCTGGAGAGAGAGTGATACGTTGTTCAGTATCTGTGGCCCGCACTGACGAAGTTCGTCTAGGTTGATAAGAAAAATCTTCAGATTCCTCAGTACGATATGAATCAGTATTCCTAGTACGTGAAGAAGGTAAACGGGTATTTCTTTGAATACTTCGCAGTCCTGAATGGGTTGGTGCACTGCCATGGAGGGTTTGTAGGAGTTGTCGCATCGTTTCTTGCATGACTGTCTGGTCCTGGGCCAGATTTGTCATTATTCCAGCCAGATCTGGAATATTTGGCGAAGCAGATGGATTTGGAGGGCTTCCAGCATTTCGATTGCTGGGTTCTGGAATATCAGCCATTTGTGATGAGTTATTTTTGATGAAAAACGATATTACCAGTCGTTTCCCACAGACGGCACCAATCTGTTGATGTAAAAAATTAGATTGTATCTAATTATTTAATCACAGATAAATAAAATGAGACAAAGAACTTTTAAAGTGGTTCAGCCTTATAAGAATGGCCTACGTCCACTGTTTTTGTTATTGCTGACTATTTGGGAATTCTCGATTACAAGTTTTCTCAAGAAATTTCGGTCCCCCTTTTAATGAGGGTAATATAATGTATTTATAGCCCTGAGGCTGTAATGTGGAAGGGTAATACATTAAATGTTGTACATGTGAAAGGGTAATGTATTAAATGCCCCTTAAGTGTATACATCTGAATGATAAGCATTTAATTAACAGTCAAACTGTTGGTTATCCTGCTATTAATGCTTTGTTCGAGGTGCAGCTCGGACCGCCTAAGCTGCTCGGACCGCCTAAGCTCCTCGGTACTCAAAAGTTCCTCGGAGAGTTCTTGTAAGTTGGAGCGTCTGAGTTGGTCGTGGAAGCAGTGTTCCTCGTTGTAGCATGGTTCCTCGGATCGTCTGAGTTCCTCGGAAGTGTTTGTTGTTGCCATGTAGATTGCCACGTGTCTTCAACCAATTGAGCCATGTCAGCAGACTAAATTTGGTATCAATAATCCTTCTCTCTTTAAATTTCTTTATTTTCGCATTAGTTATATAAATTCTCAATTTAGCTTTTACTTTAGATCATATATATTAATACCTCATCCTTTATTAGTTATATTGCACAAAATTTATTTTCTATAAAAAAGCAAAACAAAGAAAAAAAGGGTTACACCCATAAATCCCGACGGGATTATTGACCACATTTTCTCAAAACTAAAAATATTTTTCTACACACACATATAATAAATTCCCGTTCGAATATATGGAATAAACCCCACCCTTGTGCCGCATGTAAACTACATGGACTTTGATGCCTTTATAGGCTACATAGACGTTTCGGGATAAAACTCGAGATTCGAGTCCAATTTTCCTATTTTCATCCATTTTATTTTTTCAATATATTATTCATATATATCATGCTTGTGATTCATACTTGCATCTTATCCAACACATATTATCGTTTCATCATAATGATCGATTTCTCTATAAGCACACACATCATATTTTTCTAACTATTATTTTAGGAACATTCCTTTGGATGACCTCAATCCATATTTTCCATGATGCGAGTTGAGCGATTTTGGCCTCCATTTATATATACACGCACACACACTTCATGAAGAAATTAAGGAAAATAGTAACATAATCTCATGAGAGATCGAAAGGGCAGGATGGGTGCCTAACTCCTTCCCATTCCGTAACTTAGATCTCGAACCTCTGAACTATTGGTTTCATAAGCATCAGATTGTCTTTGATGCCGCTCTCTCGAGGTGGTGCCACGTTCTTTTACCTATTTTGTGCAAAATAATCTGGCGACTCCATCTCTTTACATCACCCCACATCGACGATGGCATAAGTACTCCTAAAAAAAGGCGCGAGACCTTATTTCCCTCTCCAACCGCATGCGCATGAGCGCCGACCCCCAGGACGGAGGAAAATTGAAGGGATGGACACAGTGGCGACTCCGTTGGGGACTGACTTAAGATGGCTAGACTTTGTTTGCATGGGTGTTATCATTTTCTACTTGTGTACGTATGCACCTACCTATATGTTCCTTTTTTCTCTCTATTATTTCTTATATATATCTACCTCGTGCTTACATCATGGCAAATAAAAATACTCTCTCCATAATATACTAATCAAGAATCATGCATTTTTCCACTACATCACCAAAGAGCATGGTTATTGACCAAATTTTAGTTCATAACTAGGGGTCACTTTGTGATGGGCACTGGTCCGGCAGGTCGTAGTTATCCTGCGTAATATGACTCTCACCTCCCATTGGCCAAGTACCTTCGATGTATATCTAATGCCCCCCCCCCCCTCCACATCGTACTGCCTGACCGAAGTCATGACGAGAGGTATATAACGGGGAACCCATTAATGTACGCCGAGTATATCGAATTCTCTCCCACACGTATTGTCCCCACGAGGTATATAGTGAGGCAATTCACGTTCACTCGGGTATATCAAATGGCTTGTCCACATGTACCGATTGCCCTCAAAATCAAGACGTATATCGTGGAAGTCATGCCAAAGGGGGGAACCTTTCCACTAACCCAACAACTGCATACCCTTATATAGGCCTCAAACCTGGGGCACTCATATTTAGTTTGCCAGCTACTACTCAAAACTCTCCCGAAATGACGAGTCGACTTGCCGCTGAAATTTTTGCGCAATTTCATCTTTTTCCAAAATGGGACCCTATCCATGATCCTCAAAACAAGTCAAACCATGTTTACACATTTTTCAAACCCAATTTTTCCACGCTTGGTTCCCGTCCGACATTTCTTTTTGCATTTAGGTAAACCTAATACAAGTGAAAATATAATAATAATAATAATAATAATAATAATAATAATAATAATAATAATAATAATAATAATAATAATAATGAGACTCTTTTCTCGTTTTTCCTCGTTTCTTACCAAAAGTGTCAAAAACAGTTTTTCTCTTCTTTTATCAAAACACCAAAAATATTTTTCCTCCTCTTTTATAAAAAAAAATACCAAAAACATTTTATCTTCCTCTTTCCAAAAAATTTGATAAAAACATTTCCTTCTTTTTTAATAATAAAAGTTTCTCCCTCCTCTCTTTAAAAAAAATCGAATCATTTTCCTTATCAGGTCGAATGCATACCTGACCTTTGGTCTGGCTCCCTATTGGCTTCGATCTTCCGTCGAACTGTCCCCAAGCTCCGTCAGTTCTCCCACTACTTCCTCTGAGTCCAGAATCCACCTTCACTCGCTTTCCATGGAGAATGCAGACCAAGTACCGAATGTGCACTCAAATTTGATGATGGTCCTAGTCTAACTTACCGCCAAGATTAATAACCTTCAAATCGAGGTTCTTGAGATGCAGTGAAACCGGGTCCCTATTCCCAAGGAGATCAAGGTCCTCTTTCCTCGCGCTATGGGTCCGCCTGAATTTGAACCTATTTGGGTTCCAAAATAATATTAGCACCCTCCACGTGACCCTCCTCCCAATGGGCCACCGCCAGCTCAGCTTCCTATATGGAATCTTGCCCAGCTAGGGGCTAACCTGCCAGTGACTGTTAATCCTAAGGAATAAGAGTTGAACAAGGTCAAGGAGGACCTTAAGCTATTGACCAAAAAGTTTGACGAAGTCCAAATCTCCGGGAACTACATGTATTACACCCATATGTCTCCCTACCCTAAAGTAAGGCTGTCAAAAAAATTCAAGATGCCCAAAATTGAGAAGTTCGGGGTAAACGGGCCCCCAATTGTTCATCTCTGAAGTTATCACTGAGACCTAACTCTCCTAGGTTCCTCCGAGGAAATAGGCCCAGATGTTCCAACAGAATTTGTAGGACATCACTCTCCGCTAGTTCCTATCCCGTCAAGGAATCTAGAATTCATAATTGGGAGGATGTTGCTCGTGAATTCATGTCGTAGTATAAGTACAATAAGGAATTGGATGTTACATGTCGTGATTTAGATCTTCTTAAGAAGAACCCTGGAGAAGCTGTCAGTAATTTCATAGCAAATGGAGGGAGAAAGTGACCACTATAACCAATCAACCTTTCGAAGAGGAGCAAGTCATTATTATGAAGAAAAACTTCCTACTCCATGTCCGAACGACGATGGGAGGGCAGTATTACCGATATTTTTTAGCCCTCCGAGAAGCAAGAGTGGAGATTGAAGAAAGTCTTGCTAAGACAGAAGCTGAGCCAAATAAAATATCCTGACATTTCACTCCAAGAAATTATGAGAACCCTACCAATACCACAGTTTCAACCATTAATAACATCTCTCAGTCTGCCACTTTATGGGCACAAGAAAGCTGTGCTAACCTAGTCAGAAAGGAATACACCTCTCTAAAGTCTACCAAGACCTATTGAGATGAAATCTCATCAAACCGTTGGACCCTCGTCCATTACCAAATGCACTTCCAAAAAATTTCAAATCTGACGCCCACTGTGATTTCCATCAAAATGTCGACCATACAACTGATCTGTGTTTCCATCTCTAGAATGTAATCCAAGGTTTAATTTACCGAGGGGTCATCACCCCACCAACCAATCCTAAGACAAACACTACTCACAATCCACTCCTAAATCATACAAATGTTATATTCCTAGAAAATGACCCAGAATTTAACCCGTTTACCCAGATTGTACCCAGTAAATCACCCATTATACCTCTATATTCACCTAAAACCCTCAAAGTTTGCCCATATTTTCTCCTACACCCTACCTGTTTTGCTGATGAGGCCCTTTCACTTTTTATAAGAACATGTGTTATCGTTTGTACCTGTTCTGGAGAGGAATATATGAAATTGCTAGCAGTACTGAATTAGCTCCTAGAGTTTGGGCTAAAATTGCCCATAGAAATGACAATTGACTGTCAAAAATTCAGCACATTGTTATTGGAATCTTGAAAGTGGTCTCGAGAGTCAGATAATTGGGTGGTACCAGCCGATGAAGTCAGTTTAGATAATGTTGTCCAGATTATGGCAGACTTGTTCTGACAGACCGGTGAAATTTATTGTATGTCCGAGCTACTTAATGCTTTGAAACTACAAGGGTGCTTGGTCCCTTCACTTATGCATCACCCGGTCGTTGAGGTTGTAGAATGCATTGACTTCTCATAGAAGGATGACATCATTGTCACCAGATGGGGGACGAATTTGATAGTTTAGATGAAGAACCAATCCATGAAAAGACTAGCCCGGTGATCAGTGTACGTGGGATGATATTGTTTGAAGTTCTTCTAGGGGAGATTAATAAAGTGTCCAAACAGCTCGAGATAGATGAAGAAGCATGGTTCTAGTTCTTCCCCTCTTATGTGAACCATATAAAAATATCTAGGATGCATTACCAGAGTTCGAACCCTCAATCAGCAACGAATGATAAAGGAAAGAGTATTGTCAAGAAACTCCCCATGCAAAATTATCATCGAGGAGAGTAAGATCCTCGACCAGTTGAAGAAAACTCAGGCTAACATCACTTTGTAGGGACTTTTCATGTCTTTCTAACTGCACCGAAATGCCTTATTTAATTGCTTGTCAGGCCCACAGTCCCTCCTTCCACCACTATGAAAGAAACCGTGAACTTGGTTGGGTCTCTAACCTCTACCAGAATGCTCTCCTTCTCTGAGCAAGAAATCCCTAAATTTGGTCATACTCACAACTATGCTCTCTATATCTCTGTCAAGGTGATGGGAGAGATAGTCCCGCTTTTACTCGTCGATAATGGATTAGCACTTAATGTTTGCCCTTTAAGAACCCTCAATAACTTAGGTCTGAGAGTAAGCGACCTTGATCCAACTTCCATCGCGGCGCGTCCTTATGACAATACTCGTTGAGAGGTGATGGCATCCATAAAGATTATAATGGGGGATGGTCCTATAGATACTGTTAGTGAGTTCCAGGTCATCAACATACCTTCTTGTTTCAACTTATTGCTCGGTCGACCGTAGCTTCACAACATCAATGGGGTATTTTCCTCTCTCTATCAGAAACAAAAGTTCTTTGCCAAGGGTAAAGTCATCACCATCTTGGGCGATAATGATAATATTGAGAATGCAAGCACCAGTAATTCGGTACTAGAGGTACAATATCGGGCAAATGACATTCTTCTATCTGGCTTCCAAGTTAAGCCACTTCCACTCCCAGTAAGGGATCATTTCAAAGATAGAATATGTCCATAGCATAACCCTCACGACAATTTCAATGTGATACAGATGTTCAAAAATATGAACTTCATGCGGATTGGGGCTGGGACGATGACAACAGGGGATACCGAAACCCATATGGCTGAAGAAGGCCTTTCATCCATGTGGCCTGGATTATCAACCATCATTAGAGGAACTCAGAATGGTCTGCCAACCTCGGTTGAAGAAAAAGTTAGAAAGTGCTAAGATTGTTTCAGGGGATTCCTTGAACAGAAGATTCGTCAAAGAGGGTGAAGATTTTCCCTTTTATGGCTTTGTCGAACCGTGGTATGATCATGTGGATAATAAGATGAAGTCATGGATGGAGATATTTTTCCTAGACAATTAATCATGGGCCGAATATTCCCACCATTATGTGCAACCTCTCGTGAGTTATTACCGAGGATTCTGAAAGAAGTGACTCCGAGAACTCATTTAATTTGAAAACACTGGGGTTAACACTCTGCATGATCCACCCAGACGCTATATCATCAGATCCATCTATCCTGATCAAGACTACTGTTGCATCCCTGCTTAACTTGAATGCTATACCAATTTCATTTGCTAAAATGCAACCCCGGATGTTTATACTATTTCTTCCTCTTTTGTTGTTCCTCCCTTTTCTGATAACAATGTAATCGAGACCTCCTTCGATGAGGTTCTCAATGCTATTTCTACCAAGAATGAAATAAATGAAGATTTTGAGTATCTTATTGCTCCTTACATTAATTGTCTTAATTATAATCAAACTCTTGATGAGGATGATTTTACAAATGAATAATTCTTAACTTATGTTAATAAGGTTAATAACAAACAACATAATCGCATTCAAGTTAATGAAGATGAAACTATTGTTATTAATCTTGATTATAGTAGATAACTGTGCAAGATTAGGATAGGGTCCACCCTTGATGAGCATGAGCGCGTGAAACTTGAAGAACCTCTGAAGGAAGTTATAGACGTCTTCATATGGTCCTACGATGATAAGCCTAACATTGATCCTAAAATAGCTCAGCACAATATTCTAACTCTTCCAGAATGTAGACCAATCAAACAAAAACTGTGAAAGCTCCACATCGAATGGTCGCTCAAGGTTAAAGAAGAGGTGGTCAAATAGTTGAACGTAGGCTTCATCTGGGTGATCGAATATCCTATATGGTTAGCCAATATTGTACCCATGCCAAAATGAGAAGGAAAGGTTTGCATGTGCGTTGATTATTGAGATTTGAAAAGGCCTCTCTAAAAGATGATTACTTGTTTCCCAATATCAACATGATTATGGAAAACACGTCCAGTCACACTCTCAAGTCATTCATTGCTGGGTTTACCGGATATAATCATATCAAGATGCACCCTGATCATAAAAAAAAGCCACATTCATCACCCCTTAGGGAACCTTCTATTACACAGTTATGCCATTCAGCCTAAAAAATACAAGGGCTACCTACCAAAGGGCTTCCATAACCATATTGAATGATCTGATACACAAAGTTATCGAGGTCTACGTGGACGATATGACCACCAAGTCTAAGACTCGAGAAGGTTATGTTCCCGCTCTCTAAAAGTTCTTCAAGTGACTGCGGTAATACCAAATGCGACTTAACCCGCAAAAATGTGTTTTTGACTGATATGCCCAAAGTGCACCCTGTTACTCAGAGTAACTAACCTTGACTGATGAAGAGTCGAGGTGACAAGATGCTTATGAAAACTATCAGTAAGGTCGTCTCTCTCATAAGGCCGGCCCCTCATACACCAACCTCAGCTCTTCATCAGCTGAGGTCAACAGAGTCTCGCAGTCTCAATCAACTGCCATCATCATCATCAGCCTCAACCGACATTACATCTACCTCATAACTAACCTCGGCCAGCACCCTGGTATAGGTCATCATGATTAAAAAAGATAAATCAACTACATCTGACTCCACCAACCTTTACTCATCCAGGCCGAGGTTACACCAGTCAAGGACGCAGGGCCGAGCATTTACAAGAACACATAAGGTTTGGAATGCATGGACAAATTACTTATAACCGAATCATTCCCCCCACGTGAGGGAATATTGAGGTCATCATTATCTACATAAGATCAGCCAGGTGTGATCCTCACACTGGTTCGATCCTCATGCACATGCTCACTGCATGCTTGGGGAGTACATTATACCCTCCAAGCACTATATATAGAGGTCATCCTCTACCTTGTAAAGGGATCCATAATTTCAACCCTAACTAAAACTCTGTTAGTCATAAAGCAGAGAGAGAAAGCTTGAGAGATTGTATCTATGGTCATTAGTGCCTTCATCTAGTGATATTACTCACACACTCACAGTGGACGTAGGCCAGATTGGCTGAACCACTTACATACAAGTGTTCATCCTCTTCTCCTTACCTCCTTCTACTATATAAATATACACTTTTGTGCTACCATTGTTTTCACTAGCTTGAGCTTATAAAAACCTCATTTGGCGGTGCTGTTTACGACATCATCATTTTGGCACCGTCTGTGGGAATGAGAAGATTCATCTCTTCCTCTTTTGCATCTTAACCTCATCGGAGACTCTGGTGGTGAACCAAGCCTCACCCTATGTGTGAAGCCTTGTCACCATTGAAAGAGGTCCTTTAAGGTACCATGTATCACCATTGAAAGAGGTCCTTTAAGGTACCAAGCTCTCTAATATTTTCATCGCAAGCTCTCTAGTCTTACCGTATGGCACCAGAGTTACAACCACCTCCTCTATCATCTGGTGTTGGAGGACCCAGTTCCAGCTAGGCACCACCCCAGTCTGAGATGGCTGAGGTGGAAGCAGCCTTGAAGTAATTAGTTGCAACCCATCAAGTGATGTAGGAGCAATTTTCCCAGCTAAGCCAAAATATAATGACACCACCTGGGGTCTCACCGGAGATGATTACTCCAGCAATTGTTCAACCTCATCCTGAATCCAGGGGACCACCCCAGGCACCACAAAAGACCAACCTACTCCTCAACGGAGGAGGGTCGTTGATGGCCCTAGGCGTTTATGTATGGGGAGGCAAGGAAACCCTTACCCTAAGGATATGTACGATGACATTGAGATGAAAGATGCTCCGATAGACTGTTGGGAGCCATATGAGGTCTCAAACAACACTATACGTCTTATACAGTAGAGTCGAGGTCAGTGTGAAAGAGGAGATGGGGATGCACGACAAATAGGGTCTGCTTTTGATCGTTTAAGTAGAGGTTCGGCCTTTGAAAGGCTCGGCCCAGTTAATGATCTGAGGCAGAGGTTATCCAAGTCAAGAAGTGTAGCTGTCTCATAAAGGGAAGGTGGTGAACATCGGACTCATAATTACCGACCCCAATATGGCCGAGATTGTGGCCAGGAGGTCAACAAATGACGTTGTGCAACAGCTGGATAACCCTCGGTCCACCCCTTGGAGGTGGCTTAGGAGAACCTCGGTCAGGCCTACGTTGCTAAACCATGGAATGACTCCATTCAACAGTTGGAAGAGAATATAGGGAACCTCATAAAAAGTTAAGACCCACTACAAAGGGGATTCTCAGAGGGTTCCTCATTTATGGAAAGGATTGTTAACTTTCCAACCCCTGCCAAATTTAAACCACCGATGGTGTCTCCAAAGTACGATGGTAGTACTAAACCAGTGCATCACATTGAGATGTATCAATCTGCAGCAGACATTTATTTAATCCCTGATGAGATGAGGTTCTGAGCTTTCTCAAGCACTTTAACGGGAGTTGCACATATTTGGTTCACTTCTCTTCCTAAAAACTATGTTGAGAACTTTAAGGGTTTGGCTGAGAATTTTATACACAATTTTTATTTTGGGGTAAGACCTCAGAAGAAGACAACTCATCTTCTCTATGTAAAACAAGGCAAAAATGAAAGCCTCAGAGACTACATCGCAAGGTTCAACAAGGAAAAGTTGGAGGTTGAAGATTAAGAAGAGAGCATAACCATGATAGCCCTTATAGGAGGACTTCATAAGGGAAAGCTATTCTGGAAGCTTGCTGAAGACCCTCCTAAGTCTATGTTCGAGCTGTTAGCAATAGCTGGAAAGGTCATGAACGCAGAAGAACCAATGGCTGCAAAGTATGAGGATGAAAATGGATGTATCAGTGGGAAATTTCAAAGCAAGAAGGACGAAAAGAAGAGGGATGCAGATGACAAGTTTGCACATTATACTCCTCTAACTATGAGCTGCGAACACATCCTCAATGAAATAAAGAATGATAGGTCCCTAAGATGGCCAGGGACGCTGAAGGCTCCTCCATATAAGAGGAACAAGAACCTATGGTGCGAGTTCCACCAAGATCATGGCCATCTAACTAACAAGTGTTTCACCCTGAAGGACGAGATCAAGAAGATGTTGAAGCCTGGAAAGCTTAAAAAGTATATGGATGGCAGAGCTTCAAAAGGGGGAAGGGAAGACACCAAAAAGAAAAGAAATTATAAATTCTGGGAAGATGTCCCTGCTAGAAGAGCTGATGACTCAGATGATGATGACGATGACCCTGACCACCCGCTAAAAGATGATAATGCTCCAGTAAAGAGGGTTGGTATGATCTTTTTCGGTGTGAACACTATCTGTGGAGGACTGGCAGGAGGTGGCTTAGAGGTAGCAGATCGTAAGGCTCATGTGGCAGAGGCTAAGGCAGTGACTAAAGCAGAGGTTATAAACTTGGCATCTACAGAGGTTAAGCTCGAGAAGAGAAAGAAGGTAGATATGGACACCCTCATAGTTGTCTTCTCACGACTTGATTTTAAAGGTATCTTAGCTCCTCATGAAGACCCTATGATAATCACCATAAGGGTGCATGGGTGTGAAGTTCAGAGGATCCTCCTTAATGGGGGAAGTTTATCAAATGTTATGTTTTGGCCCTGTTTGAAGAGCCTAGGACTCAACAGAGTTAGGCTTATCCCTTATCATCATCCCTTGATAAGCTTTAGTGGTAAAAAGGTTCACCCTTTAGGCATGTATGAGATGGATTTTAGAATGGGAGACGAGTGTCCTAAGAGGTTAACCAGAAAAATCAATTTCTTTGTGATGGATGAAAATTTCTTCTCAGTTTACAACCTCATCATAGGACAGTATCCCTCAAGGAATTTGAGGCCGTGAATTCAACGGTCCACCAAATGCTAAAATTCCCGACTCCCTATGGAGTAGGCGGAGTGCAAGGTGACCAAAAATCGTCACTAGAATGCTATTTTAACTCTGCGGAAGAGAGAGAGGCTCATAGGAGGGTAACAACTACTTAAAACAATGATACACTTGATCCTAGAGATGAAACAAATCTCAAGAAGGGAAAGACTGTAGAAGAGGTAGAATCCGTTGTCCTCAATGAGGACGAGTCAAAAAAAACCATCCAAATTTGCAAAGCCCTAAGACCTGAGATCAAGGAAGAACTGGTGAAGCTCTTAAATAAGAGACAAAGTGTCTTTATGTGGATCCATGCAGACATGCCAAGTATTGAGCCTGAGATTATGTGCTATAAACTCAATGTTACAGAAGATGCTAAGCCCATCAAGAAGAGAAGAAGAGTATAATCACGCGGGAAGTATGATGTCATTAGAGAAGAGGTTAAAAAGATTGAAGAGGCCAAGTTCATCAGAGAGTTCATATACCCTGAGTGGTTGTCCAACACTATCATAGTGCCAAAGTAAATGGGAAATGGAGGATGTGAGTAGACTTCACTGATTTGAACAAGTCTTGTCCAAAAGACAGTTTCCCCCTGCCTCGTAATGATCAGATGGTGGATTCTATAGTAGGACATGAGCTCAGGAGCTTCGTGGATGCATATTCAAGGTATACTCAGATCTTTATGAATTCGAAAGACTCTGTGAAGACATCATTCATCACAGACAAGTGGACCTATTGCTACAAAGTCATGCCCTTTGGGCGGATGAAGAATTCAGCGTCTACTTACCAACGTCTTGTAAATAAGATGTTCGATGATCAGATAGGCAAGTCCATGGAAGTGTATATGGATGACATGCTGACGAAGAGTTTGAAGGTCGACACTCATGTGGCCGAACTTGAAAGAAATTTTAACACCATGGACAAGTATATAATGAAGCTCAACCCTGCTAAATGTGTCTTAGGAGTAGGAGCAGGAAAGTTTTTGGGAGTTATTGTCAACCAAAGGGGAATAGAGGCTAACCCTGAGAAGATCAAGGCTCTGCTGGAAATAAAAACACCCAGAACTATCAAAGATGTTCAGAGGTTAACCGGAAGAATTGCGGCACTTAACAGGTTTATCTCAAGAGCCACAGACAAGTGTCTTCCTTTTTTACAAAGTTCTTAGAAAGGCCTTCGAATGGGATGAGGAATGCAGAAAAGATTTTAAGGATCTTAAGTCCTACCTCGGATCCCCTCTACTCTTATCTCGGCCCATTATGGGGGAGAAGTTATATGTATATCTTGTTGTCTCGGAGTCTGCCACTAGTGCAACCATAGTAAGAGGAGATGATGGAGTGCAGAGGCCAATATACTTTAATAGTAAAGCTCTTCAAGGATCTGAATAGAAGTACCCTCGGATTGAAAAATTAACCTATGCTCTGATACATGGTTCTAGGAAAATGAATCCATACTTCCAAGCCCACTCCATGGTTATCCTCACTGATTCCCCACTCAAACAGGTCCTCCATGAGCCTGAGAAGTCAGGCAAGCTGGTGACCTGGGCAATCGAGTTGGGGGAATATGACATTGTTTCTCAACCCAGGGTTGCCATCAATGGTAACACACTCATAGACTTTGTCGTCGAGTTCACCTAGGAAGAGGATGAGGTTGAAAATAGCCAAAAAGTTGCAGATGAACCAGATATAAACGTCTTCCAAGATACGGACGAGGTTGAGTCAAACAAATCCAGAAAAAGAATAGTTGAGAATGATGAAGCCATGTACCTCTTCAATCAAGGGACCCAATTAGAGGGGAAATTCTCTTTAAAAGAAGATGTTTGGAACCTCTTCATTGATGGGTCGTCTTATGAAAGCGAAAGTGGAGCGGAGCTGATAGTGTCAGCACCGAATGGTACCGATATTAAATATGCACTGAGGTTCAACTTCAAAGCTTCGAAAAACAAGTCAGAGTATGAGGCATTAATAGCAGGTCTCTCCTTGGCAAAAGCCCTTAGTGTTGGCCAACTCCTAGTCCATAGTGACTCAAGGTTGGTTGTCAACCAAGTCTTGGGAGTGTATGAGGCCAAAGATGAAAGGATAGCCAAATACCTAAAGAGGGTGAGAATGATGATAAAAAGCTTTAAGTAAGTGAAGATGAAGAGGATAACTTGGTAAGATAACAGTCGAGATGATGCACTCGTAAGGTTAGCCTCAGCAACAAGGACAAACATAAGAAGAGAACCCATTGAAATTCAGCTCAAGTTGACCACTGAAGAGGAAGAGGTTCCCAGAACTTGCATCAACTTGAATATGGGAACCTCATGGATGGATCCTCCTATCAAATACATCAAATAGGGATACCTACTAGAGTCAAAGTCAGAAAGAAGAAAGCTGAGGGTCAGAGTTACCAAATTCTCAATTGTTGGAGATGTCTTGTACAATAAGGGTTTCCTACTCCCTCTCCTCAGATGCTTCCACCCTTTAGAGGTTCCACACATCTTTCAAGATGTACATAAGGTCTCTTTCTCCAGTAACATTGGAGGAAGACCTTTAGTTAAAAGGATAATCACTCAGGGGTACTGTGGCCGACCTTAGCCAAAAATGTAGCTGCATACATAAAGAAGTGTGATAAGTGCCAAAGGTTCTACACTGTCCCTCTTCAGCCTCATCAACATATGACTTCAATCATCTCCCCTTAGCCGTTTACAATATGGGGAATTGATTTGGTAGGACCCCTGCCAAGAGATGTCAATAATTATCGATTCTTGATCGTGGCAATTGATTATTTCTCAAAATGGGTAGAGGCTGAGCTAATGATCATAATCACTGAGCAGAAGACCTTCCAGCTCATCTGGAAAAACATCATATGCAGGTATGGTCTTCCAAACACCCTCATCTCAGACTATGGAACCCAGTTCAAGAACATTTACTTAGAGAAATACTGCGAAAGAGTAAGGATCAAGCAGTTCATTTCTTTTTCTGGGTGACCCCAGACAAACGGTCAGACCGAGGTTACAAATCGAACAATTCTTGATGGGATAAAAAAAAGGTTGGAAGAGGCCAAAGGGTAATGGACAAAGGAGGTATATGCTGTGTTATGGGTATATATGACGACAATAAGGACACCAATGGGAGAGACTCCATTTATGTATCCCACAGTTAAGAAGCTTTAATCCCTACAGAGGTAGGACTTCCCACTCATAGAGTTCAGACCTATGACCCTCAGAGGAATGGGGAAGAGAGAAGACTTGATCTTGACTTAATCGAGGAAAGAAGAGAGGATACATAGATAAGACAGAGAGACTAATACCAAAGAACTAAGAGATTCTACAATCAAAGGGTGAAATCAAAGCCTATAGATGTGGGAGACCTAGTCCTAAAGAAGACGTTGCAAAAGGCAAATAAGCTCCATCCAAACTGGCATGGTCCTTACAAAATAATTTATGAGGTTGTGCCTGGTACCTACCGGTTAGAAAATCTTGAAGGAGAACCTTTCTCCAACCCTTGGAATGTTGATCATTTAAAGAAATATTATATATGATGTTACAGTTGTTTGTCTCTTTGTAATACATGTATCAGTTTAGACATAAGATGTTAATGAAAAGATAGCAATGTTGTGCTAGTAATATTATTATATGCCTTAAACATTATTAGTTTGGTGATAATTTATGAGGTGAAACATCATTATATGGTGACCTCAGACCTTAAACATCATTAGTTTGGTGATAATTTATGAGGTGAAACATCATTATATGGTGACCTCAGACCTTAAACATCATTAGTTTGGTGATAATTTATGAGGTGAAACATCATTATATAGTGACCTCAGACCTTAAACATCATTAGTTTGGTGAAAAATTTATGAGGGAAAACATCATTATATGGTGACCTCAGACCTTAAACATCATTAGTTTGGTGAAAATTTATGAGTTTAAACATCATTATATGGTGACCTCAGACCTTAAACCTCATAATTTGATGATAATTTATGAGGTGAAACATCATTAATTTGGTGAAAAAGTTATGAGGGTAAACATCATTATATGGTGACCTCAGACCTTAAACATCATTAGTTTGGTGAAAATTTTATGAGGGTAAACATCATTATATGGTGACCTCAGACCTTAAATATCATTAGTTTGGTGAAAATATTTATGAGGGTAAACATCATTATATGGTGGCCTCAGACCTTAAACATCATTAATTTGGTGAAAAATTTATGAGAGTAAACATCATTATATGGTGACCTCAGACTTTAAACATCATTACTATAGTGATGATTTATGAGGGTAAACATCATTATAGGGTGACCTCAGGCCTTTAAGATCATCAATTTGGTGAAACATTAGAGAGGGTAAACATCATTATATGGTGACCTCAAACCTTAAACATCATTACTCTGGTGATAATTTATGAGTGTAAACATCATTATATGGTGAAATCAGGCCTTTAACATCATCAATTTGGTGGGGATTTAAGAGAAGACATTCAAGCATAACATCGCATGAAGTAACAAAATATAAAGAATATTGAACTAATGATCATGAAAAAGATGAATTACAAGTCAAAGGCATCAAGAGACCATTAGAACTTCACACCCATGCAAGAAACAGACAAGGGAAATCGAAATTACAACTCTTAAAAACTTCACAAGAAAAGTCCCAAGTCTCTACAACTGTAGTCGTGTTGCTACGTTCGACGTTTGTCACCTCAGCTCCATCATCCTGATAATTAACATCTTCAGTCTCAGTGACCTCTAGGGGAGCTGTCTCAGTTGGAGCAGCATCAGCCTCCTCAACTTCTTGCAAAGCCTGAGCAAACATGGGATCACCAAAGCCAAAACCCACAAAGTTCGAGGCAGATAGTCTCCCTGACTCTTTATCCTTGGTGGATGCCCATTTTCCAGTTGCTTTGATACCTCTTTCAAAGTATTCAAAATCAAAACTGATAAACTCATCTGAGACCTTGTAGTCTTCAATGGTCTTCTCAACAGCATCTTCAACTGCATCCCTGACAGCAGCATCTACCTTGGACTAAAGGGAATCATCCTTGGCCTTTAGGGCTAACTCATGTTCCTTCTTGAGTTTAGACATGTCTCCGTCCATCTGATTGACAACCCCCTTTATCCTTTCAACCTCTGCATTCAAAGAGGCTTGAACCTTCTCATCTTCTTGGACCTTCTCTATAAGGGGAAACCTCTTCAGAGTCCAATCAACGAGGCGATGAAAGTACAAGACACCCTGTAGAAGAAGATCAGATATAAGAAAATATGAGCTAAAATTTCTAAAAAGTCGAGGTTACACTTGTGAAGAGAACATGATCAAATTAGAAAAAACTAGTACCTGAATGTATTTGTGGAGAGCAAACTCGGCCAATAACGGGATGTCCAAAGAGCATAAGAAATGCTTATCCTCTTCAGTCCTTATTGTACCGATAGCGTCGACAGCCTTCAGACTCCGGCCAATGAGGCTATCACTGATCTTCAGCTGAGATAGATGAGCAACTAAATCATCGTCTGTAGAGATGGGGATAGCACGATATCGAGCCTGAGTCTTACTTTGCCTTATATGCTCTAGGTCAGTTGTGGACTTCCTCTTTTTTGTAACATCGGCCTTAGAGGTGCCGACGTTCTTCTTGCTAACAGGTGGGGATACATTTTTGTCGCCCTTCTTCTCCATCAGCTTCACAAGACCAGGAGCAGACATTTCCCAAAGGTCGTCTGATATACCTGCTAGACGATCTATAAAAGGCAAACCTCTGATTTGGTGAGTCAAAGATATACAAAGTAAGAGGTATAGCTTTTTATGAAAAAATAAAACTTACAAAGCTCTCCCAAAGGACCACACTCTAAGGCCGTCTGAGAGAGGTAATAGGGGATCATCAAATGTTCATATTTTACAAGATGACCCTGCTAGCCCTGATTGTGAAGATCCTCAATCTTTTGCCAATTGTCCTGGATAAGTCTAGGGCCGACTTTAGCAGCAAGGGAGACCTTCCTCGATCTTAGAGGGGTCCTTGGAATTGACATTCCAGGGGCCTTATTTGGACTAAATTCCCATGCCCCGGAAGCAAAGAAATATTGAGGTTTCTAGTTATGGTTTGAAGTTTAGGTAACCAACAACATTTTCTTCTCTGATTTCCTAGCTAAGAAGTGGTAATAGCTATTATGGTTTTTGGAAGAGGAGGGCACATAACAACTAGTTAAAACCCTAACTCGAAGCTCTGAGTGGTGTATATCCCTCCAAAGGACGATGGCCCCAATCATAACCCTCAAGGCATTAGGGGATAGTTGGGAAGGGGCAAGATTTATACAGGAGAGTATAGCTCTCATGGAAGGGTTGATAGGAAGACGAAATCCTAATTTTAACATTTGTTCATAAATGTAGATCTCTCCATCTCGACCATCAAAGGCCCTCTCATCCGTCAGAGGTTTCCTCAGAATGATGGAAGAGTTTATGGAAAGAAGCACCTGAAAGTGAGAAGGTCGTACTCAGTGACCAAAATCTCAATCTCGGCCGCCTCAGACGTATCAAGATCACTCTCCTCGCCATCATCACCATCCCTAACAATGTCGGCCTGGGTAGGTGCAGGGACACCACCAAGAAATATTTGAGAAAATTCAACCCTGATGGCAGCCGATAAAGGAATGGCCTCAATAGGAGGGGAGATGGCCATAATCGTCCCTATGATTTCAACTTCGAAAGACTTATGTGAGGTACTAGAACATTGATGAGATGATGCACGGCTTGAAACCTCGGCTTCCTCAGGAACCTCACCCTGCCTATGAGAGTAATCCATAGTCTCTTGAAATCTGAGGAAGATAACTCAGACTTAGACATTGGTATGGGGTCCCCAGGAACCTATGTAGGCTTAGAAGGCTCGGCTAGCTCAGGGTAGATAACCTTCAGGGGTGGAGGGAAAATGGGTCTGAGAGGAAAGGCCTTAGCCCTACGAGTTTCCTCTTAGGCTAGCTCTATTTGCCTAATTTTCTTGAAGGTCTTCTCACGAAGATATGGGAACTCTTCTATGAGTTAGTACAAGGGTCTGAGCATAAGTGCGACGACACTACACTTAAGAAGGACTCAAACCACAAATAGGTACACAACTTAAAAGAACTCAAAACTCAAGATTAGAAAGGGAAGTTAGAAAGTTTCAAATAAAGAATCTTAAGAACATTTAAGAATAGGGTCATCGGAGAAGGTGATCGGAGGTTCACCAGAAATCTAAATAAGGGCTATTTATGGTCGAAATAACCTCGAAGCTACCTACCACTGTCCCTAAACCACTCAACCACTGCTATCCTAGCCCTAAAACCACCAATACTTGTGGTAACCCTCGCCGAAAAATGCAAAGGCTCACCGAAAACTCAGAAATGATGACGCTGTAACTAAAAATGGAAAAGAAAGGTGGAAATTAATACCTGGCTAATCGTGAAATAGAGAAGAAGAGGTTTGGAGTCAAAGAAAGCTCTGAATCACCACAATAATGGAACTCTTGGAGAGAGAGAAGAAGTTGCAGAAAAAGCTAAGGCGAGAAGAAATTTGGAAGAAGAAAGAGAATGAGGAGAGAGAAGATGGGTTTTAAACCTATTCAATGATGAGGCATGAGTCACAATGCCCCATCATTGCCCTAGGGAACCTAAAGGGAAAGTAAGAATCATCACACCTTAATAAGCATGCTATGCACTTCAGTAAGTGACATGTGTCAAGAAAATATTGGCATCCAAAATATTGGCACTTCACTTGCACTGCATCAGAGGGTCTAACATTGAAGAGATGATGCAAAAAATTCACAGTGGGGAATGCGAACCCCACATGAATGGCCATATGATTGCTAAGAAGATTATTCGACAGGGTTACTATTGGACTATTGTGGTTCAAAATTGCACTGCCTATGTTCGTAGATGACTTAAATGTCAACAGTTTTACAATCTCTAACACTTTCCTCAACGGTAATTATACAATATGACCTCTCCCTAGCTGTTCTCCACATAGGGCATCGATATCATAGGGAAAGTCACACCCAAAGCCTACAATGGGCACGAGTTCATCCTAGCTTCACCAAATGGGTTGAAGCTGAGTCATACACAATACTGAATGCCAAAAAGGTATCCAAGTTCATTCAAAAGAACATTATCTATTGACACGAGGTCCTGCATGAGTTAGTATTAGACAACCGGTTATATTTCGAGGCAGAAGTCACAGAATTAGTCGACGAGTATGGGATCCAAAGACACAAATCTTCTCTCTACCGGCCATAAACCAATGGTTCAGTTGAAGCCTCTAATAAGGACCTCAAAGAGATCATTAACAAGATGATCGAGAGTTATCGAGATTGGTTCGATCGGATCCCTTATAGCCTCAGGGGACCGCACCTCAGTTCGAGCATCTACTGGGACTACCCTTTACTCTATGGTATACGACATGGAATAAATCCTACCCGTTGAACTATAAATACCTTTACTATGCATCATGCTTGAAATAAAAGTTAACAAAGAAGACTGGCATCAGAGCCGACTTGACGAGTTGTCGCTCTTGGACGAAAGGAGGCTAAAGGTTCTATCATATACATGGGCCACATCGCCGAAAAGTGCGAATCTTTTAATAAGAGAGTTAAGTATCGAGTGTCTGAGAAGGGGATTTAACCCTCAAAGAAATCATAGATACCGTCTGGGACCCCAGAGGGAAATTCAAACCAAACTGTAATGGCCCCTACATCGTGAAGAATATCCTATGCAGTGGAGCTGCCTCACTGACCTTGACAGAGAAGAGATGGCATGTCTAGTCAACCTGGACTATCTCAATAAATTATACCCCTAGTCCAAAATCTCAGCGTGCTATGAGTCCTTTCATCTCCCTTTTATTCTAAACAAATCTTCATTTCCCTCCACTAATAACTACGTGGCGCCAAATCCTTTAAACAACCTTTTTCTTCTAAAAAAGAAACTCAAAAAATTTTCAAACCCCCAGAGGTATGTAGGTAGCTCATACGCTTTACATGAGCACAACCCCTTTTTTTTCACAAAATGCTATTCTCTTCTTACCTCCGAGAACGACAGTTCATTTTATCATTTACATGAACAAAAGGATTATGTATGCTTTAGCGATTAGTATAGATAATTCAAATGTAAAACTCATCCATAGGCATAACAATATAATTAAATTCCTTTTTATTCCATTTTGGTAAGTTTCTATATGATTACAGGAAATATCAGCGTAGGGAGTCAAACAACTACCTCCGCCAACCTAATTGTCCTAAAAACAAACAAAACCAAATTACTTCTAAAATAAGTTAACCAAAACCTTCCCAAATTTATTCCCAACAAACCCAAAATGACCAAACACATAAAATCTTCATAAGTATCACCAGCTTCACAAAAGACCCAACCCGTAACTACCAGAAGATCCAACCCCATCATAATCCACATCTTGACGACCCAAACCTCCCCTTCTTTGATAGTATACCAAAGGAACTCCATGGAATGGTAAGCCCGGACCATCCTAGAGAAAACCACTACACCCCCTCTATAGTATCAAACATGGCAGACCATCTCTGCTCGATCTCCTCGTCCAAGATCTTATCCATTACCCTCATCCATATCCATTTCATATAGTCCCCAGAAACCTACCAAACTCTGCCAACAGATTGAGAAGGATGGGTGGGTGATCGATGATTCTCCTATAGAGAGCCCAATCGCATGTGCATGCCTTCCGTCAAATCCTCTACAGGGAAGAAATCCAAGGTACAGGAAGGCACAATCTGCTCCCATCCGACTTAACACAAGAGAAGCCAGGGAAAATATAAGGAGGTTTATTGGAGGCTAACTAACCGAACATACTGGTATTCCCCCAGTTCCAGAATGGGATGTAACTCCCCCCCACTAGTGCATCGACCAGCACAGACATCGAAATCCATGCTCCTCAAACGAGTTTACCCAGTTCTCTATAATCGGGCCAAAGCAGATAAAATAGTGGGTGAAGAAACTCAGCAAAATTACCAAGGGATATTTAGAAGACGAAATCTCTCAGACAACAACATGAATAGCATAACCGAACTACCTATTAGAAAATCAGAACGTCCTTCCCACCAACCATCCAAACCATTCAAGGTCTCATTCGGTATCACCATCGCAGTAGTGCGATGATATGACATCCACATAGTAATGGCATCAAATTGAGGGCCTACCATTAAGTTCCCCGTCACTAACAGAAGCCTTGAATTAAGGACCAAAGCAACAACTCCAGCAAATTCAACATTCATATAGACTTTTTAAAATAATAGATTCATCACAATCTAATGAAGGCAATAAGCTCTACTTTATAACCAAGTTTTCTATCCCCTTATTCATATACCAGCCAAGCCTCCAAGGCCTTCCTCTACTCAAAAATTTCAAAACCCTCATTTTTCCTATTTTTATCAAAATTAATCCTTTCAAAAAAGGAAGATCTTTTTCATCTAAGCCTCTGAGGCCATCTTCTACTCAAACATATTTAAAAAAAATCCAAAAAACATACATTCTCCTACGTTTATCAAAGGAAAAACTCAGCAGAGAATTAAAGTGCATGCAGAGTACGCTAGTAAATATAGATAATCAAACCAAGTATGCATCTCTTTTTGTGTCTATTTTTAGGTACAATGCTGCTACATCAAGCATGAAACATGGTCAACGCCAAGCTCCCTCAGTCAATGATGAATCTGCAAGAAAATTCTAAAGGGAAAAAACCAAAATTGGATGTCACTTCATCTTCCCCACAACCCTCTTTCCTAGATGTACCCAAACTCACGTGCCATCAATCGCCGCATCTACGCATGCTAACCCGCAACCCCCATGGATCCCCCAAGGGTAAAAGGTCACCTACATCCCTAATAGAGATTCAACGATCCTACCCAATGCAGCGTCAATAGCCTCAGGTGTCACCCTCAATGTACGATCCACCCCATCTGAAAACCCTCGTAATCAATCACCAGTAGCTGTTGAACCCCATACCGATTGGAACCTGCCTATTCCCCTTCCCAAGGTAGCCCAAAAGACCATGACACTGCCGTTTGGCAACCCCTACAACGTGTCGGCCGACAACCCCCTAGTATTTGTACAAAAAAATCCCAAAAAAGCTAGAAAATTCAAACAATTTCTCAAAAAAATTCTGAAAAAATTCCTAAAGTTGTCAAATTAATATTGGAACATCTCTTCACCAAGAAAATTATTTTTCAAGTTCCCCAAATACCCAACCGGATTAATACCATGTTTTCCCCCATCTTAACACCCTAAAAATCTGCGCGTCTATTACCACTCCCCAGCGAAAACTCAAAAAATTCATCTTCAGCAGAAATCAAGTGCTTCCTCGGCAGAGCTACCCGTTTCCCCAGAAGGAATTCCCAAATAAAAAAAATTCTCAAATAAATTCCAATTTCCCCCAAGTAGAGTTAGAAGCCTTAACTGAATAATCTTTCCTAAGTAACACATTCCCCAGCGAAATCGCAGAACCTCAAGTCACTAAGCTGCTTCTCCAAAAATAGAATTTTTCGACTAAGAATTTTAGCTCTTCTCAAAAGACATAATCCCCAAATAGATATATCCTCCCCAGTAGAATCTCAAATAAAAATTCCTCAGGAGAGCTATTCCCCACGCTCCAGCTTAAGGTCCTCAGAATTGACCTCAACCCTCAGAATTGGTCGCTCCAATCTTAAGGTCCTCATAATTGACCTCGACCCTTAAAAATGGTCGCTCCTAATTTAAGGTCCTCAGAATTAACCTCGACCCTCAAAATTGGTCTCTCCCACTTAAGGTCCTCAGAATTGGCCTCGACCCTTAGAATTGGTCACTCCTAACTTAAGGTCCTCAGAATTGGCTTCGACCCTCAGAATTGGTCACTCCCATCTTAGGGTCCTCAGAATTGGCCTCGACCCTCAAAATTGGTCACTCTCTACTTAAGGTCCTCAGAATTTCCCTCGACCATCAGAACTAGTAGCCTCCACTTAAGGTCCTCGAAATTGACCTCGACCCTCAGAATTGGTTGCTCCTTACTTAAGGTCCTCATAATTGACCTCGACCCTCATAATTGGTCGCTCGCTACTTAAGGTCTTAATAATTAGCCTCGACCCTCAGAATTAGTCACTCTTTACTCGAGGTCCTCATAATTGACCTTGACCCTCAGAATTGGTTATTCCCTACTTTAGGTCCTCAGAACTAACCTCGACCCTCAAAATTGGTCGCTCCCTACTTAAGGTCCTCAAAAGTGACCTCGACCCTCATAATTGGTCACTCCCATCTTAGGTCCTTAAAATTGACCTCGGTCTACAGAATTGACCATCCCCAGCATTACCTCAGGTCCCCAGAATTGACCTATTTTCCAAAACATCATCTAGTGTCTATTCGACGGCTTTCACTTATTCCAAGATCACCCGTCGAGGGGCTCAGTAGACACCATATTATAGGACCCCCTAAGTCTCTTCTTAAGTCACAAAAACCTCCCCATTCACTACAAACCTTAGCTCATACTCCGAGTACCAATTTTAAGGACATCGGGCGCTCTCGGATCCCGTTTGACCGCAGTCAACTCTATCATTAGAGAAAAAGATTAATAAATCTTTGAAGGGATCTAAAACTCATTTACAATGGTCTACCCCGTGTGTGAAACAACATAACCATTAGAACGAATGATCCATTTTCCCCCAAAAATTGATTCGAAGGCCATCAGGCGCTCCCAAGCTCCATTTGACCAAGGTCTACTCTTCATCTCAAATAAGACTGAATGAATCTTTAAAGATAACTGAATACCCTTTCCAACGGTCTTCCTCGTCCTTAAATCAGCCTTACGATATGGGTGAACAACTTGTTTTACTCCAAAAGGTAACTAGTCGCATCCAGGCCCCATTTGACCAAAGTCAACTCTCTGAATTGAGCGAAGCTCTTTGGAACATCAAATTAACCCACATTGAATTTCCAATGATCCACCCCATGTTCAATTCTAACTTACGATTTGGACGAACGATCCATTACCGTCCGATGATCTCCTATCCAAGGACCGATGGGCGTTTCCGAGCACCGTTTGACCCAAAGTCATCCCAGACCCAGGAGAATCCCAAAAGAATATTGAAGGTCTCTGAATTATCTTTCTAACCATATGCCCCGTGGGTAATTTGGAATTATGGATTGAGTTCTACGACCATATTTTCAAAAATATCTACACGAGACTGTCGATTGGCAGGTCCATTTCCCTTCCTATCGGCAGTGTGTATGGGGTCACCTGCCGATTTGTAGGACTAGGGATATTCCGATCGATATTCCCCCTACCCTATATAAGGAGGGCATGAGCTCACTTCAAAGGACAACTCAGATCCATCAATATAAGTGATCTCAGAAATATTCTTCTGCAATCAGCGAAGTTTTCTTATGGGAAATTCCTTTTGTACCTTTCATTCTCATCATTCTCATACCCAATTTAGCAAAATATCTTTGTCTCCCATCAAGCATTAAACTTTCAAGGAAGTTCATCAAGGATCAAGATCAAGCTTCAAGTCTTCAAAGAAGGTCTAAACATCATTTTCTCTTTAAATTTCTTTATTTTTGCATTAGCTATATAAATTCTCAATTTAGCTTTTACTTTAGATCATATACATTATTACCTTATCCTTTATTAGTTATATTGCACACAATTTATTTTCTATAAAAAACCAAAACAAAATAAAGAAAAAGAGGGTTACACCTATAAATTTCGACGGTATTATTCACCACATTTTCTCAAAACTAAAAATATCATTTTTACACACACATATATAATAAATTCGGGTTCGAGTCTATGGGATAAACCCCACCCTTGTGCTGCATGCAAAATACGTGGACTTTAATGCCTTTATAGGCTATGTAGGGCATTTCAGGCTAAAACCCGAGGCTCGAGTCCAATTTTCCTATATTCCTATTTTCATCCTTTTTTATTTTTTCTATATATTATTCATATACATCATGCTTGTGATTCATACTTGCGTCTTATCCAACACATATTATCGTTTCATTATAACGATCGATATCTCAATAAGTGCACACATCATATTTTTCTAACTATTATTTTAGGAACATTCCTTTAGATAACCTCACTCCATCTTTTCCATGATGCGAGTTGAGCGATTCCGATATACATTTATATATATACACGCACACACTTTATGGAGAAATTAAGAAAATTAGTAAATAATCCCATGAGATACCGAAAGGGAGGGATGGGTGCCTAACGCCTTCCCATTCCGTAACTTAGACCTCGAACCACTGAACTATTGGTTTCGTAAGCATAAGTTTGTCTTTGATGCAGCTCTCTGAAGGCGGTGACATATTCTTTTTCCTATTTTGTGAAAAATAGGCGGGCGAATCCATCTTTTTACATCACCCCACATCGACGACGGTCGAAGAGATCCTAGAAAAGGGTACGAGACCTTCTCTCCCTCTTCAATCTCGCGCGCGCGAGCACCGACCCCCGAGCTCGAGTAAAATTGGAGGGATGGCCACATACTGTATTACCATCGCATGGATGAATTACATTTATTTGACACAAACTATGAAGTAGAAAATTGAAAAGTGTAATTCCTTGCTCCCATCCAGCTTATTCTCTGCCCACACAATCACGTATGCAAACAGGTGGTTGATTTTTGTCTCTAAAGGGAAAAAGATATATCCTCTTTTTTCGAGGCCATCTGTAGGAAAAAGGAATTAGCAAAAACATGATATACATGTTTTATCAATTCTATAATAAATATATGTATAGATGAGAGGTGGAGTGTGTATAAAACTCAATGTTTGCATAGTAGCTAATGAATTAAAGTTGATAATCCCATACTTATTAGTTTATTAATGTTTACATAAGAAAATCAAGAGTCTTTAAATTGATTATCCCATACTGACCAGCTCACTAGGGTGGTATAGAAATAATTAAGCCATCAGTAAAATTAAATAATAAATAATCCAAAACCTTTGGATAATAACTAGCTAGGCACATAATTAAAGTGACACTTAAATGTATTTAGCAATAATAACAGCTCTCAACATTGGAGACTATAGTCCAAGCAGAAAAATTCCGTGGTATAAAACAGTAGTCTACTCCCTAGTTATTACTAATTCCATTTCAATAATAATTGTGCACAAAAGTCCAAGGTAAACTGAGTCGTTACAACTAATTGTTATGATATCAGTTATTAAGTGAAAAGGGTTTAAATTTGATCCGAATAGTCATAATTAAAATACTAGGTGATATGAAAATATATGAGTATGTTAATTTCTACACATACTTGGAATAAGTTTTGGATATCATTAAATGATGTCAATAACATTTATCAAGTACGCAAAATACACTATTGAAGAGGTAAAAGAAACCTATTTGTGCGATATTTTGAGATGCTTAAGGATCAACAGAGGATATCGGGAGGAGATGATACCTAATTCTCTATATAAAATGTTTGGGTATATAAACATTTAAAGGAATTGGGGTTCGTTTGGTCACTTTATACAAAAAAGTTGTATCTTTTAAAGTTCTGGGGATTTTATTGTAAAAAACTTAGGACTTTAAAATCTTGAACTTAAGGTTATACTTGAACTTTGGTGTAGGATACTTTTTGTCTTAAAATACTCTGAAGTACTTATAGGCAAAGTTTAGGGTTCAAATTCATAAGTTGAAAAAGTCAAGAGGGATTAAATTATAATTTAGGAAAACTATTCAAAGTTTAAACCTCATGTTTCCATAAATTAAAGTAGGATGAACCAAACATGGCCCTACCTTATATCATTTTGACCAGAAAAATAAAAATACTGGAAAAAATTTCAAAATTTTTTTACTGGCCACGCGCCCTCATGCGCGTGGTCAATGCTTCTGGTAAAAAACTTCATCTTCAACCTCTCGATGGTTGACTTTTGGGGTTCAGATTTTTGACCTTGAATATATCCTTCATTTCTATACCATTTGAGATGATTTCTAAACAAACTCAACCTAAAATTTCATAAGGAATCCAAATATATAAATTTTAGGGATTGGGATGCAGTATATCGTAAGTTTTATAATTGTGTGTTATGTTAAAATTTTAACTTAACATTCATGGATTTCAAGAATATAGTAGGAATTCTTATGAACCTATTTTGGTTTCTATTAGGTTAAGGAGTAGTTTGGTTTTCATTTCAAGGTTTGAGATGGATTGTAGAGGGAGAGTTTTAGATTTACAGTTTTCTGGTTCGAAAAACACTTTTAACAAATTGAAGCTTGTTGTGAAAATGTATGGGTTTTGATCATTGCATTAGAGTTCCTAAGGTTCTAGCGAAGGTATTCATAGCTTCAAATAAAAACTTTAAGCTTTGTATCGAAACTCACCATTAAATCTCAAGCTTTAATGGTGTAATTTCATGTTTTTCCTATTCTATATTGCTTTGCACGGAAAAGATTTAATATTATGATTGCTCCAAGCATAATAATCATACTGAAATCATTTGAAACTGAAAGAGCTGAATATAATCCATAAAATCACAGTGTACCTATTTGGAGTGCATTTTCCGAGATTTGAATATGCTTGTGGTGTGTGTTTTAACTGATGAAAACATGGGGTATTTATAGTACTTCATCCGAGAATTCCATTGGTTGCTAGTGGAGGTGGATTTTGGGAAAAAATTCAAGGATTTCAAAGTGAGTTTTAAAACTTCACTTGTTTGCATAATGTTAACATGTGTTATTCTTATCTTCTAGTGCTGATGTGTTGCATATGTGGTCGGGGTTATGTGAAAATACTCAAACTTTGGAGGTTAGTCCTCGTTTGGTAAAATATTAAGGTATATAGCCTTAAAAATATACTTTTAAAAAAGTTTCGGGGTATTTTTATAATTTCAAAATACTTTAAGGGCTAAAATTATAATTTTGTGTTAATTTAAGTCTAGAGGATTAATTTGATACAAAGTTGAGGTTTATAAGCATAACTCAAGTTATGTTTGTTTAAATTCTTCAGGGCCTAATTTATAATTATTGAAACTTTAGGATGTCTAGGCTGATTTAGTAAAGTTATAGGGCATCAAGGGTAGTTTCTTTCTTCTTCAGGAGACTTTTGAATTTGAGATCTTCATAAGGGTTTAAAATAAATACTTTAGGGACTTGGTTATCAGTATGTTTGATTTTGAAAATTCCCGAGTATTACAGTTTATTATAATTAAAATCAAATATAAAGGTTCTAAAGTCCATCAATTGATGTCCAACATTTTCCTTATTTCTCTCTTTCGGTTTATCCTTAGCTTTAGTATATATACATATTTGTGTGTGTGTGTGTGTGTGTGTGTGTGTGTGTGTGTGTGTGTGTGTACACACACATTAATTGTGTACATACATCTTGTTGAAGATTTTTTAGAGTTTAATAAATTTTTACTAGTGGTTTGAAGTTATTTAATGTCTATTAGTGGTGGTTGGGTGATTATACGTATTATGGATGTTTAATAAATTTTTGCTAGTGGTTTGTAGTTATTTAATGTCTATTAGTGTTGGTTGGGTGTTTGAAAGAGTGATCGTGGGTTGGTGGTGGTTTCACGCGA
Source organism: Sambucus nigra (assembly GCA_949130495.1). Lineage (NCBI taxonomy): Eukaryota > Viridiplantae > Streptophyta > Magnoliopsida > Dipsacales > Adoxaceae > Sambucus > Sambucus nigra. Next base: position 255,616,370 of record OX422213.1, on the reverse strand, counting down.
AAGAGAGGTAGAGGCAGTAGCGGTGGATGTATGTGAAATATAAAAACATTACATAATAGTTTAATTATTTCAAAATTATAATTAAGCTTTATTATATGTTTATAAAGAAAAATAAAAATAACATGTAACGTATGATTACGTATGTTGAATGTTTATAATATATTTTTGAGGCAGTGTTCTCGTTCGAATAAAAATCTATGTTTGTTCAAATGAGGTCAAGCTCGTTCGAAATATAAGCTTATCTTATTCGATCGACCTTCCAATGAGAGTGGTTACGTTAAATAGAACCCATCTCGTTAGAATTATGTTCTAAAGAAAATGGCATTCCGTTCTAATGACTTTAGACTTTGCTCGAACAAATTACGGAGTTCCTTTTAATGAGATCTACATATCTTTCTAATGATATTAAAAAAATATTTTCAAAAATCATTTTATAAAAAAATTCCTCGAGTAAAAAATAAGCATCCAAAAATATATTAGATAGAGAAATCAAAACCACAAGTTCGTATACCTCTATAAAATATTTGTGGTGATTCCAACATCTTGAATCTCGGACGCGATGCTCGATCACTAATACATCTTCAAATGATCATGGAGGCAAAAGTGAATGTAGTCTTCGGTTTGTAATATGATACGCCAAAATTCCTAAGCTATGAGCAATTCTAAAATCTTTCCCTTACAAATCTCACCCTTTGGATATTTCGGTACAAAACAAAAGCTCAAACCAAATTACAATAAAACCACTATGATAATGTATCCTAATGTCCTACAAAACCCAAAATAGAACGACATTCGAGAATTTATCTTTAACAGAAATTCTTCATCTTATTTAGCGGAAGAGACCCACACCTGAAACAAAATAATACTGTGATGCGTACAAGCTTAAAGAAAAAATAAAATCCCCCTTAATGTGTTCTCCCCCTTTTTGTTCGTAATACATTAAGGTTTAGAAACTAAACATTAAAATAAGCATCACCTGAATACAAGATAAATAACATCACAAAGATAATAAAGTAAGATCATGCGATGAATTTCCAAAAGGCATACAGACTAATTTTGAAATTTTTTAATTTTTCAAGTATAAGTATAAAAAGTACAAATACATCACACCATGGAATAACACTCAAGTAATCGAGTCATGAAAACAAAATGTAATTGTGTGAATATAATCCATGGGTAAATAAACATGCACATTCATAACATAGGTGCACAAAATCAAGGAAATACCTCTAAACAAAGAATTCAATTTCAGCCTTATGTGTAAAAATATTGAACATAAATAAAATTGACTCGACTTATGGAATATGCCATGAATTTAAATGCTTCTCAAACCAATAATGCTAAACTATTTAATGCTTTTCAGGAGAATACATTGTGCAAACCCATTAAACTTCTACTTTACAACACCCTCAAAATCTCACGTATATAAGAACTCACTCTCAAATTTTAAAGATATCATATTGCTCATATGTAGTGAAGCATCAATGACAAAAGATGTCTTTGTCATTTCTATTTTTTTTGTGTGTGTCTTTAATCTTTTAGGCTCTTTTTGCAAATGGTGACTTTTAATACAAAAATAATTTTGCTTATTTAACATTTAATAATCTTTTTCAGGAAACGTAATCCGAAAAATGGTTCTTACTAGCACAACTTATCTCTATTTACAATTGGTTGTTATTAAGAAAAATTGAGATGAGAACACCGTATTCGACACATGATAAACAAGTACAATGTTCAAAAAGTCCATACACCTCTGCAATAAATGTGATAAAGAGTTTAGCATACATAAAGTAATCATTAATGATCAACTAAATGTTATCCATACATTATTAAGCATATTAAGGAAACAAATCCATGTCTCAAAACACCATGAGAAAGTCATATGAATGGATGAAATGTAAGGGTGATCATAATATCTTAAGTGTACATCCATATATGGAGAAAAATGAAAATAAAAAAATCATTTGTCTTTTTCAAAAATTTATCAAAAATATAATCTTTTTGGAATTCTTCAAACTTTTTCTGAATAACTGAAATTTTTTTTGGAGTTTTCAAAATATATCAAAAATAATAGCATAGAAATACAATCTAGCAATAGGGATATGTGACATGAACATCATAAACACCCTACACTAGATAAAGTACCCGAACTCAATTAATAACACAAATACCAAAAATCTTCTTAAGATTATGGAATATAACTACATCTAAATTTTTGTGAAAATATCGGCCAATTAACATTTGGGGCTCACAAAGCTCAAGGACACGGCCTTATCCTAAAACATTTCTACATATCCTAATGTTCTTTATGCGGGAATGTTTGATCGAATTATGAGATATATGAATTGCACTCGTATTATCACACGAAATAGTCATTATTCCTTGGGAGATCCCACAATCTTATAACATTTTCTTACTCTCATTGGCCATATACCCAGCCTCCATCGTGGACAAAGATATGGAGTTTTGCTTCTTGCTCAACCGAGAGACAAGAGCACTCCAAAATTAAAAACACCCACCTGAGGTGAGCCTACAACCATCAACATCCCTGGCCCAATCGACATCTGAATAGGCAGATAAACAGTCATCTGTATCAAAGGAATACCAAATACCATATGAAAGAGTGACACATGCATATTTGGTGATACGTTTAAATGCGAACAAGTGAGACTCTTTCGTGGAAGCTTGGTATCGTGTACAAACTCCAACAGTAAAGGCAATATTGGGACGACTAGCGGTAAAGTATATAAGACTAGCTATCATGCTCTTATAAAGTGTTTTCTCTACATCCTTGCCTAAAATGTTTTTGTTAAGCTTAGTTGATGTACTCATTGGGGTGCGTGAGTGCTTAGCGCATTCTAAACCAAACTTCTTCACTAGGTACCTAAAATATTTGGATTAAGATATGAATATCCCATCGTCATGTTGATGCACCTGGAGACTTAAGAAAAATGTTAGCTCACCAATTTTGCTTATCTCAAACTCTCTCTTCATCTCTTTCTCAAAAGTGTGAGAATGTCTGGAGCACGTGGATCCACTATACTATGTCGTCCATGTAGACTTGGGCAACCAATATCACACCATTCTCTATCCTCATAATTAATGTCTTATCCACTCGCCCTCTTTTGAAGCCACGAGCTAAGAGATAAGAAGAGTGAACCTCTCGTACTAAGCACAGGGTTCTTAATTCAAACCATACAAAGCCTTATTAATATAATAGACGTGTCCCGGGTGATTTGGATTTTTTAACCCCTTTAGTTATTCCACGTTCACTTCCTCCTATAAATGTTGTTAAGGAAGGTAAATGGCATGCCATGGCGAGTAGTAAGATGATGGACTCAAGCCTAGGAACATGAGCAAATGTCTCGTCAAAGTCTAGACCCTTAATCTGTGTATATACTTTAGCGACCAACCTAGCCTTATTACGAACTATGGTACCATTCTCATCCATTTTATTCTTACAAATCAACTTTTTACCAATCACATTTGTCTCACTATGTCAGGGAACTAACTCCCAGACATCATTCTTGTGAAACTTAAAGAACTCATCTTGTATAACAGATATCCAAATCTTGTCCTTGAGTGCTTCTTTCACATTATTGGGATCGATTAACAAGGTGTAGCAAAGGTAGATAACCACATTCTCAAGTTGAACGCGAGTCTTGACACCTAGTGTGGGACCACCAAGTATAAAGGAATGGTCGTGACTCTTTCAAACCCAAGAGGTTGGATCCTTTAAATCAAGAGTGGGGTCTATAGAGGTAGCAAGAGGAATGATGGGATCGTCACCAGGGGGTACATCATCCTCACACTCGGGGTTAGGATCAATAGACGCCGACGACTCGTCATCTCTAATCATAATGTTTATTAACTCCATAATCTTAGATCTTGCCAGGTTAAACACCCTTTCAAACCTAATCGATGATGAATAACTTAAAAATATCCCCTTATCACACCGGGAGTCGAACTTTCCTAGGTGATCATTATCTCTCAAAATGTATCAAATACTCTTAAAGACACGAAAATATGATAGGTTAGATTTCTTCCCTATCCATAACTCGTATGGTGCATGTAATGTGTGTGGACAAAGATATACACTATTCACCATATGGCATGCAATACTCCCACCTCTACCCAAAAATGTCTAGGCAAGTTTCTCCCAAAAAACATTGATCTAGCCGTCCATTGAATCATTTAATTTACTCTTAACCATCCCCTTTTTTAGGAGTATGAATGGTCAAATACTTGTGTTTAATTCCCACTCCCTCACAATAGCTACCCACTCCGATTTCTTTAAATTCAGTATTGTTGTCACTATGCATCTGAATCATAGTTACATCGTGTTAGTTTTATAGGACATGACACTAGGTTTTCAGGAACTCAACCTCATTGTACTTTTCCCTAAGAAACCCCACAATAGAGTATCTTGAAAAGTCATTGAATTTCAGAAGAATATATCTCTTACCACCTATGCTCTTTGTACAAGTAGGACCCATAAGATCCATATGAATCAACTCTAACACACGAGAGGTGGTAATGATATTAAACTTTCAATGGGGACTTTAAATTTTCTTTCCTTGTTGGCAAGGTGAAAAAACTGAGGAAGTTGATTTCCCAAGCAATGGTAAGTCACAAACTAGGTCTTTCTTCACTAATATGGCAATGACTCTCATGTTTGCTTGACGTAGTCATTGATGCCAAAGCTCCATAGAGGAAATCATGGCATTGTTGCACACAAAGGATGACTTGGGAATAATCATATAGCGATTATATCCGTTCCTCACTCCTTGTAGTAATAGTTCATCGAATTGATCATATACGTTACATTCGGACACGGTCAAAATTTACCGTAAAGTTTGCATCATACAATTATCCTATGCTAATCAAGCTTGCTATAAAACCTTTTATCTACAACACATTGTCTAGGTTAGGTAATACGAGCATATCAGCATAAATATGCCCTAAAATACTAGACGTAATCCTATCTCCAAAGGTGACATTGCCTTCCTTGTGATCCACAAGGCTGGTAAAAAGTGATATGTCCTTGGTCATGTGACTAGCGCACCCGCTATAAAAATACTACTGAGAAGTATTTTGAACCTTGAGAGAAATATGAACAATAAGGGATTTGTCATCCTTCTTAGGTACCCAAGTGGTGGTACACATACTCTAGTCGTAGTATTAAAAGCATTCTCAAAAGGCATAGACTTCCTTTGAAATTATTCCATTATGCTTTGTGAACTCACGGATAAGAACTCAACTTGATCTCTAAGACTATCAAACTCGCAATAGCGGTGCGCGAGAGTTTATGTATGTTTAGCTCTACCTAACTTGTAGTAAAATTCCATAAGGTGACCTCTTCTTTTGCAATAGTTGAAAACATAGACTTTCTTGAGTATACTTTGGTATCTTATATAGGTTGAACTTTCTTTGGTGGGTTAGGTCGAGGCCCATATAAATCCACCACAAACTTAGGAACCGGTTCTGGTGTGACATGGAAAGTGGATGCACCGTCGTAACCTATTTGTTGTCTTTCCCTAAAACCTAAAACGGGACCGAGGAACTCTTTCCTACCTTCTTTAATGTATCCTCTATAGTAACATTGACCTCCCGGGCACATTCAAGATCTTTCTCGAGTTTGGATACAAGGGCTTGAAGTTTCTCAAGAGTCTCCAATTAAGATTGAATATCTCTCGTAAGACTAGACACTTTATTGGTCAAGTCACCATTTTTCTTCTTCACTTAAATAACTCTTTCTCCCCAAAAAACTCTCATCGAGGACTCACTTTCTCTCGACTCTCTCAACTCCCTCTCTAAAGCTAAAACCCTAAGTGCTAAACATTCATTTTTCCTTTTCATTTATAGGACTTGGTGTATAGCTCGACATAAGCACATTAAAGGTCACTCTCTCGCTCATTCAAGCATCATGCCTTCGTTCTCTTCGGAATGAATAGACTCAGTGTCGAAGTTATCATGTTTAGAAACTTCCTTATCGGTGTGAGGTGTACTCGATGTACTAACATGACTAGCCGTGAATGCGATGAAGTTACATTCATGAGGTGATTCTTCCTCAGAATCCACTGACTCGACATCGCTATCACTAAGTTTGGTATTAAAGGTATCTTTACCCTTACCCCGTCTCTTTAATTTCGTAGCACACTCATGAGCTTTGTGACCCTTACCCTCTCACTCATAGCATCTCTCCAAATATTTCTTAGGATACTCTCCTCTCTTCAAAAAATTTCTTTCCCGATCTAAAATTTTTATCTTTCTCAAAACATTTATTTTCTTAGCTTGAGATTTTTTTTAGAAAAGGAAAGATCATCTAGATTGAAATCATACTCGAAGTCATAAGAAACCCCTGCTTTCTTTTTAGATTGTACTTTCAAAGTTATCCCTTTTTTCCTTAAGTTTTTGAATTTTAGGGAATATGTCGATTTCATAAGTTTGAAGCTCTCATATGAGTTCTTCTAACCTAAGTGTATCCAACATTCCCAATGAAATAAGGAAAATGAACTTAGAAATAAAACGGGCTGAAAGTGATCTCAAAATCTTTTTCATAACTCTCGTCTCAGGAATTCCCTCACCCAAATTAAAACTAGAGTTAACATTATCAGATAATCATGCATAAAATTCATCATACTATTCAGTTTCTACTATGGTAATAGTATCAAACTGTGTAGTGAGATTTTTAGCTTAGAAGCTTTCACAATATTGGTACCATCGTGAGTGAGATGAAGAGTATCCCAAGCTTCCTTAGATGTAGTTCACGTCATGATACGACGGAACTCGTCAGAGGTTATTGCTCCAACAATGGCACTTAAAACTCGTGAGTTAAAGATAATCCATTTGAGCTAATCTTTCTTACAAGTGGTGATGGTTTTAAAACCTATGACATCACCACTGGTCACAGTGGGTGGTGTCCACCCTCTTTCACAAACAAGCCAAACAGGTTCGTCAATTTCCTTCAAAGACGACCTCATTACCTCATTCGAGATTTTCAATAAGCATAATTAAACCCATCAAAAATAGGTATCCTATTATAAAAATTATCCATTTGAACAAAAATTTAAATATCACACAAAAACTTAATGTAACCCCCTCTGATACCAATTTGAGAAAGCGGGTTCATATGAATTGTCCATATATTAGGTTACGCACATACAAGATCCAATTTTTAATCCAAATTTTATCTTGATTAATAATTAGGTTTGCATCCACGATAAAGTTCAAATTAAATGTCCAATCACACATTCAAACCAATAAAACAAAGCAGAAGAAGGGTGAGGAAAAATCATTTTAAAGATAAACCTAGATTTTAGCACCGTAAAGAGTTTGATAGGCTTGATGATTTACAGACTACTTAGAGCTCCATTAATTATAATGCACATGTCTTTAAATCTTCTACAGAATGTGGCACAGTCTAGCACCACCTAAAAGAAGCAGCTCTTCCCTTGGTATCCACCGATAAGACTCATGATATTGAAATCCTTTCTTCTTCATTCGTAGAGCCTCGGCTCCACTAATCAGTAGTAGAGTTAACTCTACAAGGATTTGATGTAGTATTTGAAAACTAGGGTTTGAAACTAAACAAATTATTTGGGAGATGAAGTGATTTGGAAAACAAAAGATGAACACTTTTAGAGCAGAAATTCGAAATTTGTTTTTGCCAAAAGTTTTAAGAAAATCTTATCAAAACCGGTCTTGTATAGAAAAACATGTTTTTTGAGTCGGTGGTCTCATTCAAAAGAAAATAGGGTCTCGTTCGAACAAAAAACTCTAAGTTCTTTATAACGAGGTCAATCTCGTTCGAATAACAAGCCTATCTCGTTCGATCGGACTTCTAACGACCTTCCAATGAGAGTGGTTATGTTAAAAGAGAGCATTAAATGCTTATTAGAATTCCATTTTATCGAAAATGGTTTTTCGTTCTAGCAACTTTAGATTTTGTCCGAACTAACTACAGAGTTTGTTCTAATGAGGTCTACATCTAGTTCTAACCAGATTAAAATTAAAAAAAAAATCAAAAATCGTTTAAAATTCCTCGAGTAAAAAATAAACATCCCACAATATATTTAACAGAGAAATCAAACCAAAAGTTCATATACCACCATAAAATGTTCGTGGTGATTTCAACGGCTTGAATCTTTGACACGATGCTTGGTTACTGAAACATCTTCGAATGATCATGGAGGCAAAAATAGATGTAGTCTTTGGTTTGTAATGGGATATGATGAAATTCTTAATATATGAGTAAATTATAAGATATTGCTATTACATAAAGGATAAAGAGCAAGGCATCATTAATGCATTGAACTTAACCATTTTAGATACACTAGTAAAACACCGAGCTTAGCTCGAATGAGCATTACTCAAGTAACCACGCCCAAACCTATTTTCATCTACAAAGTTTTGGCATAGAAAATGGTATATATCTTTCCATAAAAGTTTTATGTGACATCATACCTTACCTAACATATGTCAAATCAGACTTACCTCGGTAAAATGAACATTTGGTGAGAAGTTAGTCATAAAGGTGCTGACACCCTATTGTGATAACTAACAAATCGACTGGTCATGTGAGAATTTTAATAACCATTTAATGCTAATGACATGTTAGGTATGGTATTCTGATCCAATATTTAATTCCACTGAGGTTTATCGATAGATACCTAACCATTTTTTTACTTCACTTATTCTTTGATAATCCATCATATTTTTAGCCATAAGATCACTTTAAGATGTCAAGTTGTTAAAACCTTAAAACCAGAGAATAAACTTTCCACCAATAATACGCTTGTCTAGTTCTTAATAAGAACTCACAAATTTATTTTGATCCAAACCCTATTTTGTCCACATTTTGATGTTTACCTCATAACATTTGTATTTTGAGTGATAGTTTCTCTCTCCCGCTAACACACATACCAAAAAATCCCTTTATTACCAAAATATTATGTATTTATTGTTTGTCATTGTGATATATATTAGAGTTTATTCCTTATCATTTGGAGTACAATTATTAATGTTTTATCACCATTAAAATGGGTCATACTTCAGTTTATTTAAAAACACTCTAGAACAAACTAATCTCTTACATACTTAAAGCTAATTATATTTTGCCTATAAATAACTCTATGGAAAAAATCATGGGTTGTTTTCCAAGATGAAATTAATAATTTCAAAATTATGAAATTTGAAATTAATTAATGGATTAAATAAAAGATATTTTATATAGGGGTGTTCATGGTACGGTAAAAACCCGTACCGTAACGTTTTGTACCAATAAAGAGTGGTACTAGTTTACTTTTTTTACTTATCGAAATCAAAAATACCAAATTTTTTGTGGTTGGTTTTCGTTTACACATCTAAAAAACCACTTTATCGAAATTACTATACCAAAAGTAAATATCGAAACTACTATCCAAAATACGGTCTTGTAATATTGAAAAAATGATAGAAAATAATGTTATAGTTTATTATTTGGGTAAAGTGAAAATGTTGTGTTTAATTTGTGCATAAATATAAAGTTGGGGTAAAGTGATTTGAAATGGACACGTAGCTCTTAAATATATCATTATTCAGGAAACAGATTAAAGGACGAATTTTCTTAAAATAGTAAAAATAATAATTTTGAGCCGAAATTTTTATGGTCCCTTAACATTTAAAGGCACCTGTATAAAAAAATATAAGCTAAAAATGATTTTTTTGCTATTTTAAAAAAATAAATAAAACAGCTGTCAGCTTATAAGAGATTATAAACTGATAGTTTTTTGATCTATTTTTTTAAATAGAAAAACAATTCATTTTTAGTTGACAATTTTTTTGGGGTACCCTAATATGTTAAGAACCCATAAAAAATTCAACTCAAAATTATTTATTTTACTATTTTGAAAAAAATCTCCCGTTAATCCATTTTAGAGAATTTTCCTTGAGTTGGAACACTAACATAATTGTATGCATTTAAAACCAATAGAGCCCCACATCGAAAACGAGACTAAAATGGATGGAAGCGTAGGTCTATAAATAAGGGGCTACTCTTTGAGTATTTCAAATATAAGCTTGCATTTTGAGCTTTCTACAATTATCGTATTTTATAGCCTTTTAGTTTGCATTTAATTTGGTGAACATTATTTTGGGCAATTTTGTTGACTAAATAAAAAGTGTTGTAATATTTTTTTTAAGTCTAATATTTTGAGTTGGGTTAGGTGTAAAGAGAAGGCCTAATGGTTTAAATTCAAAATTTAGTGTTATTTAATTTTTTTTTGAAGTTATACCGAAAAATAATCGATTTCATCGCGATTTATTGTAAAATGTGTGGTACGATTTTGGTTAAAGTTAGGTTGTACTAGGTGGTATAAATGGTAGTTTTAGTTTCAGTATATTAAAATTGGTTTGGCATCGGTATATTTTGTATATTCTATTTACCAACCAAACCGATCGAAAGTCTAATGTTTAACTCTAACTTGTGGAATCGGTATATTCTAATTATATGTATGATAAATTTTTAACGCTAATGTTTATATTTGGATTAGATTAGATGCCAAACAGAGGTTATAATATGAAATTGTGAAAATTAGACTCATCTATGAGAATATGAATCTATTGGTGTATTATGTTCATTTACTTAATCAGAATTAATATTGTCAGGCATCAAACACAGATGCGAGAAGTATGGTAGTTATGATTAATTGAATATTAATGGGTAACAATATTTTTATTAATAAATTGTTGGACATCAAATATAGATGCCATTTTTTAAAATTAATTAGCATGTCACAAACTTAAGTATCTTAGAAACATCATTAACTTAATGTTTTCTTCGATATAATAATATTGTAAATTAATATAACCATGAAGGGATTTGGGATCAATTTTGTAATTTGTTCCTCATACATAAATTTTGACATTATGCATAATGAGATGAAAATAAATTATTAATGTCTCACTCATTTATTATTATTCACTCGATGTCTCATGAAAGTCTCTTATTTATTTGATTTTTACATTACGCCAAATCAAAATATTTCGTGAATTTCAAATTAAGAAATAGAAAATATTATAATTAAAAATCATGTAACCCATACTATAACAATTGTTTTTAATGTATTACTCAAATTAAACCCAAATATATTATACATAAATGAAATAGGGCTTTGAGTTTCTTGTCTATGAAGTTTGAAGATAGAGGACCTGAACTTTTGAACTGAAGATAAAATGTTTTTGGATATAAGAATTAATGTCGGTTTAGCTCGGTTGGTATTTATTTTTTTCTCTAAATCGTTGGTCTAATCGATGTGGTCGGTTTTCTAATTCTCTCACGGTTCAAATCGGTTTGCGGTTCAGGTATTTTTTTTGCACACACGCACTAGAAATGTTCACTAGTATTTGGGATTTTCTAGAGAAAAACTATAATGTGTAAAAAAAATACTTTTTTTAATATAAACTCCTATAGAAGTAAAGTAATTCTTAGTCGACTCAAGATTCATATTAATTCTATGCAATATATTGACGTGTCATGTTTGGATTAATTCATGTTTTAATACACGTGGGGGGGTATTTTACACAATATGATGTGACACCCCGCCTAATTAAACCTTGGGTGATCAAGCCTTATTTTAATTTAAACAGGTTTCTTAAATGGTTCATTCTTAGCATCACTTCCGAAAGCTTTTTAATTTACTAACCACCTAAGTGAAAGTAATCGAGTGCCAAATTTTGTCTTCTTTAAACAGAACAACTAATCCAAACCAACACAATATAATTCTAGTAATATTTAAAACAGTTGCATAAATTGTTGAATGCAAATAAAGTCTTGCCGAAAACCACGGCCAATAAAAGACAACTCAAAATCCAGAATTAGAATAACTGTAGAAGTAAATATAGGACAACATGTCCCAACTAAGAGTACTAAAATTGAGATCCGATCCTAGAACTGAAAAAGAGGAAGCGTCTAAACAATCCCTGCAACATCCACACGTGCTGCAGTTCCCAAATCCCTGGAATGAAATCATGCTGGGTGTGCCTGTGGCTGGGCATCTAAAAGGTTTTTAAAAATTTTACATAGCAAGAGTTAGTACTCAAAACATTTGAAAATATTTTGCAAGCAGTTATCACAATTGAGTTATTGATTACACGTATTAAGGTTTCGCACAACTCCCTTGAACTTCCTCACCTCTCTTCTATAGTGCATGTCTAAAGAGGACACTTAGTTCACCTAGTTATACTACCCATAAGCATAGGTAACTTATTTACTGCTCGTTATCCTTATTCTTGTAATAATTACATCACGCTATAAATTATTACTAAGATATTTACAATTCAGTTCATTATATACTATTCTCAATCTGTAGATTATGCACATAGAATACATTTTATCACACAATCATGTATTTAATATTAGTTATCAATAACATATCCTTTTACCACACATAAAGGAATCTTGGTTCGGAATGATTCATCGACCCCAAGTAAGAGTTGGTTCGGAATGATCCATCGACCCCAACTATAAAACATAAATATATACACATATTCTGATTCGGGACTCTTTCATCGCGACACCAGTTTAAGGTTTGGTTCGGCATTTTACATCGACCCCAAACATATAATAACTTTATGTTAGTTCAGAATGTCTCATCGACCCTAACTTATTTAATTTAGGTAAAATTATCTTAACCCAAACTTTTATATAATTTAGTGGGTACACACCCGACCCGTCAAATCATGTCCGTACGTAATATATTTTACTTATATTCACCATACTCATTAATTTACAATTTATTTCACTATTGCATTTATTTGAGTATTCACGCAACTCTAAGGGCCCTAGTTACCCCTCCCTTAATTCAGTAGTTAAGTTAACTTTAACCTACTGGTATTTTTCCATAATTTACTCTCACTCTTTCCGTAGCTAAATTCTCACAATCCCAACATACGGCTCAATCAATCGTTCTTCCGTCGGTCCATTTCTCCAAAATTCCCACTCAATCATTTATGAAGAAGTCTAACGGTACGCCTACTGGTATTTATGAAGTCTCCTCATAGGTAAAATATCATCACTAAAATTCCCATTAAGCGACGGTAATTAAAAGGAAATTTATTCACAAAAATTTCTAAAGTCCAGCCAGGGTCCATCGATCGATGGGATATGGTCGATCGATCGACTGCTCGGTCGATCGACATTCAAGGGTCGATAGATCGATCAAGCAGTGACAGACCCAGTTCGTCTTCTTCATGCAGGTTTCACCATTTTTATCTATCTATCTTTCATGATAATCCACCATATTTACCACCAACAATCTCTAATCATTCCTACATGTTCTGGGATGATTACTAACGATTTAAAACAACAAAATCATTATAAATCTTGGTCAAATCAACTAAAAATCTTACTAATATTCAAGAACCCTAAAAATACATTCTTTACATCTTTCATCATGATTCCAGATTTTTAGTTCGATTCAATCATCTAGTTTCCCATGATATCAGAATATTTGGAGATCCAAAAACGTCCTACATGCAATCCCTACCAATTATGGATCATAATCAATTGTTTTTCTCCCAAAAATATCATAAAAACTATGTTCTTCATAAAGCTTAAATATGGGTATTATAACTCAATTTATTTTGCAAATAACCACTTGCCTTATGATTTGTAGGATCTGATTTCGTGGTTGTTGATGATGGTTGATGATTTTGATCCTTCAATCCTCCTTCCCAACAAATTTGTGGTGAAATCTCCTTAGAATTTCCCCCTCCTTCCTTCTTTTTCCTTAAGAAATTGCCTCTCACTCTTCTCTAATGGGTATGGTGTGTTTTCTTTCTTTATAACCCTAGCCTCAACTCTTATAATCTGATTTAGGGTTTCAAAAATCGTAGGTCTACTTACCCATAAATGTAAAGAGACCAAAATGCCCTCGAATGGTCCCGATTTGGCCCGACAATGACCCGGCACTCAACTAGTACCCCCGGGTACACTATTTTGACTAATTCGACCCTTTCGGAATCATCTGTGGACTCTAAATTATCGTTTGAGTCTCTTAAAATATTTTTCTAATCTCATCTTCAATTTTTGTTTACGCGTGACACTCGGTTGAGATAACTCGGGTACGTCCATGAAATCCCTAGACCGTGCATATCAACGTTCAAAATTTACTACTCACATTTAGTAAATTTTTAATCGTCATATTAATCTTTATTAACATTTATATCTCATTTAATTACTCTACTCATGTAATTTAAATAAAACGTATCACATTAAATCACTCTACTCACGTAATTTAAATAAAACGTATTTTATCACATTAAATTACTCTACTCACATAATTTAAATAAAATGTATCACATTAAATTACTCTACTCACATAATTTAAATAAAACGTATTTTATCATATTAAATTACCCTAATCACGTAATTTAAATAAAACATATTTTCCTAATTATGTAGAATTACAGGCTATTACATATGAATCTTCAATGGGGGTTAGAAATATTTTATAAAAAGTTTTGGTTTTGAAACCACGTGTGGCACATGTTTTGAATTAGGTGAGAATATTTAGTTTTGAATATTTTCAACCTGTATTCAAAGACAAAAGTTTTTCTTTACTCTTTATTTGACTGTGTGTCTCTCTTAAGTCTCCTTAAAGAGAAGTCTTAGTTAGGCCATCTCCAGTGGGACTCGAGCAAAAGATGTAAATCTACATCTTTTGAGATACATTTTTTTATTTGGTTTTGTAGTGTAACAATGCAAATTTGACGTGGAATTTGGACCCCACCTTGGGCGGATAAGGGTTCCACGCCCAAGAGGCTGAATCACTATTTGCTGGGGGGTTTTCTTTGTTTGCTAGTTTTTTTCCCTTTTTTTCCTTTTATTAAAACCTTGGGTGGATGATAGATAACCACCCAGAGTCTGGGCGGGCAAGACTTAGCCACCTACTTGTGGGCCCCCCATTTACACATTGTGTAGCGGCAATGTATATTTGCATTCCGCTTACATTTTCTCTCTCCTCAAACTAGACTTTCTGCTACCCACTGTGAACCAAAAAAATATAAATGTTCACAAATACATATTTCATTGGAGATGGTCTTAGAGTGAGAAGAGAGAGGGAGAATTATGGGAATTTGGGAATACATAAAATCATGTACAGATACAGTGAAGCAGGAAACACCCATCCTGAAGTACGCATGGCGGACCTCGTACGGCTATAGCTCAGTTGCAGGTTTCTCTCTCTACACTGATTTTTTTTATATGGTTCTCTTGAAATATTTAAATATTACATAACTTAAAAGTATATTTTTTAATATTTAAAAAAAATAGGTTTGTGCAGCAAGTATGAAAATTTGATGTGCACATGAGTTTATCCCTCTCTTTCCTTATGTATATATGAGTAATGCTATGAGTCTTAACAAAGTTCTTCAAATCCTCTCCAAATAACAATAAAGTATTGTATCCCAGCGGAACCCATATCACAAGTTACACCACTTAATGTTTTTTTAGGGAGGATTTTGAGAATCTTGTTTGGACTCAAAGTATTATTCTATATTTATATATACATATATGCATATATAGTGCATATTAGGTATACATATCAAGTATACATACCGATTTTTTTTAAATAGTAAAAAAATTTCTGATGAATTTTGTTATATGACATTTAAACATTTCAGGTATCCATATAAAAAAAATCAACTCAAAACAATCTTTTTTGCTATTTTGAAAAAATAGAAAACATTCGCAGCTTTTTAAGTTTAACCCATTTTTTTAAAATAGAAAAAAATATTATTTTGAACTGCATTTTTGTATATGTGTCCTATGAAATATTTAAATGCCACACACAAAAAAAATCTAACTCAAAAATAATTTTATTAATATTTAAAAAAAATGGTTTGCACTAGTAAGTATGTATAGTTGGTATGTATAATGGTCACTCTCTATCTATATATATATGGGCGCTCCCATACGGGCACCATTTACGGAATATATATATACACATACACACCCACCCACCCACAAACTTGAGAAGCCCCTGATTCTTTCGACACTTTAATTTGTCAGATGATCCTTACATCATAATTCAGGTTTATATAGCACATTTTCTAATTGAAACCATTAAACATATTTTCTCATAATAGGTCCCTTACATGTCAATTTTGCTTAAACTATACGTCAATGGTCAAGAAAATAAACCAAACCTTAACTATTAGAGAAAGATTTCTTATATTTCAAAATTGAGAGTCTCCTCAAATGAGGAATACAAGGGGTATTTAAAGGGGAAGAGTAGCTTAGGTACTAAAATAATCTTTTAATTACAAAATTACCTTTGCTAGAATTTTTTTACTTCAACCTCTAAATACTAAAGCAAAAAGAAATATAATGATTGAATAAAATAAAATTAAAAAAATAAAATGCAATGGAACCCTAAAAAGCACCCATTTCCATTACTTTCCTCCTCTTAAGACCAAGCTCGTCATCAAGCGTTCAAAACAATTGGGGACTCGTGTAAAAATTCCAAAAATTGTGCCAAAAATTTATGGGCGCCAAAAATTAATTTATGAAAGTTGAAGAGTGTACATCCCACGTATTTTCTTCTTTTTCTCTCAAACCAGCCTTAGAAGCCTCCTCTCGTGTAAAAAATACAGTTTTAGAGCACCAAAATTGGTTTGGGCTAAGTTGAGACAACTCAAGTGGGCTTTGAGCAAAAATAGGGTGGAACCATAGGGTTTTAGTACTGCTTAGGGGTTTCGAGGGCCATCTGACAACAGGTGATGTGTTTGGGAGGTCAGGCGGTGGTTTTGAGCAGCGAGTGGTTTTTTTGGGTCGAGGGTTGGGAAAACATAGTCGGGGGTTGGGTTTTGACCCAGGGCAGTTTGGGTTGGGAGGGTAGGCAGAGAGAGGGCAACATGGGTTAGGATTTTTTTGGGCAGTAGAGTGGGGGAAAGGGGGAGGGACAGGGGGAGGGGGATACTGGGGGGTAGGGTAGGGGCTTTGGAGAGGGGCGACAATTGGGCGGCTGGGGTAGAAGGTGTGGAGGGTAGGGTAGGGTCTAGGGGTAGGGTTTTAAATTTTGGAGGAGATGAGTTGGATGAGGAGATCAAACTTTTGGTTTATTTGTTGTTGTGTTTGTACTAACTCTTCCATTCTTTGGTTGAGTTCTTGAATCTCTTTTTGTTGTTTTGATTTTCTTGGAGCCATTGGACGTAGTGTATGATTTTATAAAAACAAATTGATAAATCAAACACTAATGTTGGAGTGACACCCCATCTAATACCAATTTGACGTAAACTACACGTCAATGGACAAGAAAATAAACCAAACCCTAACTTTTAGAGAGAGAATCAATTGATTTCTTATACTTTAAAATGAATACTCTCCTTAAAAGAGGAATACATGGGGTATTTAAAGGGGAGGATTAGTTTAGTCTCTAAGCTAATCTTTTGATTACCAATATGCCCTTGCTAGCCTTTTACTACTTTTACCTCTAAATACTAAAGCAAAAAGAAGTATAATGACATAATAAAATAAAAGAAAATAGCCTAAATAAAATGCAATAAAGCCCTAAAAAGGATCCATTTCCATCACTCTCCCCCTCTTAAGACCAAGCTCGTCCTCAAGCATTTAAAACAATTGGGGACTCGTGTGAAAATTTCAAAAATTAATTTCTGGAAGTTGAAGAGTGAACATCTTACATTTTTTCTTCTTCTCTCAAGACAACCCTAAAAGCCTCCTTCTGGGTTAAAAATCACAGTGTCGGAGCACTAAAATGGGTTTGGGCTGAGTTGGGACAACTCAAGTGGGTTTCGAGCAAAAATAGGGCATAACCCTAGGTTTTTAGGACTTCTTAAGAGTTTTGACGAGCGACCGACAACAGGGGATGTGTTTAGGATGTCAGGCAATGGTTTCTGGGCAGCGGGTGGATTTGTTTTGGGTCGGGGGTTGGGTTTTGACCCAGGGTAGCCGAGGTGGTGTAGTTTTCTAGTTCGGAGGGGTGGGGAGGGTAGGCGGAGGGAGGGCGACAGGGTTGGGAGTTTTCTAGGCAGCAGAGTGGGGGAAAGGGGGTGGGGGTTACTAGGGGTAGGGTCGGCGCAGCAGTAGGGTGCTGGGGTGGAAGGTGTGTAGGGTAGGGTAGGATAGGGGTTAAGTTCAGGGTTCTAAATTTTGTAGGAGATCAAACTTTTAGTTTAATTTGTGTTGTGTTAGCAACAACTCTTCTATTTTTTGGCTGAGTTCTTGAATCTCTTTTTGTTGTTGTTTTGATTTTCTTGAAACCATTAGTTGTAGTGCTCGAATTGATAAAAACACACCGGTACATCAAACACCAATGTTGGAGTGAGACCCACTATGATACCAATTTACGTAAACTACACATCAATGGCCAAGGAAATAAACCAAACCCAAACTTTTTGAGAGAAAATCAAGAGATTTCTTATATTTCAAAATGGAGAGTCTCCTCAAGTGAGGAATACAAGGGGAATTAAAAGGGGTGGATTAGTTTAGGTTCTAAATCAATCTTCTAATTACAAAAATGCCCTTATTAGTCTTTTGCTACTTCTACCTCTAAATACTAAAGCAAAAAGAAATATAATGACATAATAAAATATAAAAAAATAACAAAAATAAAATGTAATAAATCCCTAAAAAGGACCCATTGCCATCATTTACACATGTAGTAAATACATATTTATCACATATATTAAATAGTGGCTATAATAGTTTTGAATGAGACTAAATAGACCAAAACAAATCCAACTACAATATTAGTAAACGGCCTAATTGTTAAAATTCCCTATATTATTATTAATATTCAAATTGCCTCATTTACTACATCGTTTGCTAATTAATTAATAAATTCGATAATGAGAGATATAAATTTGTGGATCATGAACTTTTCAGCATACTATCAGTATAGAATTGGATGTGCATGGAAGCGCGATAAATAAAAACAATTTCAACATTACAAGTGTTATGAAATATGATTAGTATATAATCTAATTTTGTTTTTTATTGGAAGAAAAAAAATTGTAAAAATAAATTTCTCAATGAATATTAGAATTTGAGATTGCAAGAGATCGAAAAGAAAAACATTGTATTGTAAGGATGGAATGATATGGCCATCCCAAAGAAGTAAATTTTGGTAAATCAAGATGATTTGGAAGAAAGAAATATAAAAATTTTAAATAATTCAATAACGATACCATGTCGGATTGGGTAGTTGTCAAATGAGTCATTCTACACATGATTTCAACACATTTTGTGTAAAATATTATAGTATCATGTATGCATTGGTCGGTGTTCGGGATCCACGGATTTTGACTAAAGATATTAACCAATAAAAACACGACATGTTAGTTAGTCATACAAAATATCATATTTATGTGTGTTGTTGTGAAATTGATCTATTAAGTATAGTGTATATCCTAGTCATTCATTTAAATCTTAATGATCACTACACTGGGTTTAAAATTATACAATCATGGAAATCAAAATTTTCTCCATTTTAGGTGAGAAATACTTCTTAATTTCCTATAGTTTTATGTCCACCAGCCTTCTTCCCATATATACAACTCTAGCTCGAATGAAGTGGGATAAATCTATTATACTCGACTTTCAATTAGGCCTCATTTGATGTGCGGGATAAAGACGTGAGATATGATAATATTATTTCGTCTCATGCTTGATATGGGATAGGATATGATTTCAAGTGGGATAAGTTATCCCATTCCATGTTTAGTGGTGTTGGATGTGATAAGATTTCAAGTGATATAATCCCAAATAACTCTCTGATAACACTAGTGTGGGATAAAATCATTCCATCTAAGAGGTGGTATTATTTTATCCTATTGGGTAACTCTTATCCTATCTCAGCTCCTTATCAAACGAGACTTTAAGTTTTTTTTTTATTTTACATTTACATTGATTACTTTAGAACAATTTCTCATTTACTTGTTTAGTGTTTACAACTCTTTGAGGAGAAGGACATGTTCCAATGTGGTATTGTTTAGGAAGACACCTTCCTAGAAGAGTGTTTTAAAAGACATGTACAACCCACTTTAGTTTCTGTCTAAAATTGTCTAGATTGTAGTTCGGTTAAAACCAAATTTCCAACAATAACAAGATTTGTAAGTTTGGTACTTCACTATTGTGCATTATTAAACTTTAGTGCATTTTAAAAAATGGACTTTAATACTTTTTTCAGCGCTAAATGATCAAGTTTCACGTCTAAGAGTAACAATTAATAACGAAAAAAGCACTGATGTCTAAAAATGAATTTAACAATTGTATTAAATCTTATAGTGCATGAAATACCCAAGTAGAAAAAAGTAAATAGGTTTATTTCCTTCGTAATTAAAATAACTAGCTTTTCCTTTATGTGAACCTGTACTTGTTTAGATTATCTTCAAACAGGAAAATGAACAAAGTTATTCCATCCAGGCTTGTGATCATCCATTCACCTAACTCAATATCAGTTCGTACAATTTGAGATTTTTAAAAAAGCATTAATTTGTTAAGCTGATTTTAATAAGTTCCTATATAATATAATTACCCATATTTTTGTGATCAAGTCTGACTTTTAATAGTTATTAGATCAACCAGAGTCATGTTTTAACTAGTCTTATTTGCAGTACTTGTTTGCTTTTGCAGCCTCTTCTTTTTTATAACCACTCGGGTTTTAAAATTTATGTGTAGGTGGGGTAGTAGCCTCTAAGCTCATTTACCAAACACTAAGTGATGTGGATGTCCAGTATAATAAAAATCAAGGGATAAATGCAGGTATACCAATGGAAAACTCGAGTGCTTATTGATGGTTTGATTGTCCCTAAAATCAGTCGCGGGAAGAAGCTCAAGTAGAAGGCAATGTGAAGTATGAATACATAAGATACACACTTATATAATGGTTTTTAATGGTGGGTTATGCTTTTGTTTCAAAATATTTATATGGATTTTACTTTATATGGATTATAGGTGATAGTTATTGGAGATGCTTACTTGTTATTGCGTTTTGCTTAAATAAGTAAATGTAAAGTGTCTGAAACATGTTATTGTGTTAAGAAGGATTTGGTTCTCACAGTCCCACTTAGTCAACCAATGTGTAATATGATAGCAAAATCATCTTTGTCTATTATGGAGAATATGTGATTGTATTGAAGAAATTGTAACAATGAGAATGTTATTTGATATTGTGGCATTTTAGGCACACTCACGTGACACACCATGTGTATTCCCTAGTCAAAGGTGTCACTCACTATATTAACACCTAAAGGCTCATTAGATTACTCAGAGAATGAGAAGTATCCCCCTTTCCCCGGTGTACACAGCCAACTATATTAACTCATGGACTATTATTAAACTTCCCGATATCAAATAAATTAATGATGCTTAGATCATCTAAAGTGTGTAAGCCTAAGTGTAGTCTCACCAAGTTCCAAGTTAGGATAATATCAAGCGAGATTGTGAAGTAAGATTTAGGTGGGGGAATCACAACTTTAGTTGGAAAAATGAGTCCATGTTTGTTCCATTACCCTGACCTCCCTGGAACATTTATCAATAATATTCCTTACATATAGGGCTATTAATGGACCGGGTCTGAATTCAAATCCGACTCGGACCCGAACTGAATTAAAAAATCTGAGAAAATTTATAGACCTGATTACCCGTTTACCCGATTAGTTAATGGACCAGGTCTAGATATATATGACTCCGATCCGATAAGAACCCGACCTGAATGTGTGTGTGTGTGTCTATATATATATATATATATATATATATTGTTTCACATTTTGTTAAAGCCTAACATTTATGTTAATCTAATGGTGCCATTTAGTCTCTAAGTTAGAGACTCTATCTAACCCTAAGACAAGAGTTGGTCTCATTAAAATTTTTATCTCATTGTTGCAGTCGTTTCTCTCTCCAAAAATAAGACTTGTTGCTCTCATCTCCATCCCTCCATCTCCAAGATTTTTACATATGGTTCCAACTTTTTTTTAGAGCTTTTTTTGGTTTCAAATTTGGATTCTTGGGTTTCAGGACTTAGTGTCGTTCTGATTTTTTTTCATTTACTCCATATCGTTTCAACTACGAGATCTTTAATTAGTTTTTTCCATACCTGGTTAGATCTTGATTTTCTCCATAACTGGTTCCAACATCCAATTACGAGATCTTTTCTTTCCCTTTGAAGTTTTAGGGTTCTGATTTTTTTCATTGTATCCATATAGTTTTAACTACGAGATCTTTAATTGTTTTTTCCATACCTGGTTCGACCTCGTTGCTGTCAAAAGTATATATTTACATGTTTTTGCCTAAATTTATTTTTGGGGAATTGGGTCAGGTATTCAAGGTAGGTCCCCTGGTCCTTAATGGACCCGGGTATGGATCCATTTACCGAGACCCAACGGGTAATCGAGTAAGACCCGATTCGTTAAAAAATTCCCGAATCGAATAAGGATATACCCTTACCCGATCCAGACCCGATCTGTTCACAGCCCTATTTGCATGCATCTGACCCACCTCATCTTAAAGTTCATTGCTTTATGTGCCCTGAGAGAACTTTTTGAGGACCAATATCAGTCAATTATGCAAAGACAAGGTCAATAAGAGAAAACTATATTTCTTGACTGAATGGAATGAGAATCCAAATTAGCCAAATGACAAATTCCCAATAGTCAATCGAGAAGGGTAAATTCCTGGCTACAGCCCAACTAAATGGTAAAGGTCGAATGGCAATAAATTAGTTCAATTTAAATGATCATGATACGTGAATTCAATCATAATGTTATCAAGTGGAAACAAGGTTGACTACAAAATTTGAGTGGCACTTTTTTTTTTATCAAAAACAAAGGGTGCAGCCCTAAAAAACTCAGATTCAATAATCAACTGAAACTCCCTAGCACTTAATGCATCGAAAATATTAGTCCCATAGTAAAAACTCCTCTTAGACACAAGCCAATGCGCTGCCTTGTTAGAAGACTTTCTATCCCATGGCATGTTAATGTCCCAAGTATCAATCAAGCCTCTGATGTCTGATATTATGCAGGCCACCGTACTAGGAGGGGAAGTTTTACTAAAACAATATGTAAAGGAAAATTTTCTAATGGAGTCTATTTTTATGTAATTGACTTATTTCTAGAACATAACTTGTTTGAGTGTTAGATAGATTTTTATATTATCACGATACTCACAAAGTCTATGACGTGTTTATGTTGAAGATGTAGCGGCCAAGCTTCAAAAATATATCCTGCGGGGTTTTTATCGATGCACGTTTTATGTCTTCTTTCACATTGTATTCTGAATATCACTCAGGTATGAACGCATTATGTTTATGGAGTTCGAAAAGAGTTTTTAAGGATGGAAAATTTATTTAAAATTTATTTAAAATGATTTTAAATCATTTATTTTGAGATTATCTGATGTTTAGAATCGTACAAAACACTGGCTTTGGTTTAAGTGGTTCAAACGACATAAACAGTCATTCTAAGGCTTTCAAAGTCTAAAACCATCCTTAGTGTTTAACATCCGAGATTTCATATACAATTGCTATAGAGATCTTGTTTGCACTATCTTAAGGTTGTTCATATCTGTTGAATATTGTTCATTGGGTTTTACAATAAAGAAGCAATGAAGGTCGTGTTCCGAATCATACACAATTGCGAAGCTACATCGGTGGACACCGAGCCACTCGTGGACGCATGAGATGTGGACGAGTACGTGGAAGGAATTTTGTGTGGGAACTGTGGAGGAGCGATTAAAGAGAATAAGAGCGTAAAGGCTTATGGGGATCGAGCCATTGTGTAAGTCTGTCTGTCTGTCTTTCTTTCTTTGTAAACTCTGCATCATAGTGATTGTCTAGCTTGGGTTGTCTGAGGTTTTTTCCCTTTATGGGTTCCTTGTACATCAGGCGTTGTGAACTTTACATTATTTTACTTGCTTTAATCACCTAGATGCATGTTTGGGATTAAACAAGATAAAATTGTGGTTAATTGAAATTGGTTCACAAACTTAGTATGCATAAAATTTGAAAAAGTGGCCTACAAATTGGTATCAGAGCTAGAAATATTTTTCGTGTGTGTTGATCCCTTGTGCTTTTTAAGGATGAATTTTAAAAGTTTTGATAGTTTTAGAACTCCTATTTTTTATGGCACAAATTATGCTATTTGGAAAATAGGAATGAGAAGTTCTTTAAAATCGATTGATGAGCGTATTTGGTTAGAGGTTGAAAAAGGTTGGACACCACCAGTCACACGAGAGGGACATGCCACTAATTTAAACCTGTTGAGTTATGGACCAAAGCCAAACATAGACTTGCACTTTATAACTCTAAAGATCTTCATGTTATTTCCTCGCATGTCACACCTGAAGAGTATAATTAAATCATGATGTGTGAAACTTCAAAAGAGGCTTGGGATAGTATTGCACTTACTCATGAGGGCACGATCACGGTTAGCGCGTCTAAACTTCAAAACCTCACTATATAGTTTGAGACGATTAAGATGTTAGAGAGTGAGACATTTGATGAGTTTTATGCTAGATTGTCTAACATTGTCACCTTGTCGTTTAACTTGGGAGAAAAAAAATACCCGACAACTAAGTCATAAAGAAAATCTTAAGGTTGTTTCTTAGTAGATTTGATCCCAAAGTGATCGTTTTAAACTCCTTGGATATACTTGAATCAACGAAACTAGAAGAGATTATAGGTGACTTATAAACTTATGATCTTGACATGTTTTACCTCCAAGAAAGTGCCAAAGAAAGAAAAAGGCATTGCATTAAAATCTCGGAAGGAGGAGACTAAAGTTTCGGATGATGATTTCGATTACGATTTTGAAAATGTAGCCTTGTTGGCAAAGAAGTTCAGAAAATTTCTCAAGTTCCAAAAGCAATTTAAAGATGCCAAAAGACTTGAGAAATCCAAGAACAACAAGGTCGATCCCACCCCTAAGAATAAAAGTGAGAATCTTAAGAGGGATGAGCCGGATAGGCATTTTGGTTGTGAGGGTTATGGTCACAAAGTAGCGGAGTGCCCCACTAGACTTAAGAAGGAGGGAAAGAAACCACTAGCATATAATGCCACCTTAAGTGATAGTGAATAGGAAGAGGGAGAGAGTCCCCCCATTGAGCACAACTTTATAGCTTTCATGGAATATCATGTGAGCGACGATGATAAATCTTCTCATGTGCATGATACTTCCGAGGCCGTTGAGTGTGAATCCCAAGTGAGTGAGGGTGAAACTAGTGAGGAAGACGAGATTTATGTGGGAGAGTTGCAAGTTGCCTTTAATTATTTATATAAGGAGGCGGTAAAGGTGAAAAAGGCAAACTTAAAGTTGCAAGCTAGGTTGAATGATCGTGCCATAGAAAATAATAATGCTTTGATTGAGGATCTTAAGGCACGGGAGAAGAATCTTCGAGAGAAACTAGAGTACGTTGAGGGTGAGAGATACTCTTCTTGGTTTGATGGAGGCTTTAAAGAAGCAAATTCTAAAGTTTGAGGAGTCTAGGAATTTGCTTGAGTCTAGGATTAATGAGCTTGAGGGGAGATTGAGAGACTAAGTTGAAAAAGTTGGATAGGATTTTAGGTACCGTCCAAATCAAGGATGATAAGTAGGGGTGGAAATTCGTGTATTTGGGTCGTATATAGGGGCCGACACGACAACACAACAAGGGTTATTAGAACACAAACACGACACGATATGACACAAATTTCTATTTTTTTTAGTTGACACAAACACGACCAAAATATTAACTGCATAACAAGACACTACAGGAAATAACAAGATTTCTTAAAATTTCATGCCAAATTATAACATAAATAGACATGATAACCCGAATAAAAACACGATTAACACGACAAGACATGATAACATGAATAACACGACTTGTAATTTCGACACAGACATAACACGACACGACTTCGTGTCAAAAAACCCAACACGAACATGACATTTCGTGTTAATTTCGGGTCATTCGGTGTCGTGTTTTCGTGTCATTTTTAAATTGCCACCTCTATATAGGCTTCGATGATCGTATTGCTCCCATTCTCAAAACTAATTCCAATCGTGTGAGAGAGCCAACTAGGTACGTTAGGAGAGGTCTACATTTAGGTCACATTCCTCGTCGTGCTTACACTTGCACTAGTTGCGGTAGGAAGGGTCACCTTAAGCATTTTTGTTATTGATACTATTATTTTGTGTCCCTTCTTTAGGATATGGATTTGGAATATCGTTGTGGTCAAACTTCGAGTATCAAAGTTCCCTTGAAATCACCTACAAAACTTGTTAAAAATTCAGTATCGTGGTAAATTTGGGTATCAATCTAATTTCAAGCGTCGAACCCGTTATCATGAAAACTTGAAATTCTAATTTTTATTAAAAATATTCTTTTGTTTTTTTTTTGTTTAAAAACAATTTCAAGGGAGAAAACAAAAATTAATGCCACAAAAATGAAAACGAAAAACTTCAAAAGTAATCTAGTTTAGAAGTTATGAGAAGAGACAAGAGGTAGGATTACACCGCGCAGCTGAATTAGTTTAGTGTCCTAATTATTCAATTGAATAGTTTGAAATAATATTGAATTTAAAACTTAACTCTCGTTACAATCCTAAATTCAAATTTATTTTTTTTACCAATTAAATTCTGGAATTATCACCACATATAAAAAAAATTAAGATTCACACTCATTTCAACAAAATATTCGCTAAGATTAATTTATTAAAATTTGTCTGAATCTTTGAATTGCATACACATAATTAATATTTGAATTTAAGAATAATACTTATCTCTAAGTAAAATCCAAAAATCAAATATTAATTTTCAACATTAATTTATTAACTCTCGCATATAAATTAATTTGTGATTTTTTCGAATTTAATTAGCCCAGAACACATCAATGAACAATTATTCAAATAAAACAAATCAACATACTCGTTTCATCCCACCCCTTTAATGGGATGTTTAGCCAAACATGATTAAAAATCAAAAATAGTCACAAACATTGAAGAGGAAGTTAAATAAAAAGGCAAGAAATACAATACGCAGTAATTCCTCTGTCAAATGTGTAGATGAATGCGCATCCCAACTCGTCACAAAAATTTAACTGGATTATGAAACTAAATTAAAAGACTGAACCTAAAAAAATTCTAATCCTAAAATAATTTTTTTTATGATTTTTTCTGAATTTTTTTTGTACCCTTTGCAGTCTTTTTTTTCTCTCTCCATACGAGAGTCTCCGTATTCGGGTAAGGTTAGGGTTCCTATTTTTATGGGATTTGGAGATGGCTTGATATTAAGGCTTGGAATTTGGCCCCCAAATTTTTTGGGATTTGATTTTGGCTTAAGATGGTTCAATGGTTGGGGGGATAAAGTAGCAGGTGGATTCGGGTTGGTATGGAAATGGGATCCGGGTTCGCGGGTTTGGTAGCGAGTATGGTGGCTGGGACAGGGGTCGAGTATGTGGCCGTAGGGGTAAGGTTTCGAGTGGGATGGCAGGTGTGGGGGTTGTGAGGTATGAGGGTTGGGTGGCTATGGGGAGTTATAAGTATGGGTTTTGTGGTGTTAATGAAGGTGAGAGAAAGAGTTTTAGTTTAGAGAAGAAGATGATGAGGTTTAAATTTGGTGTATGTGGGCTGTATTTTAGTTAGTACGTGGGTGAGGGTGTAGGTTATTCTGTGTGTGTGTAATTTGTACCCCTAAAAATTAACACTATCAAAAAAATTAAAACTAAAACTAAGTAAAATAAAACATTAAAATCTAATAAAACTAAAAAAAACTAACATCTCAAAATAAAAATTAAAAGACACTAAATAATAAAACTGAAAATAAAATAACATAAAATAAAATAAAAATAAAAATAAAAATAGAACTCTATTAAAACTAAAGAAAAATATATAATCCTAATAAAACAAAACTAAAATAAAATCTAATAAAACTAGAAAATAAATTTCTAAAAACTAAACTATTCAAAATCAAAATCAAAATAAAATAAAATCACACTTATAAAAAAGAAATAGAAAAATAGAAAATAAATCCTAAAAATAAATCCTAAAAATAAAAACGACTCAAACTAAAAATCTAAAAAAATTAAAAAGGCATAAACTAAACACAAACATGGGGTTCAGGGTAGGTTTAGAGACTGGTTTAGGCTCGGGTAAGGTTAGGAGATAGGGGAATTAGCTCCATTAATTACATATCTGACTTGATTTATCACTTTTACATCAGCAAGACACAATTGACCTACAAAATAAATATTAATGGGTATAAGACCTAAATTATCGAGAGTTAGCAACTAAAATACGTCTATTCGGGGTATAAAATGTACACTTTTGGGTTCTTATCAGTTGTGATCTTAAAAATGCTCCTAGGACGTTTAGGAATAAAGTCCCAAAACCCCCATGCATCGTTTCACATCTAATTGGGTTATAAAATCGGGCTTGGAGGCTTTAGGAATTAAACTTCATGGTTCTTGTTTGGTTGCACTTGATTCTTTCCATGATAAATCTAAAGGACTTGGAGGTTTTAGGAATTAAAATGTACATTTATGGGTGCTTATCACAACACCCCAAACAGAGCGTTGCTAGTCCTCAAGCAATAAGATAGAGAGAAAGAGAAAGATAAGAAACCAAAAGTGTACCACTTTCGCGGGCACTTGCGATTACACTTAGCATATGCAATAAGCCTTTAAACCTATTGGTTGCCTTACAGGATGAGTTGTGTCTCGTGAGGGTTTGAAGGGAATATACCCACAAAATTCTTTATTGAAAATGATTTATTGAAAGGCAGTCAATCTCTTATTAGATGTAGAATGATCGCACAGTCCATCATGGGAGGAATAATTTCAGAAATACAATCTAGAATGTGTAAAAAGTTTAGCTATGTGAATACACAAGGCACATCCTTCCTAGAACTCAACGTGTGTGGGGTGAATCAGTCAGAACCGGTCGAGTATCATAAGAGTAATTCCTAAATTTCCTTTTCGAAATCAACGCTTCAACTTCAAATCTCACTGGATATATCTCTCTTAAATGAACTCTCAAGATTTGGGTAAGTGTATCGCTCTTGTGTGTGAGAAGGTGAGTAATTGTAAGCAAGGTCAAACATCTCACACACATATAAGAAAGAACGAACAATTTGAATGAAAAGGGATCTCATGAAAGGAATGCTAATCACTATAGTGAGAACGTCGAGTTATTCACCACGTTGACTCTCATTTGCCCGACCACCTAAGGGAAAATATAGATGTATATGGGTGAGGGGAAAATGAAATGGAAAGGATGGTATGAGGTGTGGTATGATGGGATGGGTGATGTATGGATATGGACGAAAGATGGATGCGATACGAGTGTTCTACACTTTAGGCACAAATGTCTTTATTTTACAAGACTTGACTTCAGACTGTCTTTTTATTTTCTTTTCTTTCTTTTATATTTTTTTTCTTCTTTCTTTTTGAAATTTCTTTTTTCTTTTTTCTTTTTCTAGTTTTTTTTGTTTCTTTTTCTCCTTTTTTTCTTTTATTATACTCTCAATACTAAAGAAATTTTACTTTTGAAAAACACACTTTTTCACAAAAATAAAAAATGATATATAAATGGAGTGATAAATGGATGGTGTGGGGAATATGTGGGAATATGGAAGGATATGGTAAATGGTAGGAGTATGGATGAAAATCTAGTATTCGGGACAAACTTCAAGACACATGTTTCTTACAACTCGAAAGTGATGTCGTTCTCAGTGATCAAGCCAAAATTTTATGAAAAATAATGAGATCACACAACGATTTAAGTGCGGACCCAAAGAAAGTTGAATCAACTTGTGACTCGGAGATTGGGTAAAATACTCTCAAAGGGTTAAAGGCACAAATCTCACAAGCTAAAGTCTCTACTAGTGATCCTTAAGGTTTTTTTGAGAATTGTAGCACTCTTCAACTCTAAACCACAGTGACGTAATAAGTACGCAAATTTTTGTTGAGTCTAGAAATTCATAGTGCAAAATGCCTTATTAGGTATTACACAAGCTATTTAGAAAAAATAAATCCTCTAACTTGATTCCTACACTTAAAGGATGGATGATAGAAACTTCACGTCAATAAGTGAGATGAAAGAAACTGAACGAAAATTTAAAAATCAGGTTTAAAAATAAAAATAAAAATTCAAAAGAGGTAAGATTTTGATAAAATTCCCCACCCCTAAACAAAAAGGAACATCGTCCTCGATGTTAAGTAAAATGATTTTTAAAATTGAGAGCAGAATGTAGGAAATATATTACCAGAATCAACCGCTAATGAAATGGACAGATGTAGCCAAGAATAAACCTGAATAAATGATAAGAGAAAAAAATGTGTACAAGTCTATAAACATGTGAAACATAGGGTGATGTGAAACACCACCCCCAAACAGGATGAGACTCATATAAGAAATGACGGACTGCCTCCCGGTAGAGCTAAGTTTAATATCTTTAGCTAGACCGAAGGAATCTCACCCTAAAGATAATATCGATGAAAGTGTGGGGCAGTATAAAAAATGGGTGATGATAATCATCCCCAAACAAGATTGAATCGTCAGTCTTCATAGATCGGGTCAACAAGGTCAATTTCTTCAATTTAAGTGGGGCCTAACTCTAAGAAAGGCTTCAAATGTTGACCGTTCACTTGAAAAAGGCTACCATCCTTGGGATTTTGAATGGTGATCGCACCATAAGGAGTCACTGACTCAACAATGAAGGGTCCAGACCACCTAGTTTTCTGCTTCCTGGGAAAGAGATGAAGACGGGAATTATATAACAAAACTTTTTGACTAGGGTAGAATTCTTTTAGCATGATGCTTTGGTCATGGATACACTTCATCTTGTCCTTGTACTTATTGGATAAATCATAGGCATGATTTCTTATCTCCTCCAATTCATTAAGTTGTAGCTTCCTAGGGACTCCTGCCTCATCTGTATCAAAATTAAGGGCTTTGATAACCCAATATGCATAATGTTTGAGCTCGAAAGAAAGGTGGAAAGGCTTGTCGAAGACCAATCGATAAGGAGACATGCCAATCAGAGTCTTATAAGTTGTACGGTATGCCCACAATGCGTCGTTAAAGTGTAAGGACCAGGCTTTCCTATTAGTCTGAGGGTGGTAAGAGAGACCAACTTTGTGGCTAACACCATACTTTTTGATAAGGTGTTCAAATACTCGATTACAAAAATGTTTACCCCCATCACTAATAATAGCTTTGGGGGTTCCAAAACGTGCGAAAACATGTTCTTTAAGAAAATTGACCACGACACAATGGACATTGTTGCGGAAAGTGATTGCTTCCATCCATTTGGAGACATAGTCAACCGCAACAAGAATATATTAGAAACTATGAGAGGAGGGAAATGGTCCCATAAAATCTATACCCCATACATCAAATATTTTAACAATTAGAATGGGTGTGAGAGGCATCATATGACGTCGAGATATACGCCCATATTGTTGGCATTTGGAGCACATTTGGCAATAGTGATGGGCATCTCGAAATAGGGTTGGCCAATAGAAACCACTTTGCAAAATTTTGGATGCAGTTTTCTTGGACCCAAAGTGGCCACCACAAGCACCATTGTGGCAAAAGGACAGAATACTGAGTTGTTCACACTCGGGAACACAACGACGAATGACTTGATTAGTGAAATACTTGAAAAGGAATGGTTCATCCCAAGAGTAATATTTCACATTTTCCATGAATTTGGATCGATCCTGGTTTTACCAATGATTGGGAAGTCGATCGGTAATGAGGAAATTTATAATATCAGCATACCAAGGAGAGGTTGAGATTGAGAAATGTTGTTCATCGAGAAATGACTCAGTAATGGGGACAAGATCAGAGTCAGATGTGACAGTAATGTGAGAGAGATGGTCAGCAACAATAGTTTCACAACCTTTCTTATCGTGAATTTCAAGGTTAAAATCTTAGAGTAAGAGAATCCACCGTATCAATCATGGTTTGGAGTCCTTCTTGTGAAGAAGGTGCTTGAAAGAAGAATGGTCAGTGTACATAATGATAGGGGAACCTATGAAATATGATCGAAACTTATCAAGAGCAAATACTACCGCCAACAACTCATTTGGGGTTATCATGTAATGAAGTTGAGCATCATGAAGAGTTTTGCTAGCATAATAGATGACATGTGGGCGCTTGTCAACTCTTTGGCCAAGCACGTCACCAAGTGAAAAATCAGAAGCATCACACATTAGCTCAAAAGGAAGAGACCAATTGGTAGGTTGGATTATAGGAGCGGAAGTGAGCTCAATTTTGAGGCGCTCAAAAGCTGCGACACATGCATCATCAAACACAAATGGGAAATCTTTGGATAAAAGGGTTATTAAAGGTCGAGCGATTTTTAAAAAGTCTTTAATAAAGTGCCGGTTGAATCCCGCATGCCCTAAGAAGGAGCGAGTGTCCTTAACAGACTTCAGAATGGGAAGCATGGAAATCAAGTCGACTTTTTCTTTATCTACCTCAATATCGTAGCTAGAGACAACATGACCTAAAACAATACCCCTTTTTTTTTTACCATGAAATGGCATTTCTCCCAATTGAGGACCAACTTGTTTTCTTGACAACGCTATAGAACCATAGCGGGGTAAGATAGGCATTGGTCAAAGGATGAACCAAAAATGGAGAAGTCATCCATGAAGACTTCGAGAACACATTCTACCATGTCACTAAAAATACTAATCATACACCTTTAAAAACTCGCATGTGCATTATAAAGGCCAAAGGGCATACGAGAGTACGCAAATGTGCCAAATGGACAAGTAAAGGTAGTCTTATCTTGGTCTTCAGGTGAAATTGTTATTTGGTTGTATCCTAAATATCCGTCAAGGAAGCAATAGTAAGCATGCACTGCTAAACATTCAAGCATCAGGTCAATGTATGAGAGAGGGAAGTGATCTTTGCGAGTGACAGCATTGAGCTTTCTATAATCAATACAAACACGTCAGTCGATTTGTATATGGGTGGGAACAAGCTCATCATAATTATTTTTAATGACGAAGACTCCAAATTTTTTAGGCACCACATGAATGGGACTGACCCATTAGCTATCCGATACGGGGGAAATAATACTAGCATAAATAAATTTTAAAATTTCATCCCTCAAAACTTCTTTCATAGCAGGATTGAGTCTACATTGTGGCTCACGAGAAATCTTGGCATTTTCCTCCAAATGAATGTGATGGCTGCAAACATTGGGGCTCATACCGTGAATATCTGAAATGGTTCACCCTATAGTAGTGCTATGTTTGGCAAGAGTGTAGACCAATTGCTCTTCCTGATCCGGGGTCAAGTCGAAAGAAATTATGACTGGGTGATGTTGGTACGGGACTAAGAAAGTATATTTCAACTCAATAGGTAATGGCTTAAGCTCCAAACTAGGTGGTTATTCAGGAGAGGCATCGGACTCAGATACAAAAATAGAGTCCGGGGAAATATCGGGGAATGGGTTAATTGTGTGATCC
Source organism: Sambucus nigra (assembly GCA_949130495.1). Taxonomy (NCBI): domain Eukaryota; kingdom Viridiplantae; phylum Streptophyta; class Magnoliopsida; order Dipsacales; family Adoxaceae; genus Sambucus; species Sambucus nigra. The sequence goes on along the minus strand of OX422213.1, from coordinate 255,582,904 downwards.
ACAGAATGAAGAGTGTCGAAATAGAGGGATTCGAAAGGAGTAGCCCAAGTGGAAGTGTCCATTAGTGGTATAGAATCTAACAAGGCATTTAGTTCAGAGATGGAGGAATCAATATCAAAGTCGAACCCAAAGTGAGCCAAACATTATTGGATAGGATCTTCGAGATATCTTTGATCCAACATCTCTTGGATCAAGGAGTCAATCATACACACCTCATCAATAGAATCCAAATCGTCCTTTTATTGCATAAGGTGGAAGATATTGACTTCAACGATCATGTTGTCAAAAGAAAGATTCATGGACCCATCACGATAATTGATGATGGCATTTGTAGTTGCCAAAAAAGGGCAACCCAATATGATTGGAATATTGGTTGGGTTGGGAACAGGAGTGTCTAAGATGATGAATCCATAGGGTAGTAAAAGTCAAAAACTTTCACCAAAACATCTTCAACTATTCCTTTAGGAACTTTTATGAAATGGTCAGCAAGTTGAAGAGTAACCCGTGTAGGTTTCATATTTTATAAAACAAACTCAACGTAAAGGGAGTAAGGTAACAAATTAACACTGGCCCCAAGGTCAAGTAAAGCTCGAGTAGTGAACTTATCTCGTAACATGCAAGAGACAGTAGGACGATCAAGGTCTTTGTACTTCACAACACTGTTCTCATGGATAAGGGATATGGCTTGCTCCGTGATGAAGGCATCACGAGGCACATTCGCCCGACGCTTCATAGTGCACAAGTCCTTCAAGAATTTGGCATAGGAGGGAACTTGTTGAATCGCGGTGAGGAATGGAATGTTAATTTGAACATTCTGAAATAGTTTCTTGATCTCATCAAATTGTTCGGCTTTCTTTGTCGGGGCCAACCTATGAGGGAAGGGTGGTTTGGTCACATAGATAGGGGAGATCTCTTTAGGTTTGGATTCGGTCTTGTTTATGGATTTGGTAGGTGGTAGAACCTTAGGGAAATGATATAATGGGAAGTTCAGGATGGTTGGGGTTTTCACATCACGGGGGACATCAACACCATTGTCAACCTATTTGCAGGATCTTAGAGTACTTACCGCTTTCATGTCCGCTTGGTATGTGGGTGTAGTGGAAGAGGATCCAACCTCGTAAGACGACTCTTTGCCATTCCCCTTTGGGTTAGCAATGGATTGACTCGGAAAATGATATTTCTCTCACTCGAACTCAAACTGGTTAAGACATTGCTCAAGCCTTTGGATGGCTTGAGTCTTCACGTGCATGGATCGTTGTTGAGTCGTGATAAATTGTGTGAGAAAGTTCTCAAGCGAGGAGGTGGATTCTTTGGGAGACGGGGAATAAAGTGATTAGGGAACCAACTCATGGTGAGAACTAAGCGGCGAGGAAGACTATTAAGAGGGAGGTGGAACTGGGATAATTTGATGATGTGAGTTTGATGGTCCTCCATGGGGGACAAAGGGTGATGGATGATATGGTTGATGGTATAGAGCATGGTGATTCTGGTTGGGAGGGCAATGTTGCCTTTGTGGGTTTTGTTGAAACCCGGATGGACCACCTACATTTTGTTGTGGGTGTAATGGAGCAAGGTTGTTGTCGTACTTATAGGAAAAATAGGGATGGTTCCTATTATTGGGATTGTAAGTAAACGACGGGGGAGCGAGTTTCCTAGTGGTATCAAAAGCACATGATGGGACCATAGTGGGTTCGGGATCATCTTGAACAAGGGGCACAAATGAGTTAAATGATCATGATTTAAACAAACATTACAAGAAGAAGGTTTAGACTCGTTGGCATCCATCACTTGTTTAGAAAGAGAAACATTTTTTTGCATAGAACAACTAAGAGCGTCAACGGCTTTAGTCAAAGTGTTTAAGCCATAAAGCAAAGTTTTAAAATCAGGATCATTTTTAGTCTCATAAGTTTTCTCTATGCGTGGTGGCTCGGATCATGAAAAGTCATTGGTGCCCTCCCAATCTTGGGAGTCATCGCCTAATTCTAGGAGAAAATTATAGGCGGCAGTGGGAGTTAAGTGCATGAAGTTCCCTTTATGCATGGATTCAATCATGGTTCAGGAAGTGGGAACAAGACCATTGTAAAAATTATGGACTAAGCGACTGTTCTCAAAACCGTGATGTGGGCAACTATTGATGTAACCTTGAAATAGGCCCCATGCTTCACAAAATTGCTCGGTGGGCTTTTGACGAAAATCTTGGATGGTTTGGCGCATCTCATTAGTTTTGCTCATCGGATAAAACTTTGGCAAGCACTTCTTTACGAGTTGTTCCCATGTAAGGATAAAATCTGGTGGCAATTAATGGAGCCACGTGGATGCATTATCATTGAGAGAAAATGAAAACAACCGAAGACGTACGTTTTCTTCATCTAAGTTTTGATTTTTAAAAGTACCACAAACCGTGAGAAATTTTATCAAGTTCACGTTCAAGGCCATGGAAAGTGGGCAACATCAAAATTGTCATTGGGCGAATTTCAAATTGGACCGCTGGGGTGGGTGGAAGAACGATACATGATGGTGGGTTAGCCGTTATCGGGGCGAAATAGTCCCTTAAGGCACGTTCAAGGCCATGGTGGGTGGATGGATGCATGAAGTAGAGATGTCAACTCGGGGACAACTCGAAGTGGCCGGTGATATGGAAAAATCAAGGGGAACACGAGGTTCTCCTAATGAGGATGAGATGGGAGAAGGGCTGCGGGAACAAATTAATCGATGATTAACTCGTTGCAACGTGGGCCTGCAAAGAGTGCATTTTTTGAAAAGAAAATATTTTTGGATTTTTTTTTAAAAAAATGAGGGGAAGAAAATATTTTTGGGGAAAGGGAAAAAAATGTTTTTGGATTTTTGAGAAATGGGAAAGAAAATGAAAAAGAAAATATTTTTGGATTTTTGTTGGAAAAAGGACCGATGGACTCAACTTGAAAATAAAAAAATGAGGGAGTGTAAAAATGACTACGTAAATAGCCAAGTAGGTACGTACAAGTAAGGTAAAACTCCTAACTAGCACATAGCCAATTTTTTCTTCAATTTAGATGAGAGGGTATTCAATTTTAATTACTCTGCCGGCGATAAAAAATCATGAAATTTATCTTTGTGATCACCTTTACAAAACTGTGTGTTCCTACTTTAATCACACGGTAACTAGAGGCTTGCCACACAGATTCTCCACAAAGCTGCTATGACGTAGCGATCGGCCGATATAATGCTGGGGACAGCACAAACCCATTTTACTGGGTGGCCGCACTTAAAACCCAGTTTCCTTGGACACTTGTGTGCCTCAAAGAGAACCGCTCGATAATTTGTCGGGTGGAGAGGACTCTACGGGTTATTCTACAAGTGAAATTGATCAAAAAGGGGCCTACGAACACCGTATCCTATGGGGATATCTAGTTGATTGATTTTAAATTTAATGATGGCTAAGGTAGCACACAATGGATAAGTGAGTGAGTCGGGTGATGAAATCCCTTCCCATGAATGACCGGGTGTAGGTCTTAGTTGATTAATTCATCACACCACTAAAAAATAAATGCGAGAATAAAGATCACATAAGAGCAAGTAGGCATACAAAATATTGACTCGCGTGCGGGAGATTCTCCAGTGTTTAGAAAGTTACCTCCCACGATTTTTACACGCGTGGGGTGAAGATCGAGTTGAGTCTACTGGGGGGAGATTTCGCCTATCTTAGTCGGCCTCGGGAGTCGTACCGACCCAAATTAGAGAGGCTTCTTTTCCTCGCCTTTGGACGTCCTCTCTCTACCTTTTTCGGTTTTCCCTTTCGTATTTTTTTTAATTATTACAAATAATAGGTTTCCAAAGCACCAAGAATAAATGTACAAGGCCTCAATAATCCTAAATAACTAGTCTAAGGAGGGAGAGAAGGAATAACTACACTAAAAATGAAAATAAAAATAAAAATAAAAATTACAAATCTTAACGGGTTTCAATCTTCAAGAAACCGGCAACGGCACCATTTGATACTCTTATTTTGTGTTCCTTCTTTCGGATATGGATTTGAAATATCGTTGCGATCAAACTTCGAGTATCAAACTTCCCTTGAAATCACCTACAAAACTTGTTAAAAATTCAGTATCGTGGTAAATTCGGGTATCAATCCAATTTCAAGCGTCGAAACTGTTATCGTGAAAACTTGCAATTCCAATCTTTATTAAAAATCTTTTTTTTTTTTTTTAAAAACAATTTCAAGGGAGAAAACGAAAATTAATTCCACTAAAATGACTACAAAAACTTTAAAAAGTAATCTATTTTAGAATTTATGGGAAGAGAAAAGAGGTGGGATTACACCGCGTAGCTGAATTAATATAATGTCCTAATCATTCAATTGAATAGTTCGAAATAATATTGAATTTAAAACTTAACTCTCGTTACAATCCTAAATTCGATTTTATTTTTTTTAGCAATTAAATTTCGAAATTATCACCACATATAAAAAAAATTAAGATTCACACTCATTTCAACAAAATATCAGCTAAGATTAATTTATTAAAATTTGTACGAATCTTTGAATTGCATACACAAAATTAATATTTGAATTTAAGAATAATACTTATCTCTAAGTCAAATCCAAAAGTCAAATATTAATTTTCAACATTAATTTATTAGCCCAGAACACATCAATGAACAATTATTCAAATAAAACAAATCAACATACGTGTTTCATCCCACCCCTTGAATGGGGTGTTTAGCCAAACATGATTAAAATGAAGAATATTCACAAACATTGAAGAGGAAATTAGATAGAAAAGGCAAGAAATACAATACGCAGTAATTCCTCTGTCAAATGTGTAGATGAATGCGCGTCCCAACTCGTCACAAAAATTTAACTAGATTACAAAACTAAATTAAAAGACTGAACCTAAAAAAATTCTAATCCTAAACTAATTTTTTTTAATGATTTTTTCTGAATTTTTTTGTACCCTCTGCAGTCTTTTTTTTCTCTCTCTCCTTCTCTCCGTGCTGATACGAGAGTCCCCAAATTTTTTGGGATTTTATTTTGGCTTGAGATGGTTGATTTGTTGGGGGGATAAGGTAGCAAGTGGATTCGGGTTGGTATGGAAAGGGGTTCTGGGTTCGCGGATCTGGTAGTGGGTATGGTGGCTGGGACAGGGGTTGGGTATGTGGCCGGAGGGGTAAGGTTTGATGGTTTCGAGTGGGATGGCAAGTGTAGGGGGTGTGAGGTATGATGGATGGGTTGATGGGGATAGAGTTATAAGGATGGGATTGGTGGTGTTAATGGAGGTGAGAGAAAGAGTTTGTAGTTTCGGGAAGAAGATGATGAGGGTTAGATTTGGTGTATCTGGGGTGTATTTTAGTTAGTGTGGGGGTGAGAGTCTAGGTTATGGTGTGTGTGTATGTGTGTAATTTCTACCCCTAAAAATTAACATTACCAAAAAAATTAAAACTAAAACTAAGTAAAATAAAAAAAATTGAAATATAATAAAACTAAAAAAAACTAACATCAAAAAATAAAAATTAAAAGACACTAAATAAAAAAACCAAAAATAAAAAGAAATGAAAATAAAATAACATAAAATAAAAATAAAAACTAAACTCTATTAAAACTAAAGAAAAAAATATAATGATAATAAAATAAAACTAAAATAAAATCTAATAAAACTAGAAAATAAATTTCTAAAAACTAATCCTAATAAAAATAAAATTAAAAAGTAAAAACTAACAAAAATCAAAATCAAAATAAAATCACACTAATGAAAAAGGAATACAAATATAAAAAATAAATCCTAAAAATAAAAACGACTCAAACTAAAAATCTAAAAAAAATTAAAAAGGCATAAACTAAACACAAACACGAGGTTTGAGGTAGGTTTAAGGACTAGTTTAGACTCGGGTAATGTTATGGGACCGGATAATTAGATCCATGAATTGCATATCTGACTTGATTTATCGCTTTTACATCCGCAAGATACAATTGGCCTACGAAATAAATATTAACGCGCATAATACCCAAATTGTCGGAAATAACAAGTAAAATAAGTCTATTCGGGGCATAAAATGTACACTTTTGGGTGCTTATCAGTTGTGACCTTAAAAATGCTCCTAGGAAGTTTAGGAATAAAGTTGTTTCGGTTCCCAAAACCCCCATACGTTGTTTCACATCTAATTGGGTTAGGAAATCGAACTTGGAGGCTTTAAGAATTAAACTTCATGGTTCTTTGGTTTCATTTGATTCTTTCCATGCTAAATCTAAAGCATGATTGTGTTGCCATATTTGTCATACGCTAGTCTTTGCTTCATGATTTATATTTGGCTAGTATTATGACATGTGTATCTCTTTGTATTATATTTGTTCATTAATTTGAGTCTTATTTGAAAAATACAAAAGGATTTTGTTTTGATAAATTTTTTGAAAATACAAAAAGATTTTATTTTTGGGTTAAAAATATTTTTAGAAAAACACAAAAAGATTTTTGATTATTTTTTGTGTCACGAGTTTTCATGTTTGATGTGGCATATTCGTGCACTTGTCCCCCCATCATTTCATTATCCATATGGCTAGGACATTTGGTCATAATTGTTGTTGCATTGAATGATCTTAACCATTTATTAGTTAGGTTGCTTCGAAGTTGATATGAATTTGGATTCAACTTTGTATATATATCATCTTTTCACACATAAATGAGTTTATAAGAATGTTTGAAATCTCCTGCATATTTGAGTTTGGTGAGACGTTCTTATCTCAATTTTGTCATCTATGAATAATTAGACTTAGGTGCATGTAAGAACCATTTGTCGTGAGGATTGATAATTGAAAAAATCATGCGTGTTCACGATAAAGGGCTGCAAGAGTACAACTAACTCGTCGTGAAATCCACCGTTTAAAAGAGGCCGAGAAAAAAATTAAGGCAATAAAAAGAATCATATGCCAAAAATAGGGACAATAGGATTTCTCTATGTTGAGAAAAATAGAAACCTCAAAAGAGCTTGAAAAATTAAATATGAATATATGAGGGTGTTTGGATGGAAAACTAAACGGGTTTGCACTATGAATCCTAATATTGAAAATCGTATTCGGATGTTGTTATTTGTAGAATCGTCAAAATTCCGGATTTGTGTACATGTTAGTTTGTTTAGTTCATTAAGCTCAATATATTAATTGTCACATTAGGCTAAAACTAAGTCTGATGACATTTAGATATCAATTAGAGCTTCTTGATCGTTTCGATGTGTTCATGTTGTGATTTATATTTTGTAGTTCACACTCATTCATTCCATATCCATGTTTGAGAACATTGATACTATGTTAGTATGAAATTCACATTGTATTGTTTGTTTTATTTTTCGGTTTTGATACTGTTTCGTATTTCCAGTACCTGTTTTGAAATAATTTTTTCATTGGGCAAAACTTTGGCAGTGTTAGAACTGGAATACAAAATTTGTTATAGTCGTTCAAATGATTTATGCACGTCGTTTGAATGATATGTCCAAGTTATTCAAAGACTGCTTCTCATGACACGAATTTCGAGGCGATAATTGTGTCAGATATGGTCGTTCGTATGGTCATTTTTAAGGTCATTAAAAAGATGTTTCGAATGAGACCTTACTGTTTTGGGTCGCTTTTTAACTCGTTCAAATGACATGCCTCTATCATTCAAATGACATGGCATAGTCATTCGAACGACCCTGTCTGGATTTTTGAGCCTTGTTATGTTTCAGTACCTGATTTGTATATAAAATGATTTAATTCTATTTTGGTACTTTTGGGTTCATTTGGACAGTTTACATATAGTTAATAGTGCTTATTCATGCTTTGATTCTTATACTGCATTGCTTTGTTTGGTCACATCTTTGCTTAACTTGATGATTAGTTATCTGTGACTGTTTGTTATCTACGATTTGGTACTTTGTGATTATTTTTAGCTGGGTTTCCATGTTTATCTATACATGCTCCATTGATAATTCTCATTCTAGATATGTGGGTGTTTATCTTTTTCACTTATTGTCTATTTGAGACAAAAAGGGGGAGAGATGGTATGTGATGTAGGGGTAATATTTTGGTTGATGAGCACATATGTTCTTAGTGCATTGCATATTGGTATAATATTTTTTATCATATGTTATATTTTTGTATCATGTTATCTTTCACAAATTGGTATCATAATTTTCTCACATTTTTAACAATGGTTTGTTTTACATATTGGTATTTGTATATCATTTGGTCCTCCGTACTTCATTGGGTATTTGTCTATTTCATGTGTGTAAGTATGTTTAAGATATTTGAGATTTCAAGAATACATCACATGTAGACAGCTCATGGTTTTCGGACCTGCATATACTTTAAGGCGTGTTTCTATATTTGTCTGTTTCATGTGTGTAGGTATGTTTATATTTTAAAGTGTGTTTCTTTCAGAATTTTGTAGGGGTGTAGAACTAAAAATACAATTTAGAACAATTTCGTTTTTCTGCATAAGTTTTCAAAGGTTTTCAAAGTCTAAAACCATCCTTAGTGTTTAAAGATTAGAGATTTCATATACAATTGCTATATAGATTTTTTTTTTGCACCATCTGCAGTTTGTTCATTGCTGTTGAACATGGTTCATTGGGTTTTGTGATGAAGAAATAGTGAAGGACATTATCTGAATCATAGACGGTTGCCAAGCTGCATCGGTGAACATTGAGGCACTCATGGATGCGTGTGTTGTGGATGAGTATCGTGGAAGGATTTCTGCGTGGGCACTATGGAGGGTCGGTTAAAGAGAAGAACTGCGTCAAGGCTTATGGGCATCAAGTCGTTATGTAATTCTATATGTCTTCCTTTATAAACTCCGCATCATATTATCTGGCTTGGTCCATCTAAGGCCTTTTTGCCTTTGTGGTTTCATCGTACATCCGGCATTGTGAACTTTACATTATTTTACTTGCTTTAATTACTTAGTTGTATGTTTAGGATTAAACAAGATAAAATTGGGCCTAATTGAAATTGGTTCACAAACTTGGTGCGTATAAAATTTGAAAAAGGGGCATACACAATATTCGATCAGCATTGAGTTATCGCTTTCAATCACAGTGCTCCTGAGGGCAAAGGACTGTAACATTTTTCACCCCTCTAACAAAGTAGCCGCTTTACATCCTAAAGCCGATTCAACCCATAATCTTTGCCTAAAATCGTGCAACAGGTGACCTGCACTGTCGCGTACAACACCGGCAATAGATGCATGCAAGCTAAGAGATTTAAAGGATCCATCTACATTAATTTTTAATTTTCCCATTGGTGGAGGGTACCACTTGTTTGACTAGACTGGTCCTCCAAACGATCATCCATTTCCCTTTGGATACATAAGATCACCCCAACATTAGAAATCCAGTTTTTATTTAAGACAAAATCATTTCTCCTTTTCCATATATGCCACCCAAAGTATGTTGTCGTTCTCAGCTGGGCTAGAGCTTCCTTATTTGATTGGGAATTTTCCACCACTGCAATCATCCACTTCAGAACTGAGTGTCCATTATAATCTTTCCAAATTTTAGAACTGTTACAACTCTTCCATATCTCTTTGACTTCTTTACATCTAAGGAGAATGTGTTCCACACTTTCAACCTCTTTGCCACAAACAGTGCACATAAGAGAAGAGCAACACTTCCTTTTAAATAGGTTCTTATTTGTGGCAAGAGAATTTTTGTAAGCCTTCCACATGAAATGCTTAATGTTTATAGGGGCCTCCATATTCCATAACTGTTGCCACAACTTTTTGTTGACCATAAGGGAAGAAGAGGGAGGTTCTTGATTGTTTTCTAACTTCATTTTTTCCGCCTGATTTGACATTGTATGTTCCATCTTTAGTATGTTTTCGAACTAACTCGTCCTCCTTATCTGAAGTTCTTATGTGAATGCACTGGATAGCTTCTACTTCCACCGGAGAGAAAAGAAATTTTAGTTTGGAAGTGTTCCAACATTTTTGAGAGTCAATTGTCAAATCAACCTCAACACCCTTAGAAGCCCCATGGGGTTTAGGGGAGGAAAGACAAAGACCGTGTATCTTAGGTATCCATTTTTCTTTCCCATATATTAGCTTTGAGACTAGAGCCTATATTCCATCTCATTCCTCTCTCCAACAGTTTCCTGTTTTCCACAATGCTAGCCCATATAGGCGATGGGCAATAGCCTTTCTTGGCTTCCATAAAATCATAATTGGGGAAATAGATGGCTTTTAAAGTTTTGGCCCAAAGTGATTAAGGATTCCTTAGCAGTTTCCATGCCTGCTCGTCTACTAGGGCCATATTGAAACTCTTGAAGTTTCTAAAACCAATCCTACCCTCATTGTTTGGACAGAAAATAGATTCCCATTTACTCCAACAAATTTTTTTCCTATCCACATTGCCCCCACCCACCCACCACCACCACCAATTTTTTTTTATTAAACCATCAAGCTTAGTGAAGAAATTATATGGTAGGAGAATGCAAGACATGGTGTAGCTAGGAATGGCCTGAATAATGGATTTAATTAGGACCTCTTTTTCCCCTGGGGATAATAACATTTATTTCCAACCCTATAATTTGGCATGGGAAAATAAAGAAAAAAGTCTCACTCCTGAATTTTCCCCATGAAGAAAGGAAACCCAGGTATTTGGACTTGCGATCTAAAGGTTTAATATTGAGAATACCCTCTATCATTTGTTCGTGTTTGTCTTCATATTAGAGGAACAAAAAAAAGCCCGATTTATTAAAGTTTGTGAGTTGGCCTAAAGCTCTACCATACTGATCCAGAATATCCATCACCTTCAAGCATTCCGTTCTATCTTCTTTGAGGAAAAGAATAGAATCATTCGCAAAGAATAAGTATGAGAGAAGATGGAATGAGCACTTAACCTTAATTCCCGAAATGTCATTCCTACTTAAAGCCTTATGAAGCATATTGGATAACACATAATGCACTAGTAGGAAGATGTAGGGAGAGAGGGGTTCACCTTGACGGAGACCTCTTCGAGGAGTGATATTACATACCCTATTTCCATGCACTATCATCGTAAAAGTAATCATAGTAACGCATTGGGATATAAGATGAACCCACTTCTCTTTAAAGACCATATTCCTCATTAGGTCAAATAGAAAATCCCACTCGACTCTATCGTAAGAGAAATCTCCTCTTTGTTTCATCTCGTCTTATTCTTCAGATAATGAAACATTTTGTGGGACATGATTATGCTATCCTGAATAAGTCTCTTTGGGACAAAAGAATCTTGGTTTGGAGAGATGATATAGTTGAGTAAGGGTTTAAGTCTATTATTCAGGGTTTTCGCAATGATTTTGTATGTGAAATTGCATAAACTAATGGGTCGAAACTGGTTCAAGTTTTCTGGGTTAGGGACTTTTAGGATCATAACCATATTGGTTTCATTCATTCTTTAAGAATAAAGTTTCCATCAAAGAATATTTTAACTGAATTGCAAGTGTCTGGTCCAATGATATCCCAATATTTTTGAAAAAATATAGACCCGAAAATCCATCTGGTTCGGGCGCCTTAACCGCCCCAAGTTTCTTCACAGCCCTGAAAATTTCCCCATCTAGTATAGGCTTACACAACCAATTGTTCATTTCAGTGGTGATCACCTTCTCCACACTTTTCGTCACGATCCTAACATCCCTATGAACTTAGCTTTTGAAAATTGAGGAAAAGTGGGTATGGATCTCAGAATTCATCTTCCTTTCATTCGTAATCCATTTCACCTCCGAAGAGAGCAATCGAATTAACGAGTTTTTTTGGCGATGTTGTATCATAGTTGAGTGAAAGAATTTCGTGTTTTGATCCCCTTACTTCAAACAGTTGACCTTGGAACTTTGGTGCCAATATAACTCTTCTTTATGTAGAACCTCATCTATCTCAGCTAAAATCTTATCATGGACACCATTTACTTCATTTGAAAAAGGAAGAGATTGGACCTCTAATAGTTTAGCATTCAAATCTTTTAATCACACCTTATATTTGTTTAAATGATTCTTTTTCCATATAGGAAAGTCTTTGGCAATATTTCTCAACTTGCAAGAAAGAGAGTACATCTTTGAATCCCTAAAGTCGGTGCCCCACCCTTCTATGATAGTTTCTTCGCATTGGTTAGCACCAACCCACATAGACTCAAATATGAAGTAATCGCCATGTTTTCTAGGTTGTGGAGCTAGTTGAAAGACTAGGGGGCTATGATCAAAACCCCTTATAGATTCATGGGTCAGTTGTGCATTAGGAAAACATGACGTGAATTCAACATTTGTAAGAAATCTATCAATTATCTCTCTAATGAACTCCTCCTCTCTACCATTTCTCCACGTGAACACCAGGACTTTGAATCCAATATCCACTAAGTTGCAATAAAAAAGGAGCTCGTGAAACTCCGTTATTTCCCCCTGAATGTTGGCATTACCCCCTTCCTTTTCCCAATTAGCTCCCACTTTATTTAAATCACCTATGACCATCCATGGGATATCGAAAGTAGTTGCAAAGCTTCTTAAACAAGATCAGACATGCTTTCTCTTTTCCTCGTTCGGATCCGCATAGACCAAAGTGGCCCTCCATTTTCTATCACTATCACAGGAGCATACTGTATCAATGATGTTTTTATTTGAGGAGTTTACAAGGATTTCCAGCTCATTATTCCACTATAAGGCCAGCCCTTCTAATTGGATTTACATAGCAGTTGTTTTGAAATCGCAAATTATGCCTCATGTTTTCTAATTTTTGTTGTTATTTTTTATTTCCATCATAAAAATGATGGAAGGATGATAGGAGTTGACAATCTCCTTCAACGCCTAAACTGTCCGGGGTTGCCCCACTCCCTTAGAGCTCCACGAGATGATTAAAATTGAACTTGTGTCTATTTGGGGTCAACCACCACCACCCTTTCAGATGTGAGGGAATTCCTAGTGGTCACCATGGGAGTTGTTTCTTCTTCAATCTTAACTGAAATGTCTACAAGAAAACTATCTTGGATATTGGATAGGGATTTTATACCCCTCTCTGAAACTATTGGAATAAACCTCCTTTTACTTCTATAACTATTATGACTTCCCACTGGGGTGGTGGGATCTCTTCCTTCCACTCATTCCTATCTTCTTTACTCATCTCCCTACCATTCAACATGTTTAGTTTTTGCTTCTTTATCACTTTGCCATCTTCAGAACCATCCTTTATGTGACTCTTCAGAGATAGGGCTGCAAGAGTGGTTGCAATTTCTTTGTTCACTATGGAGTCTATTTATGACCCTTCATAGTAATTAAGAGAATCAGTTTCAGGTATGTTTATTGGGGTGTTTATGTCACTAGCTTGGAGAATCAAACAACTAAGTTTTGTTTTTGGAGGTTTCAAGGTTGGGTTAGGGTTGGTTGTGAAAAAACAATCCTATGTTAAGCAACCAAGACCATAAAACTCACTTCAGAATTTTACCAAACACTTGGTGTGCGAAAAACACCCAAGACCTTGTTCCTACTGAAAACCAAGTGTGCGAACTCAAAATGAATCCAATCAAACATCAACAAGTAGGATAAAAAGAACACACGAGCAATCAAAGCAAAGAAAGGACAACACTATAACGTGGTTCACCCAAACAAGGGTTACATCCACAATGGTAGGATTTCTTCTTTCTTTGATGAATGGAGGAACCACAAGGTTACACACTGACACTCGTTATGTCTCCAAGAAAGTCACTCACAAACTAAGCACAAGAACTAACTTTAAACAAGAAGCTCTCACTCACTTTTCTTTTTGATAACTCACAAAATGTTCACTCTAAAGCTAGAAAAATATCATTGCATTCAAAACAAAAAATAGGCTCCTATTTATAGATTTTCCTCAAAGTGGAAATTTTATAAATATCGAGAAAAACGGGTTTTCTCCCAAAACAGTCGTGAACTAATGGGAAGCCACCGGAGAGCCAAAATACTCAACAAACTCCACCTTGGCGATCCGAATGATCCAACCAAAACCTCATAATGAAAACCATTGAACCCGCTTGAAGATCACCCCAAAATTTACCAAGCTCAATGAGACCCCACCTAACCGTGGAACCTCTCCTCTAACTTCAACAAGACGTGAGATTTAGAAGCTTTAGGCAATGCCTAAACTTCTCCATAGTCACAGGTTTGGTGAGGAAATCTGTTGCGTTGTCATCCGCGTGCACCTTCTCAATTAAAACCTCATCAGAATTAACCCAATCCCCAACTCTATGATATCGCACATCAATATGCTTTGTGAAGGCGTGATACACTTGATTCTTCACTAAATGCATATCACTTTTACTATCGCAATAAAAAAGAACACTTTCTTGCTTCTTCCCCAATTCACTCACCAAACGCTTTAACTAAACTGCCTCCTTTGATGATTTCGTAAGTTCCATATACTTCACCTCCGTGGTAGATAAATCACTTGTCGCTTATAACATAGATCTCCAAGACACCGGTCCACTAGCAATAGTGAATACATACCCCTATGTAGATCTCCGTTTATCAAGATCCGCAGCATAATCTGAATCCACATACCCCGCAACAAACTCGGACCCTTTCTTCCGCTCAAACATAATGCCTATAGACTTGGTTCGCTTCAGATTCCGAAGAATCTATTTCATCGATTTCCAATGATCTTTTCTCGGATTCGACATGTACTTACTCACCACACCTACAGCTTGGTCCATATCCGGCCTCGTGCAAACCATATCATACATAAGGCACCCCACTGCATAAGCATATGGCGTTGAATCCATCTTCGCTAACTCATCATTCGTAGAGGGACATTGCTTTGTAGATAAAGAAAAATATAAAGCTAACGGTGTAGAAATGACCTTGGCATCCAACATGCCAAATTTCCCGATGACATACAAAATATAATTTTTCTGAGATAACCACAACTTGCCAACTTTTCTATCCCGTCTAATCTCTATACCAAGAATATTTTATGATGCACCAAGATCCTTCTTGTCAAACTCCCAGCTCAATTCCATCTTGCGCTTTATTATCCGTGACATGTACTAACACGCAATGAGCATGTTATCCACGTAGAGCATTAACCAAACAAACTAACCATCCTCAAGAACTTGGAAATATGCACAATGGTCATGATCACATCTCGTATAACCAACCCGCAAGATGAAGGTATCAAATCGTAGGTACCATTATCGTGACGACTAGTTAAGCCCATACAATGACTTCTTAAGCCGTCACACATGATCTTCATTTCCCACTTCCTTAAACCCCTTCGATTGCACCATGTAAATAAGCTCCTTCAAATCACCATGAAGAAAAGCCATTTTTACATCCATTTTCTATAATTCTGTATCGATTTGAGCTACCATTTCCAACAACACCCGTATCGAAGTATGCCTCACCACCGGGGAAAAGATCTGATCATAGTTAATCCCCTCTTTTTGTGAAAAACCCTTCGCCACTAGCCTTGCCTTGTACTTTGGTTCTTCTATTTTGTTAATTTCCACCCGATCCAATGATGTGTCGCCCCTTGGGTTTAGGAACCAACTCCCACACATAGTTCTTTCGTAGAGCTTCCATCTCTTTCGACATAGAACCCATCCAACTCGCCTTGACATCACAATTAATGGCATCTTTGTATGTCTTTGGATCACCCTCACTAGAAATGAGAGCATAATTGACCTCTTCCCAACCAAGCCTAGATAGTGGCTTGATCTCCCTACGCTTTCAGTCACATGCTATGGATGGCACTTGATCCACCCGTTGAGTATCCTCTACCTCAACTGATTCCTCTTCCAAATCATTCTCATTTGGCTCCACCTCAACCATGACATTACTCGATTGAGAATCACTTGAACCACTAGTATATGCACCATCACTATTGGTGGTTGATGATCTCGAAATTACCAAAGGAATATCGATGGTTCTAACACCACCATCAACGGTAACTTCTAGGAACTCCTTGTCCTTTAACATGGATGTCTCGTCAAACCTCACATCCCGACTAACAACTAGCTTCCTCGTAAATGTATCCCAAAGCTTGAACCTCTTGACCCCTTTTCCATAGCCTAGGAAAATACACCGGTGAGTTCTCGAGTCAATTTTGGTCCTCTCATCACTACGAATGTGAGCATACCCCAGACATCCGAACACCCTCAAATTAGAGTATTCGATCTCGTGTCCCGGCCATACTTCCTCCGAACACTTCAAACTAAGAGTCGAATTTGGTGATCGATTCACCAAATACACGGCGTGATCAAGAGCTACTGCCCAAAATAATTTCGGCAACCCGGCATGAAACCTCATGCACTTTTCCCTTTCCATAATGGTGCAGTTCATCCTCTCTGCCACCTCATTTTGTTGTGGAGTCTTCTTAACGATAAAGTGTCTTGTGATGCTGGCATCTTTACAATACTTGAGAAATCTACCATCTCTATACTCACCCCATTGTCTCTCCTCAAATACTTGATTTTCTTCCCCATTTGATTCTCTACCATGACTTTCCACTCCTTGAACTTATCGAAACCTCCAATTTTTCCTTCAAGTAGTAGACCCAGTCTTTTTGTGAATAATCATCTATAAAAGTCACAAAGTATTTAAAGCCGTCTATGGAAACAACATCCAAAGGCCCACACATGTCGGAATGAATATAGTCAAGAGTCACTTTACTCTTGTTCGTAGATATAGTGAATTATACTCGAGTTTGGTTCCCCGTCACACAATAATTGCAAAAACCGAGCTTGCATCTGTGCACCCCTTTCAATAACTTTCCCCGATGAAGTTTTTCCATGCCCCGTTGGCTCATGTGACCAAGTCTCATATGCCATAATTGTAGCTCACCTTCCCAGTTCGGACACATTTGGTATATACATCCAAAATATAGAATCCAACCATCAATGTGATCGGCAGAAAAATAAGTAAGAACCTCTTCGCCTTCCTCTTGAGTAGCAACACCAGCCACATCCTTAGTAGCGTCTCTTTTCTTATCATCTTTCTTCCACTCTGGATAATTCAGTTTAAAGTGATCCTTTTTATGGAACCTTAAACACTTAATCGTGCTAATGTCTCGATATTGATACCTTTAGAAGCCTTGATTATTTTCACCCTGAGACTTCGACCTTCCTCTTCGTCCACCACCACCAACCTTAGCTACCAAGCCTTCACCTTGAGAAGAGGAACCACCTCCACCGCTACCATTTTTCTTCTTCATGGCCACATGAGAAATGATGTCCTGCATTACATCATTGAACTTGATAGTAGTCTACCCAAACATAAGTGTGGTGATGAAGTGCGCATATGAATCAGGCAACGAAGTAAGCGACAACAACGCTCAATCCTCCTCGCTAAGTTGAACATTAATCCGGTTCAAATCATTGATCAAAGCATTGAAGACATTTATATGCGTCTTCATATCACAGTCCTCCTTCATTTCTAACTTGAAGAGCATCTTCTTTAGAAATAATTTATTTGACAAAAACAAAAAAATAAATCTCCACAAATTGATCCCACATGCCCTTGGCCGTAGTTTTTGATATAACGTGATTAAGCACATCATCCGTGATATACATTTCAATTGAAGAAATTGCCATTTGATTAATATCGCTCCATTAATCTTCGGTCATATCCATCGGATGCTTCTCTATATCGAACAATGCTATATCTAACCGTTGTTGAACAAGAACACCCTGCATCCTTCTTTGCCATAATCTAAAATTAATTTTTTCATCAAAAGGTTTTATCTCAAACTTCACTGAGCCTCCGGATTCGTAACTAGGATCCCACTTCTTAGAACCTCCGCTTGTAGAAGTTGATTCGAGAGTACGAGACACCTGTTCCGCCATTTGGAACAAATTCTAGAACTTATTCCAATATCACTCAAATTTATTTAAGTCGAACCAAAATACAGAGCAAACCAATCAACCAAAGCTCTGATACCACTTATTGGGCAAAAACAGTCCTACGTTAAGCAACCAAGACCATAAAACTCACTTCAGTTACTAAACACTTAGTGTGCAAAAAACACCCAAGACCTTGTTCCTAATGAAAACCAAATGTGCAAACTCAAAATGAATATAATCAAGTATCAACAAGTAGGATAAAAATAACACACAAGAAATCAAAGGAAAGAAATGACAACTATATAACGTGGTTCACCCAAACAAGGGTTACATCCACAATGGTAGGATTTCTTCTTTCTTTGATGAATGGAGGAACCACACGATTACACACTCATAGTCGTTATCTCTCCAAGAAAGTCACTCACAAACCAAGCACAAGAACTAACTTTAAACAAGAATCTCTCACTCACTTTTCTCTTTGAAAACTCACAAAATGTTTACTCGAAAGTTAGAAAAACAGCACAGCGTCAAAACAGAAAATAGGCTCCTATTTATAGATTTTCCTCATAGTGGAAATTTTACAAATATCGAGAAAAAACTATTTTTCTTCCGAAACAGTCGTGAATCAAGGGGAAGCCACCGGAGAACCAAAATACTCCACAGGGTTGAGGTCCGATTTTTGGTTTTGTGGTATCCGATGTGGTTTTTCAGTTTCTTTGACTGACGATATAGTGGGTATTATTGAGGGAAGAGTCAAACTAGGTATTTGGTGGAAAAAATTATCAGTATTTATTTCATTGGGATCTGGGGATTCTGTTATAAAATAATCACTTTTGGTGACTCTTTTATGAGGTATAGGGTTTAGAGATGGCTGCAAATGTGGACAATTTGATGTCGGGTTGTTCGGCGGCCAATCCCACATGGTATTAGAGATATTGACCTCCTGCAGATAAAGGTCTCTTCTCTGTTGTCTTGGGGATTGAGAGGTTCCATCATCATAATTTATCTTCCTTTCGTTTTGATTTATAAACTCCCAATTCCCCGTTGGCCCCACACCTCTATTGAAAACAAACCACTTAGTTTGAGTTTTGGGTTGGCTATTACCTGAGATTTTCTCGTTATCTTCATCCTCGGTTTGTGAAATATGGTTTAGCTCCGCCTCTTTAGGAAGATCCGGAGATATCTTCTGAATGTGTATTGTACTTTCTTTGTAGCTTCGGTGAAAGACTTCCATCTTCTCACTGCTGGCTTTTAGAGTAGGGCCATATTCCATCCCTCCTTCTATTGTTTCTTTTTCATAACAATAATCTTCCCTTTCACGCCCGATCCTCCCACAAATAGCAGAATATTGAGAGGCACTCATATCGAAATGGTATCCATTTTAGGGAGAGGTATTCACTTACATAAACACCCCGTTTGAGGGGTTTAGTAACATTTACTTCCACTCTCACCCAAATTAATTTGCTGTATAGCATTCTTTCTTTCAATAGAGCCTCCTCATGTGCCCAACCTCCAGCTGCTTCTGCAATGCATCTAATATTATTCTCTGTTCTCTTCTTTGCGAGGAGATGGTGGATTTGGAGACAGAAGTGGCACCATTCAAAGTTCATTAATTCTACACGCAACTCCATTTTAAAAGGCTCGAGGTTTAAAAGGTACCCCATCACCGACCAGGAACCATTTTGTATTATTATCTTCATGTCGTTTTCATCATTGAATCTGAGTAGGAAAATGTTTCACCCTTGGTTTTCCATGCCCCATTTATGACGTTACTTACCCCTAATTTATTTTAGCTTTTGTGGCCAATGATATGCCCTATTAGTGCAGCAATTGCTTCCTCCAACATTCAAGTTGTCATCGAGATCCAAAATTGTTCCGGTAGGTGGATTATTTTGGGTTTCTTCACACTGGGGTTCATCCATGGTTCATTAGGTATCTAATGAGAGTGGGGGTATGTGTTAAGGGTTGAGGTATGAAGGCTCAGATAGGGGTGTGGACGATGGGGCAACAACAATGTGATAATGAAATTTAAAAACAACAATGTGATAATGATATTATTATTGCACCTCAGACCTTGCAAGACTATTTTGGGTATGTGACCTCAGTAGTACCTAAGATAAACCACTAAGGCCATCTCCAATAGGTTACCTTATAGTCTAAATTTACATGTTTTGGTTCCACAGTGGGTAAAGAAAGATATACATTCTGGTGAGAGAAAGTGTAGGGACAATATAAATCTGCATTGTGCCAAGACGGTGTATAAGTGGGGCCCAGAAGCTGGACGACAGACTGTTGCCTGTACAAACCCTCAAACGGAAATCAGTTGTCTGTCCAAGCCCTTTTTAAAGAAAAAAATCTCCTTAGCCTCCCCACTGTGTGTTTATCTTGAAAATAGAAGTTGAAAACAATATTTTGGCCATCTCCAATGGAGAGGCTAAAAAATATGTAATTTTACATTATTTATAGTACATTGTTTGGGTCTTGCACACAGTGGGGAGGCTAAGGGACTGTGCAGTTAGTGACGTGGAGGAGTTGGACGGAGAGGTGCCAGCCGTCCAAGGTAAGAAATATTTTTGTCAACTTCTATTTTCAAGGTAAGAACACAGTAGGGTGTCTAAGGAGATTTTTTTTCTTTAAAAAGGGCTTGGACGGACAACTGATTATCGTCTGAGGGTTTGGACGGGCAACAGTCTATTGTCCAGCTTCTAGGCCCCAATTATACACCGTCCAAGAACAATGTAGATTTACATTCTCCCTACATTTTCTCTCACCAAAATGTATAGCTTTCTCTACCCACTGTGGAACCAAAACATGTAAATTTAGATTATAGGGCCACCCATTGGAGATGGCATGAGGACATCAATCCACGAGAATCTTGGGCCTCCTTTAAGTTGTTTATAGGATATTTTGCTTACTATGTTGATTAGTGTGTGGGCCTCCTTTAAGTTGTTTATAGGATATTTGCTTACTATGTTGATCAGTGCATCGATCTCATAGTAGCCATCTTAACCTCAGCCTCAACACCATATTTCTATTAACTCATCCAGTGAAGTAGTTATCGTTCCTAAAATATTATTCCATGTTCACTTAGTTTAACAGACTCATCATTACCTCAGTCATGGGCTTACATAAGGTATACCATAACAACCTCACATGCTCCCGGCATGACCAACTTGGGCGTCCCTCCACTAATATATAAACATGATATAAACATTTCTAATGAAAGTTATTCAAGTTAAGTGATATTGAAAAGAGAAATCTATCGTACTTGGTGAGAAAGTGCGAGCTTAGAGAGCAGGATAACTTTGCATTTCATGCCTCGAATGTTGAGACTTGTATGTGTTCAGAAAATGTTGCAGTTCATATACAGGGATAACGACCTCAACTGTAGACTTATTCATATTCAATATGTGAAGCACATAATTCAACGTGTTCCTCCTTGTAATTTATTACCTATATTATACCTCTAATACGATAGTATTAGAGGTTAATGCGACATTAATTATTAAAGCCAGCCAGATGGTGGACGTTTCAATTTTATTTTTTATTTTCACTATTTCCTCTCTTTATTATGTATTTACTTGGTTAAACCAACCGTTCCCGACGATTTCTCTCCACTGTTATAAAGTGGGTAACTTTCCCTCACATCTCATTAAAAAGAAAGGTCCACAAAGAAGAGAGATTATAGAACCTCTGGAATCACCAATACCCGCATCAACATCGGGAAATGGGAACCTAACTCAGCAGTGGATGTTGGCATGGATGAGGCCCTCCTTAACTTCGATGCTTTCCCAGTCCATAACAAAACTTAATCGACATTTGATATGTAATTGAATGCTGGAGTCAACATAATGAATGAGGAAAAGTAAGTTGTTCCAAGCACAACCGTGGGAAGCGATGGGAGGGTGGTGCTTCTATGATGACTTCATTAGTTTCTTTTAGCGTGGTTCATGCTTTGTGTGTGGATCTAATTTCAGATGATTGTGAGTCCCATGCTGAGTTGGTGGTTAAACATTTAGGGTTCAAAGCTTATGTTACAAGTGTTATGTTTAAGGGACGGTTTGGTTATCCCCTTTGCAATGATTTTGTGTTTCAACTCTTTTGGCGTTGTTCATGATATGTATGTGGATGTATTGTTTTTAAGGATTTATAATACGATTATCTCTTTTTTAAGTAATGAGTTAGTATTGTATTTCATGCTTTTTTTTTTATTTGAGTTATAATTGTCTAAAAATACAAATTATCAACTAAATATATATATAATAATAAAAAAGAGATCAGTTTAAAAAAAATTGTAAGAAAGTTACGCAAATTCTCATATGTTCAATCTTCCATTTTTATTTCATTGTCCCTCCCAAATTCCAATTTGTTATAGTGCACATCTCAAAATAACAAAAAAATTCTCAATAGTCTCGAAAACACATCAAGAAAAATAAATTTTAATTGTACCTATTTTTCTATGATTTTGATTTGGTGGATTACGAGAGAGAAAAATATCTTCATATATCTATTTTTTTCATAAAAAAATAATTGTCTTTTTTTTTATGAACTTTGTGAATCTATGATTTTTTATTCTCTTAAATCATTTCCCTCCATCGATAAAAAAAATATGTTTATACTTAATTTTTATATTTTTTTTGGCAAGAGTATATTCATTTTTTGAATTATCTTTACTACATATTTATAATCATAAAGTAAAATAGATTTTAAAGAAAATTTTAAAACTCCCGTGCATTACATGGAATACTTGCTAGTATACCACTAATACGATAAATTAGAGATATAAATAGGCATTAATGATGCAAACTTATCATAGGTGTTTGTCGGCAAATGAATGAATAATTCAGATTGCAAGACTCTTGACTATCCCATAAATGTTTAACTTTTTATATTAGAGTTTCAAATTCCTCTTACGGTACCTGTAGGTCTTTCCCTAGACTTTTTTTCTCTATATATAATCTCTTCAAAACACGTCTAATTCCTCACCCATCTCTCTTCATATTCTTTATTTGTCAATCAAACTACTTTCACCAATATTCATCCGCCTTTTTTTTCTCTGTCATCCTCTAATTCTTCATCGTCACCTGCCACAGGAAGGACGACGATGGTTTTGCTACCGTCACGACTGGTTTTGGGGGCGAAAAAAGTTGTCAGTAAAGGTGGTTGCCGCTGGATGATTTGGGTTCTAGCGAGGGTTATGGTGGTGGTTGGTTGCAGTACTGGTTCAATGGGGTTGGATTTTTTAGCAGATCGGTGGGGGGGGGGGGATCGAGTGTCAGTTGGATTGGGTATGGGTGGGGAGTGATTTGGAAGGTGGTGAATATGGAGATTGGACTGTTGTGTATGCTGTAGGTGATAGGGGTTGGAATTTGATGGGTTGGTGGTGGATTCAGGTTGAGTTTAGGGGATGGTGGAGGGGAGGTTTGTTGGGGGGTTTGACGATGGTAGTGGTGTAGGTGGAGATCGTGAGGAGAAAGAGAGAGAGAGAGAGAGAGAGAGGGTTTTGAATGTTGGCTTTGTTTTTTATTTGTTTTTATTTTGTTTTTCCTTTGGATTATAAATTTTATTTTAGGGGTATTTTAGTCCATTTACCCCCAAAATTAAGGGAATCCGACTTTTGGGGTTAATTGCAATGAATTAATATTTGACAAAAGGATTCACATAATCCATGAGTTGTTTGCTATTTATATCATCCGATTGATTGAATTCTCTTTCTATCACATATATTCACATTTTTTTGTGATAACATTGACGATGTAATCTAATATGAGAGTGACAATTATAACTGCAAATACTTATATTGGTGGATAAACCATTATGTCTTTTAGGCAAGATTATTTGGCTTAGAAAAAATTATGTTCAAATGGACAAAAACTATCTGTTACAGATAATACCTTTTGAAGTTTATGATAAATTGGACTTTCGGTTTAAAAAAAATAAAATAAAAAAGAAGCTAACAATAATATGCCAAATAATCAAAGGACTATAAATTGCCACATTATCAACGACGACTTTTTGATTCCGACTTCAAATGGGGAATTCAATCGGATCAATTTTGTAAAATAATTCTTGAACATCATAGTGTAACTTCCAAAGTATTGTACTAACTTTTTCACGCCCTTCCTCTTTTCATTTATGGTATAATTATATAACTAATTTTATAAAGTATACAATTTATTTTATTTATTATATTCATTTACAATTTTCAGAGTTAAGATTGTTCACTATGAATTTTAAATTTAGAAACTATTCACCCCTAAGGTTTGAAATGTTTCTTCATAATTGGTTCTTTATTAGATTGGTTTACAAAGGAGTCTATGCATTTTTAAGAAATTCTATAATGCGCACGCGTATAGCGTGGGTTACATATTATTATACCTTTAATACGGTAGATTAGAGGTATAAATAGGCATTAATGATGCAAGTTATCACAGGGTTGCATTAATGATGCAAAGTTATCATAGGCTTGTATATAATACATTGAATAAATGCTCATAGATTCATTTCTCTCTATTTACAAAACCCAAATTCACATGGTTGGTCTTCTTCAACTTTTGAGTTTCTCTCTCTCTCGGACTCTCTGTATTCCCACTCCTCTCACCAGTTCCAAAATGTAAAAACTCAACCTCTTTATATTCCATTGTCCATTACGACGATTGTTGCTCACATTATAAATGCTAACCCCAACGTTCATCTCATGTTTCCTCATCATCTCCAAAACCTTCCCAACATCATCATACTTCTCCTTCTTATAAAACCCGGCAATCTAAGCCCCAAACGATGCGGTATTCGTCTTAACCCTCTTCCTATCCATCTCTACCAACATCGAATACACCAAACTAGAATTCCCCGACTCGCAAAATGCCTTAATCACCGTCGACGTTAATCAAGGTCTGCTACGGACCATCGATTTTGCTAAGGTTAATCAGATTGGTTCACCATCGATTTTTTATTTTTTTATTCCTTCCGCTGATATCGTCTTCAGAGTAAATTTTTAGTAGTATATTAAAAAAAATACCGTTTTATTTACCCTTATTTTTTTCTTTTGTTTGTTTCCCAAGAAAAGACTTTCAGTTGAAGTTTCTTTGTACAGATTTTAGTTTAACACAATGATGAATTTTTTTTCGGGTGTTATTATCTTCAAAGCACCGTGTTGATCTATTTTGTTTCTTCACATTTTTTTGTTCCTCTCGAGGTGTTTCTTTAGGTCTATATTTAGTTCAAAACTAGCGGGCTTGAATTATTGTGAAATTAGTTTTCTATTTGAGATAATTTGTTGATTTTCATGTCACCTAAATATACAAGAGTTTTTTGTGTTTGTTGCCAGTAAAATGCTTTTTCCCGCGTGCCTTTATGAATGCCTTTTTTTTTTACTATGACCAAGGCTTTCGCTGTCATATTTTGTTTCCTAGCAAGCACTGCCTCTGCATAATTAGCAAGAAAATGCTTTTGCAACTTTATTCCCTAAAAAAACTACACACTTTCTAGAGAAAAGTCATTTTTGGGAAAAATTACAAAATTTTCCTGATTTTAATTAAAATAAACTTTTGTTATCTTCTTCTGTGTTTTTATATTTTAGTTTGGAAATTGACTATTTTTTTAGACACTGAGCCTTAGTGGAGATGGTTCTCCTGGTATGTACATTTTTTATCTTTCCATTTCACAATCCTGTGAAATATATTTCATTCAAACGGTTGAAAGAGGTAAGAGTGGAGTGGTAGTTTTGTTTGATGTAAATCCCTTCTACTATATCCCTTTTTTTATAGAAAAAAATAGTAATATGTACAAAGTTGTGATTGGAATTTTTGTTACAATATCAACAATAGTGATTTCATATTTGTCAACATTTGTTGCAATCGAATAGCCTTGACACAGGTCAATGGTCGAAGTGCTAATATCTCCATTTATCTAGATGGAGGGTCGTTCTCAAAAATTCATGATTTAGGATTTTCTAAAAGTTAAAAAAAAGGATTGGATATTGTGTTTTGTTGAATGATTTGAAATATTCATCTATAAGTGATTTCTTTTGGTTTGGATTATGTTTGGACGGAGGTCATGTTTGGATTATAGGAAAATAAGTCATTTTGTTAACTAAAGATGTATATATTTAATTATATATATGCGCTTTGATGTAAACTTAAATCGTGTATGTAGTAATTTGTGCGTGTGTTCTACCGATTGAATTTTTAAATTCAAATAAAAATAAAATGAAAACCTCTATGACCATGATATCACATGAATTTTGAAAAAATAAGTTATATTAATATTCTCAAATTCTTCTATAAGTTACGGTGTAAGTGAAAAAACTATTAATATAAGTAAAAGCTCAATTTTTTTATCCTTTTTTAATCAAAACAAATTTTAATTTTTTTTACACAATTTGTAGCTTGGAATTATAGCTTTTTGGATGACTTATTATCTTGATCATTGAAAAAAAATTTACACCGTTTTTAATGATTGAAAATCATATTTTCTTTATTTAGCAATGGAAGCAAGTATATTATAAAAGCAATTTGTTAATTATCTAATTTTTTTAAGCGAGTCTAACATAATTTATTCATTACTTTAAAAAAATGTCGTACTGAAAATTGTTGCCTGCGCATCGCGCGGGGTACATTCTAGTAGATGTAATTTTGAAGGAATTTAATAATTAATGAATTAAAAGACAATTGGAGTAATTAAATGAAAATTTGGATTAATTAGAACTAAATTTGTGAATTTAAAATTGATTTATGTGAATTAAAGTCTAATTGAATTAAAAGGGTATCATATATTTTTAATTGGAAAGTTGTTAAAGTTTTGTTAACTTCATTTAATTTATTATAAAGATTGAGGTTAAAATTATTAATTTTGTAATTTATAAACCGATTTGGACGCATGGTGAATTTTTGAAAAATCTCGAGGGTAAGTTGGTCATTATGCATTACTTTGGGCTAAGCTAGGGTTCGTAATTTAAACATTTGGGATTATATCAGTCACGACAAAAATCCATAACTAATGCCTAGGCCCAGACTAGGTCGTGGGCGAATCGCGAAAGAGGTAGTGTGATTTTCTTTATCTAACGAAGCCACGGATTTTTATTAATTTAAAGACCTTTAGCCCTCTTATTTTCTCTCCAAAGAAAATCCCTATACTCTCCAAACCTTTACCCAAGTAACCCTTCTCATAAACCAAATCAAAGAGTTTTTCAATGCCACTTTAAGGGGATATGAAAGAGATGGTTCAAAGCTTTTCAATCAAAATTTCAAGAAGATTTAAGGTGGTTTTTAAAGACGCTTCATCTACAACATTTAAATCAAGTTTTTGACAATTTTTAAGACAAGTTACTAAACTACGCCTCCTCTCATTTTATATATACAATTGTTAAATTCTCCTAAACCTTAATTGTAGGCTTAAAATTAGTTAGTAACCCTTAGGGTTTTGAGATCTCTTATTATTCTTCCCCATTTTGGTGAAATTAGAAAATTCGATATGGTTTAAATTATGATTTGGCCATAGTTAATATCTAAATTGTGAAACTGGACCGTTAGTTAGTAAACTTGCATATTAAGACTTGATATTGAATATTGGACTTATGTTAATTTGATTTAATAATGGGTAATTAAGATTTAACTCGAATTTAATTGTTGTTGAAAATGCTTGTGCTAAATAGGGTTATACATTTAGCTTTATGCATGGTAACTTTAAGTAAAAATGCCTAATTAATGTAACTCGAAGGTATTTAATAATTAGAGTTTAATCCCTCGTGAAAATGCATGAATAGTGAACATGCCCATGTTTATAATCCCAAAATATAATTAGAAACCCTTTAATTGAATTATACTCTTGGAAATTAGAATTTGGACCTAATTACATTTGAATTATAATTTAGACATTAAATTACTTCATCACATCCCAAACTTATAGCCATGTGATTGAAAAATACAACAATGTGGAAAACGTTGAATATGAAATAATCTAAACTTAAATTACACATATTTGGAAAAGATTATTAAAAGGTGATATTTGTGATGAGCACATATATTGGAAAAATATTTTAAGAAAATAATTTGTTAGTGAAAATTGTTAAAAATTCTTATCTTTGAAAAGAATTTGATTTTGAAAACTACGTGGAAAAATAGAAAGAGTTTTAAAAAAAGAAAAGACATACCTGAAAAGTTAGTCTTGAAAAGATGATTTAACCATCCCTAGTCACAGAGGGTTATGGTGGATATCCAAAGGAAGAGATTGATAGTTTGCCTTCTATAAATCAAAAGGTAAGATAAAAAGGAGTTATTGTCTAGAACTTTGGCCATTCGGGTCTGATTCCTCCGGCGCGGGCCCGAACCCGAAGTTAGGAAGAGAAGACTAAAAAGGGTCCCCCCCCTCTCTCGGTTTTTGCTATTTACGTGTGGGTGATTCTAGGATATGGATGTCCTCCTTCCACCACTCGGGTCGACATCTTTACGGACTACCTTGGATATAAAATGGATCGTCGTCAAATGAGGATAAAAAAAAATGCATGGAGTCACCAGCCTATTTTTCTCAAAATAGGCAAAAAGAATGTCGTCGCCTCGAGAGAACGACATCAAGGTCATACTGATGCATACAAAACCAAATGATTTGAAGGTCCAGGGACTAAGTTACGGAATGGGAAGGTGTTAGGCACCCATCCTGCCCTTTCGGTCTCTCATGAGCTATGTTAATCTTCTCATTTTTTTCTCCGTGGTGTGTGTACATGCATATAATTTAAATAAAGGGGAAGGGAATTATCTGACCCACGTCACGAAATTGATGGAGTGGACTCATCAGTATGAGTGTTACCAAAAATAATCATAAACATATGATGTAGGTGTTCTATGAGTCACAAATCGCTATGGGAACATAAATGTGGATGTTGGACGAGATAAAAATATGTAGGAGTCTAAGACTCACAATATATATATATATATATATATATATATATATATATATATATATATATAGAGAGAGAGAGAGAGAGAGAGAGAGAGAGAGAGATAGATAGATAGATAGATAGATAGATAGAAAGAATATAAAAGCCACCAAATGAAAAGGGAGAACTTGAATCTCGGGATTGACCCAAGACGTCTACATAGTCCAGGGGCATCAAAGTCCACATAGTTCGAAAATTGCATAAGGGTGGGTTTCAACCCATCAATCCAAATGTAAGACTCCTCTTTGAGAGCCTTTTGGAGATAAATGTGTTCAAGAGTAAAAGTGTGAGAAAATAGATTTCTTACTTTTGGAATTTATGAATAAACCCTATTTTTGTCATTTTTGGACTTTTATGAAAACAAGTTGTGTGCAATACTAATAATAAAAATGAAGATTATTTAATGTGAGATAATAAAACAAAACTATAAGATATCAAAAAATGAGGATAAAGTGAATCATAAAACTAAAATGAGTAGACTAGAAAAATGGTGAGGAATAGACCTCCTTAGAGAATTTTGTTGCTGAATTTAGAATGTATGTAGGTTGGTTTTTGTAGCGGTATAAAGGTAATATGATAAGGTGAGGTGGATAACTAAGTATGGTAAGAAAGTGAGGTAGGAGAATTTTGGAAACTTGACTTTTTTTGTAATGAGAAGGCTCTGATTTCGAGGGACTATTTGCAGGTTGCTGAAAGGGACCTCCCTTAGAGGTGAAGTCATGGGCCCTTTATATTGTGTCATTTAGGGCTAGGGGGAGATAATCAACATGGCCCCTGGTCTACCTATTGGCATAGTGCTTGTCTTGCTGGGCAAGGAATGTACACCCTGCCGAAAGGCGGGGGTCTGGGATGCCTATAGATAGTTCGGAATAATTTTTTTTGGAAAAACGGGCATAAAATATAAACCATAAGTTTGAATCGTGCATGGTCGGGACCATAGAAAAGGGAATTCATATCCCTTCAATAATACATTGAGCCACTCCCGGGTTTGATAGTTTACCAAAGTTAAATGGGGATCAAAATCGCATGACGATATTAAGCCGGGGGTTTTGGGGGGCAAACGAATTGTTCGTGTGAACCGTGAGGCCGATTTGTGCACAACATGGACCGTTGGAAAGGTAATTCAGAGACCTTAGAGATTTCATTGAGCTTCGCTCAATTTGTAGAGTTGACTAAGGTGAAATGGGTCCTAGAAGCTTTTGGTGGCCCTTCTGAGTAAAATGGGTCGTTCGTGCGAATCGTGAGGTTGACTCACACACGGGAAGGACCTTTGGAAAAAGGAATCAGAGCCCTTTGAGATCTCATTGATCTTCACTCAGGTCAAAGATTTTTCTGGAGTTAACCAGGGATTGGGAGCTCCTGGTGGCCTCTAGATCAGTACTCGGAGTAAAACGGATCAATCGTACGAATCGTGAGACCGATTCGCACACTGGACGGGAGCTTGGAAAGGGAATTTAGAGACCTTCGAGTTTTTACTGAGTTTCACTCAGCTCAAAGAGCTGAACAGAGTCAAATGGGTCTGAGATCTCCCCGTAACCTGTAGATCAGTACTCGGGGTATGACCTAAGGTTAATGGTGAGTGTATGAGTGTTAAGGACCTTAGGAAGTGCTTAGGGGGGATCCTAAGATGGGGTGTCTATAGAGCCCCTCGACGAGTGAGCATGGAAGAAGTGAAGGCCATCAAAATATAGACACCTCATCAATGTTGGAGAAGAGGATTGAGGTCAATTCTACGGACCTAGGGGACGGAGGTAATTGATTCAAACAGTCTAGGCCAATTCGGGGACCTAAAGAGTGAAATGACCAATTTTATGGGCTGAGGTCGATTTTATGGACCTAAGGAGGGTTGAGGTCGATTTTGTGGACCTAGAGATTGAGATGATCCATTCTGCGGGTCGAGGTTGATTTTGTACGACCTAAAGATGTAGCGAATGATTCAGCGGGTCGAGGTCAATTTGGAAGACCTAAGGATGTGACGACCAATTCAGCGGGTCGAGGTCAATTATGCGGACCTAAAGATATAGTTTATGGGGATTGTGCTGACTTGCGATTTCACTAGGGAAAGTGTTAGAGTACTTTGTTGCAGGCACACCTTTGATTTTTCTGAGGAATAAGATAACGATGAAAGTGAGTGTCGATGATCCTGCGGGGGATTTTGAGATTTTATAGTTACTTTGTTTCTCCAGAAGGGATTTTCTTTGGAAAAATAACGTTCTTGATTTTGTGAGAATTTGTGTGAATTTTTGTGAATTTACTTGCTAATTTTTGGATTTTTTTAGCATTTTTGTGATAAAATTTTGAGGGGACTTACGATAGGAAAGTTTGGGGAGGTTCCTATCGACATAAGTCATAGACTCCTAGGCTTCTTGGGTAAGGGGAAAGGTCACTACCGATAGGTAAGATGAGGGGACTGCCGATCGGTATACCCCTTAGCCTTCTGTAAAAAGGGGTCGAACCCTCATCATTTTTCACACCTCCAAGTGATTAATTCTCTTGCTTTCTCTCTCTAAAAGTCATTTTTGTGCCCATTTTTTACAAAATCTCAAATAGTGGGTATTTCAAGTAACACCAACAATGGTTGGGTGTTCATTGATGACTGGGTAAATTTGGAGTGATGAGTTGTGTTACCGATTACTTTGGGTAATGAGAATGCCTATGACTCCTTTGAGACGTTGACTCATGAGAGGATATTTTATGTGAGCCTACGCACCACCCTTCGACGAGGGTGAAGAACTCTAACAGTTATGCTAGTATTTGTGCTTTGGTTTTATATTTTTCTTTTTCTTTTTGTTCTTAGGCTAATAAAGGGTTTTCCCTGATTTCTAACAGACTGACATAGCTTCTCCGAGCATCCAGTCCCGGGGGATGACTGGAATGAAGAACTTTTGAGACCGTCTTCCTACGGCGGTGTGATGGATGGTGTGGTCCACTGGGTTTGGCACTGTAAGGAAATATTTTTATAAGTTCGTTATCAATTTATTATGTCATATACCGCTACACCTTCAAAGAGCGTTCAAGTTCAATCTACATCAAGATGGATCCGAATTAATCAAATTCTTCATCAAAAAGACTCCGCGAAGTTTACTTTGGTAAGGTTACGTTTTAAATACCTTAACTTTCCACTTAGAGCTTTTGGGATATTTTTATAAAATATTTTCTAAGTGTTGGAGCAGACTTTTTCATCAAAATTTGAGAATGAGTATTTTTCCTAAGTATTAGAGCATACCTCGATTTTGACGCCTAGGCCGCTAAAGCGAGATAGCTATCTCGTTCGAGCGACTTATGGATGTCGCGCGATGTTGTTTGAATGACATTTATATTTCGTTCGCGCGAGATCCTTATCTCGTTCAAACGAGCTAGTTTACCGAGGTGGCACGTTTTTGTGTAAATACTCATAAAATGGTTTCATTTTCATTAAGAAGTCCCAGCATTTTGAAAGATAGAAAACTGCGAAACTGTAGAATCCTTTTGACTTCTTCTTTTAGGGTTTAATCCCTTTTTGTTTACAATTCACAAAAAATCCTATATGCTTTGGTGAATTGTTTTGGTGTTCAAGAACACACTTTGTTGTGGTTTATTCTTTGTGGGAAGAACTCTACAACCGGAGAGCTACGTGTTATTATGGAGGGAGTCTTTATAAAGTTCACACTTGTGGAGAAGCCATTTTCTTCTTCATTGCTGACCATCTGGAGTTCTTGCGGCAGATTCCAGCCAACGATAGTTCTAGCTGTTGCTTTAAAGGTTTGACGAAGACACCGTGCGTTACACTTGTTGGCGATTATCAGGTTGTATGTAAGTCAATGGTCTTGTGAATGCTTCAAAATTCTAGAAATAAAAGGTTTTGCCCTGTGGGGATTTTTCCTTAAATTTGTGTCGCATGCTTTACTTATTTATGGTTTGACACTCTCGCACATGTTATTGCATGTTTAGGGGATGAATTAATTTGGTTTAAATAGACTCTAATTAAATAAGTGTGCCAAAGTAGAAGTTTATGAATTATTTAAATTGGTATCACACATGCATTTACACGTTTGACAAATTGGTATTAGAGCAGGTTAAGCTAATTCATCACGTGATCCTAATTTTTTAAGGATTTTTTTTTTATACACTTTGACTTCTCACATCGTCAAATTGGTATCAGAGCGGGTTACGCTAATTTATCGTGTATTCCTATTTTTCGCAAAATTGTGTGATGTTGATTTTTGTGAAAAATGAGTTTTGTGAAAAATCGTAATTTTTTCGATAGAGCACTTATCTAATTTTATGCCCCCTCCTGTTGGCACGAGTCAAAGTTTTAATGATTTAAATAGTTTGAATTTGACGTTTGCTAAAAGAATTGATTTTTTGGAAAAATAAAATTCTTGTTTTAAATCTGCAATGGATCTTTTGCAAACGATTCAAAATCAAAGAGATTTTTATCATGAAATTTTTTTTTCCTTGGACCATGACTTTGTTGCTTTAAAATTGTCCAAGAAGGAGAGTGACGATAGAGTCCTATTTTTAGAAAAAGAATTATAGGACCTTAAAAATTCGATGGTTTGTGTTTGTGCCAAAGATAACAAAAATATTTTAATCAATGAGTTTGTGGCACGTGAAGAGACTCTTAGGGAAAAGTTTAATTTAAGTGAGGGAGAGAGAAATACCCTTTTAGTAATTTTTAAAATTTGAAAAAGGCTTCCCTTAAATTAGAAGAGTCTAATTCTTTTCTTGATTCAAAAAATTTTGAAGTTAAAAAATGATTTGTCAGACTCGAGTAGGTTTAATAGTGATGGTAATAGCTCATCGTGTTCTCATGCTTCTAGTGATAAAGCCAAAACCATTATTTGTTTTAGAGGGTCAATCAATTTCAAGGATGTTAGACAAGGTCAACCCATAGGTGTCGTTCCACCCGTTTACACATGTTCATATTGTCGTAAGAAAGGTCACCTTAGGCGTTTTTGTTTTGATCTTGGAAAAAATCCTAGGAAGTTTATGTCTAGTTATCCCTTGGTTCCTAAATCTCCCACATGAAGTTTCACATCTATTTGGGTCAGGAAATCACTTTTAGAGACACTATATTTTAGACAAGTTGATTCCCGTTTACTCGCACATGATTCTTCTCTTGCCATATCATATAGATGATTGTGTTCGCATGTTTATCATACGCTAGTTTTTTGTTTCATGATATTTATGTTTGCTAGCATTGTGACATGTACTTTTTGTGTAAAATTTTTTTTGAAAAATACAAAAAGAATTTATTTTGATAAAATTTTTGAAAAATCCAAAAAGATTTTTGTATTTTGTTTACTCCTTTTATGGATAGACACTTAGGATGACTGAGTCCCAACATCATTCCATTTTTTCATGTGACTATTTGATAGTGTTTTGAGACAATAGGTCAATTCATCCATGTGCTTTATAATGTTTGGAGTCATTGAGATGCAATTAAGTGTTACTTCCTACACGTATGACTCATGATTTCCTTTATTGCACACATGCACGGATTTGTTTGATTATTGTGCTTGTCTTATCACATGTTTTTTGGGTGTTTTCACTTCAATACTGCCCTTGAAATGAAACAAGCACGATAAAACTTGATAAGAAAGTTGTGCATGTGAGAGCCGTTTGCCAGTTTTTTATGTTTTGTTTGAAAACGGTGAAGGACTACGAAAGATTATCATTTATCCTTTTCGATTAAGCCGCCGTTTAATTGGACCTAAAAAATTGAGGAATTTTATTATCCGAGGTCCAAAGAGATTTAAAAGATCCCGAAAAAATTTAAAGGCAATAAAAAGAAACTCATGCCAATTATGGGCCAATTAGGTTTTTGCACCAATTCTCCAAAGTTTGAGAATTTAGTTTATACACCTCTAAAAGAAGATATTTTTTAGGGAGTTTGGATTGAGAATTTAAACGGGTTTGCACATCCTTGAAAGTCTTGAAAAATCATTACATAGTTTTGGACGTTATTAGGGTGGAAATCATTTAGACTTTGATTTGTTGATTTGCATAGGACGATGTCATCTAAATTAAACAAATTTACACCTAAGGATACTTTTGATGGTCATTCATTAGGGGTACACGTATGCATCGTGCACATACGATTGATTGAGTTTATTTACCTATCGAATGTGTTCACACCCATACATTCCATTACCATGACTTGGTTGTTTGAATTTAAATCCATGGTGTGATTTTTAGTATCTTATTTTTGTATGAAAAATTTTGAAAAATCAAAAATAGTTTGTGAAAGTTTTTGAGACATACCTTTGCATGCGTGTAGTTTGATCCATGTTCGCTATGCATTTTGTCGTGACATGCCATGTTTTGATTTTAGCTTCTTATCTGTCCATTTGGGGACATCATAAAAAGGGTGACAAAGAATTATAATGTTATGGGGGAGTTTTTGCATTATGGGGGAGATTTTATTTATTAATGATTTATTATTATAGCATTTCAAACTCGATGCGTCACGAAGGTATTTTTTCTTTATCTCATGTGTGTAGGTACAAAGATTGATGATCAATATGTTGCACACCCTGATGAGAAAAGCTTTGAGATTTGATGAAGATTTTTTAAGAATAGTTTGAGATCGTGCAAATTTATTCATGGGAGGGTAGATATGTATCGGCATTTTGTTATTTGATAATTTGGATATTTTTATGTATGTACTGCCATAGACATAGGGGGAGATTTGTAAGGACATATTTTTATAAGTCCGTTATCAATTTATTATGTCATATACCGCTACACCGTCGAAGAGCATTCAAGAGAAATCTACATCAAGACGAATTCGAATTAATCAGTTTCTTCATCAAAAAGACTCCAAGAAGTTTACTTTGGTAAGGTTATGTTTTAAATACCTTAACTTTCAACTTAGAGCTTTTGGGATATTTTTACAAAATATTTTCTAAGTGTTGAAGTGGATTTTTTTGTCAAAATTTGAGAATGAGTATTTTTCTATGTATTGGAGCTTACCTCAATTTTAACGCCCAGGTCATTCAAGCGAGATATCTATCTCATTCGAGCGACTTATGGATGTCGCGCGATGTCGTTTGAATGACATTTGTACGTCGTTCGCGCGAGATCCTTATCTCGTTCGAACGAGCTCATTACCAAGGCAGCGCATTTTTGTATAAATACTCATTAAATGGTTTCGTTTTCGTTAAGAAGTTCCAGCATTTTGAAAGACAGAAAACTGCGAAACTGCAGAATCCTTTTGACTTCTTCTTTTAGGGTTTAATCCCTTTTTGTTTACAATTCATAAAAAATCCCATATGCTTTGGTGAATTATTTTGGTGTTCAAGAACACACTTTGCTGTGGTTTATTCTTTGTGGGGAGAACTCTACAACCGGAGAGATATGTGATATTGTGGAGGGAGTCCTTATAAAGTCCACACTTGTGGAGAAGCCATTTTCTTCTTCATTGCTGACCATTTGGAGTTCTTGCTGGAGATTACAGCCGACGAAATTTCTAGTCGTTGCTTTGAAGGTTTGACGAAGACACTGTGCATTACATTGTGGGAGATTATCATGTTGTATGTAAGTCAATGGTCTTGTGAATTCTTCAAATTTCTAGAAATAAAAGGTTTTGCCCTGTAGGGATTTTTCCTTAAATTTATGTCATATGCTTTACTTATTTATGGTTTGACACTCGCACACACGTTGTTGCATGTTTAGGGGCTGAATTAATTTGTTTTAAATAGACTCTAATTAAATAAGTGTGCCAAAGTAGAAATTTGTGAATTATTTAAATCGGTATCACACACCGCATTTACACGTTCGCGCTCTACTACGATGTTGTGTGGGCTTGGATAGAGGTGGTGGGATACGACCCACACATTCCATCTGGAGATTGGGGAGATGATTGTTACTCCCTTGGATGTCCAGCAGTTAACGGGGTTGGATTGTGCTAGTCATCAAATCTTGGTGGACCATACTCTGCGAGTCACGGAAGCAACAGTGCGGACTGCCTTGGGGGACGTCAAAAGAATTGTGCCGGGGGATTCTATCCACATATTAGTGTTGAAGGAGACTCTTCTGTCTAGGAGAATTAATGAGATGGATGGGTGGCATGTGAGACAGACATACCTCTTATTTATTTTTACTTCTATTGAGAGGGTTTGTGATGGCGACGAGTGGCGACGTCATCTATTTGTCATCTTTACAGCATTTAAGGAACATCTCATACATCCACCTGTATGACAGAGGAGCTACACTCTAGCATCGCTTTATTCGTGTTTGGATTCATTCATTTAGTGCTATCGACAAACGTTCACACGACCCACGTACCTTTTGGAGGTAATCCTTAAGTTTAATCGCCTCATTATTTTCTTGCAGTCCCTATTTTGCTTACTTTTTTAGATTTTTGGTGTTGCCTTTTGCAGACGTGGTTTTACGAGGTGATAGGGAACGAGGTGCGGTTGGTGTCCTTAAAGGAAAGCAAGATGGGAGACTTATATAAGATGTGCAGGTGAAGGAAGTTGGCACTGGAGGAATATGCCTATCAGTATAAGGGTCAAATCCAAATCAGTCATTTGGCTTTGATTGTACTTTCTATTTATTTTGTGTACTTTGGGGGTAGAGGAGCTGGTGGTGCTTTAAATGCCTTATTTTCTTGTGGAATTTTTCGTATAAAAAGGGACTTTTGAGGTGTTTTCTTTACCATCTTAATTTTCTCTCCCATGTAGCTTTCTTCTTCACTGCAAATGGCTCTTCCAATGTCTGATGCTTTTCTTCCTACCTCAAGGGTCTAGAGGCAACGTTGCCCTTAGTTTTTGGTAGCTCTCTTTATGGAATAACTGTGCCATATAATGGAATCTTCAAGAAGCAATGATACAGTTTTGGTACCCTGAAGACCATGTTTTATGGTTCGGCTTTAACGAGGTGTGCCCCACCTACGAAAAGTTTCTTGCGATGTTGGGCGTCATCCCTAGTATAGCAGTAGCTATGCTAGATTTATATCTTTCTCTCAGGTGTCTTTGCTGGAGTTGCTTCATATCTCTCCCTCAGTATCTAGACCACTAGTTTATGGTAGAAATATCATCCACCCGAAAGTTATAATTCGATAAGCCGGAGGGAAATTTCTAACAATAGCTTTACTGGAGTTATGGCCCTGGGTTTGACTGCTAGATTTTATTGGTGACATGTGACCTAGCGGCTGGTCCTCAGGTAGCCATGATAGAAGTGTGGTAATCCTACAACTGTAGTCCTGCAGTGGTGGTGTTAGCAGAGACTTTGAATAGATTGAATGCCTAGAAGGAAGGTCGAGTTGGCTTTTTACGGGGGAGCCCTGTCATGTTGTTCATGTGGATTTCTGAGAGATTTCACCTGATGGCCCATCCTGAGTACCCTATATCGAGCATTCCCAATTTCTTCGCTAGGACCTTCTTCAGTTTTGTTCCTTTGATGGAGAACTGGGTTAACTGGCTTGTGGATAACGGGGCCCGATGCCTTCGATGGTCTATATCATGGTCGGGGACTTGCAACCGATTTTGAAATTAGGGCAATACCGGTATGTATGGTTAGTTGGCCATCGCCAGATAACCATCTACTTTCCTTGGAGGCTTTTACGCCAAGTAGGATGGGAGCAGATCATGTACCCCATATAATAAATTTCTTTCTAGTAGAGGAATTGATTGAGTCTTTAAAAATAACACTAGGGCCTTTATGGCAGCATCGTTAGTCCTCTACCCATTCGTCACAATATATTAGAGGGGCTTAGTTTGTGTCTGGTGATTATTTGAAGTGGTTATGAAAACGGGTGGTTGGAAAGATTTTAGAGGAAGAGACTGGGTAAAAACCGCTTGTCATTTTTTATACCACGGAGGATGGTGTTGTGGTTTCATCAAATCTTATCAAGGCATACCGTTGCATGGAGCGCATTCAAAGAAATAATTAGGAATGGGATACTAGGATGAATGCGTGCCCGTTCGAAGCTTTGTAAGTGACCTTCCCTATGATGTATATGACCTAAGTAGATAAGGTTCAGGGAGAGGTCATGCTGTACAAATATTGAGAAGGCAATTGTTGGAGGTTGGCAAATTGTTGGCATTTGAGGCATCTCCGAACATAGGTAGTGTAGTCTTGGATCATGGTGATCCAATGGTACCCTTGACAGATGATTTTCTTGGCAATAATGTGACCATTCATATGGGGTTCGCATTCTCTATTGTGGAGTTTCTGAATCATTCCTTCAATATCAGCCCCTGTTATGCATGCAAATGGGTTCCAACGAAGTTTCTCTTAAAAAGCATTTTATCCCAAATGATATACTGGGCAGCCAATTTGCGAAGGATATCACGGTCTTTCTTATATTTATCTCAGGGATACCTAGCATACTTGAGAAGGTACCAAATGTCATAGTATAATAATCTTACCATTTTAGAATCTTCTTTGGTGACGAGCTCGATGTGGTAACAGTGAGTGAGCGCAACTTATTTCTGAACCAGTAAAGGGGCCATCATTATTCCCCCAGGCATGTCGACCATAGAGGCCAGAGTTTCTAGTGCATCGTCTAGGCTACTCTTCGAGTGAGGAAGGTAATGGAAGGTGGCATCCTTGAATTGGGAGGAAAAATCTTCTAGGTGGTCATGGAAGGGTAGGATCTTTTCTTCTTTCACTTACCCATAGACATCTATGTGTTTGATTACTTTCTCGAGGATGATTTTGATCCCTATGGTGCATGGATCATATTTAGTCATGTTGTTGGTGCAAGGGAAGTCTAACTTGATGGAAATGGGGGTACGAGAGTCATCGGGGGAGATCGGAATTATCCCAATGCCATATCCTTTCTTGTTGGAAACTCTGTTGAAGAATATCTTCCATCTGAGGTCCTCCTGAGAAGTAAAGAGGATGTCTTCGTCTGGAAACCCAAACTTCGGTTCCTTCTATGGGATAATCGACAAGATAATCATAGATGGCTCTCCCCTCCATGGCTTTCTGTTTGATGTACACAATGTCTAATTTGGCTAGCAACATCAGCCAAGAGACCATTCGGCTTGACAGAGCGGGTTTCTCTAGCAGATATTTTATAAGCTCTATTCTGGATACCAATCTTATGGGGAATGCAAGCATGTAATACTATAGTTTTTGCATAACCCAGATCAAGATGACACATGCCTTCTCCAAGGTAGCGTAGTTAAATTCTTACCCGAGTAGCTTTTGACCAGCATAGTAGATTGGTCTCTCTTTATAGGATTCTTATTGGTCCAATAAAGCTCCTACTATAGTATCAGTGATAATTAAGTATAGGAGGAGGAGGAGACCTGGCTACTGAGGCATGAGCACCAGAGGTCAGGTGACGTATTGCTTGATCTGGTCAAGGTCTTCTTGACACACCTCATTCCAAACTTTGGTTGAGTCCTTCCAGAGTAGTAGAAAAATGTTGTAAATAGAGGTGAGTTGGATGATGAACCGACTGATGTATTGCATCTTACCCAAGAATCCCCGTACTTATTTCTCCATCTGGGGTGGTGGCATCAGGAGTATGGCTTTTAGTTTGGCGAGGTCTGCTTCAATCCCTTTCTCACTGACCATGAATCCAAGGATTTTTCCTTTAGTGATGTCGCAAACACATTTCTATGGTTTGAGTCGCATCTAGTACTATTACATTCTCTTAAAGAATTTTCTCAGGGAGAGGATATGACCCTCCCGAGTCTTGGACTCGATGATATGTCATCAACATAGACCTCAACTTCTTTATGTATGAGGTCATACATGATGGTTGTAGTGTCCCTTTGGTAGGTTGCCTTTGATTCTTAACGGTATGACTATGTAGCAAAAGGTTCCCTATGGGGTGATGAAGGCAGTTTTCTCATGGTGGTGTTGTAGCCAATAAATCCGTCGACAAAAAATTGAAAGTGTGGTTGGTCGTACTATCCAAGATCATGTCGGTGTTGGGCAGAGGGTATTCTTCTTTTGGAGATGCCTCGCTCATATCCCAATAGTCAACGCACATGCGGACTTTTCCTCCCAACTTCAGCATGGGGACGATATTTGTAAGCCATATAGGGTATTCGACTAAGCGAATGAAGCCAATATTCAGCTGTTTGACTATTTATTCTTTAACTTTGAGGGACCACTCTATTCGGAGCTTCCTCGATTTCTATTTGACAGGTTTATTTTCTGGGAATTTGGGTATCTCGTGTTAAGCTATCTCTAGGTCAATGTCAGGTATGTCATTATAGGATCATGCGAAGAAATCCACGAACTCT
This sequence comes from Sambucus nigra, assembly GCA_949130495.1. Lineage (NCBI taxonomy): Eukaryota > Viridiplantae > Streptophyta > Magnoliopsida > Dipsacales > Adoxaceae > Sambucus > Sambucus nigra. The sequence goes on along the minus strand of OX422213.1, from coordinate 255,541,999 downwards.
TTCATAAGCTCTTTGAATTGTGCCCACTTATGCTCATTGGGGGTGGACCCTATCCTAATCTTGAGCATATGGATACTAGAATTGAGATTAATAACATAGGCTCATCATCATTAGTTTGAATGCGGTTATGTTTATTATTATTTTTGTTATTGAGATCAGTTAAGAATTGTTCATTTTCTAAATCATCATCATCAAAAGTTTGATTAGAATCAATGAAATTAATATAAAGCACATTAAGATACTCAAAATCTTCATTTATTTCAGTAACAGGGAATACAACATTGAACCCCGTCAAAAGATGCCCGTTTACAATGATATCAGAAATAGGAGAAAAAACAACAAGTGCAGGGATTTATTGAATGGGATGAAAATAAAGTTTGGCTACGCTTGAGTAGGCTGGATCAGAACGGCATGCCAGTTAAGGAGAGGTGCTTTAGCAGTGGCAATCTTGGGGGACAGATCTGATGGCCCAATTTCTTGGTGAATCATATAGAGACTGTTCCCTAGTTTCTGTAAGTCGAGTGACTCCTCGGTGTCACTAATCTCTGAGTTTTCAGTGATTTCCATGGTTTCTTCAGTCGAAGATTTCACCTCGTTCTTTTATTACTCTCCCCAGGTGTTATCATCTTGAAAGAAGATCTCCAACCCCTTTTCACCTTTTTATCAGTGGGGTCATACCACAATTCATTAAATCCACAAAAAGGAAAGTCTTCATCCTCAGATTTTTTGTTTGATCTTTCAAAGTCATCAACCCAGATGGTGGCGAAGATATCCTCCGGCCAGGAATAATTAATGAATTCAATAACTTCCACGGCTTCAACATATAGGTCTTCCCACTCATCGGGGAAGTGCAAGATTGAAGGGAACAGACACCCCTAGAGTTTCAAGACTGTGAACAACTCAGGGATACTGCATATCTCTTATTTTTATCAAAACATATCTGACTTGGTCTACATGATATCATCCAAAAAACTTTATTCTATGGGTACCACCCATTCATCTAATTCTTGATCTCATTTTTGAGTTTCCATAAACAAACTACTAAACTTCTCGTAATCTACGATCATCTTAGTGTCCATTGTTAACCCAAACCTTTGGAGTTGATCAAGTACTGCAGGCAGTTCCATGCCTCCTCCCTCTGATCAGATACGGACAGCAATACAGGCTTTTGTGAGGAGCAGCATAGCTTAATGAATAAAGCTTGTGAGCTATAGGAGCAAAGACTATCAAACTTTGAGGGGATTGAGTGAGATTGTGGTAGTGACGGGTATTTTAACAGGCACAATTTGGGTAGAAGGGTTAAATTTGGGGTTATTTTCAAGGAAGATGGAATTTTCTCCGGTTTCGTGTGCTGGGAGAGGGTTATGAATGGTGTTAGGTTTAGGGTTAGACTGAGGAGCGATGATGCCCCGGTATATAAGGCCTTGTATTATGTTTTAAAGTGGAAACACTAATCGAGGGTGTGGCCTTGGATTTGTTGAAAGTCGCCGTGGGCATCATGATTTAAGTTTTTAGGAAGAGGATTTGAAAATGGTTGGGGTTCCAAGAGTTTAATGAGGTTTTGGGTTAGCATGCCTTGGTATACTTTTGACAGGGGAGCATTGAGTTCAGTGTGTTCTTTTTTATAGGATTGGGGCAAATTTTAGGTGCCTAAGAAGTGTCAGGTTGAGATATGTTGTTAATGGTTGAGACTGAGGCATAAGTGGGATTGTCATACTTCTGCGGTGCAAAGTTTTCGGTTAACTTTTTCGATTCAGACTCTACTTTGGAAACCCACCCCTTCTTCAATTTCCACACTAGCCTCCCAGAGGGCTTCAAAGTGTGGGTAGTATTGTCTTCCCATTAACGATCGGATATGGGGAAGGAAATTCTTCTTCATTATACTCACATGTTCTTCCTCTGAGGTCCTATTGGTCATAGTGGCCTCTTTCTTTCTCCACCTCCTCTTTCTTTCTCAACCTCCCGATGAAACTACTGACTAATTCCCATGGACTCTGCTTGAGTAGCTTTTGGTATCTGCTTGTGACCTCCAGTTCTTTATTGTAATTGTATTAGGACATGAATTCCCTGGATACATCTTCCCAACTATGGATTCTGGAATATTCTAGAGACAAGAACTATCCGGGAGCACTCTCTTTCAAGGTTTGTTGAAACATGTGGGCCATTATATCTTCTAAAGCTTTAAGAAGGGTCATGAATCAATGATAGCATCATGGATGCACAATTGGGGCCCCATTGACCCCAAACTTCTCAATGTCCGTCATCTTAAACTTTTGTGGTAATCTGGCCCTAGTATAGGGAGATATGTCGGTGTAATCCATGTAGTTTTCAGAGTTCTTGACTTGGTGAAACTTCTTTGATAGCATTTTGAGGTTTTCCTTGACCTTGTTCATTTCTTCTTCTTTAGGGTCTACAGGCTCCATTGGGTTAAACCCTGGATGGGTAAGGTTCGAAATTGGGAGTGGAGTGGGTGGTGGCCCTCTTGCAGGTAGGGCACGCGAGGCATATTGGTTATCCTCTAGGACCCAAACAGGTTTGGGGGAAGGTGGACCCATGGCATGAAGGAAGAGGATTTCAGGTTCATAGGCTTCGGGAGTTTGAGATCGATGTCGCTTCATCTCTTGGACATCACCTTGAATGTTGTTAATCTTCGCACGGAGTTGGGCTAGGATGGCCATCAAATCGGGTAGAACATTCGGTGCTTGGGCCACCTTCTCCATGAACAAATTGCGGAGGTAGATCTTAAATTCGGTCAAAGCAGCAAAGGAAGCCATGAGCTTCAGGATGGTTTGACAAAAGACTGAAGCCAATACGGAGCCAGGCTTAGATTTGGGTGTGCGATCGACCTGAGAGAGAAAAATGATTTTGGTTTATTTTTTAAGGAAAAAAAGGGAGTATTTTTTTATATTTTAAAAAGGGAGAAAATATGTTTTTGATATTTTTTGTTTTTGAAAAAATGGAAAAAAGGATAATCCTCATTGTTGATACCAAATTTAGTCTGCTGACATGGATCAATTGGGTGAAGACACGTGGCAATCTACGTGGCAACGACAAACACTTACGAACAACACCTTGACTCCAAGGAACCATCCTGCAACGAGGAACTCTGCTTCCCCGATCAACTCAGACGCTCCGACCTACAAGAACTCTCCGAGGAACTTTTGAATACCGAGAAACTTTTGAGCACCGAGGAACTTTTGAGTACCGAGGAACTTAGGCGGTCCGAGCAGCTTAGGCGGTCCGAGCTGCACCTCGAACAAAGCATTAATAGCAGGATAAACCAACAGTTTGACTGCGCATTAAATGCTTATTGTCATACAGATGTATACGCTTAAGGGGCATTGAATGTTTACCCTTTCACATTACATCCTTGGGGCTATAAATACATTGTATTATCCTCATTGTTAGGGGACCAAAATTTCTTGAGAAAACTTGTAATCGAGAATTCCCAAATAGTCAGCAATGACAGAAACAGTGGACGTACGCCATTCTTATAAGGCTGAACCACTTTAAAAGTTCTTTGTCTCATTTTATTTATATGTGATTAAATAATTAGATATAATCTAATTTTTTACATCAACAGATTGGCGCCGTCTGTGGGAAATGACTGGTAATATCCTTTTTCATCAAAAACATTTCATCACAAATGGCTGATATTCCAGAACCCAGCAATCAAAATGCTGGAAGCCCTCTAAATCCATCTGCTCCATCCAATATTCCAGATCTAGCTGGAATAATGAGAAATCTGGCCCAGGGCCAGACAGTCATTTAAGAAACGATGCGAAAACTGATACGAACCCTCCATGGCGGTGCACCAACCCACTCAGAATCGCGAAGTATTCAAAGAAATACCCGTTTACCTTCTTCGCGTACTAGGCGTACCGATTCATATCGTACTGAGGAGTCTGAAGATTTTTTTTATCAACCTGGACGAACTTCGTCAGTACGAGACAGAGATACTGAACAACGTATCACTCTCTCTCCAGAAAGGACCAGTTCACTAGAAAGATTAAGAAGAGTATCCCCTTTTGATCGATTAGGTCCTAGGAGGAGCAAAAGTCCTCCTAGAGCCGCATCGAGGAGTTTTCGACGACCATCAGACTTAAGGGAAAGATATGCCCAGTCGCGACCAGCTGCTCGTCAAGATAGATCCCAGGAATCCACATCAATGTGATAAGTTGCTCCAACCAACAGGCCTAAGGAAGGAAACGATGCGTGGAAAGGCTCTATTCAGAGGCTGGAGGATAGATTAGGGGAAATGGCTAAGGCCAAGAACCCTCTACAACGAACTTTTGTTCAAGGAACACCTTTTGTCCAGGCCATTGTAGATTTTCCAACACCATCAAAGTTCAAAGCACCTATTGTGACCCCTAAATATGATGGAAAGACCGATCCTGTCCTTCATATAGAATAATACCAAGCTACATTCGACATCTATGCTGTTCCAGATGAGATGAGATGCAGAGCATTCTCGGGAACTCTTACCGAATCTGCTCAAATATGGTATAATAACCTTCCTCGGGGTAAGATCTCAACTTTCTTTCAACTGGACGAGTTATTCATTGGGAATTTCTGTTTTAAGGCAAAGCCAGTTAAATGAGTAGCGCAATTGTTAAGTGTTAGACAAAAAGCTGGTGAAAGTACCAGAGATTATGTAACTCGTTTTAATAACGATAAGCTCGAAGTCATTGATTATGAGGAAAAGACAGCGATTACCGCGTTGATGAGTGGACTACTGCCCAACAAGTTATACTACACTTTGGCCAAAGATCCACCTAGAACTATGTCAGATCTGATGGGAAAAGCGGCCAAGATTATGAATGCCGAGGAGGCTATGGCTGCGAACAAGAATATGGATGCCAAAGAAACCAAGGTGGAAGGTGATAAAGCTAAGAAGAAAGAGCATAAGAACAATGGTAGTGACAAACACTCAAGAACAAGGTCATCATGGGAAGTATTGAAGAAATTTGATAATTATACTCCTTTGAAGAAAGACATCAACCATGATCTAGAAGAAATCAAGAACAATGAGAAATTAAACTGGCCAGAGAAAATGAAGGCAAACCCAGACAGGAGAAATAAAGAAAAATATTGCGAGTTTCACAAAGATCATGGCCATATGACCAAAAATTGCATAGCTCTTCAGAATGAGATTGAAACACTCATCAAACTAGAAAAACTGGCAAAGTATGTTGATCGGAGGAATGATAGAAGGAACAACGACCGAACAAGAGAGAGGTATAGATCTCCTCGTCGAGCAGAGGAGAACAAGAAAAGAGACGATGAAGTTAATCCAGAAGACGACCCCGATCTTCCCAAGAGACCAAGACAGCCAGAACGTGAGGTATTTTTAATACTCTTTGGGTCGTTTGACTGTAATGTTATTACAGGTGGAGATGTAGGGGGAGGAGACCTTACTACCGAGAGAAAAGCTTACCTCTGTGATTCTCAAGCTTTCTCATACATTCAACGAATAAATCTAGCTGAGGAGGATCACCCGAGAAAGGTGAACAAAGAGAAATTGGTCATTGGTTTCTCAAAGAACGACCTCGCAGGTGTTCTATATCCTCATGATGACCCATTGGTGATCATAATGAGGATGAAGGAGGTAATGATTTCAAGAGTACTAGTAGACAATGGTAGTTCGGCAGACATCATGTTCTACTCGTTCTTCGACAGTTTAAATCTAAAGCTATCTCAACTGGAGCCTTATCATAGACCCCTCCTCGGTTTTGCTGGCGAGAAAGTATTTCCACTTGGGACAATCAAATTGGATATATTCATTGGTACGTGGCCTGCTTGTCGGACAGAAAGAATACGCTTCTTCATGATGGATAAGAATGTCCAATCATCATACAATATCATCATGGGAAGAGTAGGATTGAAGAAGTTCGAGTTGTACCATCTACGGTACATCAATGCCTAAAATTTCCAACAAATTTTGGAGTAGGAGTTGTGAAAGGTGATCAGAAAGTAGCTCAGGAATGCTATTATTCATCCGCCGAGCAAGAGGAAATGGAGGAATCAAGGAAAAATACTACAACCTATCAAGTGGATGAAGGTGCATAGATTGAAACATTGGATCCTAGAGATGAGTCGCAACTCATAAAGGGTCAAGTGGTGGAAGCTACTGAAAACATCATCCTGGACGACGAGCACCCTGAACGAACTACTCAAGTAGGTTCATAGTTGGAAGCCTCACTAAAGCAAAAATTGATAACTTTCCTAAGAAGCAAAAAGCAAAATTTTACGTGGAGTCATGAGGATATGCCTGGGATAGACCCAAATTTCTTATGTCACAAACTCAATGTGAATAAGGAGATCAAGCCTGTGAAGCAGAGAAGAAGAGTATTCAGTCTCGAGAATAATCAAGATATATAGGAGGAAGTCGAGAAGCTCCAGAAAGCTTGATTTATTGAAGATGTTAAATATCCAGACTGGTTAGCAAATGTGGTGATGGTGAAAAAGAAGAACAACAAATGGAGGATGTGTGTAGACTTCATCGACCTCAACAAAGCATGCCCAAAGGATCACTTTCCGTTGCCCCGAATTGATCAACTAGTGGATGCTACCTCGGGACACGAGCTACTGAGCTTCATGGATGCTTATTCTGGTTACAATCAGATTAAAATGAAACCTGAAGACAGGGAGAATACTTCTTTCATTACCCCTAGGGGAACTTATTGTTATAATGTTATGCCTTTTGGTTTGAAAAATGCAGGTGCAACATATCAGCGGCTGATGAACAAAGTGTTTGCAGAACAAATCAGTTGCAATATGGAAGTCTATGTTGACGATATGCTGACAAAGAGCAAGAAAGCTGCTGATTATCTAGTTGACTTAGGCCAGACCTTTGATCAACTAGATAAATATCAAATGAAGTTGAACCCGATGAAGTGCACATTTGGAGTACGAGAAGGCATGTTTCTCGGATACATTGTCAATCAGCGAGGCATTGAAGCTAACCCTAAAAAGATTAAAGCTCTGTTAGGGCTTCGATACCCAACGACGAAGAAAGAGGTGCAAAGTCTTACAGGACGAGTAGCAGCACTCAACAGATTTGTATCGCGAGCAACTGATCGATGTCTCCCATTTTTCAAGACGCTCCAAAAAACTTTTGAGTGGAATGATGAATGTGAGAAGGTTTTTCAAGACTTGAAGAATTATTTGGGAGCACCTCCACTGTTATCCAAACCAGTGATGGGAGAAAAATTATACTTGTATCTGGCAGTGTCCGAGAATGCAGTTAGTTCGGCATTGATAAGAATGGAGAATGGAGTTCAAAAACCAATCTACTACACAAGTAAGGCCTTCCGAGGAGCAGAGATCAGATATCCAAGGCTGGAAAAATTGGCATTATCATTGATCGAGGCAAGTAGAAGAATGAAGCCATACTTCCAGGCTCATACCATAGTAGTATATACTGATATGCCATTGAGACAAGCCTTTCATAAACCAGAAAAATTAGGAAGATTGATGTGCTGGGCAATAGAACTTGGTGAATATGATATAGTTTATGAACCCAGATCATCGCTAAAATGGCAAGCGGTAGCAGATTTTATAGCAGAGTTCACCTATCCTGATACCCCCGAGGAGAAAAAGTTGCTCGCTGATCAACCTGTGGATGTTATAGGATCATCAAATGCAAGCCCAGACCAACTTAGTTTAGTAAAAGGGCAAGTAGATGTTACAGGATCATCAAATTCAATCCCAGACCAGCTTAGGTTGGTAACAGGTCAAGAAAAGATGATTGAAGAACAACAAGAAATATTAGGAGATAGTGATAGGAAGCAATAAATTTTTCACCAAGGAACTCTGTCAGATCAAAAATTTGAAGACGAGTTACCTATATGGAGTCTGTATGTGGATGGTTCATCCTGCACTACAAGATCTGGTGCAGGGATAGTTTTGAACAGTTCGGACGAGGTCGACATGGAATACGCCCTACGCTTCCAATTCAAAGCTTCCAATAATGAGGCTGAATATGAAGCTATGATTGAAGGTCTTAGTTTAGCAAAAACCATGGGGGCAGAACAAGTTATTGTTTTTAGTGACTCGCAATTGGTCATAAACCAAATGATGGGAGTATATGCAGCTAAAGGAGAATTAATGATCAGATATCATGCAAAGGCAAAGGAATTGGTGTCAGAATTTGTCGCTATTCAGCTAGTCAGAATACCAAGAATGGAGAATGCAAGAGCAGACGCCTTAGCTCGATTATCATCAGCTACTCGTACCGAGCTGCGAAGAACAATCCCAATTGAAGTTTTAGCTGGTCGGAGTTTAGATGAAGATCTGACGATAAACTTTAATACCCTCGATTTAGGGTCATCATGGATGGATCCCATCAGGGCATATATTGAGAGAGGGGAATTACCAACTGACAAACTTGCAACCAAGAAACTGAAGTTTAAGGCTGCTCGTTATGTACTGACTAATGGTATTCTATACAGACGAGGAATTATAGCAGGTTTAAAAAGATGTGTGCATCCAACCGAGGTGAAATATTTGATTGAAGAGGTCCATGAAGGGTCTTGTGGATCCCATGTAGCAGGTCAGACACTTTTGCAAAGAATGATGACTCTAGGATACTACTGGCCGATGATGAGGGCTGATTGCATAGCCTATGCTAAGAAATGTGACAAGTGTCAGCGCTTCTCCTCCATCCGAAGAACTCCCCAAGCGTTATTGACACCCATTACTTCCCCTTGGCCATTTCCCATATGGGGAATAGATTTCGTCGGGCCACTGCCGACGACCAGGGGAAGATTTAAGTATCTCGTGGTCGCTGTGGATTATTTTACTAAATGGGTTGAGGCTGAGCCTCTCATTGATATGACATACGACAAGGTGTACCAATTTATTTGGAAGAACATCATTTGTCGATATGGTCTTCCTCATGCCTTCATCACAGACCATATAACACAATTTGACAACGAGGAGTTCGTTGCCTATTGTCATCAGTCAAATATCTTGAAGATCCACTAGGCACCAGGCCATCCTCAAAGCAATAGACAAATCGAAGTGACAAATAGAACGCTGCTGAATGGTTTGAAAAAATGACTGAACGGCGCGAAAGAAAACTGGATCAATGAGCTACAATCAGTGTTATGGGCTTACCGAACTACTCCCCGAGCAGCAACAAAAGAATCTCCATATATGCTAGTATTTGGAAGTGAAGCTCTTATACCCGCCGAATTGGGTCTTCCAACACACAGAATATTGAATTTCAATTCCCCTGTCAGCGATTTAATGAGAAGGTTAGACTTGGACATGCTCAAGGAGGTTAGGGAAGAAGCAGCCATTAGAAATCCTACTTACCAGCAACGAACAGCTTTGATCTACAACAAGAGAGTGAAGAAGTGAGACTTGAAAGAAGGAGATTATGTGCTAAAGAAGGTGATTCAAAAGCACAACAAACTGTAAGCAAACTGGCAGGGACCCTACCGAGTTAAGGAAGTTGTTCGACCAGGGACATAAAAAATAGAAACTTTAGAGGGGGAGGAGTTTAAGAACGCATGGAATGCAGAACACCTGCGCAGATATTATCAGTAATGTAAATTCTCATGTAATGCAGTTTCATCAGTATGAATAAAGTGACAATGTTCTGCCCAGTTCTTTCCTTTTGTTGGAAATTTTTTTCAGAATACTAGTGCTACACACTACTCAGCAAAACTCAGACTACTCAAATCTATCCCCGAAAACGCCAACTAAGGTTGGTCGGGAAGTAAATCTATTCCTAAAAATGCCAACTTGGTTGGTTAGGAAGTAAATATATTCCTATAAATGCCAACTTGGTTGGTTAGGAAGTAAATCTATTCCTAAAAATGCCAACTCAGTTGGTTAGGAAGTAAATCTATTCCTAAAAATGCCAACTCGGTTGGTTAGGAAGTAAATCTATCTATTCCTAAAAATGCCAACTCGGTTGGTTAGGAAGTAAATATATTCCTAAAAATGCCAAATCGGTTGGTTAGGAAGTAAATCAATTCCTAAAAATGCCAACTCGGTTGGTTAGGAAGTAAATCTATTCCCGAAAATGCCAACTAAGGTTGGTCGGGAAGTAAAACTATTCCAAAGAAGTGTCATAAATTGGTCGGTAAGAAAAATTCACCAACTATGGTTGATCGGGTATAAAAACCCACTAACTGTAGTTGGTCGAGAAGAAAAATTTACCGACTTTGGTTGGTCGGAAACATTTTATGAGTACGAGAAAGTGATCGAGCAAAATTTTTGATACTCAGGACTTTTTAAATTACTACCAAGTTGGTTAAGAAACAAAATATCATCAATTTTGGTTAGTCATTAAATTATTACCACAAATTCAAGATAATCGATAATAAGTTTTAACAAACTCCAGTTGATCGACAAATAACACAATGTTGTTATCTTTTTAACAGATATACATGCACATATGTAAAGTGTTTTATAATTACAAGACAATGGCAGTCAAGATTTGTAAATAAAATTATTTCATTAAATGTAGAACAAAATACATCAAGAATGAAATACAAATTTATTACATTAAGATTCCTATTCTATTGGTTTCTTCCCCTCTACTTTTGAAACAGGCTCCTCGCCAGCAGGTGGATCATTTAAAGCATGAGGGGAATTTATGAAGTTAAGATCTTCAAGCATCCTGATATTCATCACAGATGGTCGATCTAGTAGGTGCTCGGGACGAGATATCTCGACATTGGAATGGAGATTGTAATCGTCGAGGTATTTGGAAATCAGACACCGAGGGATGGCCCGAGCAGGGATCCAACTCATATCAAGCTTGAATGGTGGCACTGGTAGGTCGAGCAGCCCAAGATTATGGTAACCCCATAGGTAATGACCCTGTTCCAGTTGTAGCACACCTAAGGCATTCAACCACCCCTGTTTGTAACCCTCATTGTTTGCATTTTGGATACGATCATCCAAATGGTAGAGATCCTTGTTGTAGCCAGCCATCCAGAATTCTCTGGGCTGCTTGTGGAATTGATATGTCAATCTTTCCAGCTGCTCGTGGAGATTTTTGATAAAGAGTTCTTTATTCTCCAAGACAGACTTCTACGCAGAAAGTTGCTCTTCCAGATCCCTGATCTTCTTAGACATCTCAGCCAATGCTTGGTTCTTTGCCGTCAGTTGGAAGGCCTGGTTCTCTAGAACAGATTGAGTCCTCTGTTCCTCGACAGGAATCCGAGCAGCTCTTGCTCGTCCCTGAGGAGCTCTTGCTCGTCCTCGAGCAGACGTAGAAGGGACAAACCTCTTCAAGGTTTCTAATTCATCCCTCAGGTTGGCATTTTCGACCTCCAAGAAAGAGAATCCCTCGTCAGTCATTGGGATCAAAGCATTTGACGTGGAAGCTGTAGACTTCAACTGAGACACCTATCTTTGCAGGTTATTATTTTCTTGCTCTAATAACTCAGCTATATATCTGTGCTCTTCGACCTCAGCCTTTAACATTCTCTCCCTCACGTCGTAAGCAGCAAACCGTTTATCATATCCCTTATCGGCACAGATTTGTTGATACTTCTTCTCGTACCCCTCGTGCAAAAGGGCAGTAGATTCCTTATATTGTTGCTGAAGTTCTTCAAGAGTACCTTGGAGATCCTCAATCATATCATAGTATGCTACATTGTTAGCCACTGCACGGTCGAGTAGGCACTTCAAATACTGATAGGCTTCAATTGCTTGCTCTGAAGCACCTTGACCGAGGATGACAGTGATTTGAGTTGCACTCATGTCTGTATGACCGGATTTAAAATATTCATTGCATTGCCGTAACAGCTTTATATCATCAGCAGACAATAATTCCATCCAGGCCAGAAACTAGTAGAGGAAGAAAAAGCAATAATTAATAAGAGTACAAACAGAGCATGAAGAAGAGAATCAACAGTATGCATAAGCAAAAGTTCAAATTTTATTACATCACAAAGTTCAGAAGTACAAAGTTCAGAGTTACATGTTCAGAAGTTACATTTGACAAAGAAAAACAAAATAGAGAGAAATTCGAACAACTCTACACCTTTTCCTTGTCTCCCAAAACTTTCTCGAGAGGCTGGGACGAGGAGGTAGGTTTCTCGGATGGAGCATAGGGTTGCTCGGGAAGTGATGGAGGTTGCTCGGAGGAAGTAGAAGGTAGTTGAAGTTCCTCGCCAGTCGTCTGGATAGCTGGGGGATGAGAAATTTGATCTCCCATCACCATGGAAGATTCCTTAGAGGCAGCTTCGTCCTCTTCTTCTTCTTCAGGAGTTGGAGGGGGACCAGGGATGTGTCGCTGAAAGAGTTTAGAATTTTCATCAACCTTCATCTCCTGCAGAGCAGCGACCCACCCATCTCTAAAGTATTTGAGGTTGCCATATTCCACTTGCGACATCATGACAGCCAAACCTTTGTTCCACCCTTTATCCCAGCTAGCGCTGAAAGATTTCTTCACAGCCAATTTCCTCTTTGTCTTCTCCGAGGAAAGCTTCTCGAAAAGAAGATTGTCAGCAGCCTTCAGTTTATTTTCAACTTCCTCCTTCTGACGGCTTACTTCCCGAAGTTGACCCAACTCCTCCTCAGCATCCTTGAGCTTATTTTCAAGCTCCCCAGCATTTTTGAGCTTCCCTTAGAGCTCTTTATTCTTCTTCTCCAAGTCATTCATTTTTTTCTCCAACCCCTTGGAGACCTCAATAACCTGAGCCTTCTCCTGCTCAGTCGAAGTAAGCTTTTTCTCCCAAATTGCCTTATCATCATCATATTTCTGACGAGAATCTTTCAGAGACTGCGCCAGGCCTACCAAAGCCTCCTCTACACCAGACGAGGAGCTTGAAGCTTTAATAGCTTCATCTTTCTTCAAAATTGTATTAAAATAGCTCACCAACTGTGAAAATAAAATGAAAGCAAGTTAGTGCACAGATACAAAATGGAAAGAATGAAAATTTAAGACTATAGGACTTACAGAAGCAATGTGACGAGCTGCTAATGTGGTAACCGTGTCCCGAGAAAGGTTTTCTTCAATACCTTGGATCTCGAGAATGATCCAAGTCTTCACCGAGCTCATAGCAGAGCTCGGGGGAACAAAAGTGGGAACACCACTAGTCGGGGGCTAAGAGATGGATTCAGCCAAATTGACAGAGGAGATTTTCTTCAGCCTCCTCAGAGGAGCATCAACTTTCTCGACTAATGTTGTAGTCTTAGTCAGAGAAATGACAATCACCTCGCCTGAAGAAGTAGCCTTTCTCGGGGCCACTGGGGGCTTCTCGACCACCTTCACAGGAGCAGCCGAGGGAGGTGCATCAATTTTCTTTGTCCCTTCTCCTGGGACATCAAGCTTACTTATTTTTTCCTCTCCAGCACCAGAGGCAGGTTTCTCAAAAAGGGTAGGAGGTCTTCTTTTCTTCATCCTTTCACTCAAAGGAATATGTGAATCAGGTGAAGAACTTGTAGAGGCTGGTATTGGTTCTGCGTCGCTTATCACCGGACGAGCAATAAAAGAGGAGGTGTAACTCTTGTACTGAAGCAAATATGAAGCTGACCTAATATGGTCATTGGCAACAGTCTGATGCAAACTCCAGATAAGTTTTAAATGCCTTATATTAACGTCTGCCTCTTTTGGAGATTTTCTTTTGCTGTCAACTGCAAATAAATCAAAATTAAAATATCAGTGGCACATTTTATCAAACACAAAGGAAGCATAATTTTGACAATAAAATAAAATAAAAACAACCTATCCCATTGCCATAGGGAAGACATCTGGGACCCTGGTAAACATCATCTCTAGTTAATGGAGGGTGTTGCCAATTCTTCATAACAACCCTATGCTCAAAGTAGTCCCTATTGGCATCTGGGAGCTTAACTACTAAAGCTCTATTTAAAAACCTAGTTTTTAAATAAAAAGTATTATCACCCACAGCCCATCTATAACAAAAACATGATTTCAGGAATTCCTATGCGGGTTCCATGAATTTGATTTAATCTATAAACACCGTGAACTATTCTCCACGTATTGGGAGCTATTCTTGCAGTTTCTACATCAAAGTATTGACAGAATTCCAGACATAGAGGGTTTGGGGGAAAAGAAAAGCCACACTCAGCAACAAAGAGACTGGGGAACCAATGTCCCTCAACCAAACGAAAATAGTCTGAAGGCTCAGAAAGCTCTTCCAAAATAACCCATGAGGGAATAGAGAAATCAGAGCGAAACTTATTAATCGATTCTACAGGATAAACTATGATGAAAGAAGGAAATCAAAGAGAAAGAAGAAAATCTTACAGGAAAGGGATGAGTCTGTTGACAACAAACGATGGAAGAGATGAACGCACAGGAGAGAGAGAGAGAGACGATGGAAAACTCAAAGAGACAAATTTGAAAAAGTAGAAGACGATGGGATTTTCTGCAACTTTTAAATACTTTGCCTTGGGAAAGGGTAAAAGTAATGATTACAAAAAGAGTCAGTTACATTATCGACGGCTAAACAGACAAAAGGGGCGCGGGAATCGAAGCGGTTAGAAAAATTCAAAAAAGGACGATTCTACGAATTTGGAAGAAGAAATAAATACAAAAGAAAATACTCCTAAATTTCAGGATGACCATTTAAAACCGCCATATTTTGAGAAAGAATGTTCCACACTCCTCAAATTTCGAACTATAAAACATTGGAGGCTTCTGTTGATACCAAATTTAGTCTGCTGACATGGCTCAATTGGGTGAAGACACGTGGCAATCTACGTGGAAACGATAAACACTTACGAACAACACCTTGACTCCGAGGAACCATCCTGCAACGAGGAACTCTGCTTCCCCGATCAACTCAGATGCTCCGACCTACAAGAACTCTCCGAGGAACTTTTGAATACCGAGAAACTTTTGAGTACCGAGGAACTTTTGAGTACCGAGGAACTTAGGCGGTCCGAGCAGCTTAGGCGGTCCGAGCAGCACCTCGAACAAAGCATTAATAGCAGGATAAACCAACAGTTTGACTGCGCATTAAATGCTTATTATCATACAGATGTATACGCTTAAGGGGCATTGAATGTATTACCCTTTCACATTACATCCTTGGGGCTATAAATACATTGTATTATCCTCATTGTTAGGGGACCAAAATTTCTTGAGAAAACTTGTAATCGAGAATTCCCAAATAGTCAGTAATGACAGAAACAGTGGACGTACGCCATTCTTATAAGGCTGAACCACTTTAAAAGTTCTTTGTCTCATTTTATTTATATGTGATTAAATAATTAGATATAATCTAATTTTTTACATCAACACTCATCATGATTATTATTATTAGGTTTCACTTGTATTATGTTTGCCTAAATGCAAGGGAAATGCCGAAAAGGACCCGAGCCTGGGAAAATTATAGGGTATAAGATATAAGATACAGTTTGACTTGTTTTTTAGGCTCGTGGGTAGGGTCTTATTTTAAAAATGGGCGAAATAGTGAAAAAATTCAAGAAGTATAGCGACTCGGAATTTCGGCAGAGTTTCGCATAGTTATCGAAAAACTAATTATAAGTGTCCTAAGGCAGACGCCTATATGAGGTTTATGAATTTGGTGCGTTCGTGGAAGGGTTCCCCCCTTTGGCATGACTTCCATGATATACCTCTCGACTATAAGGGCAATCATTCATCAGTAAGTGTAGATAAGCCATTTGATATACCTGAGTGTACATGAATTGCCTCTCGACATATGTTGTAGATATGGTACGTGTGAGAGAGAATTCAATATACTCGACATACGTGAATGAGTTCACAGCTATATACCTCTCGTCATGAGTTCGGTCAAGCGGTACGATGCAGGGGAATCATTCGATATACGTCAAAGGTATGTGGCCAATGGAAGCTATGAATCATATCACTTAGGTTAACCGTGCCCAGAAGGACCGGCACCCCCCCCCCCCCCCCCCAGTATGGGACAAAATTTTGGTCAATTTTTCCATTCTCTAGTGATTTAGTGTGTAAAAAATGTATGAGTCTTGATTAATATCTTATGGATATTTTTTTGTATGTTAAGTAAAGGGAGTACTACCACTATAAGAGAGAATATACAAATAGCATGAGATAAAATTAAAGTTATCACGTACATACATGGAGCATGGGAACTATACAAAGCATGATAATAGAGTGTGAAGGATGTGAATACACAAGTGAATGAAATATATGTGCAAAGTAGTGTGAGTGAAACAACATGTGAATATATACAAGTGAAAGTTTGTGCTAGTGAAACTAAGCATGGATCATCTACAAGTGGTGTGTGATATGTGTAAGTGAGCATGGAGTTAAGTGAGAAAAAGTGAGTGTGTGCGCTAGTGAATCTAAGCATGGATAATCTATAAATGGTGTGTGGAGCATGTAAGTAAGGTTGAGACTATATTCAAGTGCGAGTGTGAGAAGTGAGCATGGAGAATATATATAAGTAGGTGTAAGGTTAAGTATGGCGAACATGTACAAGTAAGTGAAGAGTGATATATACATGAGGAGAGAGCATGAGATGAATGTATAAGAAGTGAGCATAGTGGAGATAAGAATGAGATAAATATACAATAAGTGAGAATAGTGGAGATAAATATACAAGAAGTGAGCATAGGAGTAAAAGGAAACATTTAAGTGGAGGCATATGTACGCATGTAGAAAAGCATGAGAGTAAAGAAGTAACATCCATGTGAAAATAGATTCTAGTCCTCTAGAAATTCTAAAGCAGAGTTACCACTGCGGCCATTTGGGTCGAATTCTTTCGGTGTGGGACCGACCCCAAAGTCGGGACGAGGAGAGAAAGAGAAAAAGGGTCCCTCATCTATCTCCCTTTTTACCATGCGCATGTGGGTGATTCGAGAATATGGAGTCCTTCCTTCCACCACTCGTGTCAGCATCTTCACGGTTCGCCTCGGATATAAAATTGGTCGTCCTCAAATAGGGATAACAAGAAAGTATGGAGTTTCCATCCTATTTTTCTCAAAACAGGAAAACTAATGTCGCTACCACGAGAGAGAAGCAACAAGGTCATACATATGCATACGAAACCAAATGATTCGAAAGTTCAAGGACTACGTTACGGGATGGGAAGGTGTTAGGCACCCATTCTACCCTTTCAATCTCTCATGGGCTATGTAAATATTTTCCTTTTTTTCTCCGTGGTGTGTGTACATGCGTGTAATAGAAATAACATGAGAAGGAAATTATCTGACTCATGTCATGGAATGGACGAAGTAGACTCATTCGTAGGACTGTATTCGAAAATAATCATAAACATATAATGTAGGTGTTCGTCGAGTCACAAATTGCTATGGAAAAGAGAATGTGCATGTTGGAAGAGACAAAAATATATAGGAGTCCAAGAGTCACAAAATATATGTAATAGAATATAAAAGACATAAAATGAAAAAGGAGGACTCGAATATCGAAATTTTCCCAAGGCGCCTACGTAGTCCAAGGGGAATTAAAGTCCACGTAGTTTGAAAATCGCATATGGGTTGGGTTCAAACCATCAATCCAGATGTAAGACTCCTCTTTGAGATCTTTTTAGAGAGAAATGTGTTCGAGTGTGAAACTGTGAGAAAATAGAAGTCTTACTTTTGGAATTTATGAATAAACCATCTTTTTGTCTTTTTTGGGCTTTTATGAAAATAATTTATGTGCAATACTAATAATAAAAATGAAGATTATTTTATGTGACATAATGAGACAAAATTAGAAGATATCACAAAATGAGGATAAAGTGAATAATAACACTAAATCGAGTAAACTAGAAAAAGGGCGTGGAATGGACCTCCTTGTAGATATTTGTTGCTGAATTTGGAATGTATCTAGACCAGTGTTTATAGTGGTTTGGACGTAATATGATAAGGCGAGGTGGATGACTAAGTATGCTAAGAAAGTGAGGTGGGAGAATATTGGCAAGTGGGCGTTTTTGGTAATGGGAAGGCTCTAACTTCAATGGAATGTTTGTTGACTACTAAAAAGGAGGTCCCTCAGGGGTGACGTTATGAGCCCTTTATATAGTGTTATTTAGGGTTAGGGGGTACCAAACAGTATGGACCTTTACCTACCTATCAGCATAGTGTCTGCCTTGCTGGACAAGGAAAGTACACCTTATCGATAGGCAGGGGTTTGGGGTGCTTATAGACAGTACAAAACGGATTTTTTCGAAAAGAATAGGCATACAATGCAAATCGTAAGTCTGAATCACACACGTCAAGGACCATTGAAAAGGGAATCCAGAGCCCTTCAAGACTCCATTTATCAACTCCTAAGTTTAAGAGTTGACTAAAGTCAAAGGGGATCAGAAGACCTTGGCGGTCTCTAGACAGGAAAGGGTTTCGAAGGAAAACGGATCATTCGTGTGAACCATGAGGTCGATTCACGCACGACGCGGTTCGTTGGAAAGGGAATTCAGAGCCCTTTGAGATTTCATTGAGATTCTCTTGGCTTGGAAGGTTGGCCAAGGTCAAATGGGGCCCGAAAGAACCAGATGGACCTTCTGAGTAAAATGGATCATTCATACAAACTGTAAGGCCAATTTGTACACAGGATAGACCGTTGGAAAGAGGATTCAGATCCCTTTGAGGTATCATTGAGATTCACTAAGGTTGGAGAGTTTACTAGAGTCAAATGGATCTGAGAGCACTTGACGACCTCCATATTAGTACATGGAGTAAAATGGATCATCCGTGCAAACTGTGAGGCCAATTTGAGCCTGGGACAGACCATTGGAATGGAAATTCAGAGCCCTTTAAGGTTTCATTTAGATCCACTCAGGTCAGAGAGTGACCAGAGTCAAACGAGGCTCAGGAGCACCTAGTGGTCTCCAGATTAGTACTCGGGGTATAATCTAAGGTTTATGGTGAGTATATGAGTGTTAAGGACCTAAGGAGGTTCTTAGGAGGTCCTAGGATGGGGTGTCTACCAAACAAAAAGCATGAAAACCTATGAACATTCAAAATGGAACTTAAACTAAAAATAAAATATGAGCTCTTACAATTACACCCCACATATATGAGCTCATAATAATTTATACAACTGTGGTTTCACAAAAACTCTAAAGACATCCACAATTTATGGTGATTATCATATCAAAAGATAAGATTTCACAAAAATATCTACACATAAAATAAGATTAAAACATAAACACTTGATCTCATTACAACAACCGATTTGATCACAAGTTGTAATACTATCCCCACACACATTGAAAACCTAATGAACATGTTCTTACACCAAATTAAACCCATATGGTATTCGAAAGACAAAATATACATGATTGACTATTTTCCAACACTATTTGCATATTTTATGAAAAGAAAGTGAAGAAAAATCATACTTATGAAAGATTTGAGAAAGAAATAGTGATGTTAGAAATAAAAAAACCTTGAGAATATTGAAACACCTACAATTTAACTACAATCAAGCATACTATATCACACAATCTTTGCTAAATCACTTACACACCAAATACTTGAGTTGTACCCTGATATTATCACACTTGTCCATAATTTAATAAAACATATTGATATGTTATTTATCCCTCTTAGAAGTGGGGGAATCCTTACCAAGAATATGAATCTGGTGAACCCCTAATAATTTTTCGAAAACCTTTTGGCAACAAGATATAACACTTCACACAACACGACTATTCAGAAAGTCATTAACCATACCCTTATTGAATTCAAATAAGGAAAGAACAATACATTGAGTATATCAAAGTTTTTATGTGGAAATGTTATATTCAAAATGGTCAAGAAAAAGTTACTTGACATAATTTTAAAAATTCGATGAAGAAATCATTTTGGAGTAAATCACAAATAGTCAAATCTATCTACACAAGAACCCATGTCATCCAAGAATACATACATATAATATTTTATGAAACTAACAAATACTCTATTCAAAATTGAGGATACAACCATGTAAAAAAAACAAATATAAACCTTTTTCATAGGATTAACTAACAACCAACGCGAGGAAGAAACTCTAGTTGAAAGAAATGATCCCACCATAATCTACAAGTACAATGTCAATAACAAAATTCGAGGAAAAATCACTGAACAAAGCATAATAACACCGAACACTGCTCCTTATGGGAACATGTACCAAAAATGGGATGTGATACCTCAATCCACTTATGCCACAAAATAACCTCGCCAACATCTTTACCAAATCTCGTTCTGACGATAGGACTATACCATTCAATGTGACCT
Organism: Sambucus nigra; assembly: GCA_949130495.1. Classification (NCBI taxonomy): domain Eukaryota; kingdom Viridiplantae; phylum Streptophyta; class Magnoliopsida; order Dipsacales; family Adoxaceae; genus Sambucus; species Sambucus nigra. The sequence goes on along the minus strand of OX422213.1, from coordinate 255,521,833 downwards.
TACCATCACATCTCTAAAAAAAATTAAAACTTTTCCAACACTAGTCCATTACAAGAATATGATATGTTATAATAACCACCCTTTCATAAAGTTCTCTTCCACACACATCAATGATTTTAATGACTCGCTTCCACAGATGCCAACTACCCGAGATGTTTACAAAATACACTTTCAATATCCCTCCTCACCAGAAAAGTCAAAATCTGCACTATCTAAACCTCATATGTGGTTCTAATTTAGAAACACTTTAAACCACAACAGTAAGACTATACCCTGATACGATTCTTAATTTAACCACTGCATAACAAATTTTATCATGGTATGATTATAGCATGATTAAAGTTTCTACTTCCATGAATCCACCCCGTGAAAAATATGATCCATTACTTACGTTGATTATTAAGACATATGATCCTTGATTTTTAATACCCATAATAGTAAAAGACATTGTCTCCTTGTATTTACACACTAATTACCCAACCCTTTTCTATAATAACAAAACGAGAAAAATATGATATGAGAAAAATAAGCTGCAACAAAGGGGGAGAAAATAGTTTTTCTAAAACCAAGTCTCAAAGTAAGGGGGAGACTTTCAACCATTTTCTCAATCTATATCAAATGTATTTTCATCATAAAAAATGGGTAGATTGTGAAACCAACTATATTTCAACCAAAAAGGATTTTGTATGATGAAAACATAATTGATATAACATTATACTTCAATATCCTCTCTCTAATGTACTTAAGATTCAAACAATTACTCAATACAATATGAGATGTGTTAAAAGGAACACATCAACCAAGGAATAATGCTCAAGTAGTACTATACAATGATGATCACAATCAATACAATAAAGGTCACAAGCAATACAGTGTTGACTCAAAGCAGCATCAAGCCCTAGAAAAGATCATCTCTCAAGTCTCAATAAAATTTCAAGCTCAACTAGCCACACAACCAAGTTCATTACCATATCACACAACCTATAAAGACCAAGTTTAAACTAGCATCATATCCCAAGCAAACATTTTATAATTCAAGAAAGCCAAAAGAATGATAAAAAAACCTAATGTTTATTAGTTTATTATTGTTCTACTTTAGGAATTATTGTACAAAAGTAAATTAACATGTTTTAACATCTATTTGATCAAAACGTACACACCAAACCCACCCTAGAGCTCCCAAAACCTTCCTAAAAGTAAGACTCAAAATCCAACACCCTTTTTCTCAGGAGGTTTAGTCTATTGAACCTTAGTTTTAATAGACTAAAACTAGTTTAAGCCAGCTAAAAATTTTAACAGCTAACTAAACCTTTGAGACAACTAACTAAACCCAACCAGAATGAATTTTGGTTGACTAAACTTAAATTTTAGTCGACTAAAAGTGCCAGATTTTCTAGATTGATTTTGGTAAAACTTAACTTTTAGTCGACTAAAAGTGCCAGAACTATTGTAATCTAGATTGATCCATTACTAACTTTCTTACCGACCATTTTACCAATGTTTGGATACCTCCTAACAATATAAATAAAGGCTTCCACTTTCAATAAAAATCACACAATCTAGTAACAATAGTTCTCTTGGGTAAAGTTCTATCTTCTAGCTTGTGTCATTCTATCTTTGAGTTTCTAAAGAGAAATCAAGAAAACCAATTTGAGAGTTTTAAACCCAAAAATTCAAACAAAGCCAAAATTCCAAGAAAACCCATTTGAACTAAAATCTCCAACCTAAATCCCTAGCAATGTTATAATCCCAATAACCACTTATGTTAAAGCTTTACCCAAAAACCCATTTGAGCATTATATGTGTGATTCTTATTTGTTTACTTTTTTAGAAAGAGAAAGTAAAGCAATTTCACGATTGCTTCTAGTAAAGCTATTTTTTTATATTTTGGTTACGAAAATCATTATTATTGATTATAATTCAACTTCATTGTATCTTCTCAGCAAGTATTATTGTTGTTGTAGGTAGTTAAGGCATTTATAGTCCTTAGGTTATTGCATAAGTACCACTTAGGCAAGGATGATTTTAGCATCTTATTGATTGCGGCTTGCAAAGTAGTGCTCCTTATGAGGTTTTGGTTCCACCGTAAGTGAACCAGAGATAGTAAAGTTTTCGTGTACCATCTCTAGCGTGGACGTAGGAAGAGGTCGAACCACATTAAAATCTCGACCACTAATACTAAAACACATTATGCGCACAAACTCTAAAAACCACTACACCACAAACACAACCTAATGATCACAATAACACATGTAAGATATACATGTGTTTATTGAAAACTTCATAACATCTCAGACTTATAGCCATATGATCGAATGATACAATAATGTGAAGAACAGTCAATATGCAATAATCTAAACATTAGATTACACATACTTAGAAAATATTGCGAAAAGGTGATATTTGTGAAGAGATCTTTTATTGGAAAAAGATTTGAAGAAAATATTTGGTTGGTTAAAATTGTTAAAGATTATTGTCTTCGAAAAGAAATTGATTTTGAAAGTCCATTATTGAAAAATTAGTCTTGAAAATATGATTTAAACCTCCCTTGTCACAAAGGGTTATGGTAAATATCCAAAGGAAGGTATTGATATTTGCCTTCTATGAATCAAAAGAAAAGAAAAAAAGGAGTTATTGTATAAAAGAAAGCATGAAAACCTATAAACATTTAAAATAGAACTTACACTTAAAATGAAAGATGAGCTCTTACACTTACAACCCCCACATTTGAACTTATAATAGTTTATACAACCTTAGTTTCACAAAAACTCTGAATACATTCACAAGTTATTATGATTATCATTTGAAATATTTGATTTAACAAAAAGGCCTACACATAAAACAAGATTAATTTTATAAACACTTGATATCATCATAACAACCAAGTTTATGACAAGTTGTGATACTTTACCCACACACATTGGAAGCCTAATGAATATGTTCTTACACCAAATTACTCCCAAATAATTTCCGAAAGACAAATTAGACATGATTCATAATTTACCCACACTATTTGCACATCCTATGAAAAGAAAGAAATAATTTCGTTAGAAATGAAAAAAAACTTGCAATTATTCATACACCATTGACCTTAATTAAACTACAATCAAGAATATTATATCCCACACTCTCCACTAAATCACGTACAGACCAAATACTTGAGTTGTACTTGAGTTGTAACTGGGTATTATTACACTTATCAATAATTTAATAAAATATCTTGATATGTTATTTATCCCTCTTATAAATGGGGGCATCATTACCCATAATATGAATCTGATGAACCCCTCATAACTTTTAGAAAACCTTTTGACAATAAGATATGACCACTTCATACAACATGAGTATCCGTAAAGTGATTAACCATACACTTATTAAATTTGGAGAAGGAAAGAAAAACACATTTAGTATATCAAAGTTTTTCTGTGGAAATGTTATATTCAAAATGGTCAAGAAAAAGTTACCTAACCCAATTCTAAAACTTCAACAAAGAAACCTTTTTGGAGTAAATCACAAATAGTCAAACCTATCTACACAAGAACCCATGTCATCTAAGAATATATACATATAACATTTGATCAAATCAATAAATAATCCCATGAAAATAAAGGATTGACTCATTTACAAAAAAAAAAACCATTTCCATAGGATCAACTAAGAACCAACACAATGAAGAAACTCTAGTTGAAATATATAATCCCACTAAAATCTACAAGTGCGGTGTCTGTAATAAAATTTAGGGCAACATTATCAAACCAAACATATTAACATAAAAAATACTCCTTATGGGAACATGTAAAAAAAATGGAATGTGATACCTCAGTCTACTTATTCCACAAAATAACCTCGTTGACATCTTTACCAAATCGCGTTCTAATGATAGGATTACACAATTCAATATGACCTTACCCTCACAACTCTAAATAATATTCTTTTGAAAAATTATGCAACACTAATCCACTACATGCATATGATATGTTATACTAACCACCCTTTGAGAAAGTTCTCATCCACACACACCAAATATTTCATCCAAAGAATTACTTCCACACAAGCCAACTACTTGAGATGTTTACAAAATATACTTCCCAAAGACTTCCTCACCAGAAAAGTAAAAATCTCCACTATATAAATCTCATATGTGCTTATAATTTATAAACACTTTAAATCACAATATTAAGAGTATACCCTGATATGATTCTTATTCAACCACTGCATAACAAATTTTATTCGTGTATGATTATTTCATGATTAAAGTTTCTACTTCCATGAATTCACCCGCTGAAAATATGATCCATTGCTTACCTTACTTGTTAATACCCATGATAGTAAAAGATATTTGCTCTTGTTATTTACATACTAAACTCTCTTTTGCAGTATATATCAAGAAATAAGTCAGAAAAGTACCCCCGCCCTTTTTAAAAATGAAAAAGGGGGAGAAATGTGATTTGAGAAAAAATTCTACAACAAGAGGGGAGAAAAATAGTTTTTCTAAAAACAAGTCTCAAAGTAAGGTGGATATTTTCAACCATTTTCTCAAACTATATCAAATGCATTGTCATCATCAAAAAGGGAAGATTGGGAAACCAATTGTATTTCAACCCAAAAGGATTTTGTATGAGTACAACACAATTTATATAAGTTCATACTTCATCATCGTCTCTCTAATTTTCTTGATATTAAAACAAGCCCTCAATGCATTATGAGATATGTTACAAGGAACACATTACCATGCAATGATGCTCAAGCACTACAAGTACAATGATGATACCAATCAATACAAATAAGATCATAACCAAGTTAATGAAGATCACAAGCAATACAATGTTGACTCAAGCATCATCAGACCCTAGCAAAGATCATCTCTCAAGCCTCAAGAAAACTTCACGCTCAACCAGTAACACAATCAAGTTCATTACCATATCACATAACCTATGACGACTAAGCTCAAGCTAGCATCATATCACGAGCTAACATTTCATGATTCAAGTAGGTTAAAAGAATTGCTAAAAAAACCTTGATGTTTATTACCTTATTTTTGTTGTACTTTAGGAACCATTGTACAAAAGTAAATTAACATGTTTTAACATGTATATGCTCAAAACCTACTTACCTAAACCTAACCTAGAGCTCCCTAAACCTTCCCTTAAGCATGGCTCTAAACCCAACACCCTATTCCCTCAAACGTGGGAGGTTTAGTCGACTAAAAATAGTTTTAGTGAACTAAACCTTTGAGACAGTCAACTAAACCCAATTAAAAGGAGTTTTAGTCGACTAAATTTGACTCTTAGTCGAATAAAAGTGATATATTTTCTAGATTGATTTTAGTAAAACTTTCTAATATTTTATCCAAATACCCTAACCCTTACAAACTCTTTCACTAACCTTTTTACCAATGTTTGTCTACCTTCTAACACTATAAATAAAGGCTTCCAATTCTATTCCAACTCACACAATAGTACAATAACAATTCTCTTGAGTAAAGTTCCATATTCTAGCTTGCGTCATTCCATCCTTGAGTTTCTATAGAGAAATTAAGAAACCCCATATGAGAGTTTTAAACCCAAAAAATCCATTAAAGCTAAATCTCCAAGAAAAACAATTTGAAACAAAATCTTCAACATCAATACATCTTTAGTAAAGTTATAATCCCAATACCCACTTGTTCTAAATCTATACCCAAAACCCTCTTGAGCATTATACGTGTGATTCTTATTTGTTTACTTTTCTAGAAAGAGAAAGTAAAGAAATTTCACTATTATTTTTAGTAACGCTATTTCCTTTACATTTTGGTTATCGAAATCATTATTGTTGATTGTGGTTTAACTTTATTATATCTTCTCGGTCGGTAGTGTCATTGTTGCAGGTAGTCAAGGCATTTAAACTCCTTGGACTATTATGTCACTATCGCTTGGGCAAGGATGAGTTTAGCATATTTTTAATTGTGATTTTCAAGGTAGTGTTCCATGTGAGGTTTTGGTTCCATCGTAAATCAACTAAAGATTTTTAAGTTCTCGAGTATTGTCTCGAGTGTGGACGTCGAAAGAGGACGAATCACGTTAAAGTCTTGGTTTGCAAAGTTTCATTCTCTCTCTCTCTCTCTCTTTCTTAACTTCTTATAATGTTTGTTGAATAATTACGTACTATTCAATTCATTCATATTATTTCAATTAATCTTTACCACAAAGTTAGGAAGAATTTAAAATTGCCATTAAAATCATTTATGAGGAGAGTGCTCTTGCGTTCAAATAATGAAGTTATTTAATTAAACATAGTTTTTACCACTTAAGTCCTAAACATGCATCTATATGTGATTAAATACGATGATGAAACATGCAAGAACACATATATGAGGAAAAATCCCCAAAGGGGCAAAACCTTTTATTTTCACAATAATTTTGTAAGAAAACAGCTTACACGGATTACATTGAAAATATATGATACAGAAATACCCTCGGGTGTCGGTTCTGTTATCGGCGACTGGAACTATCCCTTTCCAGTAGGGAAGCAGTGAAGAAGAGAGCGGCTTCCTCACAAATTACTCCAGATGAGTAAATGATTTTCTTGAAGGTTTAAAGATTCACACGCATATATGGGAATGGTTTTATGAATAAAAAAGGTTTAGAAAACCTTAAAAAGTGGAGTCTTATTCTGGGTTGTTTTTGTAGAATTTTGAGATTACAGAAATACTTGAAAAACGTGTAGAAGGAGATCAGATATTTATACAAAAATCGAGGCGGCGGATCGTTCGAGCGAGATAGCCATGTCGCTCGAACGAAGGACATAAAGTCGTTCGAACGATATCGCGCGACATGCCTATCTCGTGCAATTGACTTTCAAAGTCGTTTGAGCAAGCTCGTTGATCCAGGCCATTCGCTTCTACACTTAGAAAAATTCTGCTTTTGATAAAAAATTAATCCAGACTACAAAAATAATTTTCAAAAACATTTCCCAAATATTTATGCAAATATTAAAAGCTCCAATAAAACATATTACTGATAGAGCGTAGTGGAGTAGTGGGAATGAGATGAACAGCACGTTGCATGTAGCATGATGCACGTGAAGAAAGTGGATGCATTGAATTCGGATAGAGGCCGTCAAGGATGATCGTGTTGACGTGCCGAATGTAGCGGTATCAGACATATGAACTATGATCTAGGAGAAAATAGAAAATTCCTAGAATATACCTCGGACATTTATAAAATTATGTCCTTACAAATCTCCCCCTATGTCTATGCCGGTACATACATACAAAATCCGAATTATGCAATCAAATGACATACAAGATAATATCCCCATTAAACCCTCAAACTGATAATACTAAATGACATGTCTTCCAAATCTTCAGCTCTCATGTACCTTCCAAAGCTTTTCTCATCAGGGTGTGTAATCAAATAATGAGCAATGTTGTACCTACACACATGAGATAAAGCAAATACGCGTGACAAGCAACAGTTTGAAAATATAATGATGTGCAAAAATTGATGATCAATTAAGCTTAAGAAAATCATTTATGCAACAACCAAACACCAAAAAAATTCTCCCCCCTAATTCTTCTCCCCCTTTTTTATGATGTCCCCAAATTGACAGATGTGAGAAGCATAAATGAATGCACAGGGAGAATGACACACGGGAATAAAATGCTATTTTTGTATTTTTCAAAATTTTTCACACATAGTATACAACAAAGAATAACACCATGAAAGATCACAAAAACAACCAAGTCAATGATAGCGAAAATGAAGGGGTGTGATCAAATTCAATATGAAAATCAATGCATACAAACATGACATATGTGCACGATGAATATCGGATACTCCTAACGAATGAACTCAAAGTCTTCCTTTGGTGTAAAAAGGTGGTAATATGAGACATTGACTCAATCAAATCAACAAATCAAAGCTCAAAGTGATTTCCACACCAATAACGTCCAAAACTATTTCATGCTTTTTCAGGACTTTCAAGGAAGTGCAAACCCGTTTATAATCTCCAACCAAACTCCCTCAGATGTTTATATTTTGAATAGAGGCTTTCTAAATTCTCAAACTTTGGAGAATTGATGGTGAAACCTAATGGCCCATATTTGGCAAGAATTGCTTTTTATTGCCTTTACATTTTTTCGCGGCTCGTTTAACCTCTTTGGACCTCGGATAATAAAATTCCTCCATTTTTTAGGTCCTTTTGAACGGTGGCTTTTGCGCAAAGAAAAGATAATTACCTTTCACAGCCCCTCCCCATTCTTAAACAAACACTCAGTCTCACAAAAATGGTTTTTTACATGCATTCCAATCTTGTCAAGTTTTATCGCATATTGTTAGTTGTATAGACAGAATTGAGATGAAAACACTCAAGCCAACATGTGATAGACAAGTACAATAATCAAATAAAGTCGTGCATGTGTGCAATAAAGGATATAGGAATCAAACATGTAGGAAGATATCACCAATCGCATCTCAAAGACTCCAAACAATGTAAAGCACATGGATGAAATGATTTAGCTTCTCAAATCTCTATCAAACAATCACAGGAATAAATGGAATGAAATTGTGACTTGGCTATCTTAAATGTTCATCCATAAAAGGTGCATAAAAAATACAAAAAACTTTTTGGGCCTTTTTTTTAAAATTTTTATAAAAGAAAATATTTTTGGATTTTTCAAAAAATAAAACAAATTAATGGTACATGCTAGCAATAGGCAAAAGAGACATCATGAAAACCACCCTATGCTAGCAAACATGCCAAGATCTTAACCGGGAAGGGCGGTGGAGTTTTCCAAAGATGGTGACATCTTTTGGACCAACTCCTTAAGATCATGTGTGGTCTTGATCAAAAACTTCACTTGCTCACGAATGTGTGCAAACTCTCTATCATTATGTGAAAGCAAGGTATCATGAGTGGGTTCATGTGCATGAATGTGTGAAGTGGAATGATGTGACACAAAACCCAACTTAGAACAAAACTCCCTAAGATGTCCTCGTTTCTTGCAGTGGGAGCAAACATAAACCGGTCTAGGAACTAATTTATCAAAAATCCTGGGATGAACTATCCTAGACGGACACCCATGAGAATCACTCACCAAGGTGGAGATAGGCTCGAGCGCATTAGAAGTGGTGAATCCACCGTCATGACCTTTTCCAACATTCCCACCATTATTCAAACCGGGAAACGGAACCATCTTCTCAACCTTCTCAGATGCGTTCTCTAATGAGACTTGAACATCCCGTGCTTGTATGAGATCATCCTCAAGATGGGATACAGGTGTCGTCAGACTAGACACCGTGTTGGTCAAGTCACATTTTTCCCTTTTTAACTCAACATTCTCTTCCTTCAACTCCCAAATCCGAAGACCTAGAATTCTATTTGACCTTTTTGTTTCCATGGTCTCGATAAATAGCTTTCTAAAATCTTTTTGGATCACACTTTCATCACCCTTCTCATCCTCACTATCGCTTAGGGTAGCGGGCATGGCAACTTTCTTGCCCTCTCTCCTAAGTCTGGTGGGACACTCAAATTTCTTGTGCCCTGTCCCATCACACTCAAAGCATCTTATTTTCTCAAGGTTTTCCTTTTTCTCTTTTTCTTTCTCACGAAGACTTTCTCTCTCTTCAAACAATCTTAACTTCTCCATTATGAACACACTCGTTTTAAAAATTATTTTTTTAGAAAATTGATATCTTTGAAAAATTTTACGGAAAATTACACAATAAAATTGTGTAACTGGCTCTGATACCAATTTGAGGAGAGTGCGCTTGCGTTCAAATAATGAAGTTATTTAATTAAACACAGTTTTTACCACTTAAGTCCTAAACATGCATCTATATGTGATTAAATACGATGATGAAACATGCAAGAACACATATATGAGGAAAAATCCCCAAAGGGGAAAAACCTTTTATTTTCACAATAATTTTGTAAGAGAACGACTTACACGGATTACAATGAAAATATATGACACAGAAATACCCTCGGGTGTCGGTTCTTTTGTCGGCGGCTGGAACTATCCCTTTCCAGTAAGGCAGCAGTGAAGAAGAGAGCGGCTTCCTCATAAATTACTCCAGATGAGTAAATGATCTTCTTGAAGGTTTAAAGATTCACATAGATATATGGGAATGGTTTTGTGAATCAAAAAGGTTTAGAAAACCTTAAAAAGTCAAGTCTTATTCTGGGTTGTTTTCGCAGAATTTTGAGATTGCAGAAAGACTTGAAAAACGTGTAGAAGGAGATCAGATATTTATACAAAAATCGAGGCGGCGGCTCGTTCGAGCGAGATATCCATGTCGCTCGAACGAAGGACAGAAGTCGTTCGAACGATATCGCGCAACATACTTATCTCGCGCGAACGACTTTCCAAGTCGTTTGAGGGAGCTCGTCGATCGAGGCCATTCGCTTCTACACTTTTGATAAAAATTTAATTCAGACTCCAAAAATAATTTTCAAAAACATTTCCCAAATATTTATGCAAATATTAAAAGCTCCAATAAAACATATTACTGATAGAGCATAGTGGAGTAGTGGGAATGAGCTGAACAACACATTGCATGTAGCATGATGCACGTGAAGAAAGTGGATGCATTGAATTCGGATAGAGGCCGTCGAGGATGATCGTGTTGACGTGTCGAATGTAGCGGTATCAGACATATGAACTGTGATCTAGAAGAAAACAAAAAATTTCTAGAATCTACCCCGGACATTTATAAAATTATGTCCTTACAATTTACCCAATTCACCCCCCTCTTATTGGGTATATTTTTGGGATAACAGTAACTTGTTGGTTTTTGACTAGTTTATATATGTGAAAACGGTTCATGTGCTAGGGTTGGTCCATGGGAGTATATTTTCATCTAGCCAGCACGTATCATTCATCCTCTCCATTCCAGTCGTCATCATCATCATCATCATCATCATAGATGTTGACGTAGGTTTATCTCTATAGTACACTATCTTTTATTTTAATTGTATGAGTTGAGTATTATGGATTTAGTTAGCTTGTATATTGGCAGGACAATTGGTATGTGAGAGTTCTATAATAGAATAGTGCGGCTTCTCAAATAAATCCAAGTTTAATTATGTGACAAACCAACCAGTTTCAATTAAACCCAAATTTTAGATAAACCCTAACACATGCAACTAGGTGATTTAAAATCATAAATCAATAAACATGCAAAGGAAACCAATTTTCAGAAAAAATATCCCTGAAGGGAAAACCCTTTTATTTTATGATAATTTGTAAATTGCAACTTACACGTATTACAATAAAATATAGTGACACACGAATACCCGCAGGCGTCAATCGGTGTGGTCAGTAATGGAACAACCGCAGCTGCCCCACAATAATACGCAGTTCTATCTTCAGCGAAGATCCACACGTATCGAACCTCAATGACCGCAATCGTAATCAGCCCAGTACCATAAAAGGCACCTAAATCAGCAGTAGAGTGTAACACCCTACTTAAAATAATAACGGGTGCCCAGCCCTATACTATATTAAATCAGGAATTTCAGATGGTCCAGTCTCAACATCAACTGCCGGTACTATATAATATAGGACTAACTACCCAATAACATATGAGTGAGATGTTATAATTATTAAAACATGCAACATAACACAACCCAACACTATGAATAAAGGAAAGAACTGTGAGAAAAGAATCACTAGAATAGAATGAAATAAATAACTACAACTGAATGTACTACAAAAAGTAGACCCGAATAAGCTGTCGGGTCACAGCAAATACAATAACTGGAATGGAATAAATATAAACATCTATAGAAATATCCCTTGGGTACAAACCCGATGTACAACATGAATCCTACCTAGAATTTTGAAAGTAGGAAGCGGCTACCAGATACATCTCGCAACAGTCCGCACCTGTCACGTCTCCCAAAACTCTGGATAGGAAGTCATCCGGCATCCCTGCGGTAGGATACTAGTAATAATATATATATATATATATATATACAGACAGGAGAGAAAAGTAAACGGGTCAGAGCCCTGCTTGTGAAAAATATTTAGCAAGTGTTAACCGTGCATAATAAATATCGGTGCACTTATTTCATAATTAAAGTGGAACCGCACTCTCGTGGAATCCCAACTCACCTCTCATCTAAAGGCGCGCACCTATTCGCGTCCTCAATTTTATTAGTTAAATTACCCCCATTTATTAGGACAACCTAACTTATCATAGGCCTAGCCTATACCCACGAGATCTACCTTTCTATCATACCCCAAGAATCCACCCCCTTTTCTAAACACAATTAAATATTTATTTTCAATCATATGTGCCTTAATAGGCTTAGTGGATTCCGGTTTGTACTTTAACCAATTATAATTTAATAGATTACCTAATATGCAACTGGGTTGAAACATGTAATTTAATTTCTAATTTATAAGCATGAAAAATCATTATTGACACAACTTCCCTCCAATTTCAACGATGCACTGCGTTTCGTGCGTGGGGTGTCTCGCAAAGCGAAATCCAAACAAGGAACCACCCCGTTACACTACTCCATGTCAACGTCGATCCTGGAGATCCATTATGCCACACATAAATATCGACAGAACTTCTCTCTACTCTCAACAATGTACTACATTTCATGCGTGGGGAGTCTCGCAAAGCGAAATCCAAACAAGGAACTGCCCCGTTACACTACTCTTTGACAATGTCGATCATGGAGATCCATAATGCCGTGCATACCATAACTGGCAGAACTTTTCTCCAATTTCAACACTGCACTGCGTTTCATGCGTGGGGTGTCTCGCAAAGCGAAATCCAAACAAGGAACCACCCCGTTACACTACTCCTTGACAATGTCGATCCTAGAGATCCATAATGCCATATATACAATATAATACTACTACGACAACTAACATCACCAATCATATTCTTGGGATGATGTAACCGAAATATTCCTTAAATGCGATACATCAACCCCCATCAATTTAGTACACCATAATCATCCAAGATGTACTTTACCAAAATTCTATATCCTTTCCTCTATAGGATATATAATATATATATATATATATATATATATATATATATATATATATATATATATATAGGTATTTTATGCTCACCATATATATACATATACCAATCATCCATACCCATGACCAAGTGTACATATCATATCTGATGTACAATGGACATGAACATAATCCACCCGGCTATATATATCGCCGATAAAACTGCATCAATGCTATCATCTTCCCAGTGCCCGGCTCACGTAGCAACTGCGGACCACCTGGTGGGGATCAACGACACCCACCTCGTCATAACTCACACACACGACGTCCCGGGAAGCGGTCATAGCTCCACTGGCAATGAGACGAAACATACCCACCACGTCTCATCCCAAAAATATATCTATCGTATAATAACACACCGGACGACTATGACCTGGGGAATATCCACACCCTGCTCTATATGCCAGGATGCTCACCCTTTGCGCGGAAACTTCCCAATGATAGCATGAGCGGGGTATGCTTAACCACATAAGTATATATATCGCTCACATGCGCAATATACATACATCCATATGATCCCATCATATAATCAAATAGTAAACCATCATATACGGTTTAAACATCCATACCATGTATGTCCACAACATAAATATATCCATATATTTATATGCATACAGATATATATATATATATATATATATATATATATATATATATATATATATATATATATATATATATATATATATATATACATATTCACATATCCATATATCTATATATATAAACTAGTTCTCGTTCATATGTATAAGATATACAAACCCGGCTATAAGTATACATAAATCCTCAATATACAAGCCATCACCACAAACTCATATCATTTACCTTGATATGTGAATACAATCCATCACTTGAAACATATTCAATCATTTTTCCTAAGATGAATAGTCTCCCAAAACTATATGTATATATCTATACATATATATTCAACATTAGGGTTATCACCCAAGAGTTTGTGTAGGAATCCATCACTACACATTTCATCCATCTTTAAAGTACATATTTTCCTTTAGTACTATTTAACCATAGGCACATCAATGACTTAATAGTCTAAAACCTCAAATTATTCCAACCTCGTTTCAAGTATTGGAATCTCAATGGTCATATCCCCACAATTACGTGTAAACTATCCTAACTAGAATTTATGCTACCGCTTATTCTAGTCGATAGTACAATCCCAATCGTTCCCAATATCACCTATGGTTCAAATAAATCTTATGAACCCTTACTCCCATTGAGTTATCAATTTTTCCTTAGTCTAAATATGTCTAAGGATATGAGACCCCTCACTCTCTAAGAGCTCTCAGCTTCACATCATATTTATACCTTTATATCTAAAATTGGTATGTCCAATCTCTATGAGGTTTCCCCGCAATCACCATATGTAACTCCAATACATACATGGATACATTTCTCCCAAGTTACCCTAAGGAGTCCCAAAAATCCTAATATGTGGGAAACTCCTTATATGTCTCCAAGAACATATCTCTTTCATCATAAGAGAAGGCCCCCAAATCAATAAACCCAACCAAAAAGGGTTTGGAATCACTATGGGGAAAATACCTCAAAATGCCCTGTTTCCGAATCGATTCGGCCCTATTCCGAATCGATTTGGACTAGCGAATCGATTCGGCCTCCAAGGCGAATCGATTCAGGTCCAAAGACTTGGGCTTCTGCCACAGGCCGAATCGATTCGGCTTGGGTCCGAATCGATTCGGTCTGCACCAGCCAATTTCCCTATACCGAATCGATTCGCTTAAGGGGGCGAATCGATTCGGGCCTGCAAATTTTGAAAGGGGTTTTCTTCTTCATCAAAACCCACGAATTCTAAACCCTAAATTTTTCTTTCTAACCCCCAAACCTTCATCAAATCATGATTTTAAGCCCATTAATCAAGCCAAAGTTGATCCCAACCATTTCTATTCCATTAAATCCAAGTTTAAACATTGATTTCAAGATTAAACCTAAAATCTAGGTTTTGATATTAATACCCAAAAATCCATTTCTTTAACCCACAAATTATGAAATGAAATACACAAATAGCTATTTAGCAAGATTAAACACTTACCTCAGATTTGTAGAGGTTGGATCGTCCTCGATGACGCGGTTGGGCCGGAAATCCCCAAGCTTTCTTCCCTCTCTCCTTTTCTTTCTTCTTCTTTCTCTCTTCTTTCTCCCTCTAGGGATTTTTCTCTCTTTCTCTAAATGAGAAAGGCTTGATCCATAAGCCTTAAATCCTTTAAAACAATAAACCCAGTTTTAAATGTTAATACACACTTTAAATGACTCGTTTACTCTAATTCGAGTCAAACTGACTTAAAAATATTCCGGAGCCGAAATAAAACCCAATGACGGTCATTTTGACTATCTCGACCCTTCCGGGATCAATGGTACCCTCAAAATCATCATCTGGAATACTTTAAAATGTCCTCTATTTTTGGACTTAAATTCCCCAAATTTTAAAATTCTCCAATTTAAATTAAATTTTATTTTCCCAAAATTTAATTTCTCAGTCTCAAAAATCGTGGAGTGTTACATAGAGATCCACTCTACAAGAGAAAACTTCAACAAGATGGTATCTGGGTTCCAACACAAATCACATAAAGATTGGGATATTTTGTGAATTGAAAAATGAGGTTTTAAACCCTAAAATTAAAGAAGACAAAGTGTTATGTCGTTTGCAGATTACATGTATCGAAAATCTCCAGGTCTCCTTCATAAAAACGGAGTGATTGAATGCACTTTATATAAAAATTTGAGGCGGCACGTCGTTCGAATGAGATCCCATGTCGTTTGAACGACAGTACATGTCGTTCGAACGAGAAAACATGAAAAATAAATTTAATTTTTTATTTCAAACATTCTTCTGTTAATCTTGGAAAATTCATTTTGATGAAAAACAACACCTCAACACTTAGAAAATATTTTAGAAAAATTTTCAAACCTCCTATAAAAATTATCCCAACACCTTTAAGTGAACCGTAAAGGGACTTAAATACTTTATCATCGAACTTAACTTGCAGAGGCTGGAATGTTGAAGAAGCTTGATATTTGGATCTAACTTGATGCATATGTGATCTTTAACAATTCTTCGACGATTTTAGTGGTATATGACATACTTAATTGTGACGGACATTTATAAAATCATGTCCTTATAGTATGTATATTTCTTTTTTCAGTTTGGTTTGGGTTTGTGTAGTGACGCATTTCAGTTGAGACTCGTGGATGTAGTTGTAAAGATATTAATTAATTTAGATGATGATTAAATTTGCATGTTTATGTGATTTATTTGTGTTACGTACTATATTTAATTAAATGACGTAATTAATTAATTAAGATTGGACAATATGTGATTACGCGTAAATAAGTGTATTTTATTTTACACTTGGGAACGCACTACCATGAGTTATGAGGTACTACCATTTTGATCGGTCTCTAAAGTGATACGGAGGCCTGGATATTTATTTTGGTCGTTGTAAGTTGGGCTCGTGGGTAGTATTTTGGGCTCATTTGGAGGGCCAAAATTAGGCCTAATAGAGACCCGTTGATTTAAGGAGTATTAAGGAGAGTTAACCTTCATTAATATTACACACAATACACACATCCTATCAACCTTAAACCTTTTGGAGAGCTGAAGAATAATTTAGGAGAATAAGAACAAGGACAAATCCTGAGGATCAATCGTTCGTGTCATTTAGGCAAAAGATCTCTTTCTTTATCACGGTGAGATCTATAATTAGTTTATGGTTTCATGTAATAATAATGTATTGTGGATTTAGAATCATGTTTAGGTATTAATTTGTTTTCTTAATCAAATTTATGGAGATTAATTAGGTTTAGAATTTGGGTTAATATTAGGTTTAAATACGATTTCAAATATTAAAGCTTTTGAGGAGAAACCATAAATTGATTTATGTTGAATTATGATTCTATTAGTAGAACTCATTCTTAAAATTAATTTTTGTATATTGATTAAAACCCAATGTTAGTTTGATATTTAGTTTGGAAATCACATGTTAATTTTGATTCCATTGTATATAAAAGATGAAACTGGGTTTAATTTGGAGAATTGTAGAATTGAACCCAAGTTCATGAGTGATTGATGTAAAGCCCTTTAGAAACGAACTAGGAACATAATTATGTAAGTTTATGGGTTGGATGATGAGCTTTAGGGATAGTCTTGTAGCTCGATTTGGGTATCAATGGAGGTTGGGAAATCAAATTATATTTTTGAGGATGAACTGTCGCACTGCCCCGAACCAAATAAATTCGATCTGGGCTAGTCGAGTTTAGGCCATGAAGGGGATTTTTGGATATTTCTCATTGTATTTAAATATCATAATTTTTGTATACTTGAGAGATAATTTGTATATACAGAAGATTAAGTTTATTAGATAATAAAATAAGAGATTTAATAACTTGAATTTAATTAAGGTTAGAGATTAATTAAGGCTTTAATTAAATGGTACAATCATATGAGGGGATTTTTTACTTGTGGAGAATCTATCGGTCAGTGTTGTTTTAAAGGTTGTGACCATGCACCACACCCCGGGCTGTTGACGCATGACTTTATGGAGGTTATTATATTTTGATCATACATTCAATAAGTATATGCTTCACGACGTGAGAAACAAATGATCTGATCCATCAGTCGAGTTTTAGTATGGGAATACCGGGGTGTGGCTGCCGAGTCACCCCCATTCTTATGTGTGTACAAGTTTTAGATCCATTACGTGAGGAACTCCTACATGTTTACCAATAGAGGCAAGAGAAGGTCCGTGAAGGTAGTTTCCCTCATATGATTTTATTGAGATTATAAAAATGGGATATTTTAGTCCAGTGATAAGCAGTTATTTAAATGAACCCTATGCACATTATGTGTTATATTATGAGATCGTATGTATCCTAGTTTACAGGTGACATGTGTTGGGGTTTGGTATTTTAGTTGTAGGCTTACATGCGAAGTTAGCACATCTTACATCTTATTAGATGTTATGCATTATTAGTCCAATGATAAATACTTTTAGTATATACCATGTAAAAAATTGGAATGGTCACGACAGGGTGGTCATGGTCCTTATCTGTGACTATGGTGGTCATAGCTCAAATCCTTGGAGAAACCTTCCAAATCGTAACCCACTATATGACCCCATCTAGGGGTGGCCTACACCATCACTTTATCATGGGTTGGTAACGGTCCAAAATCATGACCCTCGTAGTCACAGTCCACAACCGTGACC
This sequence comes from Sambucus nigra, assembly GCA_949130495.1. Taxonomy (NCBI): domain Eukaryota; kingdom Viridiplantae; phylum Streptophyta; class Magnoliopsida; order Dipsacales; family Adoxaceae; genus Sambucus; species Sambucus nigra. Next base: position 255,503,566 of record OX422213.1, on the reverse strand, counting down.
CTAATGGCAGGAAAATAGCGCTAAAATGGTCACGTAAGGGGTCACGGCCCAAAACCGTGACCAATAGCAAAAAATCGTGACCATTTAGTTTGAATTATAGTTACGGTTCACAACCGTGACCCAGTGCCATAACAAATTTTGAGTTCAAAATGATCACAGAAGGGGGGTCACGGTTGGGGACCGTCACTATCACTATTTTTTGGGTCATGATTCTAGATCATGATCACATTGACTAAATTATGACCATTTAAATTAATATGATTGGTTACGAGTTGGGTCATGGGCCTGAATCATGACCCGATTTCAAGTATGTATAGAACCCATTAGGGTTTTAATTTTATTTCACTTAGTCGTCCTCTCTCTCTCTCTCTCTCTCTCTCTCTCTCTCTCTCTCTATATATATATATATATATATATATATATATATATATATATATATATCTTTGTACGAACCCATCTCTGCCCGATTCTCTCTTTCTTTGACCACCACTGGTCATTAGAAAGCACCACCACCACCCTGACTCACAACCAACCTGATTCTCTCTCTCTCTCTCTCTCTCTCTCTCTCTCTCAATATAATGGGTTTTCAATTTGGTTCATCACCCAAAATATATTTTTAAAACACCCTCAATATAATGTTTGATTTGGTTTGGTAGTAGGGTTTTTATTTGTATATATTAAAAGGTTTGAGAGTTTTGAAGTTGGTTTGTGTTTTAGTTAGGATTTTGGTTTGGTTTGTATTGCAATTAGGGTTTGATAAGCTGAAAATGACAAATATTTAAAAACAGTACAATTATTTAAAATGCTTTATTTAAATTTTTTGGGCAAAATCTAGAATTTATTATTTGCAAAAATCTATATAAAAAAATATGAAAGTTGAAAAAAAAATCTGGATTTTTCATTTGAGGGGTTTGAATTTGGATAAGCTAAAATGTGTATATATAATGTGTTGATATTGTAATGCTGAAATTTAGGGATTTAGGGATGAAACTGTAGATGAATTTATGTGCTGAAAATTTGGTTTATGGATGAATTTATATGCTGAAAATTTGGGGATGATATTATGGATGAATTTACATGATGAAAATTCATGGATTTGGGACAGAATTTGTATTGATTATTTTTAGGGTTTAAGGTTGATGTTTACTGAAGAGAGACGGTCGAATTTATGTCACGTGAATGTCACATGATTTATCTTGGAAGATCACAAATATATAAGGAGATAAGTGCAAATCTTGGAAGATCAAGTTGGCGGGTTAAAGAACAGTCCTTACAGGACTCTATTTGGTCAGTCCTTACAGGAAGATCTTGGCAGGTTGATCATGGCATTGATTGGTCAGTCCTTACAGGAAGATAAAGTTCGTCAGGTTCTGATTCTCAGTCTTAGGAATGTCACAGGAGAAGATACCGATGGCTCTTACCAAACCCAGTAGGCCTCTCGTTTGAGAACCCCCCGCACAATATAGTGTAAAAAATAGCATGGCAACCATTCTCCTGGGAGACATTCCATCAACTGAGATCAACATCAATTTCAACCCACTAAAGTAGTGCAAAGTAGTAAGCCTTCACATCTAGAGGCACCTCTGAATAAAGTAAGAAGTGATGAGCTAAGGGGGATCATCCAGAAAGAGTTGGAAGGAAGATTAAATTTGGCTCGGACTCCTAAGGATCTAGCTAGAAAGGCATTAGGGAATGGTTCCTTATCCCTCCTTATTGTGAAAATAGAGTCCTTCTAACCACCCCAGAAGATCTCCATGTTTAAAGTTACAATATATAAAGGGAAGGCGGATCCTGCCCATCACATCGGGCACTACCGACAGACCACGTATCTTTGGAATCATCACGATGCTCCAATGTATCGACTGTTCCCGTCCACTCTGGGTGAGACCAATTTAAAGTGGCTAAAAAAATTACCTCCCAGATCCATTTCTTCTTTCATAGATCTAACCGAATAGTTAGCGACCCAATTTATCAATAGCAATAAAGAAATCAAGGACGTTGATTCATTGATCTCCATTAAGAAAAATAAGGGTAAGTCCATGAGGAAGTACGTATAGAGATACTGGGAGCTATACAATGAGATTGACGATTGCAAGATAAGCTCCCTAAGGCCAACCCAAATCTCAGACTAATTATAATAACTACAAGGCATTGGAGACGGCCTTCAAATAGACCATCTATAAACTTATCCCACAAATTAAAGGCAATGCCACCTTCAAGATGCCTTATAAGATGGCCATCGATCCTAATGATAAGGACATTAACCTCAGGTGCTCTTATCACTAGGATCACGAGAACCTTAAGAAAAATTAAAAAATGTTTAAGAAAAAATTAGTGGAGCTCGTTCAAGTCGGGCACCTCAAGGAATACATTAACATATCTAAGCCAAATTTTTTATAAGTATCAATGCGGTTAAAAAGGCCAACGAGGATCTTCCCCCAGCAGGACTGGTCATGGCCATTCATGGATATACCGATCTAGCTCAGTACACTGGTAAGAAGTTTGGGGAGAAGGTGAGGATTTTCCCCAGTGCTCAATAAGATTTCTAGGTAGACTTGTCCAAACCCATCGTTTCCAAGAGGGAGAGAATAAACTTAGACGTTGATTGGGTCATTATATTCATCGATGATTATCTAGTCAACGTGAACCTACCACACAAGGACACCCTACTCCTCACGTTGTGAATTAAGAGCTTTGATATTAGAATAATAATGGTGAATCAAGGATGATCTTTAGAGATCATGTATCTAACATTGCTCTACAAGATCGGTTTTCAATTCAAGGACCTTGATACTAACGTAGATCTACTGGTTGGTTTTAATGGAGACGTAGAGACCCCTTGGGGAAGATCAAGCTACCAGTCAAGGTCGGTCCGGATAACAAGGAGGTCGAGTTCCATTTCATCCAATCAGATTCATCCTATAATGCCATAATGGGTAGAGGATGGACTCACGATATGAAAGTTGTCCCCTCTTTCCTTCACCAGAAAATCAAGTTCTTGAGCGATTAGGGGGTAGTGGAGATCAGGGGAGATCAAGCAGTAACTCACGGTTGCTTCGTGTCAGCCATCAAAAAAGACAAAATCATTCCCAAGAAAAATCAGGATGATTAAAATCTAGAGGACGATCATCCTAAGAAGCAACTAAAAGGCATTCGACTGGGGGTAAAAGAAACTAGGTTCGCTCCCGTAAAATGCGTGATGGAGGAACTCATTTTTGTTCCTCTGAATTAATCACATTCAGAGAGCACATTCCTCATCAGATCAGAGTTACCCAAGGATGAGGTGAAGTAGCTCGTTTATTTCCTTAGAACCAACGCACATGTCTTTACGTGGCAACTATATGACCTTTCGAGGATAAACTCATAGATCACTTATCATCGACTACACATGGATACAACTGTCAAGACGATCAAGAAAAAGTTGAGGAAGTTGGACCGAGAGAAGGTAAATTTTATAAAGATAAAAGTTGATAACCTACTCCAGGTCGGCACCATCAGAGAAGTCCAATCCACAGACTATATTTCTAACAATGTTGTTGTTAGTTTGAAAAGCATCGAGTGGAGAGTATGTTCAGACATCACCGACCTCAATAAGAACTGCCCCAAAGATAATTTTCCATTACCACGGATATATCAATATGTGAATTCCATGATCAGACATCAACACATGAGCTTCCTGGATGCATACTCTAGCTACCACCAAATACCTCTACTCAGCCCAGATCAGGAAAAGACCTCATTAATCATAGCCTTAAGACTAAACTAATACAAGGTTATTCCTTTCGATTTGAAAAATATAGGAGGAACCTATCAGCACCTTCTAGCCAAAATATTCAAGAAGAAAATTAACTCTACCATGGAAGTGTAAATCAATGATATGCTCATCAAAAGCAAGAAATTAGTTGATCATATTAGAGACCTCATGAAGACCTTAAAGATCTTCAGGGAAAATAAGATGAAGCTCAACGCCCCAAGTGCATCTTCGAAATTATCTATGGTAAGTTTCTTGGGTATTTGGTAACCCATAGAGGTATATATCTGAATCCAGATCAAATCAAGGATCTACAAGATATCAGGAGGCTGACTACTATCAGAGACATCACGATAATCATGGGAATGCCAGGCACTCTGAATTACTTCATTTTAAGATCCTCGGACTAGTTTTGGTCATTTTTCAGGCATTGAAGAAAATAAGCCCCACCATTCGGACTGAGGAGTGTGATCAAGCTTTGGAAGGAATTTGAAAATACCTAGGATATCCTCCCTTGTTGTCAACCCCCAAGGATGGGGAAGATCTGTAACTACACCTAGACATCTCAACATGCGATAAGAGCTGCACATGTTCAGTTATATGATGGAAAGTAAAGGTTATCCATACTTTCCTTAAGGCGTAAATCAGACACATGTCTATCAAAAACTTAGTTCTAGCATTTGTAATCCTAAACAGAAAGCAAAGTCACTACTTAGATGCTGATACCATTATCGTCCCCACAACATATCCCTTAAAAGATGCACTCAAAAAATCTAACCTCTCAAATCGAATAGTTAAGTTGTCCCTGGAACTACTATAGTTTGGCATCAGGTATGAACCTAGAACAATGATCAAGGGTCAAGTCTTGGCATATTTTGTAGAAGAATATTCATCATCACCAAGAGGTGAGGACGAGTAGTCAAATCCCATTATAGAGTCATTAGTAGTCAGTGAGGATGAAAAAACTTAGAAACTTTTTGTGGATAGCCCTCAGGATTTAGAATAGTCTTTGTGACACCTCAAAGCAGTCTCATTGAGAAAGCCATTAGATTGGGGTTAAAGGCTCAAACACTGAGACGAAATATGAGGCCATGGTGCATGGTCTTTATAGGGCGATCAATCTAGGTTCTCATCACATTGCTGTGTACTATGACTACAAATTATTTATAAACCAACTTAACAGAGAATACAAGACTAGGGACTCCAAAATGCTTGCTTACAAGAATAAGGCAAGAGGACTTCTTCAGCAGTTCAAGCCTTCCTTGGTGGAGCAGCTCTGAAGGAACGATAAAAGCTATGCGGATGCTCTTCCTAGTTTAGATATAGCTATCGATACCGACTTGAAACGGAGGATCGAAATGGAATATATAAATCGACTGAGCATCAAATAATTAGATTAAGGACTTCGCATTATCCATGGGGATTTAGCTACATCTTAGATGGATCTCATCTTATACTACTTAAAGGCCAATGAGTTTCCCTTGGATGGTAAAGAAGTACACAAGTTAAGGATCATGTTTTCCAGGTTTTACCTTAACTCTGAGGGCAAGCTTTACTGATGATCATTAACCAACCCTTTACTAAAATGTGTTCACCCATATCAAGCAAAAGGACTATTAATAGAGATGCATGAATGCAGATGCGGAGCACACATAGGTGGATCACTCTCCTACATGGCGATCTCTTAAGGATATTGGTAATCCTTTATGCAAAAGGATGTTGTGATGTTAGTCCAAAAGTGCGCTAAGTGTCAGTAGTTTTCATTGATCATCAAGAAGCCTGAGGTAGATTTGAATCCCCTCACAGTCCATGGCCTTTTACTCAGTGGGGCACGGACATAGTGGGTTCATTACCTACTTCACCATGGAATCGAAGATATCTAATAATGACAATCGACTACTTCATAAAGTGAGTTGAGGTTTAACTTCTCACCCACATCAGAGAAGTGGACACTTGGAGATTCATTTGGAGGAACCTCGACACATAATTCAGAATCCCTAAAGCACTGGTTACCGACAACAGAATACAGTTTGATAACAACTCATTTCGTGATTTTTGTGGAAAATAAGGAGTCAAAATCCACTATGCATTAGTAGTCTTCCCCCAATATAATGGATAGGAAGAAATAACCAACAAAACTCTTTTATCTAGAATCAAGCACCGATTAGATAATGCCAAAGGCTGATGGGTGGATGAACCTCCCTCTGTTCTTTGGGTGCACAGAACGACACCAAGAAAGCCACTAAAAGAGACTTTGTACTACCTTGCCTACAGTATTGAAGTCATCATCCCTTTAGAGATCGGGCTTCTAATGCTCAGATCGAAGATATTTAAAGATGTCCATAATGATGACTAAATAACTCACGATTTAGATCTGGCTGCAGAAAGAAGGGAGCAAACTATGATACATTTGGCCGCCTACTATCAATAATTGGCACAACAAAATGACAACAGGGTCAAAGTTAAAGAATTTTAGGCCCGCGACTTGGTGCTTAGAAAGCTTAAGCCCGTAGCTAAAAAGCCATCAGATGGGAAACTTGCATCAAACTAAAAGGGATCCTACCGAGTAGCTTCAAATGGGTGGATGATCATATTATTTAGGAGAATTAAATGGAAAAGCAGTCCCAAGGTCATGGAATTCTATTAACCTTAGGAGGTTTTATCATTATATAGGAAGTCAAATACATTGTTTCTTTCTTTATACATAATTAAACGATTGTTAGTTAGTCATTAAAATTATTCAAACTTGTTGTCTCAAACCTTTTTTTTATCAAACCCATTCAAGCAGTGATGCGGATGGTAAGAAAGTTCGATCACCTAGGAATCTGGCAAAAACTTGCATAAGAACTGCATGGTATAACTCAGATGTGAGTCAGTCACCTACGTTTGGCACAAAAACCCACTTGTGAAGTGGTATGATCTAAAATAGACTGACCTAAAAAGAGGCAAAACCCACGTAAAAACTGCGTGGTACAACTCAGACATGCATTTGTCACCTACATTTGGCACCAAAATCCACTTGAGAAATGGTATGATCTAAATTAAATCGGCCTAGAAAAGCTAAAAACCCACGTAAGAACTGCATGGTACAACTCAAATGTAAGTTGTTCACTTATGTTTAGCACCAATATCCACTTGAGAAGTTCTATTAATTTAAGTAAATAGGCCTAGAATAGGAAAAAAACATGTAAATACTGCGTGGTACAACTCAGACGTAAGTTAATTGTCGATGTTTAACACTAAACCTGGCTAAAAATGGTGGTATGTCCCGAAGCAAGTATGGTCAGCCTAAAATTAGGCATATCATTCACTAATTATGCTCAACATAAAATAATTCATATCACTGACTACTTATGGTTGGCCTAAAATTAGGCATGTCATTGAACACTTATGGTCGGCCTAAAATAAGCGTATGATTGAATGTGTTGCTCAAGTTTAACACTAGACCTCTCAATAATGGTCCACTTGGCTGAACTCAATAACCCACCTTAAACTTTCTAAAGATGGATCAAACTCAATTGAGATAGGTTGGTCAGGGTAAATTTATAACAACTAAACTATTTGATTTTCTGTTAAAGGAAAAGAAATCCTAGGAGGAAAAATAACACTTGGCAAAGTCATAACATGATCTCAAAGCACAAATTATAAAACCACAATTAGAAAAGAAACGTTCTAGCTATGTCACAAAAATTAAAGGATGCACACTAAGAGATCAACTGAAATTAATTATGGTTTTCATTGATAAACAAAATAAGTCCAAGGGATTACAAGGGAATGACCACAAAGGGTCAACAAAAGTTACATTAAAACAAAGAAAAAAAAACTAAGGGTTGAGAGTGGTCTTCCCAAGATTGGTCGCAGAATGTAGGGAGAATCGATTGACAGCGGCCTTAGCAACATAAGTTGTTGGAGGATCAGGGGTGGTCCACCCAATAGTAGAAGTAGCAGGTAGGGTAGATTGATCAGCAACGACCTTGGTTATTGGAGGATCGACAACGGGGGGATCTTCCACAGGGTCACCCCCTAAGGGATTCACCAATAGTGAGTGTTCGGTGTAGATCGGATCAACGTCACGGACATTTTCTTTCTTCAGGTCGTCTACCTAGCCCTTAGTAAATGCAATGGACTCATAATAGTCCATTTTCAAGGCGATCTCTTGGACCACTTCCTTAGATCTTTCATTGTAGGCTTTCTTTAGATTGTCCTCTCAGGACCTCTCCATCGCACTCTTTTGCCTCTAGAGGATTCGTCTTCTTCCACCACATTCGCCCTCGAGTCCTCTTTAACCTTTAACATGTTATTGGGGTCATCCAAATCTTTGCTTTGGGTGAGGATATAGACCTTTAAAGTGTGATTATATTTTATGAGATGATCATTATTCCTTCAGTAGAGGTCAACTCAGTTGGCGAGTTCTTGAGTGACCTGCAAACTCTTGGCAGAAAAGAGGAAAAAAGTTAAAAACAAAATTAGGCACAAATAGAAAATAAAAAGTTATGTGATTTACGTGGACACTATGTCGTAAACCTTATTTGTGGAGACTCTCTAAAGTAAAGACCCTCGAATCAATCATATCACACAACATCATTACCAATTGAACAGCGAAGTACACAACCTCCAAGTCCCCATGGGCCGAATCGACCTCACTTAGTGGCTATTTTCCTTTAGAAAATAAGATATCCCAAGGGCGAGCCCAGTTCCCTTTAGGGGAGGAATCCTTGACCATTCCCTATGCTTCTTTTGAAGATCATTGATTATTATAAGTCAGTTGGGAATGATCATTTGGGCTGATGGAGGACTTCCATGGCTCTTGTCAACCCTCATCTTTTTACTTCGATCGGCCTCTTAACGCTGACATTCCAGCTCTTGGGCCTCCTTTTCTCTGAGGGTGATTAATTTTTTCTTTTTATCAGTACCATTTTATTCATCTTGGATGTTGTTGGTCGCTTATTTTTAAACTTATCTCAAGTAGCTTCCAGATCGACTAGCCTCCTCTGTCTACTAGTCATGTCTTCCAGGTCACAGGGTAGTGGAGGGAATGGGAAGTCTTCTAAGTAGAAGTTTTCTTCTTCTTCAAATTCCTCTCGAGGATGACCATAGATGCTGGCGTTATAGGTAAAAAGTCAATTAAAATCATCTAAGAAGGAGTCAACGCATTCATCAACTTCCACTTCTTAACCAAAATTGAAGTCGGTTGAAATGACGTGTGGGTATGATTCCTCTAAGTAAACATGCCTCGCAGTCTTACTAGGAATGGGTGTGGTAGTTGAATGGATTCATCATTGATCGTGGAATAATCGGTGACCGAAACGTCAAGAACGACTGTGAAGTTTTTGATTGACTAAATGGTCAAGTTGTAGTCGAGCAAAATATTGGTCGCCCTCAAATGCGGACGAACGCCCTTTGGGTTTTGACACTTCCAAACCTTCTCTAAATCTCTAAAATTGAGCTCGTAGTCAAACGGTCATGTTTAGAAAACGATTTGCACGAAAACTAAGTCAGTAAGTAATATAACTTTTAGCAATTATAAAAAAATGATTGGGCAACCTACCAGGTGCCCCCTTGGTGGTAATAACCTTGAGACCGTCGTAATTTTCTTCATATAGTTCCCTAGAAAACACAAGGATATTAGTTTTAGTATCCTTTTGTGACTGGGGAAAAATGTAACCAAGTTGCGGGACTTTTCCCTTGCCTAGAAATGGTATATATATGAGCTTGGGGAAGACCTCAAGTCATATCAATACCTAATATCCTTAAGACCTAGTTTTTTCCCACCTAGTTGATGGAGACTATACCCATCACAATCCGATAGAAGCTACCATTTTCTTGGGTTGGGAGTATTCCATAATAGTGAAATACTCTCACCAGCAATAGGTGAAGGGGGAAATGAACCGCCTTCTTATATGGCAACAGGCATAAAAGCTACCTCACCAGAGGGAAGATACTTAATATCTTCTTCCTCTAGAGATAACCTAATGTTAACACCATCAGGGATTCCATATTTTTCACGAAATTCCCGAAATTTGTCAGTTGTAAATACCTAATACTTTATTCCATGTCTAGACTTGGTGGAATTGAGAGGAAGAAAAAGAAGAGGGAGACTAGAAGAAAATATTTTCGGTAGTAAAATCTATATAGAGAGAGTATGAAAATAAGAATACCTCTGTAGACGGTTAAAAGAAGAGGATTAATTTATTTAAAATGGACTAAAATTGAACTTGTTATGTTTTATTGATTAATTGGAAAAACATTAATTAGTTTAGGGACTCATAGTAATTTTATGATTAATTAGAGCCATTACTCCTAGTATTTGTATGTTGTCCCACACACCAAAATATTTTATACATTTTTTGCCTTCTCGTTCACATTAGAAAACACTCGTCATATTCACACCCTCCTTTTATATATTTTCTCGGGAAAAAATGAGTGATGAAAATAATTACTTACAACGGATGATCGAGAGGTTATTATTGAACCGCACTAAAACATCTTTTATTAGTTCGCGCTATATAGAGGGAACTCCTATTTACTATTATGGGAATCGAAAAGTTAAACATTTTAATTACCTCACAAATCGTGGAGTTAATCTCTCTTAACCGTACATGTTCAGTCGTATTATATTTTCCTTGTCAGAATGCTGGGATGAGGCAATAGACAATAGATTTTGTATTCATAACCCCGATTGTGCACTGACGTTAGTGACACTATTAGAAAAGGCAAAAAAACTACTCATTTATTATGGATATAATTTCTTAAATAGAGTATTTACTCAGATTGTGACGTCTCACGACATATGCACATTGAATGTGAGCTTGTAAAAATCAAGAAGAAAGGATATCGAGTTCCTACCACGAACATTTATATGGCAATCATTGATATAACTCCGTCTAGTTGTCCATGTGCATCTTTTCGTAAATTTCTAAAAAATAACACCAATTTCATGGAACTCAAACACATCGAAGGTGTTTTAAAAGTTCTTGAAAAGGTATATAAATATATGCATATATAGTCTTAAACATAACTGTCTTATATTCTTTGCTAATTTTTTTTATTTATTATTTGTAGGAAATGTCGAACAGGAACAGATATATAAAAAAAGACAATCAAAATAAGGTTGTGTATAGCTACAATTTGGCCAAACCTATAAGACCGACTAATAGCATGTGTTTCAATCAATGGGTTCCACACAACGTCAATTAAAACCACTCTCGTTACCCCAATAAAGCTAATCGCCTCGTAACAACACTTTGTTGATGCTATCAAGATATCCACTTCACTGTTTGGATCATTAAACACATTAATAAAATTATCAATAGGACATTAACATACTAATCTTGTGTCGTAGACTTGTTTCTTTACAACTAGATCGCAAGGAACATTACTCTATATTTTTTCTATTACCACTAAGGCTACTCTCCTCATCAAAGTTGCCACATGATATGTCTCACGCAAAAGATTACGGTGTTGTCACTATTCGTCTACACTAACACTCATGGCATACCACAACGGAACATGAAGATCCACTAACTTCGCCGTTTTAACATCTCATCAAGTGTTTCACATCGTGATAATGTCCTTGACTTCACCATCCAGGATAGTAACCAAAATCATCACTAATCCAACGTGACCAGCTCAACCCAACATCAACGTCGAGAAGATCCATTACTAATCTCACCACGTTACACACGAAAGGAACATTGAACCTAAATCTCTGATACCAAGTTGTAATTCCCCGACCCAGATATAAGGGTTAATAAAGTATCAACCCGATCCAGCTCATACGTTAATTTTGAAGTGCAATAGGACAACCTAAATAATGTTTTTAATCCAAATTTATTATTATTTAATGTTACACTTATTAGCATGTGATCTAAATTTCATCAAACTACGTGATGTGAACTAAGGGAATTGCCCCCAAGTCCAAGTAAACAGAGCTACTAATGTAAATGAAAATTAAGTACTTACCTGTAGCACGATCTCAAAATACGGGACTGAATATAACATGCCGTAACAAAAGGAGGGAGTGAGCTGAATGCTCAGTAGGAACTATACAATGCAGTATAGAAATGATCGGCAGAAAAGAATACTCAAACACTGCACTACATGCTTATGAAAATATGTATATATCTACATATATAAACTTGTTGTCAATTTTATAAAATACTGCAAGTGCAAGGGCTATTATAGAATAGCGAGTGTAAGTACGGATCGAACCCACAGAGATTTGTCAATGTTTCATTCAAATTAATTGTGACTGTCCAACTAGACAAAATGGGATAGAGAATGATTATGAACTACACTAAATAAAATCAACTACGATAAATGAGGGTAACACAAGATATTTGTAAACAATTAGAAAATAATTAGGATTCGGGGTCCATTTATCACGTAACTAATATTGCACACTAATTTAATGTTGTCATTCCCTTTTTATAACACAAATTAAACCGACTCTCACCGCATTTAATTCAGAAAATATGATGGTTATGATCATAATATTTTTAACATCTCTAATAGACAGCTAAAATCCCTATTCTCTTAGAAAATACAGGTTTTAAAATTCAAAAATGTATTTAAGCATGGACTATCAAAATAATCAAAGTGTAAGCATAATCCATCAAAAATTACTATTTTTAAATCTCAAAACTTGATTTGACAAAACAATCTTGAAGGTTATAAAACACACTCTCGTGTCGCTTTAAAATGAATACCGAATATTTAGTAACAATTAAAACAAGTAAGGAATAAACAATGATAAAATTAACGTGATAATATTAGCTAACTATGATAAACTTCACCCTAATCCTAATATAAGAATCAAGCTACCATAATGAAAGAGAAATTGCAAGAATGAGTAGAGAATCTTCATTAATAAACCAAACTTATAAATAGTTCTCTCACAACAATCTTCAATCCTCTCAAAAAAGGATAAAAACTTGTCTCTCAAATTGATTACAATCACTCAAAGTTGTTCCCCGAAATCGTCCACAAAATTCCTCTCTAATTGTCTACGAAATTATGAGCCCAAGGATCCTTTTTATCGGACAAGTGGTGAGGTATTTGAGTTGTGGTGGGACTCTTTATGATTGGTCGAATGGTGTTTGTAGGTATCTATCCACCTCTTTAATCTTTGGATCGTGATAAGGGACAGAATTCCCCCCACTTGAAAACTCTTATCTTTTCTTGCTGAACACGCATGCCGAGTTTCGTCCAAATCGGAGAATAAAAATTTTGGACTTTTTTACGATCGTGAAAACAGATTTTTTTCGAACGACCGTAAAATTCAATTTTTTTGCGCCTTTTTTGAATTGATCATCAATTTGCACCAAATTCCATCATTATCTGCAAAAATTTCACTAGGCAACTTTTTTTCACAAATTAGCACAAGAATATTATAAAATTATCGAAGTGTCCATTTTTCACTTAAAATTGTCATTTTCAATATGAATTCAATCATTTTCGCATTTTTTCCTCTTTTTAATAAAATAGTCGTAAGAACTTATTGAATAACTAAAATGGGACTAACAAAGTATAAATTTGGGTATAAAATATACAAAATAATGCACTCATCAATACCTTTGAAAATACATGTCTTAATGTATTAAACCGTTTTATTCCTAAAACGTAATAGAATACCATTTACTTTCCTTTCTTTTACAAAATAATCATTTTATATTCGTATGCCTGAAACTTAGCATGTTCTTCCCATTAACTCACACAGTTAAATAATTTACAATTGTTGATAAAACATTTCCTTTACTTTCACAACGTTTATTAACTCACACCAGAGTTACTTACCCATTACTTAAGACTTTTGTCAACACACGCACACATCGTATTATTAATATTGAAAGTCTTATACAACACACACACTTGTTTTATTATGGGTTTAAACAGCATTAGGTAGCTTAATTACTCATTAAGTCACATTGCTTAGCCACATCACTTATCTTATGGACATTCATCATTATTCTCAATTTACTTGTCCACATTTCATTAACCAGAACATCTATCATTCATACAAGTTAGGTTATTTCTATATTATAACTTGTTTATTATCATGCTCCAGATTACATCATTATATTTGGGATTTTCCAACTCACACACGGACTTCGTGGCCTCATGCCACCGGTCTCCATCACCATATGCTATTGCAGTTACTTTGGGGTTTTCACCATTAGGGGCGTCATGCCCTGCTTAATTATTTTTCAACATCATCCGAATATTCCTTTATCTTTTCAATGTGTTCAACATTATTCCAATGTTCACATTAATCCACATTTACGGGCCGAAGCCAAAGTTTCAAACTTAACTGTCCGTTTTTCCATTAACACATGGAAAATTACTTATTTCTTCTTTAAGTCCTTTATTCACACACGCATTGATTTTATACCAAAAATTATTTACACTTTAGGACTCAATTCATTTTCACCCACACTAGTGAAAAAACATTCATCGCCATTTTTATTTCCATAAAAATGTTCCACTTTAAGTAAATTACCAATTTACCCTTTTATCGCCAAACTTGCAATTTAGTCCTTTATTAACTATCATTTTATAAAAAGTAGTTTAAGTTTCCAATTCAACACTTTGACATATTTTACCACTAAAACACTTGCTCATTAGCATACTTTACTCAACTTACACATTTTATATTTTACACACCTTTAATATATAAGTTCTTGCATTTTATATATTAAAACCTCAATTTACACATATTTGATAAACGCACTTTATTTATGGCATTTTGCATTTCAACACCCTAGTAGCCATTTATTTCAAATTTAGTCTTCTTTACTTTCACTATTTGCATCAAAACCTTAGTTTCACATGTTTACACATTAACCCACGTTATTTCCTATGTGAATTTTACCCACTTTAATTAACCCATTAAAGTGAAAGTTTTCTTTTCACACTTCTCTTCATTATTCAAGTAGGAAGTCATATTTTAATCTCATAAAATGGCAAAGCAAGCCTAATGCATTTCTTTGCATAAACCTACATTGTTTATCTTTAAAAAATCACTTTAACACATTTTATTTCATAAAATTGTCTATAAATAGTATTCTGGAAATAATGACACCTATAAAACCCATTTAAACCTTCCTTTTAATGCTCCTTTTTATTTCAAACATTAAGTATACAATTAGTAAACTCACTAATGCAGTATATACATTTCCCACATATTATACCCAATATATATACAAGAGTATTCTAAAATTTGTCTTCTTTCAAAACCCATTTTAAAACCTCCCTTTAAAATCCATTTACACATAAATCCTAGAAATCCACTAATTAATCCCAAGGATGCAAGCTATCACATATCCCACATATATTAAGCCTAAAATATGTAATTAAGCTAGCTGAAATTATGCACAATATTAAACCTAAACCAAAAATAATACTCCCACATATAAAGTCTTCAAAATGTTGGTGGAACAGTGGTGTAGGAGGAGCAACCCCCACCTCCAAAGGCGGCCTCAAGGGGTTACCAATATCTCTTCCAAAATAAGCTCCATGGAATCTCCATTACTATTCTTCAAGTTCTACGCAAAATTCTTCTTCTACTCCCAAGAGAAACCCTTTCAAAACTCTACCCAACACCAAGAACACCCTCTTATTTAGTCCATTAAATATGTCTAGGGTTTTCTAAGATGATATAAGGTAGTTTATGGCTTAATGATGGTGGGTTCAATGGTGGAAATAATGGTGTAATGTGGGTGGTTTTAGCCCTAAAAAGTCTGGGAAGAAAACATCCCCATGGGGGATCCAACTTAGAGAGAGAGGGAGGCTACAAAATGGAGTGGAAACTAATAAATCCTAGCACCCCCCCCCCCCTTAGGTTTTTATACCATAAATGAAGCTAATCCTGAAACTACCTTGGTTTTTACCATTTAGATGGTCGACACCTCATAAAATTCCAATGAATAAGTGTGACAACTCTACAGCTTTTCCCGTCGTGGGTATTCCTGGGAGGGGTGTCGACCGGCCTGGGAATTGCGGGAGACTGGGCATGATGTACCCTCTTTTTTGTAATTTTTTCCCCATGGTATTTTGATATATATTTTTAGGACCCCAAATAATTGTTCAAACTATTTTTATTCCAAACCAATATTCCTACACAAATTGTGCAAGGTTTCATTTTTCAGTGTCACATATCGCCAAAAATATCACTATATTAACCATGTCTGTTTCACATCCGTTCCTCGACTAATATGTGTTGTACTTCACCAATATGCTAATTTTAACCATTTGAACTCAAATGTCCATCCATGCGAACCATGCAACGTGGAATTTCCCTTTTAACCCCTACGCGCGATGCGTCACTTTATGTATAATTTCGGTTTAATACTTATGTATTTATTTCTCCAATAATTTCTCCGGATAAAATATTCAAATTATAAGTAAATACTTATCTTTTAGGGCAGGGTATTACAGTCATGGTGCAAAACCATTACCATTTATGGTATTTGGCATAGTGATCGTTCATGCTTTCGGTTGGGACACTCGTATAGTATTTCACTTATGATGAGGAGTGAGGCATTTCTTGCATGTGAGTGTCGGTGGGATGACATGTTCATTGTAAATTATTCGCATGATTTTACTACTTTGTCATATAATTTGGACCAGTGCCCTTAAGACTTGCAATATCAAAGAAGTAAAATCATGCAACCCTCTCTTTTTTCCATCTAAAACGGTGTACCCATATCTCTCTCTTCAACCTTCAAATATCCATTAATCGGCAACCATCTCCATCTATTTCTTTATGATGAGTTGGGTTTTAGGTAGGAGGGAATCAATAGATGCATATGTTTAGTTTTAAATATAGGTTATTTGAGCACACCAACACTACCAGTGTCGTATCAAACTTCTCTCCACCTTCTCTTTATCCCTCACCTCCTCCCATCACCACATCCACCACTAGCGAGCAATATCGAACTAATCTGTGAAGACAAGATATGATATAAAACCCACTTCAAGCAATTCTCTCATTAAAGAAAAATAGTATTTGAAGGCATCAAGGACTCTAGCTTTTCATTTGGGAAATTAATTTACCAATATGGTTTCTTTTATTTAGATTCTTCAAATAATTTTATTTGTTGTGTTTTATTAATGGGTTTGATTGGATTGCAAGACAAAAAAATTCATTTTCTTTCTCATAAGATGTTAACGGGGTTGTCGCACAAAAATTACATCATAACAAAATTTACACACAGAGATATAGCGACAATTGGAGCAGTTACAATGCCAAAATGCAATTTGTTATAATTTTTGCTGGGTAAAAACCTTGCCAATTGTTTGGTAATTCGAAATGCAATATATCGTACAAGTTTATTTATTTGTAGTTGTGTTAGTCTATATTTATATATTTGTCTTTTTGAACTTGATTAACTAATGATTATGCATGTACGATTTTCATCCTTAAATAGAATTTCGATTATATATCAACATAATATCTATCATATTGTCATGTGTTGTTTCAAGATTGCATTCTCAACTTTTGTAGCTATTAGAATTTTCTGATTCATACCCTTGTTGGAAATTTATGAAGGAATTATAATAATTATGAATCCAAGTTACTGTAAGGCACATTTTAGGAACGTTGTCTTTTAGGCAATATTTCTCCCCTTCTGAATAAAAATCGTGAGTACACAATAGAGTTCAAGTAGAAATTTGCCTTCAGGATACAATGCAGTGATGCCTCTCATTCGATTCAAACTATGTATGATTTGATCAAACCAAGAACACTCTCAAATGTTAACCTCATAATGACAGAAGGTAGAGAATGGAGAGAGGAGAACATAGCAACTTGCGATGTCCAAAACAGAGTCATGGAACTCTTTTTATAATTATTTGACTCTAGAAGGGATGAAAAACTGACAGAGATTTGACACTCAAAAAATAGTGATTAAAATGAAGGAGTAATGTCCTATTTATTGAAAAGTAAACACTCTTTCATGAAAAATACATACCCTTTAACGAATAATCATGTCCTATATGAATGGTCACAACCACTCAAGAATAGACACCACTTTTCACGAACAGTTGTGTCCGTTCAGAATGATGACAACCATTCACGGATGGACACAACCTTTCACGAACCATTGTATCTACAAAATTATTAATAAATATATTTTAAAATTCCAACAATCCCCCACCATTTCAAAATACTCATAAATAAGGAATTGAATATACAAGAGTATATATAGACAGTAATAGAGTTTTTAGCCTTATCCCTGAAATCTGGTACATAAATGAGAAGTATCTTTCGGACTTGAACTTCCACTTAGTGAAAATAATTCAAAGTTTCATCACGATGATGTGGTGAACGTATCTTGAACCAAGAACCATTTGAGACAATCCATAACCATTACACATATAGATATCTATTTTGAAGAGTGTTCTATTAGCACGCACATTTACAGCCTTGTGCTTATCCTAATTTCATATGTATCTTAGGATCGGTCTTTGTTCCATAGAAAGCGGCCACCCTTTCATCACTCATATAGGTAAATCAACTTCCATGATTCTACGAGTCACAATTATATGTTTTATTAAGAAGTAAACTTCATCCTCTATTATGCATAATATCAACACTAGGAACATAGGAATGGACTTTTACATATAAGTTCCTAGTGTTCCATAACTATCATTTAACTATTTAATACCACATTGAACTTTGTTTATATTTTCAAGACATAAGTTGGGTTCCCATTAAATATAGTTGATTTATTTTATAAACCTTAGTCCCATTCCTTTTAATGTGATATATATCATCTCCCTAACAAGACCTTTAGTCAGGAAATCTACTAAATTCTTGTTTGTTTCAACATAGTGAACTGTAATTACTCCTTCTTTGAGTAGTTGCCTCAAAATTTGATGTCTTCGACTAATATGTCTAGATTATCCATTATAGGTTTTGCTTGAAACCTTGTATATTATAGTCTGGCTATTACAATTAATCATAATAGTTGGAGATGTATTTTTTCGTAATGAAATTTCAAATAATAAGTTTTTAAGCCATTCCACTTATTTACTTGCATCTGTTAGGGCTATGAATTTAGATTGCATTATTAAATCAGTCACATATGTTTGTTTCTTGAATACCCAAGAAATGTCTTCTCCTCTTATCGTAAATATCCAACCACTTGTGGACTTGGATTTTGATTCGGGGTTATTCCAATTGGATTCACCATATCCTTCTAATACAGATGGAAACCCTACATAATGTAAGCCATAATCTATAGTCCTCTTTAGTTATCTAAGTAATCTAGATACTATGTTCCAATGTTCTTGTCATGGATTAGTTATAAACCTACATAACATTCCTACCACATAGGTAATGTTTGCTCTAGTGCAATGTATTGCATACGTAAGACTTCCAATGACACTGGCATATTTAGGTTGATTCATTGTACGCCCAGTAATTTTTCAATAATTTGATACTAGGATCAACAGGTGTGATTGCTAGCTTAAGTTCAAAATGATTATATTTCTTAAGAATTTTTTCAATATAATGAGATTGAGATAATGCTAAGGTATTATATTTTCTTACTATTTTGATTCATAGAATCACATCAGCTTCCCCTAAATCTTCCGTATCAAAGTTTGATGATAGAAACCTCTTAGTTTCTTCCACATATTTGAGAGTGGACCCAAATGTAACAACCCGCTTAAAATAATAATGGGTGGCCAGCCCTATACTATAATTAATCAGGAATCTCAAGTGGATCATTCTTAGCATCAACTGACGATAATTTTTTTTTTAAAACATACAATGCATTAATCAACCAAAAACATAATAACTACTCAACATGATGTGAACACACACATGTTAAGATAAAAGAGAATAATTCTATAATATCATAAATAGATAAAAAGAAATACTTGAATTGGCTGTTGGGTCACAGACAATACAATAATCATAGAAACGAAATATAAAAGTGTTACCACAACAAAACCTTGGGTGAAAACCTAATATACAAAATGAATCCTAAACTAGATTTACAAAAGGATAGGAAACGGCTATAATAAAATCCCGTAACAATTCGCAACTGTTACAGTTCCACGAATACACTGGATAGAAAATCATCATTGGCGTCCTAGCGGAGCAACACCTAAAAGAATACAATATATGTAGCAAGAGAAAAAATATAAACAGGTCAGAGCCCGAGGTATGAAAAAAATTTAGAAAGTGCATTAAAATGCATAATAATTATAAATTCACTATAACATGATTAAAGTGGAGTCACACTCTCTTGAAAATCCAACTCACCACTCAACTAGAGCACGCACCTAAATGTAAACCCATGATCCTCAAATAACTACCCAACTCCTTCTAGAGACAAATCAGTCTAACCTACGCCCAAATCCACACTTGCGTAAACCTCATCCATAATAAATTCATAAACTTCCCATTCTAACTTACCCCACGTGCATCTAAAATTATTTTAATTTCTAAATATACATATACATAACTCTTACTAAAAATTAGAGGATTCTAGTTATTAACTTACACGAGTTATTAGTATCTAAATGCTAAGGACTAAATTTCTCCCAACTCTCAACATTGCACTGTGTTTTGTGCGTGGGACGTCTCACAAATTGAAATTCAAAAAAGGAACCCCCCTGATACACTACTCCTTGACAATGTTGATTGTCGAGATCCACTATGCCCTCAAAGCACGATGCATATAACAACAACTACATAATTAAAATATTTCACCAGTTTATACCCATAAAGCATTATTTCACTCTAACATATAAATCTGAATACTAAGGACTAAACTTCTCCCCACTCCTAACATTGCCCTGCGTTTCGTGCGTGGGACGTCTCGTAAAGCGAAATCCAAACAAGGAACCCCCCAATACACTACTCCTTGACAATGTTGGTCATTGAGATTCATTACGCCCTCGGTACCCAACATAAAACTACAAAAAAACATATGGGGAGCAATAATCTCTAATCACATAAATAAGATAATGCTCCGAACCTTCTTGGGGACTATAACATTACTCTAGTTATAAAGCACAAGCATACAACTCTCTGAAGTAAGTACACATAACACACTTAGCGTACATGTAAATATCCAATACACAATCATTTATGGATATACAAAATACTTCACAATGTTATCATCTTCCTGGAATTACTCGCTTTATCTCGTGTTACCATATAGTAGATTACTTTCAAACCGCCATGGTAATAAAAATAAAACACAACGTATACAAAGCAATCATAGTTCCGAAACTGAAAGTGAGAATGAATCATACCCAAGATTTCTCACCCAGAATAAAATCACACAATAAATAATGGACGACTATGACCCGGGGACTATACGCACCCTGTTCCTCAAGCCAGGGGCCTCACTCACATCGCACAACTTCCCATGATATAAATGGAGGGTATTACCACATAATAAGTGTGTGTATATATATATATATATATATATATATATATATATATATATATATATATATATAGGGAGAGGTTCACAAGTGAGCCTAAAAAATAAACTTTTTAATGAACCTTAACAAAATAACACCCAACAACTCATTACTTTTAATTTCTATGTTGTAATTGGTCCGCGCCAGCGGCAACGAACACGCGTGTCGATTGACCCCCAACTCCCTCACCTCCCCCCCGGCACCCCACCCCCACCCCAACCACCACCATCACCAAGGCAGCCCTTATAGCAGCAGAGCTGCCATGGGGGTGGGGGCTGGGGGGTGCCTGGGTGGGTGGGTGGGTGTGGGGGTGTTGAGGATCAATCGACACACGTGTCCATTGCCGCTGGCGTAGACCAATTATAACATAGGAATTAAAATGAATTAATTGTTAAGTATTTGTTGTTAAGGTTCATTAAAAAGTTCATCTTTTAGGTTCACTTGTGAACCTCTCCCTATATATATATATATATATATATATATATATATATATATATATATATATATATATATATATATATATATATATATATATATATCATTCACACTAGATATATATGTCACCACATCATATAAATGCAAACCATCACACAAGGTATTTACATCACGCCATGCAGGTATACATACTCTATTACGCCCGTATGTATGAAAGAAGTAAATTTATTTATAAGTATATAACTCCCAATATACTAATCGTTGCTAACTCGCATACCGTCCCATTATTTCATACGCTGACCCCTCACTTGAAATTTACTCATCCCTCACACTTATGAGTATGAAAAGTCTCCCAATTCAATCAGCATTAAGGTTACCATCTATATCCAAATGCACATCGATCAACAATAATTATTACCAATCCATATTATGGTTCAACTGATCATACGGACCATTAACGTTATCACATTGTGATTCAATACTATAGTCCAACATCGCTAAGCGCAACCTGCCTCTCTCTAATAGATCCATAATTATCTCCAAATATAATCTCGATGATAGTGGGATTACCCACTAGTCGATACGATAACTTAAGTTCATACTCTCTCGAAATAACTCAATACGACCCCAATATTTCATCTTAGGTAAAACTCCCTAAAAATATCCAAAACGTACTTCTCATAACATATATGAAGGTCCCAATTCGATAAACCCAAAAGAAACAGAGCGAAATTCACTCTAGAAAAACCTCGCAAAAACAGCCCTGTTTTCGAATCGATTATGCCCAATCCGAATCGATTCGACCCAGCGAATCGATTCGGTCCACAGGACCTGGGTTCCTGTATTAGGCCAAATCGATTCGGATTTGGGTCTGAATCGATTCGGTCACTCAGACATGGAAACATGTAGCATTCCGAATCGATTCGGAATGGGGACTGAATCGATTTGGCCTGTTGAGAAGTTACGAAAATGGCTATTTTTCTCCAAAAGCCAAAAACTCCAAAAATCATTTTAATCATATTCTCTCCATTAGTTATCAAGCCAAATCATTTTAACTCCTCTCAATTTCTGACATTTGCTACTTTCATGCGGAGGAGGTCTCGCAAGCGAAATCCAAACAAGGAACCCTCCCAATACACTACTATGTAGCTCTGTCGGGGATTGAGATCAGTTAGATCGGGACTAAAGTTTAAAAATATTTTTGAATCATTTGATATTGCCCGAAGGCCTAAAAAACAATTTTATTTTAAAAACAATTTATGTCTTTCGACATCCAAATCAAATGCCTTATGCCCAAGACACAAGGCTTCAACAATTACAATACTCTTACCAACCTTTAGTTCTCAAAACTAGTATAACCATGAGCTGAAATCCTTAGCTCAACAATAACCCGTTCAACCCTGAATCTCTTCAGTAACAAGAATCCCTCACATCATAACAAAACATTGCCATACAATAGGCTCTTCCATAACTGGAACATTACAAATACATAAGTCTAGCACGACTATAAAATGATAGCTTTGTCGTTACTACTCAACGCATTTCAAAGATTCCTATGTTTAAAACAAAGTCGTAACTCTCTACTATCTCATCACATGACAATTTATTCTCCCAAAAGATATCGTCTAAGTGCCTCACTTGCTCAATCCTCCCTTTCGGGTCATTCCATACATAATAGGGTTATAACAACTAACCACTCATAAAAATCTTACATGAGATACTCCCAATGCCCCTCAAAGCATAACCTAATCATAAAGGAAAAATAATTTACACATTACCTCTCTAGTCCGACTGTATCGCTTCATCGAAGGGTTCCTGTAGAAAGTCCTACAGCCCAAACTTGCCTACGTTCTGTTGTAGGGGTTGCACATCCAAATTCCTCAAAAAATGGCCCTTTTCCTTCTTCCAAGACGATCCCTCTTCCTATGGCCCATCTCTCTATAAAAGAAACATCTACCATCAAATCCTCCCTGCCCAACCTAAGGAACAAAACACCGTTGTAGCCCTTGATAATCCTATTTAAACCACCTTGCTTCACTGGCATCCTCATATCCATACTTACTAGATGAACTCGAGTCTCTAAATTTCTTACCCCCTTGCGGACGAAGATGATATTCCCGACATAGTAACAATGTCGCATTCACTACCTCGACGAAAGTCAATAACACTGGGTTCCCAATCAAATGCTTTTGAATTCACCATTCTAGACCTCCCATGAATCTCGTTATTCGCTTTTCCTATGTATTTATCTCATCAGGCACTAAATTTTTTAATCGAGTAAATTCTTCTTCGTACTCGGCCACCATTCTATCGCCTTGGAACACATCCAACAATCTCTTACTTATTTACTTCTGGACCGTGGAAGGAAAATACCTTCGGTCAAATAGTTCCCAAAAATCTTAAATGGGCATCACATCTCTTTGCTCCGATGTGGTGACTGACTCCCACCATTGGAGAGTTGTTCCCTTTAATTTGAAGGTGGCGAGAAATTGCTTCTGCACCTCACTACATTCAACCATTTGAAGTTGCCTTTGCATACTCTTCTTCCAACGACTTTAAACCATCGCATCGACTCCCCCTACAAATTCTGGAGGATGTCCCTTTCGAAAATCTTCTCGTACTCTTTCCCATGCGAATAGCCCTGGGTGGGCTTGGGCTGCTTGAGCTGCAGGTTGACATGCCATCACAGAAATGGCAGCAGTTACTACTTATGCCATAATATTGGCAACTTCAGCTGTGGTAATAGTCCCTTGAGGCATTTAGGGTTCCATATTCTCATCCCCTTTGTTTGCCTTGCCTGGACGACCTCTCTTCGGTGGCATCTGAAACAAGAACAATTGTATCAGAACGCCATTCAAATGAATAAGTATCGTAGAAGAAAAGATAGACGTGTGAACACAATAGACCTAATAATAGGGCTCTACATCAAGAACGCTTACGGAAAAATGCCGAAGACCCGCATAGATCCTAAAGACACTAGAACCTGATGCTCTGATACCACCTATAACAACCCGCTTAAAATAATAATGGGTGGCCAGCCCTACACTATAATTAATCAGGAATATCAAGTGGATCATTCTTAGCATCAACTGACGATACTAATATAAACACAGCAAACTACCCAATACTATAAAAAGCGGTTGCTAATAAAAATTTAAAACATACAAAGCATTAATCAACCAACAACATAATAACTACTCAACATGATATGAACTCACACATGCTAAGATAAAAGAGAATAATTCTATAATACCAGAAATAGATAAAAAGAAATACCTGAATAAGCTGTCGGGTCATAGACAATATAATAATCTGAGAAATGAAATATAAAAGTGTTACCACAACAAAACCTTGGATGTAAACCCGATATACAAACTGAATCCTAAACTAGATTTACAAAAGGATAGGAAACGGTTATAATAAAATCCCGTAACAATCCGCAACTACTACAGTTCCACGAATACACTGGATAGAAAAGCATCATTAGCGTCCTTGAGGAGGAACACCTAAAATAATACAATATATGTAGCAAGAGAAAAAATATAAACGGGGCAGAGCCCAAGGTGTGAAAACATTTTAGCAAGTGCATTAAAATGCATAATAATTATAAATGCACTATAACCTGATTAAAGTGGAGTCGTACTCTCCTGAAAATCCAACTCACCACTCAACTAGAGCACGCACCTAAATGTATACCCATGATCCTCAAATAACTAACCAACTCCTTCTAGAGACAAATCAGTCTAACCTACGCCCAAATCCACACTTGCGTAAACCTCATCCATAAAAAATTCATAAACTTCCCATTCTAACTTATCCCACGTGCATCTAAAATTATTTTAACTTCTAAATATACATATACATAACTCTTACTAGAAATTAGCGGATTCTAGTTATTAACTTACATGAGTTATTAGCATCTAAATGATAAGGACTAAACTTCTCCTAATTCTCAACATTGCACTACGTTTCATGCGTGGGACATCTCGCAAAGCGAAATCCAAATAAGGAACCCCCTGATACACTACTCCTTGACAATGTTGATTATCGAGATTCATTATGCCCTCAAAGCATGACGCATATAACAACAACTACATAATTGAAATATTTCACCAGTTTATACCCATAAAGCATTATTTCACTGTAACATATAAATCTGAATACTAAGGACTAAACTTCTCCCTACTCCAAACATTGCACTATGTTTTGTGCGTAGGACGTCTCGCAAAGCGAAATCCAAATAAGGAACCCCCTGATACACTACTCCTTGACAATGTTAGTCATTGAGATCCATTACGCCCTCGCTACCCAACATAAAACTATAAAAAAACATGTGGGGAGAAATAATCTCTAATCACATAAATAAGATAATGCTCCGAACCTTCTTGGGGACCATAACATTACTCTAGTTATAAAGCACAATCATACAACTCTCTCAAGCAAGTACACATAACACATTTAACGTACATGTAAATATCCAATACACAATCACTTATGGATATACAAAATACTTCACAATGATATCATCTTCCTGGAATTACTCGCTTTATCCCGAGTTACCATATATCGAATTATTATCACACCGCCATGGTAATAAAAATAAATCACAACGTATAGAAAGCGGTCATAGTTCCGAAACTGAAAGTGAGAACGAATCATACCCAAGACTTTTCACCCAGAATAAAACCACACAATAAATAAAGGACGACTATGACCCGGGGACTATACGCTCCCTGCTACTCAAGCCAGGGGCCTCATCTACATCGCCCAACTTCCCATGATAGCAATGGAGGGTATGCCCACACAATATATATATATATATATATATATATATATATATATATATGTGTGTGTGTCATTCACACTTGATATATATGCCATCACATCATATAAATGCAAACTATCACACAAGGTATTTACATCACGCATTACAGGTACACATACTCTATTACGCCCGTATCTATGAAAGAACTAAATTTATTTATAAGTATATAACTCCCAATATACTAACCGTTGCTAACTCGCATACCGTCCCATTATTTCATACGCCGACCCCTCACTTGAAACTTACTCATCCCTCACACTTATGAGTATGAAAAGTCTCCCAATTCAATTACGCATTAAGGATACCATATATATCTGAATGCACACCGATCAACAATAATTATTCCCAATCCATATTATGGTTCAACTGATCATACGGACCATTAACGTTATCACATTATGATTCAATCCTAAAGTCCAACATCACTAAGCGCATCCTGCCTCGCTCTAATAGAGCCATAATTATCTCCAAATAGAATCTCGATGATAGTGGGATTCCCCACTAGTCGATATGATAACTTAAGTTCATACTCTCTCGAAATAACTCAATACGACCCCAATATTTCATCTTAGGTAAAACTCCCTAAAAAACTCCAAAACGTACTTCTCATAACATATATGAAGGTCCCAATTCGATAAACCCAAAAGAAAGAGAGAAATTCACTCTAGAAAAACCTCACAAAAATAGCCTTGTTTTCGAATCGATTCAGCCCAATCCGAATCGATTCGGCCTAGCGAATCGATTTGGTCCACAGGACCTGGGTGGCTGTCTTAGGCCGAATAGATTCGGCTTTGGGTCTGAATCAATTCGGTCACTCAGACCTGGAAACCTGTAACATTCCGAATCGATTCAGAATGGGGGCCGAAACAATTTAGCCTGTTGAGAAGCTACGAAAATGGCTATTTTTCTCCAAAAACCAAAAACTCCAAAAATCATTTTAATCATCTTCTCGCCATTAGTAATCAAGAAAAATATATTTCTAACATTAAAACTCAATATATAATTAAACCCAACTAATTAAACAACCTCAAACTCATATATACACCTCAAATGCTAGATTTAACCCCAAATCTAGGTTTTAACATATTTAACCCAAAATCCATAAATTTTATCCACAAATCATGAGATAAAAGATGCATAAGAATTATTTAGTAAGTTTAATCACTTGCCTCAAAGTTGTGGAGTCTGAATCTTCCTCGAAATCGTGTATTGGTCGGAATCCCCATGCTTTTCTTCTCTTACTCTTCTTCCTTTCCTCCTCCTCCTCTCTCTCTAGGGCTTTCTCAAGCTCAAGAATGAGATTGTTATCTCCTGTAGGATTTTTATGCCTTAAGTAGAAGATACCCAACTTTAAATTATAATACACACTTTAAATGACTCGGTTACTCCAATTCGACTCAAACGAACTTAAAATATTCTGGAACCCAAATAAGACCCAAGTACAGTCATTTCGACTATCTCGACCCATCCGGGATCAACCGCACACTCAGATTCGTCATTCGAATTACTTTCTAACATCCTCAAATTTTGATCTCATTTGCCAATTTAAAATTTCTCCAATATAAAGAAATATTATTTCTCCCAAATTAATTAAATTATCAGTCCTGAAAATCGCGGGGTATTACAGACTTCCCCCCTTACAAGAATTTTGTCCTCCAAATTAAGCTCAACCTAGTACTCCAAACCTCAAATAGATCCTACGACACGTATCCTCAAGATCACTATACCTATTCCTCCCACTTCTCACGGAGAATAATTTTAATTAAACACAAAATTTGCTAACCAGGGTGCCCTTACACACTGTACCCGAGCTCGACTCGTAAACATATCCCGGCTTCACTTAGCCTCAAATCATAAAATAACTCGAAACAATTTAATCCATTAGGACATATTAATTTAATAAAAAAATTGAAAGGTCCAAAGATTTAACTCCTCTCAATTCCAGACATTTGCTACTTTCATGCGGGGGAGGTCTCGCAAGTGAAATCCAAACAAGGAACCCTCCCAATACACTACTATGTAGCTCTGTCGATGATTGAGATCGGTTAGATCAGGACTAAAGTTTAAAAATATTTTTGAATCATTTGATATTGCCCAAAGGCCTATAAAATAATTTTATTTTAAAAACAATTTATGTCTTTCGACATCCAAATCTTAGATTGAGATCAAATTTCACATTTATCGTAATGCTCAATTTTACAATCAGAAATTAGTCCTAGATTAGTCATATTCTTTATACTTCTATAATTAACATGACCTAATCTATTATTCCATAAAGAAATAGAATCAACCATATAAACAGAACTAATATCATTTATTATATTAAATTTGGCCGTGCTGTTACAAGAGTCCCCTTTACCAATAAACTGACCATTCTTGGATAAGACAAGCTTATCCGACTCATACATTAGTTTGAAACCTCTCTTATTGAGATGGTCTCCAGACAAAGAAATTTACACATTTTCAGTACATGAAGTACATTAATCAAAGTAAGAACCTTCCCAGATTTTAATTTCAATTCCACTGTGCCCTTTCCAATTACTTTGGTGCGCAGGTTATTCGTCATTTTAACTTTCTTTCCATCGATCTCTTGATATGTTTTGAAAAGAGAATGATATTTGCAGATATGTACGGTTGTGTCGGTATCTAACCACCACCCACTTTCATTATCCACAGATTTTTTTTTGCACACTATTGAAATAAGTTCTTAAGCATTGTTGGTTTCCTTTTCCACTTGTTTAACCTTAAATGTCTTCTTTTTAAGTCGACATTCTCGAGCAAAGTGACCCGATTTATCACAAAAGTAGCATTTACCTTTCTTCTTTTTATTTGCACGTTGTTTCTTAAAGTTTGAAGCATTCTTTGCTTTGAGTATGGAATCTTTAGTAGTTTTAGATGTTTGATCCTCAACTATATTTTCCTTGGAATGATTATCAATTTGATCTTATTTCTTTTCCCGAATAAGAGAATCGTCATCAAGATGAAGATGGCGAATAAGGGATTCAACTGTGTAGGTTACTTTTCTTCTTAAAGTTATTTCAAGCGGAAGGAAGTTTAGAAACAACCACCTCCACCTGAAATTCATCTTGAAGGTTCATTCTAGAGGCTTTAAGATCACCGACTATTTTTTTAATGTCATGGGTTTGAACAATGACATATTTATCATTAGTCAGTTTATAATTCGTATAGTTAGAAATAAGAAACTTACGGTTACTCTCTTCCTCAGTTTTATATTTAATCTCCAATGCCTTCCATAATTCCTTTGCCGTAGGAATCATACGATGTGCACTATAGAGTGCTTGAGCTAATGCATTAAGAATGTTTTCTTGACACATGAGTTCATCTTCTTTTCTCTTCACACATTTTTTCTTGATATCTTCAGTGTCTTCTAGTGTGAGTTTGGGAATAGGTTTAAGCCCATCATCAAGAATATATGCCAGTTTAAGAGATGTGAAAAGAACATGACTTTCTCTTGCCAACGCATGAAATTTTTGCCATAAAAAAGATCCAGTCACAAGATGGATTGTGCTACCACTCCTTCCATTTTTTTTAGAAGTAAATATTGCATAAAATTGTTAGAAATTTATGAAGGAATATTATTAATTACGAATCCAAGTTACTGCAAGGGACTAATTAGGAACGCTATCTTTTAGGTAATATTTCTCCCCTTCCGGATAAAAATCACGAGTACACAATGGAGTTGAAGTAGAAATTTCCATTCTAGATATAATGCAGGGATGTTTCTTGTTTGATTCAAACTATGTACGATTTGATCAAACCAAGAACACTCTGAAATGT
This sequence comes from Sambucus nigra, assembly GCA_949130495.1. Lineage (NCBI taxonomy): Eukaryota > Viridiplantae > Streptophyta > Magnoliopsida > Dipsacales > Adoxaceae > Sambucus > Sambucus nigra. The sequence continues at coordinate 255,473,312 of OX422213.1, read as the reverse complement.
TAACCTAATAATGCCAGAAGGTAGAGGATGGAGAAAGGAGAACAAAGTAATTTTTTATGTCTAAAACAAAGGCCTGGAACTCTTTTTATAATTATTTGTCTCTAGAAGGGACGAAAAAATGACAAAGAATTGACACTCAAAAAATAGTGATTGGAATGAATGAGTGATGTCTTATTTATATAAAAAAAGTAAACACCTTTTCATAAAAAGACATACCCTTTTACGAATGGTCATCTCCTGTATGAATGGTCACAATCACTCACGAATAAATACCACTTCTCATGAACAGCTGTGTCCATTCCAAATGATGACAACCATTCACGGATGGACACAACCTTTCACGAACCATTGTGTCTATAAAATTATTAATAAATATATTTTTAAATTCCAACAACCCTTGTGGGTCTCTATTGGAATGTCGAGTTTAGGATTTATTTTTGTTGTATATTGTTTCCTATATTCTAACATCACTCTTTTTCTTCTTTATGTAAGAGCTATCATTCAGTGTAATTTCAAAAATGATACAGATTTTGTTGGTTTCACATTAATTGGCCTCCATCGTTTTGCCAACTTGTTGACGTCTAGTTAGATCTAGCTAGCCTTAATGATCCTATTATGCTATCTGTTATGTGCTTATGAAGCAACAAGCAAAATGATAATACTAGTAAGGAATATTTATAAAAATGTCTACGATGGGTGTTTGACAGTCAGTAATATAAAAAAAATATGTTACTGGGTGTGTTTCATTTTCATTACCATGGATTTGATATTAGTTTGGGTATTTGTCTACCGGAATAGAGGCCAAATTTAATGTTTTTAAGTCAATTGACGTTGGAAATACTCTCTCTCTCTCTCTCTATCTATCTATCTATCTATCTATATATATATATATATATATATATCAATTATTTAATTGGCTTTTATTAATTTTGTGATATTATGAAATTTATACCATTCATTACGCAAGTTTACATCCACATACCAATTTAGGTTTACGTTTCCATGTAAATATATCACATAAAGTGCACTCCCATACTTACAAAAAATCTTGCGCAATGCGTAAGGTTTAAAACTAGTTGAAATAAAAGTTGATTTTAAATAAAAAAAAATCATTTATAGCATAAGGCTCTTTTTTTCCTTTTTTTGTTTGCGTTGGGGGGGGGGGGGGGGGGATACAAAATTAACTTAGAAATTTGGGAGGATTTCAATTTTAGACCCGATATTTCAAAATTTGCAATATTAACCCTGAATTTCAAAAATTAGTTCAATTAGATACATAATTAAATTGTCGTTATAAATCACTAACGGAATGTTGATTAGACATACAAGTGGAGCTTTTACATTATTAAGTGAACCAATAAGAAATTGACATGTGGCTTAAACAATAATTAATTAAAGAAATCACCACAAAGAATATAAATTCTGGAAAATTATAAAACAAAAATTTTTAAAAATTAAAAAATAAAAATTAAAACTAAAATAAAAAATAGAAAAACCCAAAAAATACCCATCTCCACCCACTACCCTTCCTTTAACCACCACCGACCACCTCCTGCCCCCTCCTTGAATTTCTTGTCATAACACACACACACATACACACCTATCTGGGAGTGAGTGGGGGTAGGCTTATTAATTGGGCTCTATGAGCCGAGCCAATGGTTGATTAGGCTCGACCCGATTTTGATTTACTTAGCTCGGCCTGAATGATCTCGAGAGTGCTTGGCTCAAGCTCGACTCACAAAGTAAATCGGGTTCGGGCCCGATGTGAGCAAGCCCAAATTGAATATTCCAATACATATTTATTTATGTTAATAATAAAATATTCATATTTCAGCAATAAAAACACATTTTAGCAATAAAAAAATAGATTTCATCACTAAAAATATAGAATTCTTCACACATTTCAACAATAGTAAAACACATTTCAATACTAAAAAAAACATATTTCAACACTTAAAAACTAGATTTCAGCACTAATATTGACATTTCAGCATTAAAAAATCACACTTCAGCACTAATATTGACAAGTCCCGTAAGATTAGTCCCGTTGAGTTCTTACGCTTTCATGTCTACAACTCAATTCATTCGATTACTAGAGGGATGAAAACAATTCGAAATATGAACCATAAAAGAAAGTAAAGTAAATTAATAAATGACCCACCATATTTTTGTTTCTCTAATATTAAGTCCAATAGTTTATTCGCATAAGGATAAAATTATAAAAATTATTTTGTTTTAAAATATTTTTTAGATATCATAGAAAATAAAATAATTTTGTATATATATATAAATATATATTATTTCGGGCCAAGCCTACTTCGGGCTTAAAAGTGCTTCGCTCATGCTCGGCTCAAATTGAATTCGACCTTAATATCTCGGCTCAAACTCGGCTCGACTCAAACTCAATAAAAGCTCGGCTCAAATTTAGCGGGCCGAGCAAGTGGGCGTCGGGCCTGCTCGGCTCAATTGACAGCCAAGGTGGGGGTTGGTTTGACAGGAGCTAAGAAGGTGTTATTTAGGAATTTCTTTTTCATTTTCATTTGATTAGTAAGTATTTGTTTATTTATTTATTTTTTATCTTTTAGAGACACATATCATCTATTAATTGCACAAAACAATATATTTGACACATAAGGTGTCAATTCCTCATTTCCATTAGAGTCCTTCTATGAGTCCCAAATAAGTTTCCCAAAACCTCCTTCCAAAATAATAATTTATTGTATCCTGTCGAGACCCATAACACAAGACAATACTTAATAGGTAAGTAAGAGAATAAGTGAAATCCATGTTACTTTTTGAAAAAGTTTTGGGGGATATTTTGATCCCGTGTCATTATTCTTTTCATTAAGGGCTTTTAACGGTAATTTGACTATAGATTCAAGTGAAGTAATTTTGCTAATTGAGGATTAACATTGTAAGTTTTTAAATGGGGTCTAAAATTTAAAAGGGTTATGCCATTCCCACTTCAATCAAATACTCAGACACTCCACCTTTGCTTCTAAATTTTAATAAAGACCATTAAGACCTTGTGTTCTCTTTTCTTTTTTTTAAAGTTAATCATCAAAGGATAATTTTTAAAATAACTTGTGTCCTCTTTCCTTTTTTTTTATACTTTTTCTAACTGTTTTATAAAAGAACAAAATTGTTTTAACATAAAATGTTTAACTGTTTTAGATTTTTTTTCAAGTAAGAAAAAAACTTTTTTAATTGTTAATAAAATTATTTTTTAATAGAAAAACTTTCTTAATTATTTTTTAAAATGTTTTTTCAGTTTTTATTTATAAAAAATAGTTTTTTTTTAATAAATAGCTTATATTATTTTGTTATAGATTACATAATGTTTTTTAAAATGAAAAATATTTACAGTTTTTTTTATAAATTGAAAAACAATTAAATACAAATTTATTTTATTTATAAAATATGTTTAAATCGTTTTTTTTATAAATATAGATCTGTTGTAAAATAAAATGTTTAAAATATTTTAATTGTTAATAAAGTTTCTTCATTTCGCTAAAATATGAATACTCAAAGGGTAAGATCCTTATACAAAAAATATACCGCTTTAATAAAAAAATCAAACCATTTTCCTTGAGTAAAAATTCGGAAGAGCACATATACATACCGTTGACGCGGACCATTTTTTAAAAATAGTAAAATAAGTTTTTATGGATCCCCTAAAATGTTTAAACAACACACAAAAAAACTTAATTAAAAAAATACATTTTTTGTTATTTAAAAAAAATGATCAGCGTCAGCGGTCCGACAATCTATTCATACCGCTGACGCAGGCCATTTTTTTTTAATAGTAAAAAAAATATTTTACTATTCAAAAAAAATGGTTCCATCAGTGGTATGTATAAGTGGTCCGACCATTTTTTCTAAGTAAAAACATACGATTTTGTAACTTGTCGTATTTTAACACACATAATTTTAACATATATTTTTTTTGTGTGTGATTGGACTGTTTTTTATTTTTTTATTTTCTTTAACTCTTCTTTATAAAAAAAACTCTTTCTCCAGAAAAAAATAAAAAACATTTTTTATATAAAACTATAAGTGATTTAATTATTTTTAGATAAAATTTGTTCGATTTTTAAAGATTATATATTTGTAATTTTACGATATTTACTCATTGTTTTAACTGCATTATTATAAGAAAATCTATAAGTAAAAACTTGGAAAATATTTAAAAAATAATTAAGACATTTTTTTATAAAACACAACTCATGTCGTGTAACTTTTATTTGAGTTGCGTTTGCATTATATAAAAACATATAAGATTTCATGTTATGTCTTGTTTTTATTGGATAGTTTTCGTGTTTGGAAAAAAAAATCTTTTTCTTTTATTTAGGGTGTTGTTAATACCAAATTTAGTCAGCTGACGTGGACCAATCATATGAAGACACGTATCAATATACATAACAAATACAAATACTTTCAACGAACAGCATACTGTCACCGAGCTACTCAAGCGGTTCGAGCTACTTAAGCATACCGAGCAACTTAAGCGGTCCGAGCTGCTTGGCGTGCAGAGCATCCAAATCAATAAAACCAAAAGATGACTACTCATTAAATGGGCATTATTATTGTACAGATGTATATGTCTACTAGATAACAGTGAATTACCTTTTCATATGTACAGCCTCGAGGATATAAATACATTGTAACCTCGTCATAAGAAGGGGACTTTGGGATCACTGGGTGAACCTATCATCGAGATTCAAGGCAAACAGTCAGTAATACAAAAACAGTGGACGTAGGCCATTTTCAGAAGGCTGAACCACTTTAAAAATCCTTTGTCTTATTTATTCATTTTTATCTGTGATTTATTAATTAGATATAATCTAGTTTTTACATCAACAGATTTGCGCCGTATGTGGAAAACGATTATACTTAGAGTTTTTCACCAAACAACTCATCATCTATGGATGAGATTCCGGAATCCAGTAATCAAAACACTGGGGTCCCTCCAAACCCCTCTACTCCACCAAATATTCAAGACCTGGCTGGCATAATGGCTAATTTAGCCCAAGGGCAAACGGCCATGCAAGAAACCATGCGTCAACTTATACAAACTGTTCGAGATGGAGTACCGTCCCAATCAGGACAATGAAGTGCTCAAAGAAATACCCATCTGCTATCTTCAAGAACTAGACGAATGCTACTCCCGAAGGTCTCTCAATCTATACGTATTGGATCATATCGTACAGAGAGGACTAATGATCCTTCGTATCAACCTGACCGAACTTCATCAGTACGAGCTACATATTCTCAAGGGAATGTCACTCTAACTCCAGAACGGACCAGTGCTCTGGAAAGGTTGAGTAGAGTCTCTCCTTTCGATCGATTGGACCCAGGAGGAATAGAAATCCTCCTAGGATCGTGTTGAGAAACTCTCAACATCCATCCAATCTAAGGGAAGGCACTGCCCAATCACGCCCAATAGCCCGTAATGAAAGGTCCCAAGAGGAAAACACAACGCGATCAGTCGCTCGAACTGTAATGACCCCATTTTTTTATGCCAATATATAATTGTCTTCTTTCAATTTTGTCACACTTACTATCTAATAATGATATATTATTACATATATGATATTTCAAGTTCTTAATATGACAAAGCCCATTTTTAAATTTCAAGAATCAATGGTAAAATGGGTCAAATTGAGATTTTATGGCACATCCTAAGCTAAGTGATAAGTTTTGGGGTAGAAAATGTAATTTTAAGAAACTTTAGGGACTTAGTTTTAATAAATAAGGTTTTAGGGACCAAAATGAAAAATAAAATGGTCCTTTTTGAAAATAAAATATTTTCAGGGACCTATAAGAAATATTGAAAATATATGGTGTGAAATTACCAAATTGCCCTTCAGGTGCAAAATGACCCTGATACCCTTAATACCTTTCCACCTCATGCTCAACACCTCCTGCTTGGTTTTGACACCTCCACCGTACACGTGTCGTCATTAGAGGAGAAGCCAAAATACGTGTCGTCATTAAAGGAGAAGCTAAAACACGTGTCACAGTTCGATAAAATAAGACTGCAAGACCCATCTGATACGCGACACTTCTACGCTGACTCGCCGTTGTAAAGGCTTGGCCAGCTAGACACGTGTCAATACTGTGATATCTTTGGAAAACTATAAATAGGGCCTTTGGGATCATTTGAAACTCACACCAATTCCTTGAGAATTATAGAAAGAAATAGTGAGAGAAAGTGTGAGAAAGTTTAAGAAGAAGTTCTTAGGGATATTCATCTTAAGGTAATCTTAATGTTATAATGCATCATTATAGTTTTAATTTATTGTTTTATATCTTTACTTAGTAGTTATGCTGGTAAAATACAATAAAGAATTCACTAATCAAAACTTAAAATTTAGAAGAAATCCAAGTTGATTTTACTTTCAATATATGTAAACTTTGTTTGAAATTATACGCTTTCAAAAATGATTCTTTTTAAAAAAATTGCTCGTTATTATGGAATCCCATTTAAGTAATTCCAAAGTCAGGCCCGGTGAAATTCTGTCTAGATGAGGTGGTATTTAAGTGGTGCCCCTGTGACCCTCCATCTCTACTAGGAATGAATCCGGAAATGTTCTGTTTAGATGAGATGGTATTTAAGTGATGCCCTTGTGACCCCCCATCTCTACTAGGAACCGACTGATGAGGAAGGACTATGAATTGAATTCTTCAATTATGATCAATGAATTTTAAAAGTTAACAAATAGGGATTCAGTAATCCTTTAAAAGAAGAGGTTATTATACTATAAACTAAACCTTAGAACGTGTACTTAAATCTTTATCAGATTAACGTGTAATTGAAGACCAACATCAGTAAATTTGACCTCCATTTTGGGTGAGTACTCTGACATTCCTTGTGTATTTTGATTATATGATATTATGCAAACTATATATATTTTGTGAACTGCTTTTATTCTCAAAATTCATGTGATACCGATGACTGATTCAATTGTGATATGTTTATATTTGTCCATATAAACATACCAATTAAAATGATTATTGAAAAGGATATTAAATATTGAAAATTTGATTCGGCCTAAGGGACCTCTTTACTAATTGACCTTCCCAGCTGGGTTATCGCTAGTGTGCCCTAAATAAGGCGTTGTGATGAACTAGTTCGATTCACCCTCAACTACCGGGGTATAATACGGTACTAGAGTGTACTTGGCCATCAAAATGATATGATTGAAAGAAAACAAGATATCACATTTGATTTGTTGCATTCGTCTTATTCTGAGCTATCCAATTGTGATATATATACTTTCATTTCAAAATATATATCTATTTACTGCAAGTTCCTATCCATATATGCATATGTCTTCTCTTTTGACTTGAATAGATATCTATTTTCTAAAAATCCGTAATGTCTGGAGATTGAACCTCATTCGTCTTTTAGCTGATGTTGTATAAATAACCATTTTTCAGGAAACGTTTAGGATCACGGACGGAACGCAAATGGACTATATTGAAGATTTATCTTTTAGAGCTCTTTTTGAAAAATGTTTATTTAGAGCATGTCTGGCTCTCCTGTAATAAGGTTTAAATTTTCTCTTAAGTTGTAACTTGTTGTTATTTTTAATATATATGAAGTTTCCTTTAAAAAGCTTTGATGACGTAATTCCTTTACTTTCAGTATTTTACGATTCATAACCATATGATAATATCTCCGTTGCATTTATTTAAGGAAACATTTAAATCAAAATATTTGTTGCCTTGGTGGCATGTCAAGACACTCGTTCCCTAATACTATTTTGGGTCGGGGTCGTGGCAGAGGTGGTATCTATGCATAGGTTATGAACCCGTAGACTACTGAACATAAGTTTCAAACGTTATAGATTTTACGTTTCCATACATAGGATACAGGATTAAATACCCGACTTATGTGATAACCCTCCACATGTATTACAATATATATAACTATTTATATATCATTGTTCTTCTAAATTGCAATCTTGGGCTAGTATAATACATCTTACTTTTCGCCATGACTGTAGACAATGACCAAGGCAAGATCAACTCCAAGAACTAGTGGTTCGAGTATGGAAGGACTGGAAGGTGCATACAAGGCAATTGAAAGTCTAGCAAGAATTGTGGAGCATCCGGTGAATAATGGAGCACCAAGTAATCTTGAACTAAGTAGTTGTACTATTGAAAAGTTCAAGAAGTTCAATCTGTCATCTTTTAAAGGTACTCCTAACCCCACTGAAGTAGAAAATTGGGTGATGCAAATGGAAAAGATGTTCGATGTTCTTAAGTGTACACATGAACAATAGGTTTTATTTGGAACATTCATGTTAGAAGGTGAAGCCGAACATTGGTGGAGAATGACTAAGAGAATGCATGGGGAAAGTAATAATCCCATAGGTTGGAATGACTTCTTAATGATCTTCTACGAGAAATACTTTCCCGAAACGGTGCAAGACCAAAAATTAGCTGACTTCATGAGTCTGGTTCAGGGAAATATGACGGTTAGTCAATACGATGCAAAGTTTACTTAGTTATCCCATTTTGCACCTCATGTTGTGATAATCGATGTTTTAAGAGCCAAGAAGTTTGAACGTGGGTTAAGGTTGAATATTTGTAGCCAAATTTCCATCCTAAAGTTGATATCATATAATGACGTGGTGGCTAGGGAAACAATAGATGAGAAGGATAGTGAAGAATATAATTAGGTTAGAGAGGGGAAGAGGAAGTTTGGAGAACAAAGATGAAGGAACCCCAATAACAAACCCTTTAGGACTATACCTAATATAGGACAACCATTAGTAAATAAACCCTTTAATGTTGATAAATGCCAACGGTGTGGTAATCTTCATAGAGGGCGACCGTGTTACCTGAAGATGGGGAGTTGCTTTGGGTGTGGCCAAAAGGGACATAAAATGCGAGATTGTCTTAACAAAGGGAAGACAACAACAAAGACTTCTAATGACAATAAGGATCAGGGCAGACAAGGTAGAGTCTTTAATCTTTCCGATGCAAAGGCTTCTAATGCAGTAGTGTCGGGTACACTTTCTATATGTGCACAACCTTTTCAAGTTTTAATAGATCCTGGTTCTACCCATTCATTTGTGTTTGTGCGTTTTGTTAATCGCGTTCCTAATATTCCTGAATCCTTGAATCATATCATACACGTTTCTACTCGTTTGGGTGAGTTATTGACGGGAACATTAGTATATAAGTCTTGCCCTATAAATGTCAGTAGTCATAAACTATTCACTGATTTGATAGTTTTAGACATAAGAGATTTTTAAGTCATTTTGGGAATGGATTGGTTAGCATCATATCATGCTAGGGTGGATTGTTTTGAGAAGAGAGTTATTTTCCAAATTCCTAACCATCCAGAATTCAGTTTTGAAGGAACTAGCATCTTATCTCCCATGCATATTATCTCTGCAATGCAAGATTGTAGTTTTCTTAAGAAGGGATGTCAAGGATTCTTTTCCAGTGTTATTTATTTACAAACTAAAGAGCCTAGTTAGAAGGTATTCTTATAGCTAAGCTTTTTCCAGACAATTTTCCCAGTCTACCTCCTAGTAGAGAAGAAGAATATACCATTGACCTTATTCCTGGAACTACATCAATCTCAAAACCACCTTATCGCATGGCACCTTTAGAATTAAGGGAATTAAAAGTTCAATTACAGGATCTGTTAGACAAGGGTTTTATTAGACCTAGTATATCCCATTGGGGTGCTCCAGTGTTATTTGTTAAAAAGAAGGATGGGACGATGAGGTTATGTATAGATTATCGTGAACTAAATAAGGTGACCATTAAGAATAAATACCCCTTACCTCGTATAGATGATTTGTTTGACCAACTGCAAGGTGCGTAAGATTTTTCTAAGATTGAACTTAGGTCAGGCTATCACCAATTGAAGATTAAGGAAGAGGATATTTCAAAATCAGCTTTTCATACTAGATATGGTCGCTATGAATTTCTTGTGATGCTATTTTGATTAACTAATGCACCAACCGCTTTTATGGATATGATGAATAGAGTGTTTAGGAAATATCTGGATCACTGTGTGGTTGTTTTCATTGATGATACCCTTATTTATTCCAAAGGTATTGAAGAACACGAGAAGCATTTGGAGATAGTATTACAAATCCTTTGGAAAGAGAAATTATATGCGAAATTAAAGAAGTGTGAATTTTTGTTGCCTAGTGTTTCTTTTCTAGGACATGTTATATCCAAGGAGGGAGTGTTGATTGATCCTCAAAAGATCCAGGTTATACAAGATTGGCCAAGACCAACTAATGTGATAGAGATTCGTAGTTTCCTAGGATTAGCTGGTTATTATCGAAGATTTGTTGAAGGATTTTCTAGTATTGCCAAACCTCTATCTAGGTTAACGCAAGAGAAGGTGAAATATGAATGGTCTGAAGAAGTTGAGAATAGTTTTCGAGAACTTAAGAATCAATTAGTAACTGCCCCAATTTTGACTATTCCTTCTGGTACAGGAGGATTTGTGATTTATAGTGATTCTTATAAAAATGGTTTGGTGTGTCTACTAATGCAAAATGAAAAAAGTAGTAGCTTATGCCTCGAGATAGTTAAAACCACATGAGAAAAATTAACCAACCCATGACTTAGAATTAGCAGCGGTAATTTTTGCTCTTAAGATTTGGAGACATTATTTGTATGGTGAGACTTGTGAGATTTATACCGATCATAAGAGTTTGAAATATATCTTTACTCAGAAGGAATTGAACATGAGTCAAAGGAGGTGGTTAGAATTGATGAAGGATTATAATGTAAATATTCACTATCACCCGGGGAAAGCTAATGTAGTTGTCGACGCTTTGAGTAGAAAGTCTACATCAAATTTGGCATGTCTTATTACCAGCCAGGAAGCTCTATTGAAAGATTTGAGAAGTATGGAAATAGATGTACGTATTTATAGTGAAGGAGGAATAATCGTAAACTTACAAATACAACCCACGTTGTTGCAAAGAATTAAAGTTGCACAAGTAAATGACCCATAACTGAAGAAGATTAAAGAAGAGGTTATTGAAGGGAAGAGAATTGAATTTGCGATATGAGATGATATATTAAAGTTTGGAAATATAGTGTGTATACCGTGTAATTCCCAACTAAAGAGGTAGATTTTGGAGGAAGGTCATTACTCGAGATTCACATTTCATCCCGAAAATACCAAGATGTATAGAGATCTCCGTGAAGTGTTTTGGTGGAATAACATGAAAATGTAGATAGTAGAGTTTGTATCTCAGTGTTTGATCTGTAAACAAGTAAAAGCTGAACATCAGAATCCATCAGGATTTTTACAACCTTTAGCTATTCCTGAGTGGAAATGGGAACATTTTACCATGGATTTTGTGAGAGGGCTACTAAGGAGTTCCAATGGTAATGATTCCATTTGGGTAATTATTGATAGGTTAACTAAATCTGCTCATTTTCTTTCCATTAAGATTACCCATTCCTTAGAAAAGTTAGCTAAATTGTATATACGGGAAATTATTAAGCTTCATGGAACCCCAGTTTCAATTATTTCTGATCGTGATCTTAGATTCGTGTCTCGCTTTTGGAAAAGCCTACAAGTAGCCATGGGAACAAAATTGAATTTCAGCACCGCTTTTCATCCTCAAACAGACGGACAATCTGAGAGACAATCCAAACCTTAGAGGATATGCTTAGGGCATGTGTACTTAATTTGAAGGGGAATTGGGATGGTCATTTACCATTAGTGGAATTTGCATATAATAATAACTATCAAGCAAGTATTCAAATCGCTCCGTATGAGGCACTTTATGGTAGAAGGTGTCATTCTCCTGCATGTTGGGTAGAAGTTGGAGAAAGAAATGATTCAGGTCACCACAGAGAAAGTGAAATTGATACAAGACCGACTTCAAATCGCTCAAATCCGTCAAAAGAGTTATGTTGACAATCGACACCGACCGTTAGAATTCTAAAGAGGAGGCTATGTTTTTTTACGAGTATCACCGACAAAGTGAGTAATTCGATTTGGGGATAAAGGAAAGTTAAGTCCAAGATGCATATGGCCTTTTAAAATCCTTGAAATGGTAGGTGTTGTTGCGTATAGAATAGCCTTGCCCCCTGAACTCTCGAGTGTGCATAATGTGTTTCATGTTTCAATGATGAAGAAATACATCCCTGATCTAGCACATATCTTAAGTCACGAGCCTCTTCAAGTTAGAGAATATTTGACATACATTGAGCATGAAGTGGAAATATTGGACTATAAAGATCAAATATTACGAACCAAGATTATTCCACTAGTCAAAGTATTATGGCAGAATCATTCTGTTGAAGAAGCAACATGGGAGCGAGAAGATGAAATAAAAGAGCGATATCCATACCTTTTTGGAAATTAATGTAAGTAAAGTTTGGGGACCAAACTTTTTATATGGAGGGTAGGATGTAATGACCCCATTTTCTTATGTCAATATATAATTGTCTTCTTTCAATTTCATCACACTTACTATCTAATAATGATATATTATTACATATATGATATTTTTAGTTCTTAATATGACAAATCCCGTTTTTAAATTTGAAGAATCAACGATAAAATGGGTCAAATTGAGATTTTATGGCACATCCTAAGCTAAGTGATAAGTTTTGGGGTAGAAAATATAATTTTATGAAACTTTAGGGACTTGGTTTTAATAAAGAAAGTTTTAGGGACCCAAATGAAAAATAAAATGGGCCTTTTCATAAATAAAATATTTTCAGGGACCTATAAGAAATATTGAAAATATATGGTGTGAAATTACCCAAATGCCCTTCAGGTGCAAAATGAGCCTTATACCCTTAATACCTTTCCACCTCATGCTCGACACCTCGTGCTTGGTTTTGACACCTCCACCGTACACGTGTCGTCATTAGAGAAGAAGCCAAAACACGTGTCGTCGTTAGAGGAGAAGCTAAAACACGTGTCGCAGTTCGGTGAAATAAGACTGCAAGACCCCTCTGATACACGACACTTCTACGCTGACTCGCCGTTGTAAAGGCTTGGTCAGCTAGACACGTGTCAATACTGTGATATCTTTGGAAAACTATAAATAGGGCCTTTGGGATCATTTGAAACTCACACCAATTCCTTGAGAATTATAGAAAGAAATAGTGAGAGAAAGTGTGAGAAAATTTAAGAAGAAGTTCTTAGGGATATTCATCTTAAGGTAATCTTAATGTTATAATGCATCTTTATAGTTTTAATTTATTGTTTTATAGCTTTACTTAGTAGTTATGCTGGTAAAATATAATAAAGAATTCACTAATCAAAACTTAAAATTTAGAAGAAATCCAAGTTGATTTTACTTTCAATATATGTAAACTTGTTTGAAATTATACGCTTTTAAAAATGATTCTTTTTAAAGAAATTGCTCGTTATTATGGAATCCCATTTAAGTAATTCCAAAATCAGGCCTAGTGAAATTCTGTCTAGATGAGATGGTATTTAAGTGGTGCCCCTGTGACCCTCCATCTCTACTAGGAATGAATCCGGAAATGTTCTGTCTAGATGAGATGGTATTTAAGTGGTGCCCCTGTGACCCTCTATGTCTACTGGGAATCGACTGATGAGGAAGGACTATGAATTGAATTCTTCAATTATGATCAATGAGTTTTTAAAGTTAACAAATAGGGATTCAGTAAACCTTTAAAAAAAGAGGTTATTATAGTAAAAACTGAACCTTAGAACGTGTACTTAAATCTTTATTAGATTAACGTGTTATAGAAAACCAAGAGCAGTAAATTTAACCTCCATTTTGGGTGAGTACTCTGACATTCCTTGTGTATTTTGATTATATGATATTATGTAAACTATATATATTTTGTGAACTGCTTTTATTCTCAAAATTTATGTGATACTGATGACTGATTCAATTGTGATATGTTTATATTTGTCCATATAAACCGATTAAAATGATTATTGAAAAGGATATTGAATATTGAAAGTATGATTCGGCCTAAGGGGCCTCTTTACTAATTGACCTCCCCAGCTGGGTTATGGCTGGTGTACCCTAAATAAGGCGTTGTGACGAACTAGTTCGATTGACCCTCAACTACCGGGGAATAATACGGTAGAAGAATATGGTACTAGAGTGTACTTGGCCATCAAAATGATATGATTGCACTACACTAAAAATAGGAATCTGGCACGGTTTAAAAATGTGCCAGATCAAATTTGGCACGGTTTTGAACTGTGCCAGAATCAGGTGTTTCAAAACGACCATTTTTTTCTGGCACGGCTCAAAAGTGTGCCAGATTTGGCCAAATATTAACACTTCTGACACACTTTTAAATCGTGCGAGAATTTGATATTTCTGGCACAGTTTTTAACTGTGCCAGATTCAGCACAGTTTAAAAAAAATTGGCACATTTCAAAACCGTGTCAAAATATGATACACTTTTGCCACGGTTTTAAACTGTGCCAAATTTTTTTATAAAAAGAAAAAAAAAATTTATTTCAAAGCACAAAAATTCACAAATTAAAAAAATTGCACGTTGTTGATAAACTAATGTACATATAAACTTCAAAATATTACAAGTCTTTAATAGTTCACAGGACAAAAAGAAATTGGGCAGAGTTTGCTCTATTTTCTGGACATTCCAAAACCTGTTAATACAAAACCTGCCTAACATAAAGCCCGCACGACCACAAAATATAATAATTAACTTACAAAAGCCCGCACGACCATAAAAGTTAACAATAAAACTACAAAAGTCCGCACGGCCATAACACAAAAAAATGAAATCACGAATAAACCCCTTGTTGTAAACCATTGAGTTCTCTGTGTGTTCCACATGAATAAATGTCAACGATAAACTGTTATCCTGCAAAAAAAATAGGATACAAAAAAGATACGATATTAGTAAACCAATAATTTACAAAAAAAATTACACAAACTAAAAAAATTACATATAGGAGTGGAAATTATCATCATATTCTCAAACCGGGAGACCCGGGACTACGCGTTCAGTTCCAACAAATTACATTGGTCCCATTCAAGGTGTTCGTGCCTCCTACGGGATCGTTTAATGGCTTGTTTTTAAGTCTAAGTGTAATTTTTGCAAATTATCGTTGTATTCTCAAACCGGGAGACCTAAGAATACGCGGTCAGTTCTTACAAGTTACACCTGTCCCGTGCGAGGTGTTCGTGCCTCCTACGGGTCGTTTGGGGAATGATTTGGGTTTTTACCCTTTAACGGCTTATTTTTAAGTCTAAGTGTATTTTTACAAATTATCATCGTATTCTCAAACTGGGAGACTCGGGATTACGCGGTCAGTTCCAACAAGTTACATCGGTCCCGTGCGAGGTGTTCGTGCCTCTTACGGGGTCGTTTGGGGGCTGGTTTGGGTTTTTACCCTTTAACGGCTTGTGTTTTATGTATAAGTGTTAATTTTTGCAAATTATCATCATATTCTCAAACCGGGAGACCCGGGACTACGCGTCCAGTTCCTAAAAGTTATATTGGTCCCATGCGAGGTTTTCGTGCCTCTTACGGGGTCGTTTGGGGGTTGGTTTGGGTTTTCACCCTTTAATAGCTTGTTTTTAAGTCTAAGTGTGATATTTACAAATTAATGTCATATTCTCAAACCGAGAGACCTGGAGACCCGGGACTACGCGATCAGTTACTACAAGTTACATTGGTCCCGTGCGAGGTGTGCGTGCCTCCTACGGGGTCGTTTGGGGGTTGGTTTGCGTTTTCACCCTTTAATGGCTTGTCTTTAAGTCTAAGTGTTATTTTTTCAAATTATCATCGTATTCTTAAACCGGGAGACCCGGGACTACCCGATCAGTTCCTACAAGTTACATTGGTCCCGTCCAAGGTGTTCGTGCCTCCTACGGGATCGTTTGGGGGCTGGTTTGGGTTTTCTCCCTTTAACGGCTTATTTTTAAGTCTAAGTGTTTTATTTGCAAATTATCGTCGTATTGTCAAATCGGGAGACCCGAGACTACGCTATCAGTTCCAACAAGTTACATTGGTCCCATGCGAGGTGTCCGTGCCTCCTACGGGGTCGTTTGGGGGCTAGTTTGGGTTTTCACCCTTTAACGGCTTGTTTTTAAGTTTAAGTGTTGATTTTTGCAAATTATCATCATATTCTCAAACTGGGAGACTCGGGACTACGTGGTCAGTTCCTAAAAGTTACGTTGGTCCCGTGCCAGGTGTTCGTTCTCATACGGGGTCATTTGGGTGTTGGTTTAGGTTTTCACCCTTTAACGGCTTGTTTTTAAGTCTAAGTGTGATATTTGAAAATTATCGTCGTATTCTCAAACCGTGAAACTCGGGACTATGCGATCAGTTCTGACAAGTTACATTGGTACCATGCGAGGTTTTCGTGCCTCCTACGGGGTCGTTTGGAAGTTGGTTTGGGTTTTCACCCTTTAACGGCTTGTTTTTAAGTCTAAGTGTTGATTTTTACAAATTATCGTCATATTCTCAAATCGGGAGACCCGGGATTACGCGACCAGTTCTAACAAGTTACATCGGTCCCGTGAGAGGTGTTTGTGCATCTTACGGGGTCGTTTGGGGACTGGTTTGGATTTTCAACCTTTAACGGCTTATTTTTAAGCCTAAGTGTTGATTTTTGCAAATTATCGTCTTATTCTCAAATCGGGAGACCCGAGACTACGCGATCAGTTCTTACAAGTTACATTGGTCCCGTGCGAGGTGTTCGTGCCTCTTACGGGGTCGTTTGGGGGCTGGTTTGGGTTTTCACCCTTTAACGGCTTGTTTTTAAGTCTAAGTGTTGATTTTTGCAAATTATCGTCATATTCTCAAACCGGGAGACCCGGAACTACGTGGTCAGTTCCTACAAGTTACATTGGTCACGTACGAGGTGTTTGTCTCATACGGGGTCGTTTGGGAAATGGTTTGGGTTTTCACCCTTTAACGGCTTGTTTTTAAGAGTAAGTGTGATATTTGCAAATTATCGTCGTATTCTCAAACCGTGAAACTCGGGACTATGCGGTCAGTTCTGACAAGTTACATTGGTCCCGTGCGAGGTGTTAGTGCCTCCTACGGGGTCATTTGGAAGCTGGTTTGGATTTTCACCCTTTAATGGCTTGTTTTTAAGCCTAAGTGTTGATTTTTGCAAATTATCATCATATTCTCAAATCGGGAGACCCGGGACTACGCGGTCAGCTCTAACAAGTTACATTGGCCCCGTGCGAGCTGTTCGTGCCTCTTACGGGGTCGTTTGGGGACTGGTTTGGTTTTTCACCTTTTGACGGCTTATTTTTAAGTCTAAGTGTTGATTTTTGCAAATTATCGTCATATTCTCAAATCGGGAGACCCGGGACTACGCGGTCAGTTCCTACAAGTTACATTGGTCCCGTGCAGGGTGTTCATCTGGTTTGGGTTTTCACCCTTTAACGGATTGTTTTTAAGTCTAAGTGTTGATTTTTGCAAATTATCATCATATTCTCAAACCGAGAGACTCGGGACTACGCGATCAGCTCCTACAAGTTACATTGGTCCCGTGCGAGGTATTTGTGCCTCTTACGGGGTCGTTTGGGGGCTAGTTTGGGTTTTCACCCTTTAACGTCTTATTTTTAAGTCTAAGTGTTATTTTTGCAAATTATCGTCATATTCTCAAACTGGGAGACCCAGGACTACGTGGTTAGTTCCAATAAGTTACATTGGTCCCGCAAGAGGTATTCGTACCTCCTACGGGGTCGTTTTGGGGGCTAGTTTGGGTTTTCTCCCTTTAACGACTTATTTTTAAGTCTAGGTGTTGATTTTTATAAATTATAGTCATATTCTCAAATCGAGAGACCCATGACTACGCGATCAGTTACTACAAGTTACATTGGTCCCGTGCGAGGTGTTCGTGCCTCCTACGGGATCGTTTGGGGGCTGGTTTGCATTTTCACCCTTTAACGGCTTATTTTTAAGTCTAAGTGTTATTTTTGCAAATTATCGTCATATTCTTAAATCGGGAGACCCGGGACTACCCGGTCAGTTCCTACAAGTTACATTGGTCCCGTGCGAGGTGTTCGTGCCTCCTACAGGGACGTTTGGTGGCTGGTTTGGGTTTTCACCCTTTAACGTCCTGTTTTTAAGTCCTAAGTGTTATTTTGCAAATTATCGTCGTATTCTCAAATCAGGAGACCCGGGACTACGCGGTCGGTTTCTACAATACATTTGTTCTACACTCTACGTTAGAAGAGATGGAGACCTTAACTTTGGGACTGTTTTTAGCTTTACTTTGGGATTTTTTCAGCATTATTTTGGGACTGTTTTAGGGGACTATTTTGGGAGTAAAAATTAAAGGGAGTTGATGAGTAACTCAGAGGTATCATTTCTGCTAGGTGGTCATTACTTCTCCCACGTTTATGCGGATGGTTTTCATATAATGTATTTCAAATAAAGTAATAAAAAGGTAAAAAATGAACTAATGTAGATATATATACCTGTTGCAGGAATAGCACCATGACATGATTCAACAATTGATCCCTTGAAAATATTGCTGCAGCATTCCCGTAGTGCCCATCAAAAATCTGAAAATTAGTTACAAAATTCAACCATCATCATATCATATAGGCAATAAGGCAATGGTGAAAACTGAACTCAATGGTGAAGACCCAAATATGTTTGGGAACTCCAACCAATTCGGCAATAAGAAATTAATTTTTTAGAAAAAAATATACACAATTAATGAATGGAGATGCTCTTAATCATTTCAAATATAATTGGTACTACATGTGCATCCCATAACTGTTATATATGGTTTAACAACTGTTGTAACATATATAGCAACTGTTATATATGTTATAACAGCATATATAGCTGTTATATATGTTAAAATAACATATATAGCTATTATATATGCTGTTATAACATATATAACAGCTATATATATGTTGTTATAACATATATATAACAGCTGTTGTTATATATGTTATAACATATATATAGATGTTATGTATGTTATAACATATATAACTGTTATATGTTATCTAATAGCATAAGCTTACAAGCATTAGAGTTGCGGTCTTTTTAAGTTTCTTTTTAATTTCGAAATAAAAACCTTATAAGCATGAGAGTTGCGGTCTTAGCAACCTCGACCTTAAGAGTAGAGCAAAGCGCGTTGATAGGGGCAATGCCAGTGTTAAAAGGAACCAATAATGCATTCTGAGACCTCTCTGACTTTGAATGTCGATCAGAAAAGAAGTAAAACTCGAATTAATATCTTAATTATTAAAAAAAAAATACTAATCAATATAATCATGACTAAACAATGGTTGAATATAATCATAATCAAATAATTGAATATACCTTATATGTATAAGAATGATGTCTTATAAGCTATAATATATCCCCATAAAAACCAAATGATTGTAAGCACAACATAAATTTTAAAATGCTATAAATAAGCCCATAAATGTCTTAGTCACATAGTTAGCGCAAACTAGAGGGACAATATGAGAGGGACTTTTTGAAGGTTGGGATTTAAGGGCAGAAGAGGGACAAATTTTTTCAGAATTTAGAGGATTTTTTTGGAGGAGAAACAGTTGTTAGTGGTGAGGTTTGGGTAGGGGCAATGGGGTTACTGGATTTCCCAACAAATTTGTTCTTTTTGGTTTTAGTCCACACCTTAGCTAGGACTGATAGTTTTGATATGACCCCTGCAGACTCTGGGGGAGCTGGATAGGTAGGTAACAGGGCAGCTTTAGAGAATAAGATTATTGGAAGGGAAGGGACGAAAGGGAGATCCAGACAGGGGTTAGGGGACAGTCTTCATTGGCTTGTCATAACTCTTATATAGATCATTTGCCCTAAACTTCAGTCTATAACTCACATTACCAGTTATAAACTAAAGTTTAAAAAGCCGTCTGCGCCTCTTAAAAAATGTAACCGGTCTCGTTGTGGCATTATCTATCTTTTTTATCTGTATCTTATCTCTTGGCCATATATATTATAACTAGTAACTCGTTAGATACTGGGGGATCCGATGCTATCAAATCCTAATTAAAATATCAATTTAATATAAATATTAAAATATTATAACATTAATAATCAAATATTGAACTTCCTATTGGTTAGAAGAGAGCTTCACATACCTAAACTCGGGTTTAACTTTTCATTCAACGATTTTGTTGACAAAAAAACACCTGAAATCTAATTACAAAGTTGTGTGTTGTGTCCATTTAAAAAGGTGTACCAAGCAAAGCACCCTCTGGTATGGCAGCACTGAAACGCATCAATTCTGAACTCATGGGGATCCATTTAAAAAGGTGTATCAAGAAAAGATGTATCAAGTAAATCATTCATTCTAAACTCATGGGGATCCTCAAGCAAGTTCAGTCATGGTTTATCAATTTCCCCTGGTCTGGCAGCACTAAAAAGCACCCCCCCCCCCCCCCCCCCCCATTACTATGGATTGGCAAACAACATGTTGTCCAAACAAGGATGCTTCACTCAAGCATATATGGGATATTCATAAGTATGAGTCTAAATTATGTGATGATTAACTAGCCACATTTTCGGTTGGTCCTATTTCACAAGTATAAGTCTAAATTAAAACTCGTATTTCTAAGTAGTGATCAACCTGACTAAAGTCTATAGTATTTAAATACCTCAATCTACATACAAGAGCATATATGCATTCAAGAGCATTTATGCAACAGCATATATGCAACGGTTGCATGCATATATGTTGCTGTGCATATATGCATACAGCAACATATATGCAGCAGCAACTGTATGCATATATGTTGCATATATGCATACAAGAGCATATATGCATGCAACCGTTGCATATTTGCTCTTGTATGCATATATACTGTAGTATGCATATATGTTACATATATGCTGGCACGAATAAGAACATCATTGGCCATTATTAATCCCGATAGGTAGTAAGTTATCTTGTTCTATCGATTTAGTGATTGATTTAATGAGAGATATACAAAACTAAGTCGTTTAGACACGAAGTCCCGTCGTGTCGTGTTCATATATATAAAGAACTTTTTATGTATATTGCGTAACTTATGGGAACTCATCAAACAATTAGTGTACAAATGGTCTCAAATACAAAAATAATGATGCTTTAGGATGATTCTAGCCATATTCAATCAATTGCAACAAATATCATTCCAAAATTAAACCAAGTTCGAATAACACACTATAAAGTAACTAACATATAAACAATCAATATCAAAGTAAGTAACTAAATCAAACCGTCACTTGGTTTAACTTGACAAAATAAAGTTTAGTCTTACTTGGCACTGCATAGTAGTATTTTTAATTTCAAACTCTATTAATCCAATAATAATCGTGCTAAGCAACCATGTTAACTTCCATGAATGTCATAGCGATCATTTAAGCAACCAAATTCCATATACAAAATCCTAGTTTCTTCACATAAAAAATCCACAATCATGGATCTAGACTGAAATTCAAAGAGAATAATTTAATAACACTGAACATGCAACCCAATCACCAAAAAATAGAGATAAAATTTCATGTAAGAATGGATTTATGGTGTTAATGTAAGTGTCATTAAACCTAAGTAAAAGAATAGATATCATTGATGCACAAAGCTAAAAATTCTAAAGCAAAGTTGCAACTCATTGTAAGCTAAAAATACTAAAGAACAGTTACATGAACATTACGATGAATTAGAAACCTCACCCTAAACCCACATAAAGAATTCATGTTAAGCACGAGATTTAAACTTATTATCATTCGGAAGGAATTGTCGTGTGTAAAAAAATAATTGTATGGATGCCAATGCCTACATCAACCTCTCGATATTAGAAAATAATACAGTTAAACCGGAACAAGTAGCATCACTAGAAGTCTTAATTAACACTGTTTTGGACGAGATTCTAAAACGAGGCCTAAGACCTGATCAAATATCTATGCTTGATCAAATAGCTTTTCAGGTGTCAATCTTTGGAACCTATAAAATTTCATTCAATTTCACAAATAACTAACTCTATCCATGTACGCATATTATACATATATGCAATAACTGTGTGCATATATGCTGCAGCATATATGCAACATATATGCATACAGTAGAATGTTTTTCCTCGTTTAATATGCATATTACAACTTGTATTTCCAAAAGGGTTAATGATAATAAATGACAGAGTGCAAATCCAAAGCCCCATAACATGTATGCAAAGTGCTTCATAAAGGAATTTAAGCACACAACAAGACATGCTCTTAAAAAAAATCAATATCCACAAACTTAATGAAGTGCAAAAATTTACCTTTGATTCGTCAATAGCTTTAAGTTTGCAAGAAATAACTTCTATATCAGGAGGAGGTATCTTCTTTTAAACCATGGATTGAAAGGTTTCAACATCTCCTGCAGCCAACTTAGCCTCAAATGTGATATAATATACTGCGCCACAACCCCGCAGAGTTGCATGCACTACCCTTGGAAATTTGCAATGTAAACCCCCCTATAATCAAAAAAATATTCCAATAAGAAGAAAATAAGTAAAGCGTTGGCTAAAGTATATAACAGAAACATGTAAATGAAAAATAAAAATATCTGTAGAACATGAACAGACGTATACTTTTCTTGTTGTAATCATTAATAGCTAACTGTGAGAATATGTGGAGGTACTCGCCATTTTCAGGATGATCAGGTACAGGATAAAACATACCAAACAAACTGAATTTGGAAAAGTCATCAACTTGGAACCCTTAACAATTTTACATGAAAATTCAGTAGTTATCAAAATGAAAATTCATTTTGTCCTCCATTTTCCTAGGAGATTGGTTGGGTGCATAAGTATGTTTATTCCTCTTCGAGTCATGTGCCCCATGATCCTTGAGCGGGCAATCATTCACATTCATAATTGTGAATGAACTCCATGTTTCTTTCATTTCTGCCCTGGGGCAGTTGCAGATTCACCAAAGGTTTCCCATATGGGGTCGGGAACCAGTATCTTTGGTGCCATTTCATTGGTGGAATAAGAGTTATCAACTAAAGGTATCTCCTTAATGTTGAGCAATTAAAAAGAACTGAATGTCTTGACTGAATTAGAGTTAGACGGACCATCATTGGGAAGTGGATAATTGTATGAATGTGGTCGTGGTAACCTTCATGTATCCCCAATTTTTGGCACGTTTTGTTGTTGCATTGAATTAGCCTATGTGATCAAATTAACCATACCAATAACTTTTTTGTACTTGAAATCTATAACACGTATAGAAAGGGACATGGTAAGGAGAAAAAACTTCCCAAAATAAGCCATATAATCACAAACTTCCCAAGATCAATTCTTTTTAATCGCTCAACATTAAGGAGATACCTTTAGTTGATAACTCTTATTCCACCAACGAAATAGCACCAAAGATACTGATTCCCAAACACATATGGAAACCTTTGGTGAATCTGTAATTGCACCAGGGCAGAAAAGGAAAGAAACGTGAAGTTCGTTCACTATTGTGAATGTGGATAATTGGTCGCTCAAGGATCATGGGACACATGCCTCCAACAGGAGTAAACGTACTTCTATGGCAGCAATAGATTGTTGTGTTGAAATTAGAAAGTAATATGAGCAAACAAGAGAGATTGAAATTCTTGATACCTCTTCATCAAGCTTTTCCCACAAGCTAGACATATCACATATGTATTTTGAGCATACAGGTCATTAATACCTACAATGTCATTGAATAAAGAAGAACCAACTAGCTTAAATATTTTCAATCAAGCAAAGTTCAAATGGATAAAAAAAAATTGTATAATGGGCAATTTTAATAAACTATATTCAGATGTTTCTATTATAATAGAAGTGAGACTTTTATTTTAGTTCTTACCGATAGTGTCGCTCCATGTCTTTCACGCATTCCACATGTATCGTATGCCCACATGGTAGAACAGTAATCTCTTTCATTGTATAAAATAAAAACTGCAATGTGAAATGCAAAAACTCATCCCTCAAAAAATCAACATTATTTATCGTTTGTTGTGTTTGGATCTTGAAAAATAAAAAAATAAAAAAAAAGATTGAAGAAAAGGGGAAAATACTAAAATGTTTAATAAGTATATCATATATTTTTATCCCTTTTCTTTGTGTTTTATTCTTCTCAATTTCCATTTATTTCTATACATATTACTTTTTTTACCTCAAAGCACACAGGACGGTTATGGTGCATTGCCCTTTCCACACAATGGTGTTCATCTTTAATGGATTTGGAATAGAAACATCCTAAATCGCAAATAATCCAAAAATTAGTTATTGTAAGAGACACCAACCCAATCTGGGCCAAAAAAAAATTGCTACAAGCAACTACATAAAATTGAGATTTAGATATCGATGTATATATATATATGTGTGATAAACCAAGTATATCTAATTTATGTAGGCCTCTCAAAGGATGTGATTCGGATTGGGGCGAGATCAATTCAATTACCTCGTTAAGAAAATTAGTAGATCGAATAGAAGTTATACATTGGATCATCGGAACTCATCCATATCCAAATCTAAATCTATTAGGGTTCAAATAAAATCGGATGTCCAACCATATTAATAGTATGCTCTCATGTAGAGGGAAAAGAGGCGGGTAATAAATAAAGTTGAAAACCTAAAACAATCAAATACCAAAACTAAATAAAATCCATTACCAATATTTTTAACATCATCATCAGCTCCATCTAGGTGCTCCTCCTTAAGCGTCATCCTGGACAAATGAAGAGAGAGTAAGGTGAAACAGGAAAAACAAACAAAAAACTTCCACAAGTACACAGCGAGATAGAACGTGGATGATTGAGGTTCGTGGATGAGGTAGCTAGCGCAGAGAGAGACATTGTCGATGATGGAGGTTCCGAAGGTAGTGCGGATGATGGGTCGGGGAGGGATATAGAGAGAGTGAGAGCGGGAAAGTGAGAGAGAAACGTAGGTTAGATTAAAATTGGGGTTGATCGAAATTTTAATTTCTTATTTTTTTAGAGTATTTTATATTTTAATCAAGTGTACTCAATTTTAGCACACTTTAAAACAGTGCCAAATTTTGGCACTATTTTAAAGTGTGCCAGATTGTCACTAAACCGTGCCAGAATTTGGCACAATTTTAAACTGTGCCAGATTTTTAATATCAGGGTGTGCCAAATTGTTGTTTTGCTGTAGTGTTGAAAGAAAAAAAAATATCACATTTGATTTGTTGCATTCGTCTTATTCTGAGCTATCCAATTGTGATATATATACTTTCATTTCAAAATATATATATATCTATTTACAGCAAATTCCTATCCATATATGTATATGCCTTCTCTTTTGACTTGAATAGGTATCTATTTTCTAAAAACCATGGAATGTCTGGAGATTGAACCTCATTCGACTTTTAGCTGATGTTATATATATAACCATTTTTCAGGAAACATTTAGGCTCACGGACGGAACGAAAATGGACTATATTGAAGATTTAGCTTTTAGAGCTCTTTTTGAAAAATGTTTATTTAGAGCATGTCTGGCTCTCTTGTAATAAGGTTTAAATTTTCTCTTAAGTTGTAACTCGTTGTTATTTTTAATATATATGAAGTTTTCCTTTAGAAAACTCTGATAACGTAATTCCTTTACTTTCAGTATTTTACGATTCATAACCATGTGATAATATCTCCGTTGCATTTATTTAAGGAAACAATTAAATCGAAATATTTGTTGCCTTGGTGGCATGTCAAGACACTCGTTCCCTAATACTATTTTGGGTCGGGGTCGTGACACGAACAATAGGCAGGAGGTAGGAAATGATGCATGGAAAGGCTCTATTCAAAGGTTGGAAGATAGGTTAGGGGAAATGGCTAAGACCAAGAATAATCTACAAAGAACTTTTGTCTAAGGGACACCATTCGTGCAAGCAATTGTGGATTTTCCTACACCATCAAAATTCAAAGATCCTATCATGACACCTAAATATGATGGAAAAACTGATCCTGTCCTCCATATAGATCAATACCAAGCTGCTACCGATATCTATGTGGTTCCAGATGAGATGAGATGCAGGGCATTTTCAGGAACTCTCACCGAGTCAGCTCAGATATGGTACAACAACCTTCCTCGGGGGAAGATTGCAACTTTCCTTTAACTGGCAGAGCTTTTCATAGGGAATTTCTGTTTTGGAGCGAAGCCAGTTAAAAGAGTAGAACACTTACTAAGCGTTAGACAGAAGACGAACACTTACTGAGCGTTAGACAGAAGACGGAAGAAAGTACCAAGGACTATATTACTCGTTTCAATAACGAGAAACTTGAGGTAATTGATTACGAGGAGAAGACAACAATTGTTGCTCTGATGAGAGGACTATTACCAGATAATTTGTACTATACTTTGGCCAAAGATCCACCTAGGACCATGGCAGAACTGATGGTAAAGGTAGACAAGATCATGAACGTTGAGGAAGCCATGGCTGCGAAGAAGAATACAGATAGTAAGGAGACCAATGTTGAGCCTAGTAAAACTGAGAAGAGGGATCATAAGAACAATGGTGGCAACAAACAATCAAAAGGCAAACAAACACTGGAGCAGATGAGGAAGTATGGAAATTATACTCCCTTAAAAGTACATATAAATCACATTCTAGAGGAGATCAAGAACACCGAGGAGCTAGCTTGGCCAGAGAAAATAAAGGCAGATCCTGACAAAAGGGACAAGTCAAAATATTGCGAATTCCACAAAGACCATGGTCACACGACCAAACGTTGGATAACTCTACAGAAAGAAATTGAAACACTCATCAGGCGAGGAAAACTAACTAAGTACGTTGATCGTCAAAATGGTGGAAAAACCAGCAACAGAGGAAGGCCAAGATCTAAGTATCCTCGCCGAGCAAAAGTAGACAAGAAGATAGATCACGAAGATAACCCAGAAGACGACACTGATCTCCGCAAAAGGCCAAGACAGCCAGAGCGTGAGGTATTTTCAATCCATTTTGGATTATTTGAACGTAATGTCATTACAGGTGGAGTTACAGGAGGTGGAGATCTCACTGCGAAGAGGAAAGCTTACCTCAATGAGGCCCAAGCTTGCTCTTACATACAACGCATAAACTTGGCTGATGACGAGCCCCCGAGGAAGGTGAATAGGGACAAAATGGTCATCGACTTTTCTAAGAAAGACCTGGCATGTGTACTATATCCTCATGGCGACCCATTGGTGATCAAGATGAGAATGAAGGAGGTGGTGATTTCATGGGTACTGGTGGATAATGGTAGCTCTACAGATATCATGTTCTACCCATGCTTTGACAGTTTGAATCTGAAGTTAGCCCAGTTAGAACCATATCATAGGCCTCTCCTTGGTTTTATAGGCGAAAAGGTTTTTCCACTTGGGATGGTCAAGTTGGACATGCTTATTGGTACATGGCCTGCTTGCCGAACAGAATGAGTACGCTTTTTGTAATAGATAAAAATGTCCAATCAGCCTACAACATCATCATGGGAAGAGTAGGTCTGAAGAAGTTCGAGGCAGTACCTTCTACTGTACATTAATGTTTAAAGCTACCAACTAATTTCGGAGTGGGAGTTGTGAAAGGCAACCAGAAAGTAGCTTGGGAATGCTACTATTCATCTACTGAACAGGAAGAACGAGAAGAATCCAGGAAGAAGACTACTACATATCAAGTGGATGAAACAAAAGATGCAGAGATTGAAACATTAGACCCTAGAGACGAGTCTCAGATCGTGAAGGGCCAAGTCATGGAAGTTACTGAAAATATCATTCTGGATGATGAACACCCATAACGAACAACCAGAATTGGTGCGTCACTGGATGTATCGATAAAACAGGAACTGATAGCATTTCTAAGGCACATAAAATAGATTTTTGCATGGAGTCATGAAGATATGCCAGGGATAGACTCAAGTTTCCTATGCCATGAGCTCAACGTTAATAAGGAAGTCAAGCCAGTGAAGCAGCAAAGAAGAATGTTCAGTCCTGAAAAGAACCAAGCTATACAGGAAGAGGTAGAGAAACTATAGAAAGCCTTTTTTATTGAGGACATTAAATATCCAGATTGGCTAGCAAATGTGGTGATGGTAAAGAAAAACAACAACAAGTGGAGGATGTTTGTGGACTTCACTGATTTTAATAGAGCCTGCCCAAAGGATCATTTTCCTTTACCTCGAATCGATCAGCTGGTGGATGATACCTCGAGGCATGAATTGTTGAGTTTCATGGATGCTTACTCTGGTTACAACCAGATTAAAATGAAACTTGAGGACAGGGAAAGTACCTCTTTTATCACCCTAAGGGGAACTTATTGCTATAATGTTATGCCTTTTGGACTTAAAAACGTTGGTGAAATATATTAGAGGCTGATGAATAAGGTGTTTGCAGAGCAAATTAGTCATAACATGGAGGTTTATGTCGACGATATGCTGACGAAAAGCAAGAAAGCTGCTGATCATTTAGTTGACCTAGGTCAAACTTTTAATCAACTAGAGAAATATCAAATGAAGTTAAATCCTACCAAATGCATATTTGGAGTACGAGAAGGTATGTTTCTCGGGTATACTGTTAACCAACGAGGTATCGAGGCGAACCCTAAAAAGATCAAGGCCTTATTGGAGCTATAATCTCCAGCTACGAAAAAGGAGGTGCAAAGTCTCACAGGGCGAGTTACAGCACTTAATAGATTTGTGTCACGAGCAACAGATAGATGCCTCCCATTCTTTAAAACACTTTAAAAAACTTTTGAGTGGAATGATGAATGCAAGGAGGCCTTTCAAGAGTTGAAGAAATATCTGGGGACACCTCCATTGTTATCTAGACCAGTGATGGGAGAAAGGCTAGACTTGTATTTGGCGATTTCAGATAAGGCAGTTAGCTTAGCATTGATAAGAGTGGAGGACGGAGTGAAGAAACCAGTCTATTACACCAGCAAAGCCTTCCGAGGAGCAGAGATCAGATATCCAAGGCTGGAGAAGTTGGACTAGCACTAATCGAAGCAAGCAGAAGGATGAGGCCATACTTCCAAGCCCATACTATAATAGTGTATACTAATATGCCATTAAGGCAAGCTCTGCATAAACTGGAGAAATAAGGAAGATTGATGTACTGGGAAGTAAAACTTGGTGAATATGACATAGTTTATGAGCCCAGGTCGTCACTTAAGGCAATAGAGGATTTTATCGCAGAGTTTACTCACTCTGATGCATCCGAAAAGCAGGAGTTTAATACAGACCAGCCCGTGGATGTTACGAGATCATCAAAGATAACACCCGACCAACTTTCATTCATGGATAACCAAGAGAAGATAATCAAGGACCAGCGAGAAGTGTCGGGGGAAGATAAAAGGAAGTATCAAATATTCCACCAAGGAACCCTGTCTGACCAAGAGTTTGATAACGAAGTATCTGTATGGAATCTATATGTGGATGGCTCTTCGTGTGCCACAGGCAGTGGAGCAGGAATAGTTTTAAACAGTTCTGATGGAATTGATATGTAGTATGCTCTACGTTTCTAATTTAAGGATTCCAATACTGAATCTGAATATGAAGCTATTATCGTGGGTCTAAGTCTGGCCAAAACCATGAAGGCATAGCAGGTCGTTGTATTCAGTGACTCGCAATTAATTGTAAATCAAATTCTTGGATTGTACGCAGTGAAGGGAGAACTAATGGTCAAGTATCATGCAAAAGCTATGGAAGTTGTCTCGACTTTTATCATAGTTCAGTTAATCAGGATACCGAGATTGGAGAATGCAAGAGCCGATACCCTAGCTCGGCTGGCATCAACAACACGCACTGAGCTACGAAGAACAATCCTAATAGAAATCCTGGTAGATTAAAGCGTAGATGAATATTTGATGATAAACTTCATTGCCCTCGACTTGGGACCATCTTAGATGGATCCCATCAGGGCCTATATCGAAGATGGGGATGTGCTAACTGATAAACTCGTAGCCAAGAAACTGAAGTTTAAAGTTTCTCGTTACATATTAACCAGTGGCATTTTGTATAGAAGATGCGTTATAGAAGGACTACAGAGATGTGCCCATCCCTCTAAAGTTAAAGACTTGATTGAAGAGGTTCACGAAGGGTCTTACGGGGCCTATGTAGAAGGTCGGACGCTTTTGCAAAGAATAACAACACAGGGGTATTACTGGCCATTGATGAGAGTTAACTGTGCAGCTTATGCTAAGAAGTGCGATAAATGCCAATATTTCTCTTCCATCCGAAGAACTCCCCAAGCATTGTTAACACCCATTATGTCCCCTTGCCATTTTTCATGTGGGGGATAAACTTGGTCGGGCCACTTCCAATGACCAAAGGGAGATTCAAATACCTCGTAGTTGTTGTGGATTACTTTACCAAATGGGTGGAAGTTGAACCTCTTATTGACATGGCGTATGACAAGGTCTATCAATTTATTTGAAGAGTATTATTTGCAGATATGGTCTCCCACACGCATTCATTACTGACCATGGAACCCAATTTGATAACGAGGAATTCGTTGCATATTGCCATCAATCCAATGTATAGAAGATCCACTCTGCGCCAGGTTATCCCCAGAGCAACGGGCAAACTGAAGTGTCAAATAGAACCCTACTGAATGGTCTAAAAAAATGGCTAGATGGTGCAAAAGGAAAGTGGATTGACGAGCTACACTTTGTGTTGTGGGCTTATCGCACTACACCGCGAACAGTAACTGGGGAGTCTCCGTACATGTTGACATTTGGGAGTGAGGCTATCATACCTGCTGAATTGGGTCTACCCACACATAGGGTGCTTAATTTTAATTCTCCCATAAGCGACTTGATGAGGCGTTTAGACCTGGATATGCTCGAAGAAGTTAGGGAATAACCAGCAATCAGAAATGCTGCATACCAACAACGAACAACCTTATTCTACAACAAAAGGGTGAAGAAGTTTGATTTGAAAGAAGGGGATTATGTGCTGAAGAAAGTGATCCAAAAGCATAACAAATTGGAGGCCAACTGGCATGGACCTTACAGAGTAACTGAAGTTGTTCGTCCTGGGACATACAGAATTGAAACTTTGGAGGGAGAAGAATTCAAGAACGCATGGAATGCAGAGCATCTGCGCAAGTACTATCAGTAATTAAAATCCATATGTAACACATTTCTTTCAATATGAATAAAGTGATGTTTCGCCCATATTTCCTCCTTTATTGATTTTTTTTCGGAATATTAGTGCTACACACTACACAAACATAAATTCAGAGCAGTAACCACTAACTCCGATTAGTCGAAAATTCAGTAACCACCAACTCCGGTTGGTCGGCAATTCAGTGACCACCAACTCCGGTTGGTCGGCAATTCATTAACCACCAACTCCGGTTGGTCAGCAATTTAACACCACCAACTCCGGTTGGTCAGCAATTTAACACCACCAACTCCGGTTGGTCGGAAATTTAATAACCATCAACTTCGGTTGGTTGGTAAATAAAAATCATACATTGCAAAAGCCTGTTTAATCACGGGTGATCTCAAGGGACATCCCAAACTAGGCGAGAAAATGGGTGACCTCTCGAGGCATCCACTGTCTAGGAAACAAGGTAATCCTGGCAAGATTACTACAACTAAGCATAAACATGGGATGAAAATCATTCCATTGCTTAGGCCCAAAGAGTGACAAGTCACTATAATCAGACGATAAATGGGACAAGTTCCATTGTCTAAAACCAAAACAGGACATTTCATCCTTCAACAGATATATATATATATATATATGTTCACTAACGAATAACAAAGACATTCTGCAAAATAATTCCAAGGAAATGAAATTATAAAAGAAACTAAACGTTTCTTTATTAAAACCAAACAGATTACATACGATATGAAATTTGATTCATTACATACAAATGTCATATTCAATGGAGTTCTTGATTTACCTGTGCCTCCCTTCAAACTTGACCTTAGCTGGATTCCAACCCGTGCTATTCCTCGAATTTTGATTTCCAAGTATCTCGGTGATTATAGTCTTCATTCAAATTTTGAGATATCGCATAATAATCCCATTAGAAATGACCTTGCTCCAGTTTCAGAACACATAAGGCATTCAACCATCCCTGCTTATATCCTTCGTTGTTCAACTGCTGCAAATGATCATCAAGATGATACAAAGCTTCATTATACCCAGCCATCCAAAATTCCCTGGACTGCTTGCAAAATTGATAAGTCAATCTATCAAGTTGCTCGTGGAGCTTTTTCACCAGAATTTCTTTACTTTCCAGTGCAAAACTCTGATTGGAAAGTTGGTCGGTGAAACTCTGAATTTTTTTAGACATTTTTGCCAAAGCCTGATTCTTTGCCGTCAATTGAACGGCATGATTTTCTAAGGCCAATTGAGTTCTTGTCTCATTAATATTAACCCGACTAGCCCTTGCTCATCCACGGGAAAAAGATTTTTCTCTGCCACGAGCAGGCGTGGAAAGCACGGTTCGTTTAAAGTCTCTAACTCTTCCTGTAAGCTAGAATTTTTTATTTCTAGAAAGGAAAAACCATCATCATTAATTGGGACCAAGGCTCCCGAAGAAGAGGAGGCAACATATTTGAGTTATTTTATTTCCTCTTGCAACGCGATATTCTCTTGCTCTAGCAGCCTGGAAATATGTCTATGCTCTTAAATCTCAAGCTTTAACACACTTTCCTTTTTCTCATGGGCTGAAATGTACTTGTTATATCCCCTGTGAGCACTATTTTATTGGTACTTTTTCTCATAACCATGATGCAAAAGTGTAGTAGAATCTTTATATTACTGTTGAAGTTCCTCGATCGTTCCTTGAAGATCTTCAATCATATCTTAATAAGCCATATTGTTGGCTACAGCACGATCAAGTAGGCACTTCAAGTACTGGTAAGCATCAACTGCTCGTTCAGAGGCATCTGATCCGAGGGTGTCAATTATTTGAGCCTCCGTAAAGTCTGCATGACTAGCTTTGAAATAGTTATTGCATTTATTCATCAACTCTGTATCATTAGCTGATAAGAGTTCCATCCTGGCCACAAACTAGCAAAGACAAAATGAAAAACAAAATCAATAATGATGCGAACAGAGCAAGTAAGAGAGAAATTCCAAACGAACAACAAAAGTTTATTTTTTATTCATCACAATAAAGGAAAACACATTTCAGGGCTACATCTAAGAAACAACGCTATAAAAGACCCGAACAACTTTAAACCTTCTCCTTATTTCCTATGACTTCTTCAGACGGTTTGGATAAAGGGGTTAGTTGCTCGGAGAGCAATGGAAGTTGCTCAGCAGATGTGCTAGCTTATTGGACCTGCTCGGAGGTTTGGATAATAGCAACAACAGGGACCTGCTCTCCTATCATCATAGAAGACTCATCTGATGCAGTTTCTTCTTCTTATCCGAGAGAGGGAGGAGGACCATGAGTATGCTCCTGGAACAACTCAGAATTTTTAGCAACCTTCAATTTCTTTAAAGCCGCTATCCATCCATCCCTAAAATACTTAACACTGCCATTCTCCATCTGAGAATACATTACATCCAGGCCCTTATTCCAACCCTTGTCCCAACCAGCACTAAAAGATTTCTTAACAGTAACTTTCCTTTTTGCTATCTCCGAGGAAGTATTTTCCCTAAGGAGCTCTTCGACATATTTTAGTTTTTCTTCTACCTCTGTCTTACGTCATTCAGCATCTTGAAGCTTGGCGACATTTTCCTTGGCATATTTGAGCTTGACCTCAAGCTCCTCTTTATGTTGTTCAGCATCCTTTAATTTCTTCTCCAACTCTTTAGAGGCAGTCACAGCTTGATCTCGATTTATTTCAACAAACTTGAATTGTTTCTCCCATGCATTTTTGTCTTCCTCGTACTTCTGATGAGATTCCTTTAAATATTAAGTTAATCCAGCAAAAGCTTATTCTATCCCACCTGAGGAGGAAGAAGCTCTGATGGCTTCATATTTCTTCAAAATACTATTGAAACACATCACGAGCTAAAAAAAGAAAGAAGTTTAATTCAATATATGAATATAGTACTAAAAGATAAAAGACTCAGGCTAACGATATTTATTAACGTAATGTGTTGAGCAGCCAAACTAGTAATTCTCTCACAAGAAAATGTGTCTTCAATACCTTGAAATTTTGTGACAGTCCAAGATCTGATCAAGCCCATAGCAGAGCTCAGAGGAATAAGAGCTGGAATATTACCTTAAACATTTGAAGGTTAAAAGACAGAGTCAACAGGTCTCTCGGTAGGAGCACTCTCAATTAAAGGTGATGTCTCTCTTTGTGAAATAGCAACAGTTTCACTCGAAGGTGCTGCCTCTTTTGGAGGCACAGGGGGCTTCTTGCCAGTTTCCTTAGCAGCAGTAGAGGGGGGTATATCTATATTCTTTATCCCTCATCTGGGGCATCCTGTTTGTTCTTCTTTGCCTCTTCAATGGCAAAGGCAGACTTGTCAAAAAATATGGGAGCTTTCCTCTTCTTTATCAGATCAGCAATAGGAGTACTTAAATCAGAAGAAGATCCTTTCACACTGGTTTCAGAAGTTGGTATTCGATCAAGATCAACCACCACAGGATGAGCAATAAAAGATGAAGTGGAACTTCTGTACCTCAATAAATATGAAGCAGACCTCACATGCTCTCCAATGATCGATTGATGCAAACTCTAGATAAGTTTCAAGTCATTTAAATTAATATCAATTTCCATTGGAGATTTCCTTTTACTGACAACTGTAACAAACAAAATTAATGTCAGTGATGCATTTCATCGAATACAAAGAAAATAAGATTTCAAAAATAAAAACAACATATCCCATTGCCATAAAGCGGACACCTGGGACCTTGGTACACATCATTTCCATTTAATGGAGGGTGTTGGAAATTTTTCATCACAAACCCATGATCAAAATAGTCCCTATTGTCATCGGGAAGATTGACAACTAAAGCTCTATTCGAAAACCTAGTTTTTAAATAGAAAGTAGTGTCATTTGTAACCCATCTATAGAAATACATAATTTCTGGAATTCCCAAATGAGTTCCATGAAGTTGATTCAACCTATATACGCCATTGACTACCCTTCGTGTATTTGGAGCTACTCTTGTAGGTACAATATCGAAATATTGGCAAAACTCCAAACACAGCAGATTTGGCGGGAAAGAAAAGCCACACTCAACTACAAAAAGAGTTAGGAACCAGTGTCCCTCAGCCAAAGAAAGTAAATCAGAAGGACAAGGAGGTTCTTCCAAAATAACCCACGAAGGGATTGAAAAATCAGACCAAAATTTATCCAACGATTCAACAAGATAAACGATGGTGAATAAAGTAAATAAAGAAGAAGGAAGAAGATCTTATAGAAGAAAGAGAGATCGGTTGACAATGAATGATGGAAAGAACGAAGGCACAAGATAGAGAAAAAATGAAGAGTTCAGAAATAAAGATTTGAAAAGTAGAAGACGATAGGATTTCTGTCGCACTTAAATACTTTACCTCGGGAATAGAGAAAATCAATGATTACAAGGGAAGATGTTTGCGTTTTCGGCGGCTAAAAAGGGAAAAGGGCACAAATATCGAAGTGATCGTGAAAAATTTAAAATATTTATAAAGATTGATATTATGCGCTCAAAAGGAATTATATACAATGAAAATTTTCCTAAATCTCTGAAGACCAGTAATCCGAGCAGTTTTTAAGCAAAATGTTCCACACTCTTCTTCAACCTCAATTGTGAAACATTGGGGGCTTCTGTTGATACCAAATTTAGTCAGCTGGCGTGGACCAATCATATGAAGACACGTGTCAATATACATAACAAATACAAATACTTTCAATGAACAGCATACTGTCACCGAGCTACTGAAGCGCTTCAAGCTACTTAAGCATACCGAGCAACTTAAGCCGTCCGAGCTACTTAGTGTGAAGAGCATCAAAATCAAGAAAATAAAAAGGCGACTACTCATTAAATGCGCATTGTTATTGTACAGATGTATATGTCTACTAGATAACAGCGCATTATCTTTTCATATGTACAGCCTCGAGGCTATAAATACATTGTAACCTCGTCATAAGAAGGGGACTTTGGGATCTCTGGGTGAACCTATCATCGAGATTCAAGGCAAATAGTCAACAATACAAAAATAGTGGGCGTAGGCCATTTTCAGAACGCTGCAACACTTTAAAAATCCTTTGTCTTATTTATTCATTTTTATCTGTGATTGATTAATTAGATATAATCTAGTTTTTTACATCAACAGGTGTGTTCGTATTGAGTGGAAGATAACGATTTCGTGTTACCCATGTCTCTTTTTAGTTGTGTCGTTTTCATGTTTAATAAAATAAATAAAATTTCATGTCGTGAATTTTTATTTTGTTTCTTTGCATTAGGTAACAAAATACGATATTGTGTCGTGTCTTGATAATGATGTATTCGTGTTAAGTGAAAAATATGTCTTGTCGCGTTGTATCTCTTTTATTTGGGTGGTGTTCATGTTAAGTAAAAAAAATATTTGAAAAATAAAAGTTTTAAAAGCGTTTTAAAACTTAAATTTATAATATTTTACAAATAAATAAAGTTTATAAATAAATTTATAAATATTTTACAAACAAATAAAGTTTTAAAAGCATTTTATTTGGAGGGGTCCAATTTTATTAGGCTCAATATAAAAAATGTAAATAAATATTTTACAAATAAATATATAAAGTTAAAAGTGTTTTAAAGTTTTCTTTTGATTAAAAAAATAATAGTGAAATATCAGTTCTACTTTTAAATTAAAAAAATATATAAAAAGTGACTTAAAATGGTTTTAATTTGGATTTGAATCATAGTGGAGTAGGAATGTTCGGATATAATGATATTTATCTAATCTATATAACTATATAAAAACTGTAGACCCAAATCATGGAAGGATGACACGTGGCATTAACATAAATGTACATCTCTCCTCCTAAAATCATCTCTTCCCTCTATCTCTTCCACCGTTTACATTTCCAAGACAGATATTTTCAAGACATATTCTATTCCGTCTACCGAAATCCAACAGTTGGGTTCCATTTTTTGAAACCTAAAAACCTCCTCACACGTGATTCATCCCCTCTACTCCCAAATCAAACCTTTTATCTCCATTCATTCATCCCTCCATTTATTTCCCTCTCCATTTATAAATAAAGCGAAGAAGGTATGGCAAGCATTGAACTAACAACAATGAAGCTTTTCAAACACAATCTAGCTGGGATAAAAAATGGTTGGAAACCAAGGGGTCAGGTCACTGCTACAAGATCTTTGCAACAATCCATGTCAGATTAAGAGGTTGGAGAAATTTCTTATACCAACGTTTGTTTTTTCCCCAAAAAAATCCTAGCTTGGATTTGAAAGAAATATCAAAATCAGCAAAACTCTTGCATGCCTTCTGATTAGGTTTGAACTCACTTTTAAACTATTCTTCTCCAACACAAATCTCCCCACGCAACACCCATATAAAAAGAACCAAACACAAGCTAAAAACCCTACCTTTTTTCGCAAATTTTCTCACTTTCCCTCGATAGTGACCCAGATCACAAATCAACAACAAGTTTGGTGATAACCCATTGGACGGAGTGAATAAGAAGAAAATGTATAACCTTATTCATTTTTTCTATTTTTTTTAATTTAACGAGCACATGAGGGACTCTTTTTTGTACCATCTACAACTGCATTAGTTGATGTATAACTATTAATGTTTTATGATCGCATTAGTTGATGTAGTTTATTAACCATTTAACCAGATAGCACCATCAACAACTTCCCAACACCATCCACAAAGGTCACCCAACAATCGCAAATCGCAATCGACACGCATGGTCGACCACCGACGGGTCAACAGGGTATGAGGGTTGTTCATCCAATCCAAGTTAAAAAACTTTGTTTTTCTTTTGCTTTTTCTTTTGTGAAAGATGAGGTAAATAATTTTTCCAATTAAAATTCATATTTATTATGTGATATATTAATATACTATTTTGGTTCTCTTTACTTGAAATAGTTGAATATATACTTTGTTCTTGGATGTTGTTTGATATTTTACTTTAAATTTCCATTTGATTTTTTTTAGAGAAGTTAGACGTTGTTTGTTTTAGGGAGGAGGGATACCTATCATGTGTAGGTAGGTGAGGAGATGATGGAGTCATATGATTTTTCCTGGTAAAAAGAGGCATGGTTATGTGCTCCATGTTAACTTGCTCTTTGTTTGTTTAGGTATATGTCTAAGAAGACATTTTTACCCATTTTTTTTTATATATTTACTTTTTGTTTCTCATTCAAGGTGGTTCATTTTTCTTTTTTTATCAATTATTTAATGTGTAGTTTCAAGATGTAATGGAATTGTCCTCCTATAAGGTTCCAGGGAGCTTTATTATAGTGAATTAGTAAAAATATGTGTAGATGGGACTATAATTACAAGTTGGTATAATTTTGACAAAATATTGGGTATCTTTAATTATTTTTATCCTAGGTTCTCTTATGTTGCAACCAAATAGCTTTTTCCATAATTCAATCTCATTCTATTCATATAGTATTATAACATAGAATTGAAATACAGCCACGCATCGCGTGGCCTTCTTACTAGTAACATAATATAATTTTGGTGTCTCCTCTTAGAGGATTGACACGTGACAACACTAATTAATTTACTATTTTCACACCTCCATACCTCCATATTCACTCCTTATCGACTCTCTCTTTTTATTGATATTTGAAGAGACCCAATAATCAAAGTTCATGTATCCATAGAAAAGCAAGAGTTTTTTTCATTTCAAGTTCATGAATGAAGAGATAGATTGGACAACTCAATGTGTAAAACCGATAATCAACCCAAGCCCCTTCAGGTTCTTCCGGCTAACTCTCCTAACAATAACATAATTCAAGAAATTGGCTTCAATGTTAAGAGCCCTCTTTCTTTGGGAATCCCATATCTTAAAACCAGTTCAAATGGGAAATCCCCTATTCAAATTTCTCAATAGAACAGACCAGTTAATTTTCACTTCCTCCAATAATAATGACAACAGCAAAGGTATTTGCAGCAGCAGTTGAAACAGAAAGCGAAAATGATGTACCGGCGGAGCAATATCGGGATCAACCTGAATTTTGATGGCTTATCTCTTCATTGAGTGTTGATGGAAGCATTGCTAATTTGGACGAAAACACCTTCCATTTAATTAGGGCATCTCGATTTTCTGATCAAAGCTCATACCAGCATAAACGGAGGTGCTCTGGAAATCGTGGAGAAGATGGTGGTAGCATGAAATGTGGAAGCAGTGGTAGATGTCATTTTCTTCTCTCTTTTTTTTATAATCATAGCTTGCCATTTGTATACCAGACTTACCATTTTCTTCTCTCTTTTTTTGATAATCATAGCTTGCCAATGTTTTTTTTCCTTTCCAAAATCTATTTTTCCTTAAAACAGGAAGCATAGGGTAAAGAGATCAATCAAACTACCTGCTACTAGTAACAAACTTGCAGATATCCCCCTGATGAATATTCGTGGAGGAAGTACGACCAGAAGCCAATCTAATAACATAATATAATTTTAGTGTCTCCTCTTAGAGGATTTACACGTTGCATAGGAAAGTTCAAACTGTATTTTCAATATATATTTTTTGTCATAATTAGATCAATATTAGAAAGCCCTTTAGTTTTTAAAGAATAATTTGCATTGGAAAAAATATATATGGTTGTAATAGTATCTAAAATGAATTTTGACTAAATTTGCTTACTTTCAAAACGATGGGTTTGCCCCTGTGCATAGTCTCAAATGATGTGCAAAATATTTTTGTTTGGTGATATTTGTTTAATAATGTGAATGAAATGGTTTGAAGGTAATAATTTATATTCATGAAGTTCATGAAAATGAAATAAAAAATAATAAAATGATTAGAATCATGTTTCCTTTTCTACTCTTTTCTACTCTGTGTCATTTTAACTGCGAGAGGTTATATTTCCTTTTTTTTCAATTCCAAATACCTTTTTATTGAGAGGGCACCAAAAAGTCATGAGTATAATATATCCATTTAAAGGTAATATTATAATATGAGTATAATTTGTACTTAACATTCTTGATGTTACCTTTAAAGGAAATTAATTATTTATGTGAGTCTTTTGCTAGGTTATGGTAGATTTTAGTTATCCCAATGTTTATGTCATTTTTGTATGAATCGAATGGAGTGGAATTGTAAATTGATAGTTTTGATTTATTCCTTTTTTTTCTATCCCCTTTATAAAAATGTTTATTGTTAATGACTTTTTTAGCATAAAAATTTAAATTGTTAACATATAATACAATATTTACATAGGTTCCGGAACATAGTAATTTTTTCTATTTTAAAAAAAACTATAGTTATACATGAGATATTACCACATTTTTGAATAGGTTGTATCTAATTTCATTATATGTTCTACATGTAGAACATATAGTTAGTATGTATTTGTTCATTTCAAAGCACTACAAGAACTATAAAGTGCTCGCGCATAGCGTGGGGCTAAAACTTAGTTAGTTATATATTGGATGGCCTGAGCTTTAGAGGGTTTTGTGATCAAGAAGAGTAATTATGTCTAGTAATTTATTTTAGCAAAAGATCGGGGTGTTAGAGGTTTTAGTAGGAGTGCATTTAGCGCTACCCAATTTAAAATGAGTGGTTAATTGTCTTTTTAAGAGTTTGAAAGTGTAGCAAGAATACCATGCGGCCGGGTAAGTGGCATTGCATTTGTTGGGAAGAGTAATGGGCATCTGGGAGAAGCTCAGGTACATGGGCGCAAAAGTAACCAACATAAACGCTACCTCCGATTCAAAACCCACCAAAATTGGCGACACTTTCTGTTGTAGCAGCAGTAAATTAACTGCAGAATTAAGAAACGAAATTACCCAATTTCGGAGCAAATAAATCCGAGACAGAAAGAATAAGAAACCCCGAAAGCAGGTACAGTCTAGAACACGGTTGAGTCACGGACAATGTCGCTCTCTTTAAGGTGTTTCGCGGCTCTGCCCAATGTGTGATGACAGTCAGAAATGCGTCGCCACCCCTAGGATAAAACAGCCTCCAATAAATAAAATACGGATTGATAAAGCACAAGAATCAATCCGATCCATGTACATCCATTCGTAATAATTTCTCGAGTCTAATAATAAATCTGGGGTGGATTTATTATTCCAGAACCAAAAAAATATTGAGAAGCAGTTTTTTTGTGTGTTTGTAAAAGTTGCAGATGTTCAGTTGTTAAAAAACGGAGGCTTAACTCCTCTTTTATTAAACAAAAATAATGGCGTTGGTGGCACACAACGTGGAGAGAAAATTGGGACAACGTGGGCAAGTGTGTTGAAAGTTTCAATAGATAAAAGAAAACGTTTTTTAATTTTCGGAATTAAAAAAAACGTTAAAAAATAATTTTTTTAAAGCCCAAAAAATAATTATGGATTTGTCCAAAAAATTATTTCTTAATGAGCCCAAGCCCAAGACACGGGCACGGGCCGGACGGACGGCAGCGGCGGCGCGCGCGCGTGTGTGACTTGGCCCAATAAGTTCCCCACCCATACACATAAAACATTTAATGCCCAAAGGGCTTGCCCATTTGTTCCAAATAAATTGTAAATATACCCAACTCATTTCATACACCCCACCGATGTGGGACAATGCCTAAAGGCATTTTCAAAGTTTGCAACTCAATAGCTGTGAGCTGTTTGACAGCTGTTACCAACAATCCCCCACTTGCAAAATTTGAAAATATTTTATCGAGCAATAATTCATAGAATTGTGCATAAGCAAAGGTGTCTTTCGACTTGAACCTTTGCGTAGTAAAAATGATTCAGAATATACTAGAATAACCGTAGTTTTGAAATCTATCTCTGACAACATCCCACACACAACCCTACTTGAATGTAATTCTAATATCTAGCACCTTACGGCGATGTGCTTCTATCCTAGTGTAGTGAATGCTTTAGGAATTTTCCCAAAATGTCCATAGGAAGCGGCCACACTTCCACATGCATAAAGGTGAGTCTATCAGGAATACTCCTGTAGCTAGGTACCCCACTCAAAATAGAGTTATAGATCTCATTAAGAGTTATAATAACCCATCGTTTACTCGCTTCAGGATATCATGCTCCATAGGGATGGACTCGGAGTAAAACCCCGTTCTATATTAATTAATAATCGCATGATTCAACCCATATCACTTGTGACTTGTTATTACCCTTTGAACATATTTCTTGGGAACTCCAGTCCATATGTTGGGTTACCATCACAAATAACTCATTTATCCAAGGGCTTTAGTCCCATCCCTTTCGAGGAGTTCCACACCTTCTCCCTAGCTAGTCCTTTCGTCAAAGGGTCAGCTAAGTTCTGTTCAGACCGTATATGATCCACCCTCACAGCACCTGTAGAAATAAATTCTCTAACAGTGCTATGTTTACGACGTATTTGTCGTTTCTTACCGTTATAATAACGGTTCTCAACTTTTGCAATAGCCGCGGTACTATCACAATGAATCAAAACGGTTGGTATCGGTCTTTCCCACAATGGGATATCTGACAGGAGGTTTCTTAACCAACCTGCCTCTTCACTAGCAGTAGCTAGAGCTATCATCTTAGACTCCATAGTGGATTGAGCCAAAATAGTTTGTTTCTTAGATTTCCAAGAAACTGCACCACCAACGATACTAAATATATATCCACTAGTAGTCTTAGAATCATCAGATATGGTGTTCCAATCAGCATCACTAAATCCTTCAAGGACAGCGGGATGCTTATTATAGTGTAATCTGAGGTTCATTATCCTTTTAAGGTACCGCATGACCCTCTCAATAGCATGCCAATGCTCCATACTAGGTCTACTGGTAAATCTACATAGTACTCCCACAGCATAAGCTATGTCAGGTCTAGTGCAATCTGTATCACAACGTAAGCTACCTATAATGCTTACATAAGCATTTTGATTTACACTATCGCCAGTGTTCTTAAATAACTTTACACTAGGGTCAAATGGAGTACTAATAGGTTTACAGTCAAAGTAATTATATTTCTTTAGAACTTTCTCAATGTAATGAGATTGATCCAAAGAAAGTCCCTATTTTTACCTAGTAATATTAATTCCTAATATTACACTAGTTTCACCCAAATCCTTCATATCAAAATTGACACATAATAATGATTTAACATTGTTAATACCAAATTTAGTTTGCTGACATGGCTCAATTAAGTGGAGACACGTGGCAATCTAAGTGGCAATAACAAACACTTCTGAACAACACATTGACTTCGAGGAACTCAATTTCCCCGACCAACTCAGATACTCCGAGCAGTAGGTGCTCTCTGAGGAACTTTACTGCACCGAGCAACTCATGGATACTGAGATACTTAGGCGGTCCGAGCAGCTTAGGCGGTCCGGGCTGCACCTCGATCAGAGCATTTATTACCAGACAATTAAGAGGATTGAATGCGCATTAAATGCTGATTATTATCATATAGATGTATACGCTTATTGAACAGCTATGTATTATCCTTTCACATGTACAGCCTAAGGGCTATAAATACATTGTATCATCCTCATTGTAAGGGGACTGGGAATTTCTTGGTAAAAACCTCGTTATCGAGAATTCCCAAACACTCAGCAATAACAAAAACAGTGGACGTGGGCCATTCTTTTAAGGCTGAACTACTTTAAAAATTCTTTTGTCTTATTTATTTTATCTGTGATTAAATAATTAGAGATAATCTAATTTTTTACATCAACAGATTGGCGCCGTC
Organism: Sambucus nigra; assembly: GCA_949130495.1. NCBI lineage: Eukaryota > Viridiplantae > Streptophyta > Magnoliopsida > Dipsacales > Adoxaceae > Sambucus > Sambucus nigra. The sequence goes on along the minus strand of OX422213.1, from coordinate 255,429,647 downwards.
TGTGGGAAACGACTGTAATTTTCATTTTTCACCAAAAACAATTCATCATCAATGGCTGACAATCCTGAATCCAGCAATCGAAATACTGGAAACCCCCCAAATCCATCCGTTCCTCCAAATGTCCAAGATCTGGCTGGAATTATGGCCAATCTGGCTCAAGGTCAGACAGCTATGCAAGAGACTATGCGACAACTCATGCAAACTATCCAAGGTGGAGCATCGACCTATTCAGGACAACGAAGTGTTCAAAGAAATACCCGTTTAGTTTCTTCGCGCATTAGGCAAAGCGATTCATATCGCACTGAGAAATCTGATGATTTTTCTTATCAACCGGGTCGAACTTCGTCAGTACGAGCCACAGATACTGAATAACACATCACTCTCTCTCTAGAAAGGACTAGTGCACTGGAAAGATTAAGTAGGGTCTCTCCTTTTGATCGATTGGGCCCTAGGAAGAATAAAAGTCCTCCTAAGGCTGTGTTGAGAAACTTTCGACGACCATTTGATCTAAGAGAAGGTTCTGCCCAATCACAACCAGTTGCTCGACAAGATAGATCCCAAGAAGCGACTTCAACACGATCAATTGCTTGAACCAGTAGACTCGAGGAGGGAAATGATGCGTGAAAAGGCTCTATTCAGAGGTTGGAGGATAGATTAGGGGAAATGGCTAAGGCCAAGAATCCTCTACAAAGAACTTTTGTCCAAGGAACACCTTTTGTCCAAGCAATTGTGGATTTTACCACACCATCAAAGTTCAAAGCACCTGTTGTAACTCCTTAATATGATGGAAAAATCGACCTTGTCCTTCATATAGAGCAATACCAAGCTGCTGCTGACATCTATGCTGTGCTAGATGAGATGAGATGCAGGGCATTCTCGGGAACTCTTACAGGATCTGCTCAAATATGGTACAATAATCTTCCTCGGGGTAAGATTTTAACTTTCTTTCAACTGGCCGAGCTCTTCATTGGAAATTTCTGTTTTGGAGCTAAACCGATTAAACAAGTAGCACACTTGTTAAGTGTTAGACAAAAGGCAGGTGAGAGTACCAGGGATTATATAACTCGTTTCAATAACGAGAAACTCGAAGTTATTGATTATGAGGAAAAGACAGCGATTACAGCTTTGATGAGTGGGTTGTTGCCCAACAAGTTGTACTACACTTTGGCCAAAGATCCACCCAGAACCATGTCAGAACTGATGGCAAAAGCGGCCAAGATCATGAATGTCGAGGAGGCTATGGCTACAAAGAAAAATATGGATACCAAAGAGACCAAGGTGGAGGTTGATAAGGCCAAAAAGAAAGAGCATAAGAACAATGGTGGTGACAAGCACTTAAAAACAAATCCATCATGGGAGGTATTGAAGAAATTTGAAAATTATACTCCTTTGAAGGTAAACATCAACCACGTTTTAGAAGAAATCAAGAACAGCGAGGAGTTAAACTGGCCAGAGAAAATGAAGTCAGACCCTGACAAGAGGAATAAGGCCAAATATTTCGAGTTCCACAAATATCATGGCCACACGACCAAAAATTGCATAGCTCTTCAGAATGAGATCGAAGCACTCATTAGACGAGGAAAACTGGCAAAGTATGTTGATCGTAGAAATGAAAGAAGAAACAACGACCGAGCAAGAGAGAGGTCTAGATATCCTCGTCGAGCAGAGGATAATAAGAAAAGAGACCATGAAGATGATCCATAAGACGACCCCGATCTTCCCAAAAGACCAAGGCAGCCAGAACGTGAGGTATTTTCAATACGATTTGGATCATTTGATTGTAATGTTATTACAGGTGGAGATGCAGGAGGCGGAGACCTTACTGCAGAAAGAAAAGCTTACCTCAATGAGGCTCAAGCCTGTTCATATATTCAACGAATAAACTTGGTTGAAGATGATCGCCCGAGGAAGGTCAACAAAGAAAAACTGGTCATCGGTTTCTCCAAAAATGACCTCGCAGGTGTGATGTATCCTCATGATGACCCATTGGTGATCAAAATGAGAATGAAGGAAGTAATGATCTCGAGAGTACTGGTTGATAATGGTAGCTCGACTGATATTATGTTCTACTCGTGCTTCAACAGCTTAAATCTAAAGTTGTCTCGGTTGGAGCCTTATCATAGGCCCCTCCTCAGTTTTGTTGGCGAGAAAGTTTTTACACTTGGGATGATCAAGTTGGATATGTTCATTGGTACATGGCCTGCTTGTCGAACAAAAAGAGTACGCTTCTTCATGATGGATAAGAATGTTCAATCAGCATACAATATCATCATGGGAAGAGTAGGATTGAAGAAGTTCGAAGCAGTACCATCTACGGTACATCAATGCCTAAAATTTCCAACCAATTTTAGAGTAGGAGTTGTGAAGGGTGATCAAAAAGTATCTCGGGAATGCTACTATTCATCTACCGAGCAGGAGGAACTGGAGGAATCTAGGAAAAATACTACTACCTATCAGGTGGATGAAGGTGCAGAAATTGAAACATTGGATCCTATAGACGAGTCGCAACTCGTGAAAGGTCAGGTGGTGGAAGCTACTGAAAACATCATTCTGGACGACGAGCACCCTGAATGAACAACTCAGATAGGTTCGTCGTTAGATGCCTCACCAAAATAGGAATTGATAGTTTTCTTAAAAAACAGAAAACAAACTTTTGCTTGGAGTCATGAGGAAATGCCCAGAATAGACCCAAATTTCTTATGTCACGAGCTTAATGTGAATAAGGAGATAAAGCCAGTGAAGCAGAGAAGAAGAGTGTTCAGCCCCGAGAAGAACCAAGCTATACAGGAGGAGGTCGAGAAGCTCCAGAAAGCTTGCTTTATTGAAGATGTTAAATATCCAGACTGGTTAGCAAATGTAGTGATGGTGAAAAAGAAGAATAGCAAATGGAGGATGTGTGTAGACTTCACCGACCTCAACAAGGCATGTCCAAAAGATCATTTTCCCTTGCCTCGAATTGATCAATTAGTGGATGCTACCTCGGGACACGAGCTGCTGAGCTTCATGGATGCATATTCTGGATATAACCAGATTAAAATGAAACCTGAAGATAGAGAGAGTACCTCTTTTATTACCCCTAGGGGAACTTATTGTTATAATGTTATGCCTTTTGGTTTAATAAATGCAGGTGCAACATATCAGCGGTTGATGAACAAGGTGTTTGCAGAGCAAATCAGTTGCAATATGGAAGTTTATGTTGATGATATGCTGACAAAGAGCAAGAGAGATGCTAACCATCTAGTTGACTTAGGCCAGACCTTTGATCAATTAGATAAATATCAAATGAAGTTGAACCCGACCAAGTGCATATTTGGAGTACGAGAAGGCATGTTTCTCGGGTATATTGTCAATCAACGAGGCATTTAAGCAAACCCTGAAAAGATCAAAGCTCTATTGGGACTACGATATCCAACGACGAAGAAAGAAGTGCAAAGTCTTACAGGGCGAGTAGCAGCGCTTAACAGATTTGTATCGCGAGCAACTGATAGATGCCTCCCATTCTTCAAAACGCTCCGAAAGACTTTTGAATGGAATGAAGAATGCGAGAAATCTTTTCAAGAATTGAAGAAATATTTGGGAGCACCGCCACTGTTGTCCAGGACAGTGATGGGAGAAAGGTTGTACTTATATCTGGCAGTTTCAGAAAATGCAGTTAGCTCGGTATTAATAAGAGTAGAGGATGGAATACAAAAACCAATTTATTACACTAGTAAGGCCTTCCGAGGAGCAGAGATCAGATATCCAAAATTGGAAAAGTTGGCATTGGCGCTGATCGAAGCGAGTAGAAGAATGAAGCCATACTTCCAAGATCATACCATAGTCGTATATACCGATATGTCGTTGAGGCAAGCTCTTCATAAACCAAAAAAACCAGGGAGATTGATGTATTGGGCAATAGAACTCGGTGAGTATGATATAATTTATGAGCCTAGATCGTCACTAAAAGGGCAAGAAGTAGCAGATTTTATAGCAGAGTTCACTTATCCTGATACCCCCGAGGAGCAAAAGCTGAACACCGACCAACCTGTGGATGTTACAGGATCATCAAATTTAAACCCCGATCAACTTAAGTTTGTCGGAGAGCAAGAGAAGAAGGTCGACGAGCAGCGAGGTGGGGTAGAAATGGAGATAAAGGAGTAACAGATATTCCATCGATGAACTTTGTCCAATAAGAAGTTTGAGGATGAAATACCTGTATGGAACCTATATGTGGATGGCTCATCATGCACCTCAGGTAGTGGAGCTGGGATTGTATTGAAAAGTCCAGACGAGGTCGATATAGAATATGCTCTGCGCTTTCTATTTCAAGCTTCTAATAATGAGGCCGAATATGAAGCGATGATTGTAGGTCTTAGTCTGGAAAAAACCATAAAGGCAGAGCAGGTAATCGCATGCAGTGACTCACAGTTGATTGTAAACCAAATGCTTGGTGTATATACAGCAAAAGGAGAATTGATGATTAAGTACCATGCAAAGGCGATGGAATTGGTATCGGAATTTATTACTGTTCAACTGGTCAGAATACCAAGAATGGAGAATGCAAGAGCAGACGCTTTAGCTCGATTAGCATCGGCTACTCGTACCGAGCTACGAAGAACAATCCCAATTGAAGTTCTAGCTGGTCGAAGCATAGATGAAGATCTGACGATGAATTTTATTACCCTTGATTTAGGGCCATCTTGGATGGATCCCATCAGGGCATATATTGAGGAGGGAGAATTACCAATTGACAAACTCGCAACCAAGAAATTGAAGTTTAAAGCTGTTCGTTATGTACTGACTAATGGTATTCTATACAGACGAGGAATTATGGCAGGTTTACAAAGATGTGTGCATCCCTCCAAGGTGAAAGCTTTGATTGAAGAGGTCCATGAAGGGTCCTGTGGAGCCCATGTAGCAGGTCGAACGCTTTTGCAAAGAGTGATGACGCAAGGATACTACTGGCTAATGATGAGGGCTGATTATATAGCCTATGCCCAGAAATGTGACAAGTGTCAATGCTTCTCCACTATCCGAAGAACTTCCCAAGCATTGTTGACACCCATTACTTCCCCTTGGCCATTTTCCATGTGGGGAATTGACTTGGTTGGGCCACTTCCAAGCACCAGAGGAAGATTTAAATATCTCGTCATCGTAGTGGATTACTTTACTAAGTGGGTGGAAGCCGAGCCTCTTGTCGACATGACGTACGAAAAGGTGTACCAATTTATTTGGAAAAATATCATTTGTAGATATGGTCTTCCCCATGCATTCATCACCGACCATGGAACACAATTTGACAATGAGCAGTTCGCTGCCTATTGTCATCAGTCAAATATCTTGAAGATCCACTCGGCACCAGGCCATCCCCAAAGCAATGGATAAACTGAAGTGACAAACAGAACGCTGCTAAATGGCTTGAAGAAAAGACTGAATGATGCGAAAGCAAACTGGATTAAGGAGCTACATTCAGTACTATGGGCTTATCGTACTACTCCCCGAGCAGTAACTGGAGAATCTCCATATATGCTGGAATTTGGAAGTGAAGTTGTTATACCTGCCGATTTGGGCCTCCCAACACACCGAGTGCTGAACTTCAACTCCCCTGTCAGCGACTTAATGAGAAGGTTAGACTTGGACATGCTCGAAGAAGTTAGAGAAGAAGCAGCCATCAGGAATGCTGCTTACCAGCAACGAACAGCCTTGTTCTATAACAAGAGAGTGAAGAAGTGCGACCTGAAAGAAGGGGAGTATGTGCTGAAGAAAGTAATTCAAAAGCACAATAAACTGGAAGTTAACTGGCATGGGCCCTACAGAGTAATAGAGGTTGTTCGACCAGGGACATATAGAATTGAAACTTTAGAAGGGGAGGAGTTTAAGAATGCATGGAATGCAGAGCATCTGCGTAAATATTATCAGTAATGTAAATCCTCGTGTAATGCAGTTTCTTCAGTATGAATAAAATGTGAATATTCTACCCAATTCTCTCCTTTGGTGAAATTTTTTTCGCGGAATACTAGTGCTACACACTACTCAGCAACTCCGGTTGGTCGGGAATAAAAATATTTCCCAGAAATACCAACTCCGGTTGGTTGGGAAGAATATCCACCAACTCCGGTTGGTCGAGAATAAAAATATTTCCCAGAAATACCAACTCCGGTTGGTTGGGAAGAAAATCCACCAACTTCGGTTGGTCGAGAATAAAAATATTTCCCAGAAATACCAACTCCAGTTGGTTGGGAAGAAAATCCACCAACTCCGGTTGGTCGGGATGAAAAATATTTCCCAGAAATACCAACTCCGGTTGATTGGGAAGAAAATCCACCAACTCCTGTTGGTCGGGAATAAAAATATTTCCCAGAAATATCAACTCCGGTTGGTTGGGAAGAAAATCCACCAACTCCGGTTGGTCGGGAAGAAAAATATTTCCCAGAAATACCAACTCCGGTTGGTTGGAAAAAAAATCCACCAACTCCGGTTGGTCGGGAATGGGAATAAAAATATTTCCCAGAAATATCAACTCTGATTGGTTGGGAAGAAAATCCACCAACTCCGGTTGGTCGGGAAGAAAAATATTTCCCAGAAATACCAACTCCGGTTGGTTGGGAAGAAAATCCACCAACTCCGGTTGGTCGGGAAGAAAAATATTTCCCAGAAATACCAACTCCGGTTTGTTGGGAAGAAAATCCACCAACTCCAGTTGGTCGGGAAGAAAAATATTTCCCAGAAATATCAAATCTGGTTGGTTGGGAAGAAAATCCACCAACTCCGGTTGGTCGGGAACATTTCTATTAAACAAAGAAGGATTATGTGATAAAAGTCAACTAATGGCTTAGAATTAAAAAATGATCAAGAAAATTTTTAATACTTGTAACATTTCAAATTACCACCAAGTTGGTCGAGAAACAAAATATCATCCATTTTGGGTAATCCTCAAGTGATTACCACAAATTCATGATAGTCGACAATAAGTTTTCATCAACTTTAGTTGATCGGAAAATAACACAATGTTGTTATCTTTTTAACAAATATGCATGCACATTCATCAGTAAATAAGTAAAGTGTTTTACAAAATACCTACAAGACAATGGCAATCAAGATTGCAAAGAAAAATAGAAGTTTTTCATTAAATCCAAAACAAAATACATTGAGAATAAAATACATAATAAAATTATTACATCAGGAATCCTATTTTATGGGTTTTTTCCCCTCTACCTTTGAAACGGGTTCTTCACCAGCAGGAGGATCGTCTAAGGCATAGGGGGAGTTTATGAAGTTCAAATCTTTAAGCATCCTGATGTTCATAACTGATGGCCGATCAAGAAGGTGCTCGGGGCGAGATATCTCAAAGTTGGAGTGAAGACTGTAGTCTCCGAGATACTTTGAAATTAGGCATTATGGAATGGCCCGAGCAGGAATTCAGCTCATATTAAGCTTGAAAGGAGGCACTGGTAGGTCGAGCAACCCAGGATTGTGGTAATCCCACAAGTAATGACCTTGTTCCAACTGCAGCACGCCCAAAGCATTTAGCCATCCTTACTTGTAACCCACATTATTTGCATTTTGGATCCGATCATCTAGATGGTAGAGGGCTTCATTATAACCAGCCATCCAAAACTCCCTGGGCTGCTTGTGGAATTGATAGGTTAGCATCTCCAATTGCTCGAGGAGGTTCTTCGCTAAAAGTTCTTTACTCTCCAAAGCAGACTTTTGAGCAGAGAGCTGATCGTCCAGATTCATGATTTCCTTAGACATCTCAGCCAATGCTTGGTTCTTTGCCATCAATTGGAAGGCTTGGTTCTCCAGAGCCGATTGAGTTCTTTGTTCTTTAATAGTAATTCGATCAGCCCTTTCTCGTCCCCGAGAAGCTCTTGCTCGTCCCCGAGCATAGGTAGAAGGCCCAATCCTCTTCAAGGTTTCTAATTCGTCTCTCAGATTGGCATTTTCGACCTCCAAGAAAGATAATCCCTCATCGTTCACAGGGACCAAAGCGTTTGAGGTAGAGTCTGCAGACCTCAGCTGGGATACCTCTCCTCGCAGGTTATTATTTTTCTGCTCCAGCAACTTGGCTATCTGCCTGTGCTCTTCGACCTCGGTTTTCAAAGTTCTCTCCCTAACATCATAAGCAGCAAACAGCTTATCAAATCCCTTATCAGCATTCAGTTGCTGATACTTCTTCTCATATCCTTGGTGCAAGAGGGCTGTAGATTCCTTGTATTGTTGTTGAAGCTCCTCGAGAGTACCCTGAAGGTCTTCAATCATCTCATAATATGCTATATTATTAGCCACTGCCCGGTCGAGCAGACACTTTAAGTACTGGTAGGCTTCAACTGCTTGCTCTGAAGCATCTGGACCGAGGATATCAATAATCTGAGCTTCAGTCATATCTGTATGACCAGCTTTGAAGTATTCATTGCATTGTCTTAACAATTTTGTATCATGAGCAGATAACAATTCCATCCTGGCCATAAACTAGTAAAAGGAAGAGATAGCAAGAATCAATAAGAGTGCAAACAGAGCAAGAAGAAGAGAATCAACAATATGCATAATCAAAATTTCAAATTTTATTACATCATAAAGGAGAAGTACATAGTTCAGAGTTACATTTGATAAAGAAAATAAAACAGAGAGAAAAGTCCAAACAACTCTACACCTTCTCCTTGTCTCCCAAAACTTTCTCGGGAGGCTGGGATGAAGAGGAAGGTTGGTCGGATGGCCCAGAAGGTTGCTCGATGGGTTCTGAAAGTTGCTCGGCTGAAACGTTGGTTAACTGGAGCTGCTTGGTAGGAGTAATAGTTAGTTGGGGTTGTTCGTAGCAAAGTTCAACAGTAGTTACTTGATCCCCAACCATCATAGAAGATTCCTCGGAGGCAGCTTCGTCCTCTTCTTCTTCCCCGGGAGTAGGAGGGGGGCCAGGAATGTGTCGCTGAAACAGGTCGGAATTCTCATCGACATTCATCTCTGTCAGAGCAGCCACCCAACCATCCCTAAAGTATTTGAGGCTGCCATACTCCATTTGTGAGACCATGGCAGCCAAACCCTTATTCCAACCTTTATCCCAGCCAGCACTGAAGGACTTTTTTACAGCCAACTTCCTTTTCACCATCTCCGAGGAAAGCTTCTCGGATAGAAGTCCCTCGGCATCTTTCAATTTCTTTTCTGCCTCCTCCTTTTGACGACCAACGTCATGAAGTCTACCCAAATCTTCCTCAGCAGACTTGAGCTTACCTTCAAGCTCTCCAGCATTTTTGGGCTTCCCTTCGAGCTCTTTATTCTTACCTTCCAATTCTTTTATTTTCTTCTCCAATCCCTTGGAGACCTCAACAGCTTGATCCCTCTCCTGCTCGGTCGAATTGAGCTGCTTCTTCCAGGCAGCTTTATCATCAACATACTTCTGACGAGAATCTTTTAAATACTGCGTCAAACCTACAAAAGCCTCCTCTACACCACCAGAGAATATGGACGCCTTGATGGCTCCGTCCTTCTTCAAGATTGTATTGAAACAAGTTACCAACTGGAAAAAGAAAATAACTGTAAGTCAATGCAAGCACATAACAGGAAAAATGAAAGTTTAGATTAGCAATACTTACTGAGGCAATATGCTGAGCTGCCAAAGTGGTAGCCCTATCCCGGGAAAGATTTTCTTCAATACCTTGGATCTCGGGAATGATCCAAGACTTCATCGAGCTCATGGCAGAACTCGGAGCAACGAAAGTAGGAACACCACTTCCGGTAGTTAGAGGCTGAGAGATGGATTCAGCCAAATTGATCGAGGAGCTCTTCTTCAGCCTCCTCGGAGGAGCATCAATGGTCTCGACCAAGGATGTAGTCTTAGTCGAGGATATAACTATAACCTCGCTTGGAGCAGCGACCTTGCTCGGAGCCACAGGGGACTTCTCGGCAACATTCATAGTAGCAGCCGGAGGAGGTGCATCAATTTTTCTTATCCCTTCTTCTGGGACATCATGCTTGCTTTTCTTTGCCTCTCCAGCAATAGAGGCAGATTTCTTGAAGAGGGCAGGAGCTCTTCTTCTCTTCATCCTATCACTAAGAGGAATGTGTGACTCGGGAGAAGAACCTTCAGAGGCTGGTGCTAGTTCTACTTCACCTATCACTGGATGAGCAGTAAAAGACGAGGTGTAACTTTTATACTGCAGCAAGTATGAAGCTGATCTGATATGCTCGTCGGCAACAGTCTGATGCAAACTCCAGATAAGTTTAAGATGTTTTAAGTTAACTTCTGTCTCTTTTGGAGACCTTCTTTTTCTGTCAACTGCAAATAAATGAAAATTAAAATATCAGTGACACATTTTATCAAATACAAAGAAAGCATAATTTCATAAATAAAGTAAAGTAAAAACAACCTATTCCATTGCCATAGGGAGGGCATCTGGAACCCTGATACACATCATTTCCAATTAGTGGAGCATGTTGCCAATTTTTCATAACAACACCATGCTCGAAATAATCCCTATTGGCATCTGGGAGATTGACCACTAAAGCCCTATTTAAAAACCTAGTTTTCAAGTAAAAAGTATTGTCGCTGACAGCCCATCTATAGCAAAACATAATTTCTGGAATTCCTATACGAGTTCCATGAATCTGATTTAATCTATGAACTCCATTAACTATTCTCCATGTATTGGGGGCTATTTTTGCAGGAACCACGTCAAAATATTGACAGAATTCCAGACACAAAGGGTTTGGGGGAAAAGAAAAGCCACATTCAGCTACAAAGAGACTGGGGAACCAATGTCCCTCAGCCAAACGAAAATAATCTGAAGGTTCAGAAAGTTCCTCCAAAACAACCCATGAAGGAATAGAGAAATCAGAACGAAACTTATCAAGCGACTCAACAAGGTAAACCATGGTGAATAAAGGAAATAAAAGAGAAGGAAGAAGCACTACACCAAAACTGTCAATCTGGCACACGTGGACAAGGAGAATCTGGCACGGTTTTAAACTGTGCCAAAATTTGGCACGATTTCTTAAAATTCTGGCACAGTTTTAAACTGTGCCAAAATCTGGCACGGTTTTAAAATGTGCCAAAATCGTTCCAAATTAAAAAAAAATTAAATAAAATACTAAAATAAAAAACTTTTCATTCAGCTCACTCTCCCGCTCACTCTTCACCCAATTCCCCCTCCCGATTTTCACCTAATCCTCACTCTTTCTTTGAAAGAAAAAAATGATTCAGTCCTCCCCGTCGTCATTCTCTCTACGTCGCTCGCTCTCTCCGCCGTTCAGTCCTCCCCGTCGTCGTTCATACCTCCCCGTCGCCGTTCAGTCCTCCCCGTCGTCGCTCGCTCTCTCTCTACGCCACTCGCTCTCTGCGCAGCTCTCTCTACGCCGTTCAGACCTCCCCGTCGCCGTTCAGACCTCTCCGGCGCAACACTGGTAAGAACTGATCGATCAAATCGTTTTCGATCAAATCGTTTTCGATCAAACGATTTCTCAAAACCAAACCAAAACTCTATAATCTGAGATGTATTTTCACCAAACCAACACAATGGGTTTTGGTTTGGTTTGGGTGAATACTTAGTTTATGAAATGTAACTAACTTTGATGTTTCGTTTATACTTTGCTGAAAAGGTTGTATCCCAAACATGACAGGGATTGTATATTTAATTCAAAGCCCTAGTACACTATATGCAGTTATTTTTAATGTCCGCAATGCCTTGCAGAATGCTTGAGGTTATTAATTCATTTTTCTTTATATGTTTCTAAGCTTTTTGAGATTGTCAAAATAAGTTACGAGCTAATGAAAGACACACAATTAACTAAAAGCTTCAAAGAAATGTGCGAGTGTGTTGGCAGTGTCTACTTTTGTCAAATGGCTTAGAGCTCAGAAGTTTGATGCCATTGAGGACTCGTTTGATAACTCAATTCCAAGGATTGGAATTGAAAGGCCTATTTCAAGTCAGTGGAATTAAAATTTGTCTTTCAATTCCATTTTCATGGTTTGGAATTCGGTTGCCAAACGGACCCTGAATTTTAAGTCTTCGTGGAAATCGTTTCCAAGATCTCTTGTGAATGTCTTTTTGTTTTGCCACATTACCTCACACTTGCAACATCTCTTTTGATTTTTCTTGTTCTTTTTTATCTAGGCCTCCAAGGTGGTCTGTCAAATCGTTTCTAGTCAAATGATTTACACCAAATAATTTACGGTTAAAATCTAAGATGTATTTTGTTGATATGTTGCTCAGTGCAATTTTTAAGAAATTCGTCTCTTGCCAACGAGATATCAAATTATTAATTTCTAGAGTGGAACATTGCTTTTGCTTGGATTTTTACACAGAATTCTCTCGAATTCATTAAATTCGATCTATGATTTTAGATTTCAATGATCCCTCTCTTGCCCTGCTTATCTTTTGGTGGGATTTGTGACTTCTGATGTGGTTTGTTTTGGTTTAATGATTGATTTCTTCGTTTAAAGGCTAATTGGGAGATGTGTGGTTGATTTTATCTTTGTTTTAGTGTTCTTGGGGGGTCGGAGGATGTGTCATTGGGGTATTGTTTGTTAAGGATTGTTTTGATGCTTTTTTGAAAGATTTCTTCGAGATTAATTGTTTGGCAAGGTGAGTTTGTTTATCTTTAGTTATTTCTGATTCTCATGTAATTTTTTAAGATGCGGTTTATTTTTTATTATGGGAGTTTTTTTTATCCATTGGTGTAGAAACTTGTTCCTCTATTGGCTTGCTAATGAGACGACAAGTCTTAGTGTATTTTACTCCATGTTTGCGTCTTTTATAGTTTTTCAGATTCTCGTGAAATGTCTCTAAAGTAATTCGAGTAGGATAACAATAGTTCTAGTTCGAGCTATGTGTAACAAAAATTATTTGATATTTGTTCCAACCTTGAATTCTTGATGAGTTCAGTATTAAATTGGGGTTTAGAATTTTCGGTCCATTTTTTTTAATAAAAGGGACATGTTATCAATTTCACACACGTGTGTGTATAATCATATATGGGTACTGTAATATTAAAAAGTTTGATCCAGTGCTAGGTGGGAATTGAATGCAGGTATTGGGGAGGTTTGGAGATCAAAAGGCCAGCATAGGTTGCTAGTGATTTGTTTAGTTTTACTTTACAAAGGTTCAACTCAGGCCAGTTCCATCCAATCTTATTCAAGTTACTACAGGTAACTATTATTTAGTACCCATTTATTAACCTTTTAAAATGCAATGAATTATTTCTACTCAGCATTTATATTATTTCTTTTTCATTCTATATCTGATCTTTCCTTTTAAACTTTGAAAATCACTTCATGGCTTACTTTAGAGCTTATTTAGTTAAATTGGTGGAAGGGATTGTTGGTGGTTTGGTTTTGGAATTTGTTGTTGATGTTGAGTTTATTTTAAATGTTAAAACACGTTGGATTTAACGAATAAACAAATGAAACTATGTCAAAAATTTCTAAAATCAATAAACGTTATAAATTGATTAAAAACATACCGTTAGAGGATGAAAACCCAAACCAGCCCCCAAACGACCCCTTAGGAGGCACGAGCACCTCGCACGGGACCAATGTAACTTGTACGAACTGACCGCGTAGTCCCGAGTCTCCCGGTTTGAGAATACGACGTTAGTTTGCAAAAATCAACACTCTTAAAAACACGTCGTTAAAGGGTGATAACCCAAACCAGCCCCCAAACGACCCCGTAGGAGGAACGAACACCTCGCACTGGACCAATGTAACTTGTACGAACAGACCGCGTAGTCCCGGGTCTCCCGGTTTGAGAATACGACGTTAATTTGCCAAAATCAACACTTAGAGTTAAAAACGTGCCTTTAAAGGGTGAAAACCCAAACCAACCCCCAATCGAACCCGTAGGAGGCACGAACACCTCGCACGTGACCAATGTAACTTGTAGGAACTGACCGCGCAGCCCCGGGTCTCTCGGTTTGAGAATACGATGTTAATTTGTCAAAATCAACACTTAGAGTTAAAAACATGCCGTTAAAGGGTGAAAATCCAAACCAGCCCCCAAAAGACCCCGTAGGAGGCACGAACACCTCGCACGGGACCCATGTAACTTGTAGTAACTGATCGCGTAGTCCCGGGTCTCCCGGTTTGAGAATATGACGTTAATTTGCCAAAATCCCACTTAGAGTTAAAAACATGCCGCTAAAGGGTGAAAACCCAAACAAGCCCCCAAACAACCCCGTAGGAGGCATGAACACCTCGCACGGGACCCATGTAACTCGTAGAAACTGATCGCGTAATCTCGGGTCTCCCGGTTTGACAGTATGACAATAATTTGCAAAAATCAACACTTACACTTTCAAACATGCCATTAAAGGGTGGAAACCCAAACCAAGCCCCAAACGACCCCGTAGGAGGCACGAACACCTCGCACGGGACCCATGTAACTTGTAGGAACTGACTGTGTAGTCCCGGGTCTCCCGATTTGAGAGTATGACGATAATTTACAAAAATCACACTTAGAGTTAAAAACATGCCAGTAAAGGGTGAAAACCCAAACCAGCCTCCAAACGACCTCGTAGGAGGCACGGACACTTCGCACGGGAACAATGTAACTTGTAGGAACTGACCGCGTAGTTCCGGGTCTCCCAGTGTTAGAGTATGACGATAATTTGCAAAAATCACACTTAGACTTAAAAACCAGCCGTTAAAGGGTGAAAACCCAAACCAGCCCCCAAACGACCCCGTAGGAGGCACGAACACCTCGTACGAGACCAATGTAACTTGTAGGAAATGACCGCGTAGTCTCGGGTCTCCCGGTTTTACAGTATGACGATAATTTGCCAAAATCAATCCTTAGAGTTAAAAACATCCCGTTAAAGGGTGAAAACCCAAACCAGCCCCCAAACGACCCCGTAGGAGGCACGAACACCTCGCACGGGACCCATGTAACTCGTAGGAACTGACCGCGTAGTCCCGAGTCTCCCGGTTTGAGAGTATGACGATAATTGGCCAAAATCACACTTATTAAAAACATGCCGTTAAAGAGTGAAAATCCAAACCAGCCCCCAAACGACCTCGTAGGAGGCACGAATACCTCGCACGGGACCAATGTAACTCGTAGGAACTGACCGCGTAGTCCCGGGTCTTCCGGTTTGAGAGTACGACGATAATTTGCAAAAATCACACTTAGACTTAAAAACAAGCCGTTAAAGGGTGGAAACCCAAACCAGCCCCCAAACGACCCCGTAGGAGGGACGAACACCTCGTACGGGACCAATGTAACTTGTAGGAACTGACCGCGTAGTCCCGGGTCTCCCGGTTTGACAGTATGACAATAATTTGCAAAAATCAACACTTACACTTTCAAACATGCTGTTAAAGGGTGGAAACCCAAACCAAGCCACAAACGACCCCGTAGGAGGCACGAATACCTCGCACGGGACCAATGTAACTCGTAGGAACTGATCGCGTAGTCCCGGGTCTCCCGGTTTGAGAGTATGACGATAATTTGCAAAAATCACACTTAGAGTTAAAAACATGCCGTTAAAGGGTGAAAACCCAAACCAGCCCCCAAACGACCCCGTAGTAGGCACGAACACCTCGCACGGGACCCATGTAACTTGAAGGAACTGACCATGTAGTCTCGGTTCTCCCGGTTTGAGAGTATGACGATAATTTACAAAAATCACACTTAGAGTTAAAAACATGCCAGTAAAGGGTGAAAACCCAAACCATCACCCAAACGACCTCGTAGGAGGCACGAACACTTCGCACGGGACCAATGTAAATTGTAGGAACTGACCGCGTAGTCCCGGGTCTCCCGGTATGAGAGTATGACGATAATTTGTAAAAATCACACTTAGACTTAAAAACAAGCCGTTAAAGGGTGGAAACCCAAACCAGCCCCCAAACGACCCCCTAGGAGGCACGGACACCTCGTACGGGACCCATGTAACTTGTAGGAACTGACCGTGTAGTCCCGAGTCTCTCGGTTTGACAATATGACGATAATTTGCCAAAATCAACACTTAGAGTTAAAAACATGCCGTTAAAGAGTGAAAATCCAAACCAGCCCCCAAACGACCTCGTAGGAGGCACGAATACCTCGCACGGGACCAATGTAACTCGTAGGAACTGACCGCGTAGTCCCGGGTCTTCCGGTTTGAGAGTACGACGATAATTTGCAAAAATCACACTTAGACTTAAAAACAAGCCGTTAAAGGGTGGAAACCCAAACCAGCCCCCAAACGACCCCGTAGGAGGGACGAACACCTCGTACGGGACCAATGTAACTTGTAGGAACTGACCGCGTAGTCCCGGGTCTCCCGGTTTGACAGTATGACAATAATTTGCAAAAATCAACACTTACACTTTCAAACATGCTGTTAAAGGGTGGAAACCCAAACCAAGCCACAAACGACCCCGTAGGAGGCACAAACACCTCGCACGGGACCCATGTAACTTGTAGGAACTGACCGTGTAGTCCCGGGTCTCCCGGTTTGAGAGTTTGAAGATAATTTACAAAAATCACACTTAGAGTTAAAAACATGCCAGTAAAGGGTGAAAACCCAAACCAGCCCCCAAACGACCTCGTAGGAGGCACGAACACTTCGCACGGGAACAATGTAACTTGTAGGAACTGACCGCGTAGTCCCGGGTCTCCCGTTTTGAGAGTATGACGATAATTTGCAAAAATCACACTTAGACTTAAAAACAAGCCGTTAAAGGGTGGAAACCCAAACCAGCCCCCAAACGACCCCGTAGGAGTCACGAACACCTCGTACGAGACCAATGTAACTTGTAGGAAATGACCGCGTAGTCTCGGGTCTCCCGGTTTTAGAGTATGACGATAATTTGCCAAAATCAATCCTTAGAGTTAAAAACATCCCGTTAAAGGGTGAAAACCCAAACCAGCCCCCAAACGACCCCGTAGGAGGCACGAAAACCTCGCACGGGACCCATGTATCTCGTAGGAACTGACCGCGTAGTCCCGAGTCTCCAGGTTTGAGAGTATGACGATAATTGGCCAAAATCACACTTATTAAAAACATGCTGTTAAAGGGTGAAAATCCAAACCAGCCCCCAAACGACCCCGTAGGAGGCACGAACACCTCGCACGGGACCCATGTAACTTGTAGGAACTGACCGTGTAGTCCCGGGTCTCCCGGTTTGACAGTATGACGATAATTTACAAAAATCACACTTAGAGTTAAAAACATGCCACTAAAGGGTGAAAACCCAAACTAGCCCCCAAACGACCTCGTAGGAGGCACGAACACTTCGCACGGGAACAATGTAACTTGTAGGAACTGACCGCGTAGTCCCGGGTCTCCCGTTTTGAGAGTATGACGATAATTTGCAAAAATCACACTTAGACTTAAAAACAAGCCGTTAAAGGGTGGAAACTCAAACCAGCCCCCAAACGACCCCGTAGGAGGCACGAACACCTCGTACGAGACCAATGTAACTTGTAGGAAATGACCGCGTAGTCTCGGGTCTCCCGGTTTTAGAGTATGACGATAATTTGCCAAAATCAATCCTTAGAGTTAAAAACATCCCGTTAAAGGGTGAAAACCCAAACCAGCCCCCAAACGACCCCGTAGGAGGCACGAACACCTCGCGCGGGACCCATGTAACTCGTAGGAACTGACCGCGTAGTCCCGAGTATCCCGATTTGTGAGTATGACGATAATTGGCCAAAATCACACTTATTAAAAACATGCCGTTAAAGAGTGAAAATCCAAACCAGCCCCCAAACGACCTCGTAGGAGGCACGAATACCTCGCACGGGACCAATGTAACTCGTAGGAATTGATCGCGTAGTCCCGGGTCTCCCGGTTTGAGAGTATGACAATAATTTGCAAAAATCACACTTAGAGTTAAAAACATGCCGTAAAGGGTGAAAATCCAAACCAGCGCCCAAACGGCCCCGTAGGAGGCACGAACACCTCGGACGGGACCCATGTAACTTGTAGGAACTGACCGTGTAGTCCCGGGTCTCCCGGTTTGAGAGTATGACGATAATTTACAAAAATCACACTTAGAGTTAAAAACATGCCAATAAAGGGTGAAAACCCAAACCAGCCCCCAAACGACCTCGTAGGAGGCACGAACACTTCGCACGGGAACATTGTAACTTGTAGGAACTGACCGCGTAGTCCCGGGTCTCCCATTTTGAGAGTATGACGATAATTTGCAAAAATCACACTTAGACTTAAAAACAAGCCGTTAAAGGGTGGAAACCCAAACCAGCCCCCAAACGACCCCGTAGGAGGCACGAACACCTCGTACGAGACCAATGTAACTTGTAGGAAATGACCACGTAGTCTCAGGTCTCCCGATTTTAGAGTATGACGATAATTTGCCAAAATCAATCCTTAGAGTTAAAAACATCCCGTTAAAGGGTGAAAACCCAAACCAGCCCCCAAACGACCCCGTAGGAGGCACGAACACCTCGCACGGGACCCATGTAACTCGTAGGAACTGACCGCGTAGTCCCGAGTATCCCGGTTTGAGAGTACGACGATAATTGGCCAAAATCACACTTATTAAAAACATGCCGTTAAAGGGTGAAAATCCAAACCAGCCCCCAAACGACCTCGTAGGAGGAACGAATACCTCGCACGGGACCAATGTAACTCGTAGGAACTGACCGCGTAGTCCTGGGTCTCCCGGTTTGAGAGTATGACAATAATTTGCAAAAATCACACTTAGAGTTAAAAACATGCCGTTAAAGGGTGAAAACCCAAACCAGCCCCCAAACGACCCCGTAGGAGGCACGAACACCTCGCGCGGGACCCATGTAACTTGTAGGAACTGACCGCGTAGTCCCGAGTATCCCGGTTTGTGAGTATGACGATAATTGGCCAAAATCACACTTATTAAAAACATGCCGTTAAAGAGTGAAAATCCAAACCAGCCCCCAAACGACCTCGTAGGAGGCACGAATACCTCGCACGGGACCAATGTAACTCGTAGGAATTGACCGCGTAGTCCCGGGTCTCCCGGTTTGAGAGTATGACAATAATTTGCAAAAATCACACTTAGAGTTAAAAACATGCCGTAAAGGGTGAAAATCCAAACCAGCGCCCAAACGGCCCCGTAGGAGGCACAAACACCTCGGACGGGACCCATGTAACTTGTAGGAACTGACCGTGTAGTCCCGGGTCTCCCGGTTTGAGAGTATGACGATAATTTACAAAAATCACACTTAGAGTTAAAAACATGCCAGTAAAGGGTGAAAACCCAAACCAGCCCCCAAACGACCTCGTAGGAGGCACGAACACTTCGCACGGGAACAATGTAACTTGTAGGAACTGACCGCGTAGTCCCGGGTCTCCCGTTTTGAGAGTATGACGATAATTTGCAAAAATCACACTTAGACTTAAAAACAAGCCGTTAAAGGGTGGAAACCCAAACCAGCCCCCAAACGACCCCGTAGGAGGCACGAACACCTCGTACGAGACCAATGTAACTTGTAGGAAATGACCGCGTAGTCTCGGGTCTCCCGATTTTAGAGTATGACGATAATTTGCCAAAATCAATCCTTAGAGTTAAAAACATCCCGTTAAAGGGTGAAAACCCAAACCAGCCCCCAAACGACCCCGTAGGAGGCACGAACACCTCGCACGGGACCCATGTAACTCGTAGGAACTGACCGCGTAGTCCCGAGTATCCCGGTTTGAGAGTACGACGATAATTGGCCAAAATCACACTTATTAAAAACATGCCGTTAAAGGGTGAAAATCCAAACCAGCCCCCAAACGACCTCGTAGGAGGAACGAACACCTCGCACGGGACCAATGTAACTCGTAGGAACTGACCGCGTAGTCCTGGGTCTCCCGGTTTGAGAGTATGACAATAATTTGCAAAAATCACACTTAGAGTTAAAAACATGCCGTTAAAGGGTGAAAACCCAAACCAGCCCCCAAACGATCCCGTAGGAGGCACGAACACCTCGCACGGGACCCATGTAACTTGTAGGAACTGATCATGTAGTCCCGAGTCTCCCGGTTTGAGAGTATGACGATAATTTACAAAAATCACACTTAGAGTTAAAAACATGCCAGTAAAGGGTGAAAACCCAAACCAGCCCCCAAACGACCTCGTAGGAGGCACGAACACTTCGCACGGGAACAATGTAACTTGTAGGAACGGACCGCGTAGTCCCGGGTCTCCCGTTTTGAGAGTATGACGATAATTTGCAAAAATCACACTTAGACTTAAAAACAAGCCGTTAAAGGGTGGAAACCCAAACCAGCCCCCAAACGACCCCGTAGGAGGCACGAACACCTCGTACGAGACCAATGTAACTTGTAGGATATGACCGCGTAGTCTCGGGTCTCCCGGTTTTAGAGTATGACGATAATTTGCCAAAATCAATCCTTAGAGTTAAAAACATCCCGTTAAAGGGTGAAAACCCAAACCAGCCCCCAAACGACCCCGTAGGAGGCACGGACACCTCGCACGGGACCCATGTAACTCGTAGGAACTGACCGCGTAGTCCCGAGTATCCCGGTTTGAGAGTATGACGATAATTGGCCAAAATCACACTTATTAAAAACATGCCGTTAAAGGGTGAAAATCCAAACCAGTCCCCAAACGACCTCATAGGAGGCACGAATACCTCGCACGGGACCAATGTAACTCGTAGGAACTGACCGCGTAGTCCCGGGTCTCCCGGTTTGAGAGTATGACAATAATTTGCAAAAATCACACTTAGAGTTAAAAACATGCCGTAAAGGGTGAAAATCCAAACTAGCGCCCAAACGACCCCGTAGGAGGCACGAACACCTCGCACGGGACCCATGTAACTTGTAGGAACTGACCGTGTAGTCCCGGGTCTCCCGGTTTGAGAGTATGACAATAATTTACAAAATTCACACTTAGAGTTAAAAACATGCCAGTAAAGGGTGAAAACCCAAACCAGCCCCCAAACGACCTCGTAGGAGGCACGAACACTTCACACGGGAACAATGTAACTTGTAGGAATTGACCGCGTAGTCCCGGGTCTCCCGTTTTGAGAGTATGGCGATAATTTGCAAAAATCACACTTAGACTTAAAAACAAGCCGTTAAAGGGTGGAAACCCAAACCATCCCCCAAACGACCCCGTAGGAGGCACGAACACCTCGTACGAGACCAACGTAACTTGTAGGAAATGACCGCGTAGTCTCGGGTCTCCCGGTTTTAGAGTATGACGATAATTTGCCAAAATCAATCCTTAGAGTTAAAAACATCCCGTTAAAGGGTGAAAACCCAAACCAGCCCCCAAACGACCCCGTAGGAGGCACGAACACCTCGCACGAACACCTCGCACGGGACCCATGTAACTCGTAGGAACTGACCGCGTAGTCCCGAGTATCCCGGTTTGAGAGTACGACGATAATTGGCCAAAATCACACTTATTAAAAACATGCCGTAAAGGGATGAAAATCCAAACCAGCCCCCAAACGACCCCGTAGGAGGAACCAATACCTCGCACGGGATCAATGTAACTCATAGGAACTGACCGCGTAGTCCCGGGTCTCCTGGTTTGAGAGTATGACAATAATTTGTAAAAATCACACTTAGAGTTAAAAACATGCCGTTAAAGGGTGAAAACCCAAACCAGCCCCCAAACGACCCCGTAGGAGGCACGAACACCTCGCACGGGACCCATGTAACTTGTAGGAACTGACCATGTAGTCCCGAGTCTCCCGGTTTGAGAGTATGACGATAATTTACAAAAATCACACTTAGAGTTAAAAACATGCCAGTAAAGGGTGAAAACCCAAACCAGCCCCCAAACGACCTCGTAGGAGGCACGAACACTTCGCACGGGACCGATGTAACTCGTCGGAACTGATCGCGTAGTCCCGAGTATCCCGGTTTTAGAGTATGACGATAATTGGCCAAAATCACACTTATTAAAAACATGCCGTTAAAGGGTGAAAATCCAAACCAGTCCCCAAACGACCTCGTAGGAGGCACGAATACCTCGCACGGGAACAATGTAACTTGTAGGAACTGACCGCGTAGTCCCGGGTCTCCCGTTTTGAGAGTATGACGATAATTTGCAAAAATCACACTTAGACTTAAAAACAAGCCGTTAAAGGGTGGAAACCCATACCAGCCCCCAAACGACCCCGTAGGAGGCACGAACACCTCGTACGAGACCAATGTAACTTGTAGGAAATGACCGCGTAGTCTCGGGTCTCCTGGTTTTAGAGTATGACGATAATTTGCCAAAATCAATCCTTAGAGTTAAAAACATCCCGATAAAGGGTGAAAACCCAAACCAGCCCCCAAACGACCCCGTAGGAGGCACGAACAACTCGCACGGGACCAATGTAACTCGTCGGAACTGACCGCGTAGTCCCGAGTATCCCGGTTTGAGAGTATGACGATAATTGGCCAAAATCACACTTATTAAAAACATGCCGTTAAAGGGTGAAAATCCAAACCAGTCCCCAAACGACCTCGTAGGAGGCACGAATACCTCGCACGGGAACAATGTAACTCGTAGGAACTGACCGCGTAGTCCCGGGTCTCCCGGTTTGAGAGTATGACAATAATTTGCAAAAATCACACTTAGAGTTAAAAACATGCCGTAAAGGGTGAAAATCCAAACCAGCCCCCAAACGACCCCGTAGGAGGCACGAACACCTCGCACGGGACCCATGTAACTCGTAGGAACTGACCGCGTAGTCCCGAGTATCCCGGTTTGAGAGTACGACGATAATTGGCCAAAATCACACTTATTAAAAACATGCCGTTAAAGGGTGAAAATCCAAACCAGCCCCCAAACGACCTCGTAGGAGGCACGAATACCTCGCACGGGACCAATGTAACTCGTAGGAACTGACCGCGTAGTCCCGGGTCTCCCGGTTTGACAATATGACGATAATTTGCCAAAATCAACACTTAGAGTTAAAAACATGCCAGTAAGGGGTGAAAACCCAAACCAGCCCCCAACGACCTCGTAGGAGGCACGAACACTTCGCACGGGAACAATGTAACTTGTAGGAACTGACCGCGTAGTCCCGGGTCTCCCGTTTTAAGAGTATGATGATAATTTGCAAAAATCACACTTAGACTTAAAAACAAGTCGTTAAAGGGTGAAAACCCAAACCAGCCCCCAAACGACCCCGTAGGAGGGACGAACACCTCGTACGGGACCAATGTAACTTGTAGGAACTGACCGCGTAGTCTCGGGTCTCCCGGTTTGACAGTATGACAATAATTTGCAAAAATCAACACTTACACTTTCAAACATGCCGTTAAAGGGTGGAAACCCAAACCAAGCCACAAACGACCCCGTAGGAGGCACAAACACCTCGCACGGGACCCATGTAACTTGTAGGAACTGACCGTGTAGTCCCGGGTCTCCCGGTTTGAGAGTATGACGATAATTTACAAAAATCATACTTAGAGTTAAAAACATGCCAGTAAAGGGTGAAAACCCAAACCAGCCCCCAAACGACCTCGTAGGAGGCACGAACACTTCGCACGGGAAAAATGTAACTTGTAGGAACAGACCGCGTAGTCCCGGGTCTCCCGTTTTGAGAGTATGACGATAATTTGCAAAAATCACACTTAGACTTAAAAATAAGCCGTTAAAGGGTGGAAACCCAAACCAGCCCCCAAACGACCCCGTAGGAGGCATGAACATCTCGTACGAGACCAATGTAACTTGTAGGAAATGACCGCGTAGTCTCGGGTCTCCCGGTTTTAGAGTATGACGATAATTTGCCAAAATCAATCCTTAGAGTTAAAAACATCCCGTTAAAGGGTGAAAACCCAAACCAGCCCCCAAACGACCCCGTAGGAGGCACGAACACCTCGCACGGGACCCATGTAACTCGTAGGAAGTGACCGCGTAGTCCCGAGTCTCCCGATTTGAGAGTATGACGATAATTGGCCAAAATCACATTTATTAAAAACATGCCGTTAAAGGGTGAAAATCCAAACCAGCCCCCAAACGACCCCGTAGGAGGCACGAACACCTCGCACGGGACTCATGTAACTTGTAGGAACTGACCGTGTATTCCCGGGTCTCCCGGTTTGAGAGTATGACGATAATTTGTAAAAATCACACTTAGACTTAAAAACAAGCCGTTAAAGGGTGGAAACCCAAACCAGCCCCCAAACGACCCCGTAGGAGGGACGAACACCTCGTACGGGACCAATGTAACTTGTAGGAACTGACCGCGTAGTCTCGGGTCTCCCGGTTTGACAGTATGACAATAATTTGCAAAAATTAACACTTACACTTTCAAACATGCCGTTAAAGGGTGGAAACCTAAACCAAGCCACAAACGACCCCGTAGGAGGCACAAACACCTCGCACGGGACCCATGTAACTTGTAGGAACTGACCGTGTAGTCCCGGGTCTCCCGGTTTGAGAGTATGACGATAATTTACAAAAATCATACTTAGAGTTAAAAACATGCCAGTAAAGGGTGAAAACCCAAACCAGCCCCCAAACGACCTCGTAGGAGGCACGAACACTTCGCACGGGAAAAATGTAACTTGTAGGAACAGACCGCGTAGTCCCGGGTCTCCCGTTTTGAGAGTATGACGATAATTTGCAAAAATCACACTTAGACTTAAAAATAAGCCGTTAAAGGGTGGAAACCCAAACCAGCCCCCAAACGACCCCGTAGGAGGCATGAACATCTCGTACGAGACCAATGTAACTTGTAGGAAATGACCGCGTAGTCTCGGGTCTCCCGGTTTTAGAGTATGACGATAATTTGCCAAAATCAATCCTTAGAGTTAAAAACATCCCGTTAAAGGGTGAAAACCCAAACCAGCCCCCAAACGACCCCGTAGGAGGCACGAACACCTCGCACGGGACCCATGTAACTCGTAGGAACTGACCGCGTAGTCCCGAGTCTCCCGATTTGAGAGTATGACGATAATTGGCCAAAATCACATTTATTAAAAACATGCCGTTAAAGGGTGAAAATCCAAACCAGCCCCCAAACGACCCCGTAGGAGGCACGAACACCTCGCACGGGACTCATGTAACTTGTAGGAACTGACCGTGTATTCCCGGGTCTCCCGGTTTGAGAGTATGACGATAATTTGTAAAAATCACACTTAGACTTAAAAACAAGCCGTTAAAGGGTGGAAACCCAAACCAGCCCCCAAACGACCCCGTAGGAGGCACGAACACCTCGTACGGGACCCATGTAACTTGTAGGAACTGACCGTGTAGTCCCGGGTCTCTCGGTTTGACAATATGACAATAATTTGCCAAAATCAACACTTAGAGTTAAAAACATGCCAGTAAGGGGTGAAAATCCAAACCAGCCCCCAATGACCTCGTAGGAGGTACGAACACTTCGCACGGGAACAATGTAACTTGTAGGAACTGACCGCGTAGTCCCGGGTCTCCCGTTTTAAGAGTATGACGATAATTTGTAAAAATCAACACTTACACTTTCAAACATGTCGTTAAAGGGTGGAAACCCAAACCAAGCCACAATCGACCCGTAAGAGGCACGAACACCTCGCACGGGACCCATGTAACTTGTAGGAACTGACCGTGTAGTCCCGGGTCTCCCGGTTTGAGAGTATGACGATAATTTACAAAAATCACACTTAGAGTTAAAAACATGCCAGTAAAGGGTGAAAACCCAAACCAGCCCCTAAACGACCTCGTAGGAGGCACGAACACTTCGCACGGGAACAATGTAACTTGTAGGAACTGACCGCGTTGTCCCGGGTCCCCCGTTTTGAGAGTATGACGATAATTTCAAAAATCACACTTAGACTTAAAAACAAGCCGTTAAAGGGTGGAAACCCAAATCAGCCCCCAAACGACCCCGTAGGAGGCACGGACACCTCGTACGAGACCAATGTAACTTGTAGGAAATGACCACGTAGTCTCAGGTCTCCCGGTTTTAGAGTATGACGATAATTTGCCAAAATCAATCCTTAGAGTTAAAAACATCCCGTTAAAGGGTGAAAACCCAAACCAGCCCCCAAACGACCCCGTAGGAGGCACGAACACCTCGCACGGGACCCATGTAACTCGTAGGAACTGACCGCGTAGTCCCGAGTATCCCGGTTTGAGAGTACGACGATAATTGGCCAAAATCACACTTATTAAAAACATGCCGTAAAGGGATGAAAATCCAAACCAGCCCCCAAACGACCCCGTAGGAGGCACCAATACCTCGCACGGGATCAATGTAACTCGTAGGAACTGACCGCGTAGTCCCGGGTCTCCTGGTTTGAGAGTATGACAATAATTTGTAAAAATCACACTTAGAGTTAAAAACATGCCGTTAAAGGGTGAAAACCCAAACCAGCCCCCAAACGACCCCGTAGGAGGCACGAACACCTCGCACGGGACCCATGTAACTTGTAGGAACTGACCATGTAGTCCCGAGTCTCCCGGTTTGAGAGTATGACGATAATTTACAAAAATCACACTTAGAGTTAAAAACATGCCAGTAAAGGGTGAAAACCCAAACCAGCCCCCAAACGACCTCGTAGGAGGCACGAACACTTCGCACGGGACCGATGTAACTCGTCGGAACTGATCGCGTAGTCCCGAGTATCCCGGTTTTAGAGTATGACGATAATTGGCCAAAATCACACTTATTAAAAACATGCCGTTAAAGGGTGAAAATCCAAACCAGTCCCCAAACGACCTCGTAGGAGGCACGAATACCTCGCACGGGAACAATGTAACTTGTAGGAACTGACCGCGTAGTCCCGGGTCTCCCGTTTTGAGAGTATGACGATAATTTGCAAAAATCACACTTAGACTTAAAAACAAGCCGTTAAAGGGTGGAAACCCATACCAGCCCCCAAACGACCCCGTAGGAGGCACGAACACCTCGTACGAGACCAATGTAACTTGTAGGAAATGACCGCGTAGTCTCGGGTCTCCTGGTTTTAGAGTATGACGATAATTTGCCAAAATCAATCCTTAGAGTTAAAAACATCCCGATAAAGGGTGAAAACCCAAACCAGCCCCCAAACGACCCCGTAGGAGGCACGAACAACTCGCACGGGACCAATGTAACTCGTCGGAACTGACCGCGTAGTCCCGAGTATCCCGGTTTGAGAGTATGACGATAATTGGCCAAAATCACACTTATTAAAAACATGCCGTTAAAGGGTGAAAATCCAAACCAGTCCCCAAACGACCTCGTAGGAGGCACGAATACCTCGCACGGGAACAATGTAACTCGTAGGAACTGACCGCGTAGTCCCGGGTCTCCCGGTTTGAGAGTATGACAATAATTTGCAAAAATCACACTTAGAGTTAAAAACATGCCGTAAAGGGTGAAAATCCAAACCAGCCCCCAAACGACCCCGTAGGAGGCACGAACACCTCGCACGGGACCCATGTAACTCGTAGGAACTGACCGCGTAGTCCCGAGTATCCCGGTTTGAGAGTACGACGATAATTGGCCAAAATCACACTTATTAAAAACATGCCGTTAAAGGGTGAAAATCCAAACCAGCCCCCAAACGACCTCGTAGGAGGCACGAATACCTCGCACGGGACCAATGTAACTCGTAGGAACTGACCGCGTAGTCCCGGGTCTCCCGGTTTGACAATATGACGATAATTTGCCAAAATCAACACTTAGAGTTAAAAACATGCCAGTAAGGGGTGAAAACCCAAACCAGCCCCCAACGACCTCGTAGGAGGCACGAACACTTCGCACGGGAACAATGTAACTTGTAGGAACTGACCGCGTAGTCCCGGGTCTCCCGTTTTAAGAGTATGATGATAATTTGCAAAAATCACACTTAGACTTAAAAACAAGTCGTTAAAGGGTGAAAACCCAAACCAGCCCCCAAACGACCCCGTAGGAGGGACGAACACCTCGTACGGGACCAATGTAACTTGTAGGAACTGACCGCGTAGTCTCGGGTCTCCCGGTTTGACAGTATGACAATAATTTGCAAAAATCAACACTTACACTTTCAAACATGCCGTTAAAGGGTGGAAACCCAAACCAAGCCACAAACGACCCCGTAGGAGGCACAAACACCTCGCACGGGACCCATGTAACTTGTAGGAACTGACCGTGTAGTCCCGGGTCTCCCGGTTTGAGAGTATGACGATAATTTACAAAAATCATACTTAGAGTTAAAAACATGCCAGTAAAGGGTGAAAACCCAAACCAGCCCCCAAACGACCTCGTAGGAGGCACGAACACTTCGCACGGGAAAAATGTAACTTGTAGGAACAGACCGCGTAGTCCCGGGTCTCCCGTTTTGAGAGTATGACGATAATTTGCAAAAATCACACTTAGACTTAAAAATAAGCCGTTAAAGGGTGGAAACCCAAACCAGCCCCTAAACGACCCCGTAGGAGGCATGAACATCTCGTACGAGACCAATGTAACTTGTAGGAAATGACCGCGTAGTCTCGGGTCTCCCGGTTTTAGAGTATGACGATAATTTGCCAAAATCAATCCTTAGAGTTAAAAACATCCCGTTAAAGGGTGAAAACCCAAACCAGCCCCCAAACGACCCCGTAGGAGGCACGAACACCTCGCACGGGACCCATGTAACTCGTAGGAAGTGACCGCGTAGTCCCGAGTCTCCCGATTTGAGAGTATGACGATAATTGGCCAAAATCACATTTATTAAAAACATGCCGTTAAAGGGTGAAAATCCAAACCAGCCCCCAAACGACCCCGTAGGAGGCACGAACACCTCGCACGGGACTCATGTAACTTGTAGGAACTGACCGTGTATTCCCGGGTCTCCCGGTTTGAGAGTATGACGATAATTTGTAAAAATCACACTTAGACTTAAAAACAAGCCGTTAAAGGGTGGAAACCCAAACCAGCCCCCAAACGACCCCGTAGGAGGGACGAACACCTCGTACGGGACCAATGTAACTTGTAGGAACTGACCGCGTAGTCTCGGGTCTCCCGGTTTGACAGTATGACAATAATTTGCAAAAATTAACACTTACACTTTCAAACATGCCGTTAAAGGGTGGAAACCCAAACCAAGCCACAAACGACCCCGTAGGAGGCACAAACACCTCGCACGGGACCCATGTAACTTGTAGGAACTGACCGTGTAGTCCCGGGTCTCCCGGTTTGAGAGTATGACGATAATTTACAAAAATCATACTTAGAGTTAAAAACATGCCAGTAAAGGGTGAAAACCCAAACCAGCCCCCAAACGACCTCGTAGGAGGCACGAACACTTCGCACGGGAAAAATGTAACTTGTAGGAACAGACCGCGTAGTCCCGGGTCTCCCGTTTTGAGAGTATGACGATAATTTGCAAAAATCACACTTAGACTTAAAAATAAGCCGTTAAAGGGTGGAAACCCAAACCAGCCCCCAAACGACCCCGTAGGAGGCATGAACATCTCGTACGAGACCAATGTAACTTGTAGGAAATGACCGCGTAGTCTCGGGTCTCCCGGTTTTAGAGTATGACGATAATTTGCCAAAATCAATCCTTAGAGTTAAAAACATCCCGTTAAAGGGTGAAAACCCAAACCAGCCCCCAAACGACCCCGTAGGAGGCACGAACACCTCGCACGGGACCCATGTAACTCGTAGGAACTGACCGCGTAGTCCCGAGTCTCCCGATTTGAGAGTATGACGATAATTGGCCAAAATCACATTTATTAAAAACATGCCGTTAAAGGGTGAAAATCCAAACCAGCCCCCAAACGACCCCGTAGGAGGCACGAACACCTCGCACGGGACTCATGTAACTTGTAGGAACTGACCGTGTATTCCCGGGTCTCCCGGTTTGAGAGTATGACGATAATTTGTAAAAATCACACTTAGACTTAAAAACAAGCCGTTAAAGGGTGGAAACCCAAACCAGCCCCCAAACGACCCCGTAGGAGGCACGAACACCTCGTACGGGACCCATGTAACTTGTAGGAACTGACCGTGTAGTCCCGGGTCTCTCGGTTTGACAATATGACAATAATTTGCCAAAATCAACACTTAGAGTTAAAAACATGCCAGTAAGGGGTGAAAATCCAAACCAGCCCCCAACGACCTCGTAGGAGGTACGAACACTTCGCACGGGAACAATGTAACTTGTAGGAACTGACCGCGTAGTCCCGGGTCTCCCGTTTTAAGAGTATGACGATAATTTGTAAAAATCAACACTTACACTTTCAAACATGTCGTTAAAGGGTGGAAACCCAAACCAAGCCACAATCGACCCGTAAGAGGCACGAACACCTCGCACGGGACCCATGTAACTTGTAGGAACTGACCGTGTAGTCCCGGGTCTCCCGGTTTGAGAGTATGACGATAATTTACAAAAATCACACTTAGAGTTAAAAACATGCCAGTAAAGGGTGAAAACCCAAACCAGCCCCTAAACGACCTCGTAGGAGGCACGAACACTTCGCACGGGAACAATGTAACTTGTAGGAACTGACCGCGTTGTCCCGGGTCCCCCGTTTTGAGAGTATGACGATAATTTCAAAAATCACACTTAGACTTAAAAACAAGTCGTTAAAGGGTGGAAACCCAAATCAGCCCCCAAACGACCCCGTAGGAGGCACGGACACCTCGTACGAGACCAATGTAACTTGTAGGAAATGACCGCGTAGTCTCAGGTCTCCCGGTTTTAGAGTATGACGATAATTTGCCAAAATCAATCCTTAGAGTTAAAAACATCCCGTTAAAGGGTGAAAACCCAAACCAGCCCCCAAACGACCCCGTAGGAGGCACGAACACCTTGCACGGGACCCATGTAACTCGTAGGAACTGACCGCGTAGTCCCGAGTATCCCGGTTTGAGAGTACGATGATAATTGGCCAAAATCACACTTATTAAAAACATGGCGTTAAAGGGTGAAAATCCAAACCAGCCCCCAAAACTACCTCGTAGGAAGCACGAATACCTCGCACGGGACCAATGTAACTCATAGGAACTGACCGCGTAGTCCCGGATCTCCCGGTTTGAGAGTATGACAATAATTTGTAAAAATCACACTTAGAGTTAAAAACATGCCGTTAAAGGGTGAAAACCCAAACCAGCCCCCAAACGACCCCGTAGGAGGCACGAACACCTCGCACGGGACCCATGTAACTTATAGGAACTGACCATGTAGTCCCGGGTATCCCGGTTTGAGAGTATGACGATAATTTACAAAAATCACACTTAGAGTTAAAAACATGCCAGTAAAGGGTGAAAACCCAAGCCAGCCCCCAAACGACCTCATAGAAGGCACGAACACTTCGCACGGGACCAATGTAACTTGTAGGAACTGACCGCGTAGTCCCGGGTCTCCCGGTTTGAGAGTATGACGATAATTTGTAAAAATCACACTTAGACTTAAAAACAAGCCGTTAAAAGGTGGAAACCCAAACCAGCCCCCAAACGACCCCGTAGGAGGCACGAACACCTCGTACGGGACCCATGTAACTTGTAGGAACTGACCGTGTAGTCCCGGGTCTCCCGGTTTGAGAGTATGACAATAATTTACAAAAATCACACTTAGAGTTAAAAACATGCCAGTAAAGGGTGAAAACCCAAACCAGCCCCCAAACGACCTCGTAGGAGGCACGAACACTTCGCACGGGAACAATGTAACTTGTAGGAACTGACCGCGTAGTCCCGGGTCTGACGTTTTGAGAGTATGACGATAATTTGCAAAAATCACACTTAGACTTAAAAACAAGCCGTTAAAGGGTGGGAACCCAAACCAGCCCCCAAACGACCCCGTAGGAGGCGCGAACACCTCGTACGAGACCAATGTAACTTGTAGGAAATGACCGCGTAGTCTCGGGTCTCCCGGTTTTAGAGTATGATGATAATTTGCCAAAATCAATCCTTAAGAGTTAAAAACATCCCGTTAAAGGGTGAAAACCCAAACCAGCCCCCAAACGACCCCGTAGGAGGCACGAACACCTCGCACGGGACCCATGTAACTCATAGGAACTAACCGCGTAGTCCCGAGTATCCCGGTTTGAGAGTATGACGATAATTGGCCAAAATCACACTTATTAAAAACATGCCGTTAAAGGGTGAAAATCCAAACCAGCCCCAAACGACCTCGTAGGAGGCACGAATACCTCGCACGGGATCAATGTAACTCGTAGGAACTGACCGCGTAGTCCCGGGTCTCCCGGTTTGAGAGTATGACAATAATTAGCAAAAATCACACTTAGAGTTAAAAACATGCCGTAAAGGGTGAAAATCCAAACCAGCGCCCAAACGGCCCCGTAGGAGGCACGAACACCTCGCACGAGACCCATGTAACTTGTAGGAACTGGTCGTGTAGTCCCGGGTCTCCCGGTTTGAGAGTATGACGATAATTTACAAAAATCACACTTAGAGTTAAAAACATGCCAGTAAAGGGTGAAAACCCAAACCAGCCCCCAAACGACCTCGTAGGAGGCCCGAACACTTCGCACGGGAACAATGTAACTTGTAGGAACTGACCGCGTAGTCCCGGGTCTCCCGTTTTGAGAGTATGACGATAATTTGCAAAAATCACACTTAGACTTAAAAACAAGCCGTTAAAGGGTGGAAACCCAAACCAGCCCCCAAACGACCCCGTAGGAGGCACGAACACCTCGTACGAGACCAATGTAACTTGTAGGAAATGACCGCGTAGTCTCGGTTCTCCCGGTTTTAGAGTATGACGATAATTTGCCAAAATCATTCCTTAGAGTTAAAAACATCCCGTTAAAGGGTGAAAACCCAAACCAGCCCCCAAACGACCCCGTAGGAGGCACGAACACCTCGCACGGGACCCATGTAACTCGTAGGAACTGACCGCGTAGTCCCGAGTATCCCGGTTTGAGAGTACGATGATAATTGGCCAAAATCACACTTATTAAAAACATGCCGTTAAAGGGTGAAAATCCAAACCAGCCCCCAAACGACCTCGTAGGAGGCACGAATACCTCGCACGGGACCAATGTAACTCGTAGGAACTGACCGCGTAGTCCCGGGTCTCCCGGTTTGAGAGTATGACAATAATTTGCAAAAATCACACTTAGACTTAAAAACTTGCCGTTAAAGGGTGAAAACCAAAACCAGCCCCCAAACGACCCCGTAGGAGGCACGAACACCTCGCACGGGACCCATGTAACTTGTAGGAACTGACCATGTAGTCCCGGGTCTCCCGGTTTGAGAGTATGACGATAATTTATAAAAATCACACTTAGAGTTAAAAACATGCCAGTAAAGGGTGAAAACCCAAACCAGCCCCCAAACGACCTCGTAGGAGGCACGAACACTTCGCACGGGAACAATGTAACTTGTTGGAACTGACCGCGTAGTACTGGGTCTCCCGTTTTGAGAGTATGACGATAATTTGCAAAAATCACACTTAGACTTAAAAACAAGCCGTTAAAGGGTGGAAACCCAAACCAGCCCCCAAACGACCCCGTAGGAGGCACGAACACCTCGTACGAGACCAATGTAACTTGTAGGAAATGACCGCGTAGTCTCGGGTCTCCCGGTTTTAGAGTATGACGATAATTTGCCAAAATCAATCCTTAGAGTTAAAAACATCCCGTTAAAGGGTGAAAACCCAAACCAGCCCCCAAACGACCCCGTAGGAGGCACGAACACCTCGCACGGGACCCATGTAACTCGTAGGAACTGACCGCGTAGTCCCGAGTATCCCGGTTTGAGAGTATGACGATAATTGGCCAAAATCACACTTATTAAAAACATGTCGTTAAAGGGTGAAAATCTAAACCAGCCCCCAAACGACCTCGTAGGAGGCACGAATACCTCGCACGGGACCAATGTAACTCGTAGGAACTGACCGCGTAGTCCCGGGTCTCCCGGTTTTAGAGTATGACAATAATTTGCAAAAATCACACTTAGAGTTAAAAACATGCCGTAAAGGGTGAAAATCCAAACCAGCGCCCAAACGGCCCCGTAGGAGGCACGAACACCTCGCAAGGGATCATGTAACTTGTAGGAACTGACCGTGTAGTCCCGGGTCTCCCGGTTTGAGAGTATGACGATAATTTACAAAAATCACACTTAGAGTTAAAAACATGCCAGTAAAGGGTGAAAACCCAAACCAGCCCACAAACGACCTCGTAGGAGGAACGAACACTTCGCACGGGAACAATGTAACTTGTAGGAACTCACCGCGTAGTCCCGGGTCTCCCGTTTTGTGAGTATGACGATAATTTGCAAAAATCACACTTAGACTTACAAACAAGCCGTTAAAGGGTGGAAACCCAAATCAGCCCCCAAACGACCCCGTAGGAGGCACGAACACCTCGTACGAGACCAATGTAACTTGTAGGAAATGACCGCGTAGTCTCGGGTCTCCCGGTTTTAGAGTATGACGATAATTTGCCAAAATCAATCCTTAGAGTTAAAAACATCCCGTTAAAGGGTGAAAAACCAAACCAGCCCCCAAACGACCCCGTAGGAGGCACGAACACCTCGCACGGGACCCATGTAACTCGTAGGAACTGACCGCGTAGTCCCGAGTATCCCGGTTTGAGAGTACGACGATAATTGGCCAAAATCACACTTATTAAAAACATGCCGTTAAAGGGTGAAAATCCAAACCAGCCCCCAAACGACCTCGTAGGAGGCACGAATACCTCGCACGGGACCAATGTAACTCGTAGGAACTGACCGCATAGTCCCGGGTCTCCCGGTTTGAGAGTATGACAATAATTTACAAAAATCACACTTAGACTTAAAAACATGCCGTTAAAGGGTGAAAACCCAAACCAGCTCCCAAACGACCCCGTAGGAGGCACGAACACCTCGCACGGGACCCACATAACTTGTAGGAACTGACCATGTAGTCCCGGATCTCCCGGTTTGAGAGTATGACCATAATTTACAAAAATCACACTTAGAGTTAAAAACATGCCAGTAAAGGGTGAAAACCCAAACCAGCCCTCAGACGACATCATAGAAGGCACGAACACTTCGCACGGGACCAATGTAACTTGTAGGAACTGACCGCCTAGTCCCAGGTCTCCCGGTTTGAGAGTATGACGATAATTTGTAAAAATCACACTTAGACTTAAAAACAAGCCATTAAAGGGTGGAAACCCAAACCAGCCCCCAAACGACCCCGTAGGAGGCACGAACACCTCGTACGGGACCCATGTAACTTGTAGGAACTGACCGTGTAGTCCCGGGTCTCTCGATTTGACAATATGACGATAATTTGCCAAAATCAACACTTAGAGTTAAAAACATGCCAGTAAGGGGTGAAAACCCAAACCAGCCCCCAACGACCTCGTAGGAGGCACGAACACTTCGCACGGGAACAATGTAACTTGTAGGAACTGACCGCGTAGTCCCGGGTCTCCCATTTTAAGAGTATGATGATAATTTGCAAAAATCAACACTTACACTTTCAAACATGCCGTTAAAGGGTGGAAGCCCAAACCAAGCCACAAACGACCCCGTAGGAGGCACAAACACCTCGCACGGGACCCATGTCACTTGTAGGAATTGATCGTATAGTCCCGGGTCTCCCGGTTTGAGAGTATGACGATAATTTACAAAAATCACACTTAGAGTTAAAAACATGTCAGTAAAGGGTGCAAACCCAAACCAGCCCCCAAACGACCTCGTAGGAGGCACGAACACTTCGCACGGGAACAATGTAACTTGTAGGAACTGACCGCGTAGTCCCGAGTCTCCCGTTTTGAGAGTATGACGATAATTTACAAAAATCACAGTTAGACTTAAAAATAAGCCGTTAAAGGGTGGAAACCCAAATCAGCCCCCAAACGACCCCGTAGGAGGGACGAACACCTCGTACGGGACCAATGTAACTTGTAGGAACTGACCGCGTAGTCCCGGGTCTCCCGGTTTGACAGTATGACAATAATTTATAAAAATCAACACTTACACTTTCAAACATGCCGTTAAAGGGTGGAAACCCAAACCGAGCCCCAAACGACCCCGTAGGAGGCACGAACACCTCTCACGGGACCCATGTTACTTGTAGTAATTGACTGTGTAGTCCCGGGTCTCCCGGTTTGAGAGTATGACGATAATTTACAAAAATCACACTTAGAGTTAAAAACAGGCCAGTAAAGGGTGAAAACCCAAACCATCCCCCAAACGACCTCGTAGGAGGCACGAACACTTCGCACGGGACCAATGTAACTTGTAGGAACTGACCGCGTAGTCCCGAGTCTCCCGGTTTGAGAGTATGATGATAATTTGCAAAAATCAACACTTCTTAAAAGCATGCTGTTAAAGGGTGAAAATCCAAACCAGCCCCCAAACGACCCCGTAGGAGGCATGATCACCTCGCTCGAGACCAATGTAACTTGTAGGAACTGACCGCGTAGTCCCGGGTCTTCCGGTTTGAGAGTATGGCGATAATTTGCCAAAATCACACTTAGAGTTAAAAACATGCCGTTAAAGGGTGAAAACCTAAACCGTCTCCCAAACGACCCCATAGGAGGCACGAACACCTCGCACGGGACCAATGTAACTTGTAGGAACTGACTGTGTAGTCCTGGGTCTCTTGGTTTGAGATTATGACGATAATTCCCACTCATATCAGTAATTTTTTAGTTTGAGTATTTTTTTTTGTGTAAATTATTGGGTTACTAATATCGTATCTTTTTTGTACCCTATTTTTTTGCAGGATAACTGTTTATCGTTGGCTTTTACTCTCATGGAACACACAAAGAACTCAATGGTTTACAACAAGGGGTTTATTAATGATTCCATTTTTTGTGTTATGGCCTTACGATCTTTTGTTATTTTATTGTTGACTTTTATGGCCATGCGGGCTTTTGCAAGTTAATTGTTATATTTTGTGGCCGTACGGCCTTTATTTTAGGCAGGTTTTGTATTAACAGGTTTTGGAATGTCCTGAAAATAGAGGAAACTCTGTCCAATTTTTTTTGGGCCTGTGAGCTATTAAAGACTTGTAATAATTTGAAGTTTGTATGTACATCAGTTTATTAACAACGCAGAATATATTATTAATTTGTGAATTTTGTGCTTTCAAATATTTTTTTTTTTTTTTATAAAAAATTTGGCACAGTTCAAAACCGTGGCAAAAGTGTATTATATTTTGGCACGGTTTTGAACTGTGCCAAATTTTTTAAAACTGTGCTGAATCTGGCACAGTTAAAAACTGTGCCAAAAGTGTGCCAGAAATATCAAATTCTGGCACGGTTTAAAAGTGTGCCAGAAGTGTTCCTGTTTGGCTGAATCTGGCACAGTTAAAAACTGTGCCAAAAGTGTGCCAGAAATATCAAATTCTGGCACGGTTTAAAAGTGTGCCAGAAGTGTTCCCGTTTGGCTGAATCTGGCACACTTTTGAGCCGTGCCAGAAAAAAATTGCCATTTTGGAACACCTGATTCTGGCACAGTTCAAAACTGTGCCAGATTTGATCTGGCACAGTTTTAAACCGTGTCAGAATCCTGTTTTTGGTGTAGTGAAGATCTCACATAAAAAGGATGGATCTGTTGACAACGAACGATAAAAAGGATGAACGCACAAGAGAGAGAGAAAATAAAAAACTCAAAGATACAGATTTGAAAAAGTGAAGAGACGATAGGATTTTCGGCAACGCTTAAATACCTTACCTTGGGAAGGGGTAAAAAATAATGATTACAAAGGGAGACATTTACGCTACCGGCGGCTAAAAGGACAAAAAGGGCGCGGAGATCGAAGCAGTTAGAAAAATTCAAAAAGTCTGATTCTATGAATTCGAAAAGAAAAATAAATGCAAAGAAGACACTCCTAAAATTCTGGATGACCATTTAATCCCGCCATATTTCGAGAAGAATGTTCCACACTCCTCATTCTCGAATTGTGAAACATTGGGGGTTTCTGTTGATACCAAATTTAGTTTGCTGACATGGCTCAATTAAGTGGAGACACGTGGCAATCTACGTGGCAATAACAAACACTTCTGAACAACACATTGACTTCGAGGAACTCAATTTCCCCGACCAACTCAGATACTCCGAGCAGTAGGTGCTCTCTGAGGAACTTTACTGTACCGAGCAACTCATGGATACCGAGATACTTAGGCGGTCCGAGCAGCTTAGGCGGTCCGAGCTGCACCTCGATCAGAGCATTTATTACCAGACAATTAAGAGGATTAAATGCGCATTAAATGATGATTATTATCATACAGATGTATACGCTTATTGAACAGCTATGTATTATCCTTTCACATGTATAGCCTGAGGGCTATAAATACATTGTATCATCCTCATTGTAAGGGGACTGGTAATTTCTTGGTAAAAACCTCGTTATCGAAAATTCCCAAACACTCAGCAATAACAAAAACAGTGGACGTAGGCCATTCTTTTAAGGCTGAACCACTTTAAAAATTCTTTTGTCTTATTTATTTTATCTGTGATTAAATAATTAGAGATAATCTAATTTTTTACATCAACAAACATTTTCTACGGCATGAATATTAGAACCAAATATAAGCAAGCCATCAACATAAAGACATATGATAGTGAAAATGTTCTCTACATATTTATAACAAATGCATTTGTCACTTTCATTAATTTTAAACCCATTAGAGATGACTAAGCTATCAAAATTATCATGCCATTGTTTAGGTGCCGGTATGAGTCCATAAAGAGATTTATGTAGTTTACATACTTTATTTTCTTGACCGTGTACAATAAACCCTTCAGGTTGATCCATATAAATATCTTCTTCTAATTCTCCATTTAAAAAAGCAGTTTTAACATCCATTTGGTGTACAATTAAATCATTTAAGGCAGCTATAGCAAATAGTACAGGTATAGATGTTATTTTAGTCACGGGTGAAAATGTATCAAAGAAGTCTACGTTTTCTCTTTGTCTAAAACCTTTAGCAACAAAACGTGCCTTATATTTTTCAACAGTGCCATCAGGTTTTTATTTCTTTTTAAGAATCCATTTACACCCAATTGTTTTACACCCAGGAGGAAGGTCCACTAAGTGCCAAGTTTTATTTATTTCCAAATAATCCATTTCATCATTAATAGCCCCTTGCCATAAATCGACATCTAAAAAAGATAAGGCTTCTTGAATAGTGTTAGGATCCTCCTCTAAAGTGTAAGCATAAAAGTCGGGACCAAAATCTTTTTCCACACGATCCCTTTTAATTTTTTGAATTTCTATAATGGATTCATTATTTTCTTTATTTTTATTTAAAGAAATATTAGTGGATGACATGCCCCCACTATTTCTCAATTTAAAAGGAAATTTATCTTCATAAAAATCGACGTCATTTGATTCGATAATTACTTGATTTTTCAAGTCATAAAATCGGTATGCTTTGCTATTAATATCATAGCCTATAAAAACGCACTCATTTGCTCTACTAGCCAATTTAGAGCTCTTAGGGTCGGGTATACGAACATATGCTAAGCACCCCCACGTTCTAAAGTATGACACGTTGGGCTTAATATTTTTCCAAATTTCATAAGGAGATATTTTCATTTTAGTCTTAGGAATTCTATTAAGTACGTGGCACGCAGTCAAAATAATTTCACCCCACCAATGTGAGGCAGCCCCTGAATTTAATAAAATAGCCACAACTAATTCAGTTAATGTCCTATTTTTTCTTTCGACTTTACCGTTCATTTCGGGCGAATAAGGGGCAGTTTTTTCGTGAATAATACCGTGGGATTTATAAAATTCAATAAATGGTCCAGAATTATATTCGGTGCCTCTATCACTACGTAACCTTTTAATTTTCCGATTAAATTGATTTTCAATTTCATTTAGAAAAATTTTAAACATGTCAAACGCTTCACTTTTATTTTTCATTAAATACACAAATGAATAATCAAAACAATCATCAATAAAAGTTATAAAATAACGTTTGTCATTTCTAGTTGTGACACCATCCAATTCACAAATATCCGAATGAATTAAATCAAATGGTTCAGATTCTCTAAAAACAAAGTTATGTGATGTCTTAGTGATTTTTACTTGACTACACCATTCACATTTTTTAAAATCATTTAATGATAATTTTGGAATTAATCCTAAAGTGCTCATATTTTTATCAAGTCGTTTATTAACATGACAAAGCCCAGCATGTCAAATATTAAATGAACAAGCAATATAGGCAGAAGGAGAAATTTTATTCATTGCATCAACATTCAACTTAAACATTCCATCAGTCGCATAACCCTTGCCTACAAAATTCCATTTTTGGTCAAAGTAAATAAATCAGCACCAATAGTTTGAGTAATGTCAGCTTTGTTGAGAAGATAGCTCGAAACCAAATTTTTCCTTATCTCAAGAGTGTGAAGAACATCTTTGAGGATAACAGTCTTTCCCGAAGTGAACTTCAATTCCACATTTCCAGTACCAGCAACCTCAGTGGAGTGAAAATCACCCAACAACACTTTCTTATCTGCAGTCTCAGAATAAGTCTTAAACAGAGGACGATCATAACAGATATGGCGGGAAGCGCCAGTATCCAACCACCACCCTTCGGCACCGCTAACCATGTTGATTTATGAAATCATAGCACATAGGTCCTCTTCGATCAAATTCGCTTGTGCATTTGGCACATTGCGATATTTGCGAGCCATATGGCCAGGCTTGCCACACTTGAAACAGAGAAACTGTCCCCAGTTGCTAGACTGTCCATTTTCAGGGTTCTTATTCTTATTCTGAGTCTGAGTCTGATTTTTAAAATTCTGGTTGTGGCTCTTTTTCTGATTTTTCATATTTTTTTCGTTTGCCTTTAAAACAACTGGAGTGTTGTTCTTTTTATAATTTTTGTTGTTAGACACAACAATAATTTCATCTTTGTAGTCCTGTTTTTGGGATTCTTCCTCAATTCTCAATTTAGTAATGAGTGACTCGAGTGAAAATTCTTTAGACTTATGCCTCAAAATATTTTTAAACTCTTTGAACAGTGGAGGCAATTTATCAATAATTACAGCCACCTGAAATTGCTCATCTAAAGCCATGCCCTCGAAAATAATTTTATGGGCAATTATTTGCAAATCATGGGTTTGAGCAACAACAGATTTGTCATCCGTCATTTGAAATTTCAAATAACGGCTGACGGCATATTTTTTAGCACCGCCTCCTCCGTGCCATATTTTTTAAACAGTGCATCTCAAACATCTTTTGCAGTTTTATAATTGGCATAGTAGTCATAAAGTTCGTCACTTAGAGCATTCAAAATATAATTCTTGCACAAAAATTCATTTTCCTCCCAAGTTCTAATTGTTTTGCTTTCCTCAACAGTATGTGGATTATTTACTACGGGTTGTCAAATTAAACATACGATGCGACTTTTTTCGTAGTTAAATAAAATAGCAGTTTTTTGCTCCAACGTTTAAAATGGGTGCCTTCATATTTGAAAGGATTATTAAGGTTGCTTGAGTTAATTTTGTCCATGGCAGAATTTCAGAACACCTTAAAATTGTTGTAGCAACAGTAAATTAAATGCAGAATTAAGGAACGAAATTACCCAATTTTGAAGCAAATAAATCCGAGACAGAAAGAACAAGAAACCCCGGAAGCAGGTACAGTCTAGAACACGGCTGAGTGGCGGACAATGTCGCTCTCTTTAAGGTGTTTCGCAGCTCTGCCCAATGTGTGCTGACAGTCAGAAATGCCTCGCCACCCCGAGGATAAAACAACTTTCAATAAATAAAATACGGATTGATAAAGCACAAGAATCAGTCTGGTACACATACATCCATTCGTAATAATTGCTCGAGTCTAATAATAAATATGGGGTGGATTTATTATTCCAGAACCAAAAAAATATTGAAAAAACGGAGGCTTAACTCCTCTTTTATTGAACAAAAATAATGACGTTAGTGGCACACAACGTGGAGAGAAAACTGGGACAGCGTGGGTAAGTGTGTTGAAAGTTTCAACAGATAAAAGAAAACGTTTTTTAATTTTCGGAATTAAAAAAAACGTTAAAAATAATTTTTTTAAAGCTTAAAAAATAATTCTGTATTTGTCCAAAAAATTATTTCTTAATGAGCCCAAGCCCAAGACCCGGACATGGGCTGAACGGCCGACGGCGGCAGCGCATGTGACTTGGCCCAATAAATCTCCCATCCATACACACAAAACATTTAATACTAAAAAATT
Source organism: Sambucus nigra (assembly GCA_949130495.1). Lineage (NCBI taxonomy): Eukaryota > Viridiplantae > Streptophyta > Magnoliopsida > Dipsacales > Adoxaceae > Sambucus > Sambucus nigra. The sequence goes on along the minus strand of OX422213.1, from coordinate 255,387,716 downwards.
ATTCATTTATTTCAAATAAATTGTATATGGAAAACAATATATGCACCCGATGGTTTTACCGGATCATCCTTTTTCTTTCTTTTTTAAGTTTCTATTATTTTGTTCTTAACAATTGAAATAAAAACAGATTTTTATATATAAAAAAAACAGTTTTCCTATTGATATAAAAAAAAAAGTTTTTTTTATATTAACTAAACAGTTTTTTATTAAAATTTAATTAAAAAATATTTCTTTCATAAATAAAAAAAATTATGTTTATTGAGATGATATCGCGATTGATTAGTATTGCTGGTGCGGACCCACATTTCCACACCCACATCATTTGTTCGATGTGGATCCGGGCTAACGATACTAATCAAGCTGTGTGTTGAATATGGCGCGGTATATTTTTTTTATATTATTTTTAACTCGTTTAGTCCCTCAAACACCTATTTACCCCTTATTTTTTAAATTAATTTTTGTTTAATGAGATATGTACCAGATGCTTTTACCGGAATATTACCGGATCTCCCCTTTTCCTTTTTTTTTTAGTTTCTTATTCTTTTATTTTAACAACTGTTTATATAAAAAAAATATTTATTTAAAAAAATAGTTTTCCTATTAATATAAAAAACAGTTTTTTTATTTTATTTTCTTAAAATAGTTTTTTTTGTTATTTTTAATTAGTATTTTTGTTTTTTTATAATATTTTTAACTCATTTAGTACCTCAATCACCCATTTACACAATATTTTCTTATTTTTAAATGTTCGCGCCAGCGGCACCCTTTATTTTTAAACCAATTCTTGTTTAAAAGTTCGACTTAAAAATTAATTTCTTATTAGAATAGTTTTTTTTAAAAGTTCGACTTAAAAAACTAATACAATAAGAAATTATTTTTTTTATATTATTTTTAACTCATTTAATGTCTCAAACATCCATTTGCCTAATATTCTCTTATTTTTAAGGTCCGCGCCAGCGGCACCCTCTATTTTTAAAGTTTTTTTTTTTTAATTTTACAACATTTAAAACAATTTTTGTATTTTTTAAAACTGTTTAAAGGTCCGTCCTTTTTTCTACTGGATGACAACTCATTGATTCCTCAAATACCCATTTACTCAATATTCTCTTATTTTTAAAGGTCCGCGCCAGCGACACCCATTATTTTTTATTTCTTAAACTGTTTAAAAATGTGGAAAAAAAGTTTTAATTTTTTTATATTAAACTAACTTTTATTTTCTGATAATTTTTTATTAAAATTAAAATTAAAATTATTTGTTGAACATGGATCTGAGAACGTGGGTTCACTCCAGCGGCACTAATCAATCGCGATGTCAATTGAGTTAATGATGTGGGTCCGCGCCGGCGGGACTAACCAATCGCGACACGTCATTTCAGTGTGTTGCCCCCGACGGATATTCTCTTATTTTTAAAGCTCCGCGCCAGCGGCACTCCCCCCCTCCCCCTCCAATATTCTCTTATGCATCTCACTGACGTGTCGTGTCGTGATTGGTTCGTTTTGAGGGGTCCTATGGTGTGAGTCTCATCGGAACTTAAAAATGAACCCATACAGATGCGACACATCAGTGCCGCGCACAGATTTAGTCGGATTTGTGTATCGTTGATTTTAATTTTTTCATAAAATCATTTTATAAACAGTTTACAAAAATAGTTAAAAACTATTAAAAAAAAACTGTTTTTTTATTAATAAAAATCTATTTTTTTATGTATAAAAAACTGTTTTTAAAAAATAAAGAATAAGAAACTTAAAAAAAAAAAAAAAAAAAAAAAGGAAAAAAGTGGTTCCGGTGAAACACCGGTAATCTGTGCCGGTAAGCATATCAGGACTCATTGTATATATACTCAATTCATTTCATAAAGAAAAAAAAAACGCCCCCGGGATGTGGGATAATGCAAAAAGGCATTTTCAAAGTTTGCATCTCAACCGCTCTGCTATGCGCTGTTTGACAGCTGTTACCAACACTTTCAGATCCCCAAAACTGAAAAATTACGTTCCCGACGCTGAGGACAGGGAGAAGATGGGAAAAATTCTGACCAACCTCGGTCGTTTTGCTGTTGATTCCACCATTAAGGACTCTCTCAAAGGCGTCACTGGTCTTTCTCTCTTTCTCTTATTTTTTGTGGATTTCAATCAAAGTGATTTCCCTCAATTGCAATGCCAAAGCATGAAATTGGAATCACCAAATAAGAAATTTGACTACAATTCTTATTGGATTTACCATATTAACCAAACTGTCATCAACTCATGCAACTCAGATTCGTTTTTTCTCATAGAATTAGGTCCAATCTTATCATAATATTACTTTCTTATGTGTTTGGTTCATACGAATTTGTGTTATTTTATCTTCGTTATGAGCCACTTCTACTGTCGCACAAATGAATTTATTTCTAATTTATCCTTTCTTGGCTGGGAGCTGCAAGAGGCGCTTGACCAAAATTAAAGTTTAACCTTTTGGATTTGATCTACTTGTTATTGACCTTAGTTCCTGTGTCAAATTTTATAAAGTATTTCCTGGGGTGATATTGTGTTTTTAGAAGGGTGTATGAAACTAAATATCCAATTCTTACCTGTTTCTGGGTATAACTTAACTTCCTAAAGAATTGTTTTCCCGCTTTCAAAGAGGTTTTCTGGAACATATCTGTGTTGACCAGGCTGCATTTCTAACGACCCTAACCTGTTAAAGCTAGAGACCCGTTACACATCTAATGTTCAACCAATTCCCTCAGCCGCATTCATACTGATCTTTAGCTGCACCATTATACATCTAATGTTTTTTTAAAACGTTGTCATTATGTATATAATTTTCACAGATTGTTGAATTTCTGCAGGTGGGATACAAGTATACAAGATTGTTAAGGAAGGATTGAGGGATCAACCACATTCTGCAAATGAGAACGTCAAGCCAGATCTTACATTAAGGATGGAACAAATGGAAGCACAGTTGGCCAAAATGCAAGAACAAATGAATAGCATAAAGCGGAAAGATGAGATATCAACCCAGTGTGCTGAGGCATCGGACCATTTGAAGGAGTTATCAGGTGAACCCAACGAGCGATCGTCAGCTCCTCCCAAGACTGATGTTAAAAAGGTTATGATCCGTTCGAGGCTATGATTGGAGATTAACCCAATTATCGTAGATTACATGTATGTTTGCTAGAATAAATTTAGTTTGGTCAGCATGTCCTCTTGTCAGACTGGTTAAATATTGAAATGAGAAAGCTTAGTAGTATTTTAGTGTGCAATTCCATCATCTCCCCCTCGTACTCACACAACTTGATAGCTTTTCAATCATTGTAGTAGTCATCAGTTTAGGTACTAAAATCAATTTGAGAGATTATATCATTGTAGTTACACTCTTACGTATTGCTATACAAGATTTGTTTGATAACAAATTCAAGCCCTTTAGGTGTGATTTGTGTCTTCGGGAGTGAGCCAAGCATTTTAGTTTTTGTCATCGCAAATAGTGTTATAAAATATATATTATATTGATATCCACGGGTATTCCTCATTATTAAAGAGTTTTTTGGGATACCATGATTTATACTATAAATAGGGATAATATCCCTCGAGTATACAACGCAATGAAATGAAAATAACATGAAAAACTTTCTCCCTCTAAATACTGTTGGTATTCCATTTATTTTATAACTTGTTATCAGCACGATACTCTCTCCTCGTCGCCTCTATCTACCAAAGCAACCGTTGATTTTTGAGAGCTAGCATCTTAGAAGAGGCATCTATTTTCTTTTCCCAATATCTAATCCAAACTATCATCGTAATGTTCAACTAAATTTTTCTACAGGATCTTTTTGTCTTTAGTTTACTTATTGTCCACACCAATATAATATGTTGTCACCAATGATTTGATTTGTATTGATTGAAATGGTTGTTTATATATATATATATATATATATATATACGAGGCAGGCTCCTGTGCACACTAAATTTGTATACGTGTGGAGGCACACCAATTTTTTTTTTAAATATACTTTTGAGTTGATTTTTATTATGTGACATTTAAACATTTCAACGGACCCATATAAAAAAACTCAACTAAAAAAAACTTTTTTTGCTATTTTTAAAAAATCAGTCAAACTTTTGCAGCCGAAAGTTTGACCGATTTTTTAAATATAGCCAAAAAAAAATAGAGCTAAATTTTTATATATGGGTTCCTTGAAATGTTTAAATATCACATAACAAAAAAATCCGCTCAAAAATTTTTTTTTTACTATATAAAAAAAATAATATGTAAACTTAGTGTGCACAGCAGTTTGGCTCTCTCTCTCTCTCTCTCTGTGTATATATATATATATATATATATATATATATATATATATATATATATATATATTGTTTATTTTCTTGTACTTTCTTTAATATCATGTTTTCATTATGTAATACAAAACTTAATATTTCCAAATAATTATTTCAATTTGGAGCATGAAGTTTTTATACAAAGATTTTTAATTTGGGTTAGAAGTTCTCAATTGACTATTCAAATTTTTGAACATGACAATAACATATGTCCAAAAATCAAACATAAAGTTTTGATTATTTCTATAATAGGGCAAGAGATACGAAAAGTAACTGAAAGGGAATAACATCTAAAGCAACCCAACTCTCTTCAGTTCCAAAGGGGGTGATGATAGGTCAAACGTCAACTTAGTTCCAGTACCAAAGTTCAGAGTCCTTTGGGACTTTTAAGACCCCTAAAGAGTTCAACCATCCATGTTTATAAGCCAATTACTTTACTTTGCCCATATTAATATGGCATCCGTCCACACCTCATCATAGCCGGAAGCCCACGTCGCAAGGGGACCCTTTCTGAATAGATAATATAGCTTGATTATATCAAGAATTAGCCCCAAAATATTACAATTCAATTCCGCTCGAAAATAATACTAAGCTCCCTAAATAAATTACACTGCCAAGTTATACAAAAATAAAATCCTCCAAACATCGTGCTCTAAAATCCTCTAAAAATTCATAGTGTCCGAATCCACGCTAACCTTCCAGTAAAAGAGAAATATGGGGAAGTACACAATATGACAAGAATAGATGCACGAAACAATAACGGTGAATAAATGCAACAATACGAATCTGAATTCAAGTCCAATGTCACATCCAAGCATTATACCAATTTAATTTTTCAATAACACATCAATAGGTCATCGAGACTCACCTCACCTCACCTCACCTAAGCTTCATAAAGACTCACCTGGCTATTGGACTTTTGAACTATTGGCGGTGACCATCCTCCATGCCATATAAAATTTTATGACACCGTGCCCATCAACAAATACAATATATCAATCGAGTCAATATTTTAAATTCCAATAAACGTCATGATATAAAAAATATGAGTACAAATAAATGAGGAACAAAATGACTACTCTTAAGAGATTCAAGGAGCATATTGTGTAAACCCTGTACCTTAAAATCGTCATAAGAAACTCATAAGATTCTACCTCAAAATTCTGATCATACCACTGCGTTCCTCGTGCGAAAATAATAACTCAAGAAAACACCAAATAAACCTTCAAATCATGGGTTAAATCTTGAATAAAATTAAGGATAGGGTTTGTAGATAGAGGGAGATGAAAATACAGGAGACTACTGATTTTTGAAAAGGCTAAAATGTGTTTTAAAAGTCATAAACCCGTCACTTTATGTTTATATACCAAAAAGAGTTTGAGTCCTATTCGAGCACAAACACTCGAAAATTTATTACGGATGATCGGACCGTCGGAATTGGCCAAAATTTTAGTATGTTGTAGCTGACGGCGAGACAGAGTTGCTATAAAAAAATTCAGTTCGATCGGATAGTTGAATTTTTATTTTTATTTTTTATCCTCCTTAGGTCGGATCCACCTTGATTCTTATACAAAAAGTTATAAATTCCAAATTTAATCCCGATTTAAATTCCACTTAAAACCTTATTTTTATATATAAAAACCAACATTTTTTTTCTTACCAAAATGAAAAAGATTTCAAAAATTTTATTTTTTTGAAATTGTTAATTTATCAAAGATTTTTACAGCTCAAAAATCTCGAGGTGTTACATAATCATATTTGGCGTCCCTGTAGCTAGACACCTAAAAGTTTTTAAAAATAGATTTAATATAGATCAGAGCACAAAACCTTTTAAAAACGTTTAAAATTATTTATAATTTGAACCCGATGTTCCAATAAATTTTCTTTCTAATCAAACTTGGCGTTTTGATTACTTTTATAACAAGGGTTAAGAGACATTAAAAGTCCCATTATGATCATTTATAATTTGGACCTGAAGTTTCAAACAATTTTACTCCTAATGAAACTTGGAGTTTTGATTCAATTAGGCAGGGCTTTCAAGGTCTCAGTTAAATAATATTGGTATGAAACCTGAAGTTTTTATTGTCTAATTGAAAAGGTATAGACCAAGAGTCTCACAATTATATTTCTGATATGAAGATCCATTATCAATATTGTGATTAGAAGTTCACAAATTATTAATTGTAATTGGAATATAGTTTTTCTTAATTGATTTTAAAAATATGAGGCCCGAAGTTCTCATGGTATTTCAAAATAGTTAGACCCAAAACTTCAAATATAATTTATTGGGATTAGTTTAAAAATAAATTGAGTTTTAAACCATAACTTCTCAACTTTTCATTTACTTTAGTAAATGTAGAATTTTTTTAAAATACTTTTTAATGGTTAAATGTCCCTTTAACTATCATATTAATGGTTTCACCATAAAATTTTTGTCTCTTGACCTTTCGGTTTATCTGAGTATTCAATTATAGTTTTAATGGTATTTACTTTAACAACTCGTTTCCACATTCTAATCATTTACTATACATTGAGTCTTGGGAATGTATAGAGAATGTGAAAAATTAAACCCTTTGTTGATACCAAAATTAATTTGTTGTTATGGACCAATCATATGAAGACACGTGGCTATCTACATGGCAACAACAAACACTTCCGAGGAACCCACTCGCTCCGAGGAATAAGACTACAACGAGGAAGACTAGTTCCCCGAGGAACTCACAAGCTCCGAGGAACAATGCCTCTCCGAGAAACTCTTGAATACCGAGAAGCTTAGGCGGTCCGAGCTGCACCTCGAATCGGGATACCAATAGTTTAACTGCTCATTAAATGCTTATCATTTGGACGCACACGCAAAGAGGGCATTAAATGTATTACCCTTTCATATGTATGTCATTTAATGTATTACCCTTTCACATTACAACCTCAGGGCTATAAATACATTGTACAATCCTCATTGTAGAGAGACCTGGACCTGAAATCCAGAGCGGAATTTCTTGATAGAATTCACAAATCGAGAATTCCCAAAACACTCAGTAATAAAGCAACCGTAGGTCATTCTTATAAGGCTAAACCACTTTAAAATTCTTTGTCTCATTTATTTATCTGTGATTGAATTATTAGAGTGATCTAATTTTTTACATCAACAGATTGGCACCGTCTGTGGGAAACGACTGATAATATCATTTTTCATCAAAAATAATCCATTACCAATGGTTGATATCCCTGAATCCAGCAATCGAAACGCTCGAACCCCTCCAAATCCATCTGCTCCACCAATTATTCCAGATCTGACTGGGATAATGGCAAATCTGGCTCAGGGGTCAGACCGTCATGCAAGAAACAATGCGACAACTCATCCAAACCCTCCATGGCGGTGCATCAGCCCATTCCGGACCACAAAGCATTCAAAGAAATACCCGTGCGCCTTCTTCACGTACTAGGCATACTAATTCATATCGCAAAGAGGAATCTGAAAAATTTTCTTATCAACCTGGGCGAACTTCGTCAGTGCGGGCCACAGATACTGAACAACGTGTCACCCTCTCCCCAGAAAGGACCAGCGCATTGGAAAGATTAAGTAGGGTTTCTCCTTTCGACCGATTAGGCCCTAGGAGGAACAAAAGTCCTCTTAATGCAGCGTCGAGGAACTTTCGACGACCATCAGATTTAAGGGAAGGATCTGCCTAGTCGCGACCAGCTGCTCGTCAAGATAGATCCTATGACCGACCAGCTGCTCGTCAAGATAAATCCCAGGAAGCCACTTCAACGCGATCAGTTGCTCGAACCAATAGGCCCGAGGAAGGAAATGGTGCATGGAAAGGATCTATTCAGAGGCTGGAGGATAGATTAGGGGAAATGGATTAGGCCAAGAACCCTCTATAACGAACCTTTGTTCGAGGAACACCTTTTGTCCAGGATATTGTTGATTTTCCAACACCATCAAAGTTCAAAACACCTGTTGTGACTCCCAAGTATGATGGGAAGACTGACCCTGTCGTTCATATAGAATAATACCAAGCTGCAGCTGACATCTATGCTGTCCCAAATGAGATGAGATGAGATGCAGAGCATTCTCAGGAACACTTACCGGATATGCTCAAATATGGTATAATAGTCTTCCTCGGGGTAAGATTTCAACTTTTCTTCAACTGGCCGAGCTATTCATTGGGAATTTCTACTTTGGAGCAAAGCCAGTTAAACGAGTAGCACATTTGTTAAGTGTTAGACAAAAAGCTGGTGAGAGTACCAGAGATTATATAACTCGTTTTAATGATGAGAAACTCGAAGTCATTGATTATGAAGAGAAGACAGTGATTACTGCTTTGATGAGTGGACTACTGCCAAACAAGTTGTACTACACTTTGGCCAAAGATCCACCTCGGACCATGGCAGAACTGATGGGAAAAGCGTCAAAGATTATGAATGCCGAGGAGGCTATGTCTGCGAAGAAGAATATGGACGCTAAAGAAACCAAGGTGGAAGGTGATAAAGCTAAGAAGAAAGAACATAAGAACAATGGTGTGACAAACAATCCAAAAATAGGTCGTCATGAGAGGTCTTGAGGAAATTTGATAATTACACACCTTTGAAGGTAAATATTAACCACGTCCTGGAAGAAATTAAGAACAGCGAGGAGTTAAACTGGCCAAAGAAAATGAAGGCAGACCCTGACACGAGGAATAGGGAAAAATATTGCGAGTTCCACAAGGATCATGGCCATATGACAAAAAATTGCATAGCTCTTCATAATGAAATTGAAACACTCATCCGACGAGGAAAGCTGGAAAAGTATGTTGATCGGGGAGGCGAAAGAAGAAACAACGACCGAACTAGAGAGAGGTCTAGATCTCCTCGTCGAGCAGAGGAGAACAAGAAGAGAAACCATAAAGTTGATCCAGAGGATGACCCCGATCTTCCCAAGAAACCAAGGCAACCAGAACGAGAGGTATTTTCAATATGCTTTGGGTCATTTGATTGTAATGTTATTACAGGAGGAGATGCGGGAGGAGGAGACCTTATTGCAGAAAGAAAAGCTTACCTCGGTGGGGCTCAAGCTTGCTCGTACATTCAGCGAATAAATCTAGCTGAGGAAGATCGCCCGAGAAAGGTAAACAAGGAGAAATTGGTTATCGGTTTTTCAAAAAATGACCTTGCAGGTGTTTTATATCCTCATGATGACCCGCTAGTGATCAAAATGAGAATGAAGGAGGTCATGATTTCAAGAGTGCTGGTCGACAATGGTATCTCGGCAGACATCATGTTCTACTCCTGTTTCGATAGTTTGAATCTAAAGCTATCTCAACTGGAGCCTTACCACAGACCCCTCATCGGTTTTGCTGGCGAGAAAGTATTTCCACTTGGGACGATCAAGTTGGATATATTCATTGGTACGTGGCCTGCTTGTCGAACAAAAAGAATACGTTTCTTCATGATGGACAAGAATGTCCAATCATCGTACAATATCATCATAGGAAGAGTAGGATTGAAGAAGTTCGAGGCTGTGCTATCTACAGTACATCAATGCCTAAAATTTCCAACAAACTTTGGAGTAGGATTTGTGAAAGGTGATCAGAAAGTAGCTCGGGAATGTTATTATTCATCCGCCGAGCAAGAAGAATTGAAAGAATCAAAGAAAAAGACTAATACCTATCAAGTGAATGGAGGTGTATAAATTGAAACATTGGATCCTCGAGATGAGTCGCAACTCGTGAAGGGTCAAGTGGTGGAAGCTACTGAAAACATCATTCTGGACAACGAGCACCCTGAGCGAACTACTCAAATAGGTTCGTCGTTGGAAACCTCATTAAAACAGGAATTGATAACTTTCCTTAGAAGTAGAAGACAAACTTTTGGGTGGAGTCATGAAGATATGCCTGGGATAGACCCAAACTTCTTATGTCACGAGCTCAATGTGAATAAGGAGATCAAGCCTATGAAGAAGAGAAGAAGAGTATTCAGTCCCGAGAAGAATCAAGCCATACAAGAGGAAGTTGAGAAGCTCCACAAAGCTAGTTTCATTGAAGATGTTAAATATCCAGATTTGTTAGCTAATGTGGTAATGGTAAAGAAGAAAAACAACAAGTGGAGGATGTGTGTAGACTTCACCGACCTCAACAAAGCATGCCCAAAGGATCACTTTCCACTGCCCCGAATTGATCAACTGGTGGATGCTACCTCGGGACACTAGTTGCTGAGCTTCATGGATGCTTATTCTGGCTACAATCAAATTAAAATGAAACCTGAAGACAGGGAGAGTACTTCTTTTATTACGCCTAGAGGAACTTATTGTTATAATGTTATGCCTTTTGGTTTGAAAAATGCAGGTGCGACATATCAGAGGCTGATGAACAAGGTCTTTGCTGAACAAATCAGTGACAATATAGAAGTCTATGTTGACGATATGCTGACGAAAAGCAAGAAAGTTGCCGATCATCTAGTTGACTTAAGTCAAACTTTTGATCAACTAGATAAATATCAAATGAAGCTGAACCCGACGAAGTGCATCTTTGGAGTACGAGAAGGCATGTTTCTCGGGTACATTGTCAATCAACGAGGCATTGAAGCAATTCCTGAAAAGATTAAAGCTCTATTAGGCCTGCGATCTCCAACGATGAAGAAGGAAGTACAGAGTCTCACAGGACGAGTAGCGGCACTCAACAGATTTTTGTCACTAGCAAATGATAGATGTCTCCCATTCTTCAAGACACTCAGAAAGACTTTTGAATGGAATGATGAATGCGAGAAGGCTTTTCAAGACTTGAAGAGATACTTGGGAGCACCTCCACTGTTGTCCAGGCTAGTGATGGGAGAAAAAATGTACTTGTACCTTGCAGTGTCCGAGAATGCAGTTAGCTCGGCGTTGATTAGAGTGGAGAATGGAGTACAAAAGCCAATTTACTACACAAGTAAGGCCTTCCGAGGAGCAGAGATCAGATATCCAAGGCTGGAGAAGTTGGCACTGGCGCTTATTGAGGCGAGTAGGAGAATGAGGCCATACTTCCAGGCTCATACTATAGTAGTATATACTGATATGCCATTGAGGAAAGCCCTGCATAAGCCAGAAAAATTAGGAAGATTGATGTATTGGGAAATAGAGCTCGGTGAATATGATATAGTCTATGAACCCAGATCATCGCTTAAAGGGCAGGCTGTAGCAGATTTTATAGCGGAGTTCACCTATCATGATATCTCCGAGGAACAAAAGTTGCTCACTGATCAACCTGTGGATTTTACAAGATGTGACGCAGAGATAGTTGTGAGGACTCCGGACGAGAAATAAGAGTTGCTCGCTGATCAACCTGTGGATGTTACAGGATCAACAAACACTAGCTCAGACCAACTCCGGTTGGTAAAAGGGCAAGTGGATGTTACAAGATCATTGACTTCGGGCTCAGACCAACTCCGGTTGGTAAAAGGGCAAGAAGAAATGATCGACGAAGAGCAAGAAAAATCCGAGGAGGAAAGGAAGCAAAAAATATTTCACCGAGGAACTCTAACTGATCAGAAATTTGAACACGAGTTACCTATATGGAGACTATATGTAGATGGCTCATCTTGCACTGCAGGATGCGGCGCGGGGATAGTTCTGAGCACTCCGGATGAGGTCGATATGGAATACGCCTTGCATTTCCAATTCAAAGCTTTCAACAATGAGGCTGAGTATGAGGCCATGATTGCAGGACTTGGTTTAGTAAAAATTATGGAGGCGCAACAGGTCATTGTTTTCAGTGACTCTCAATTGATTATAAACCAAATGATGGGATTATATGAAGTTAGAGGAGAATTAATGATCAGATATCATGCAAAGGCAAAGGAGCTTGTGTCAGAATTTGTCGCTATTCAGTTGGTCAGAATACCAAGAATGGATAATGCGAGAGCAGACGCCCTAGCTCGACTAGCATCATCTACTCGCACCGAGCTACGACGAAAAATCCCAATTGAAGTGTTAGCTAGTCGGAGTATAGATGAAGATCTGAAGATGAACTTTGTCACCCTTGATTTAGGACCATCTTGGATGTATCCCATCAGGGCGTATATCGAGGAGGGAGAATTACCAATTGACAATCTCGCAGCCAAGAAATTGAAGTTTAAAGCTGCTCGGTATGTATTAACTAATGGTGTTTTATATAGATGAGAAATTATGGAAGGTTTGCAGAGATGCGTACATCCCTCTGAGGTGAAATAATTGATTGAAGAAATCCATGAAGGGTCTTGTGGAGCACATGTAGCAGGTCGGACGCTTTTACAAAGGGTGATGATGCAGGGATATTACTGGCCGACGATGAGGGCTGATTGTATAGCCTATGCAAAGAAATGTGACAAGTGCCAGCGCTTTTCCTCCATCTGAAGAACTCCACAAGCATTTTTGACACCCATAACTTCCCCTTGGCCATTTGCCATGTGGGGAATTAATTTTGTTGGGCCACTGCCAACGACCCGAGGAAGGTTCAAGTATCTCGTCGTCGCAGTGGATTATTTTACTAAGTGGGTAGAAGCTAAACCACTCATTGACATGACATACGAGAAGGTGTACCAATTTGTTTGGAAGAACATCATTTGCCGATATGGTCTCCCTCATGCCTTCATCACAGATCATGGAACATAATTTGATAACGAGGAGTTTGCCGCATATTGTCATCAGTCAAACATTTTGAAGGTTCATTCAGCACCAGGCCATCCTCAAAGTAATGGACAAACTGAAGTGACAAACAGAACGCTGCTGAACGGTTTGAAGAAAAGATTGGATGATGCAAAAGCAAACTGGATCAACGAGCTACAATCAGTACTTTGGGCTTATCGAACTACTCCCCGAGCAGCAACTGGAGAATCACCATACATGCTGGCGTTTGGAAGTGAAGCTGTCATACCTGCCGAGTTGGGTCTCCCAACACACAGGGTACTGAATTTCAATTCCCCTGTCAGCGACTTAATGAGAAGACTGTATTTAAACATGCTCGGGGAAGTTAGAGAAGAAGCATCCATTCGAAATGCTGCTTACCAGCAACGAACAACTTTGTTCTACAACAAAAGGGTGAAGAAGTGCGACTTGAAAGAAGGAGACTATGTTCCGAAGAAAGTAATTCAAAAGAACAATAAGTTGTAATCAAACTGGCATGGACCATACCGAGTTACAGAAGTTGTTCGACCAGGAACTTATCGAATAACAACTCTAGAGGGGGAGGAGTTCAAGAATGCATGGAACGCAGAGCACCTACGCAAGTATTATCAATGATGTATATGTAACACAGTTCCATCAGTATGAATAAAATGAAGATATTCTGCTAAAGTCTCTCCTTTTATTGAGAATTTTTCGGGGAATACTAGTGCTACACACTACTCGGCAAAACTCGACAAAGCTCAGACTGCTCAGCAGCAAAATATTCCTAAAAATGACAACTTCAGTTGGTTAGGAAACAAACTATTCCTAAAAATGCCAACCTCGGTTGGTTAGGAAACAAAATATTCCTAAAAATGCCAACTTCGATTGGTTAGGAAACAAAATATTCCTAAAAATGCCAACCTCGGTTGGTTAGGAAACAAAATATTCCTAAAAATGCCAACTTTGGTTGGTTAGAAAATAAAATATTCCTAAAAATGCCAGCTTCGGTTGGTTAGGAAACAAAATATTCCTAAAAATGCCAACCTGTTTGGTTAGGAAACGAAATATTCCTAAAAATGCCAACCTGTTTGGCTAGGAAACGAAATATTCCTAAAAATGCCAACCTGTTTGGCTAGGAAACAAAATATTCTCGCAAATGCCAACTTATGTTGGTCGGGAGGTAAGATTATTCCAGAAAGTGCAAAAGTTACTAACTATGGCTGGTCTGGGATAAAAACTCACCAACTGTAGTTAGTCGACAGAAAATTTACCGACCTTGGTTGGTCGAAAACATTTAAGAGAAAAGTCTACTAACTATGGCTGGTCGGAGATAAAAACCCATCATCTGTAGTTAATCAACAAGCAAAATTTACCGATCTTGGTTGGTCGGAAACATTTTATGGGTAAAATTATTTCAAAAAAAAAAACTAACCATAGCTGGTCGGGGATAAAAATCCACTAACTGTAATTGGTCGACATGGAGAGTCCAACAACCTTGGTTGGTTGGAAACATTTTAAACAACATTTTTATACTCATTACTTTATTATTAAGTGATCGAGCAACAGTACTGATACTTGTAAAAAAAAATTTATTACTGAGTTGGTCGACATACAACACAATATTGTTATCTTTTTAATAGATATGCATAAATATAAAGTGTTTGATAAATACAAGACAATAGCAATCAAGATTTGCAAACAGAAATTAAAGTCTTTCATTGAATTCAAAATAAATTACATTGATAATGAAATTACAGTTACATTGACATGTATACTAACTATTACATCAAAAATTCCTATTCTACTGGTCTCTTCCCCTCTGCTTTTGACACAGGTTCCTCGCCAGCAGGCGGATCATTTAAAGACAGAGGAGAATTGATGAAGTTGAGGTCCTTCAACATCCTGACATTCATCACGGATGGTCGGTCTAAGAGATGCTCGGGACGAGATACCTCGATTTGAGAATGTAAATTGTAGTCACCGAGATACTTTGAAATTAAACTCCGAGGAATGGCCCGAGCAGGGATCCAATCCATGTCCAAATTGTATGGTGGCACAGGCAAGTCGAGCAACCCGGGATCATGGTAGTCCCACAGATAATGACCTTGTTCGAGCTTCAGCACACCTAAGGCATTCAGCCAACCTTTCTTGTAGACCTCATTGTTGGCATTCTGGATAGATCATCCAAGTGGAATAATGCTTCGTTGTATCCAGCCATCCAGAACTCCCTGGGCTGTTTGTGGAATTGATATGTTATCCTTTCTAGATGCTCGTGAAGATTCTTGATGAAAAGTTCCTTATTCTCCAAGATTGACTTCTGCGTAGAGAGCTGTTTTTCCAGGTCCCTAATCTTCTTTGACATATCAGACAACGCTTGGTTCTTCGCCATTAATTGGAAAGCCTGGTTCTCTAACGCAGATTGAGTTCTTTGTTCCTCGACAAGAACCCGAGATGCTCTTGCTCGTCCCCGAGGAGCTCTTGCTCGACCACGAGAAGATGTATAGGTGCCAGAGCTCCTCAAAGTCTCCAACTCTTCCCTCAACTTGGCGCTCTCAACCTCTAAGAACGAAAATCCCTCATCGATCACTGGGATCAAGGCACTAGAAGTGGAAGCTGCAGACTTTAACTGTGACAGTTCCTTCTACAGGTTGTTATTTTCCTTTTCCAGCAACTCAGCAATCTGTCTGCATTCTTCGACTTCACCTCTCAAGGTTCTCTCCCTTACATCATACCCAACAAAGAGCTGCTCGTAGCCCTTGTCGGCAATGATCTGCTGGTACTTCTTCTCGTACCCCTCATGCAACAAAGCAGTGGATGATTTATATTGGAGCTGAAGGTCCTCGAGGGTGCTTTGAAGATCCTCGATCATTTCGTAATAAGCAACGTTATTGGCTACAGCCCTATCAAGAAGACACTTCAGATATTGATACGCTTCCACTGCCTGTTCTGAAGCATCATGACCAAGTATGTCGATAACTTGTGCAGCACTCAGGTCTGTGTGAACAGCCTTAAAGTACTCATTACATTGTCGCAGTAACTTTGTATCATGGGCAGAGAGCAGTTCCATCCTGGCCAGAAACTAACAGAGAAAGAAGAGCAATCATCAATAAGAAGAATAAGCAGAGAATGAATGAAAGATAGACAACAATATTCAAAAAAGTTTAAATTTTATTTGATCATAATTCAGAGTTACATCTTCTAAGTTACATTTGAAAAAGAGAAACAAAATAAAGAGAAACTCAAACAACACTAAACCTTTTCCTTATCTCCCAAAACCTTCTCGGGAGGCTGGGATGAAGAGATAGGTTGCTCGGAGGGAAGAGATAGCTTCTCGGGGAGAATAGGCAGTTGCTCGAAGGAAGAAATGATTTGTTGATTTTCCTCATCAGCAGGCTGGATGGCTAGGGCATGATCTCCCATCACCATCGAAGATTCTTCAGAGGTAGATTCGTCCTCTTCTAATTCTTCTGGAGTTGGAGAGGGACCAGGGATATGTCTCTGGAAGAGCTCGAAAGACTCGTCGACCTTCATCTCCTGAAGGGCGGCAACCCATCCATCCCTAAAATATTTAAGATCGCCATAGTCCACTTGCGATACCATGGCGGCCAACCCCTTGTTCCAACCCTTGTCCCAGCCAGAGCTGAAGGACTTCTTCACATCAGCTTTCCTCTTCATGTAAGGACATTTTTCTCATGTCCGAAATGTTTCATTTATTTATGTCGTACGCCGCTACATTTGGCACATCACCTCACGATCTCACATGACGGCCTCTATCCGAATTCCGAGAATCAAGCACGCATTATCTCCACTAATATGTCCCTCATCTACATCAACGACTTCACGTTCCTTGATTGTAGGCTCGTAATGCAAGTGGAACGCAAGAGAAGTCAAATCAGTGAAACAAAGCATGATAGGGATGTTCAAGGGCATATTGGTAATTTTACAGCCACCATCCGAAGGACTGGTCAACTGGAAAGTTGAAGAGCTTACCGCAACAAAGATACTGGAAGAAACGTCACCTCAATCCGAGCTACGGTGAACAAGTTATGGCCCGTTGAAAATGGAGATATGTTCATTGAAAAGTCTGGAAATTTTTCTAAGTGTTTAAAGCCTTTTTCCAGCACACTTTCCCGAACCCAGACCCAAACCGGTTCGGGGGGGCGAACCGATTCACAGGGGTACCCGAACCGGTTCGGGGTACCTGTA
Source organism: Sambucus nigra (assembly GCA_949130495.1). NCBI lineage: Eukaryota > Viridiplantae > Streptophyta > Magnoliopsida > Dipsacales > Adoxaceae > Sambucus > Sambucus nigra. The sequence continues at coordinate 255,370,594 of OX422213.1, read as the reverse complement.
CGTTGGATAGAATTTCAGCATTTTAAGATCGTGGGTCTCTTCATGTATTTCCCTATAAATACCAACTTCGGGAGAGTTGTTTTGCAAGACTTTAGGAGACGAATTTGAGAGTCCAAATACACCTAGTCTTCATATTTTTTAGTCCCAAGACTCGTGTTTTGATTCACACATCCTTGCCAAATATTTGTGAATCCTTTTGCAACCCAAGAACACAACTTTGGTTTGTTTAACCCTTGTGGAGGAGACCGTTCTTCTTCATTGCAGCCCTACTGGAAAGGGATAATTCCAGCCGCGACTACAGAATCCAATACCCGAGGGTAATTCTTAGTCAACTTGTATTTTCATTGTAATCCGATTGTAAGCCGTTTTCTTACAAATTATAGTGAAAATAAATGGTTTTGCCCCTGAGGGGGATTTTTCCTTAATAGCATGTGTTTGAATGTTCTTGCGTAGATTATCGATTTATTCAATCACATACTGCTGCATGTTTAGGGTTTGTTTGTGTTAAAAGGGGTTTATATATAACTTGATCATTTGAACGCGAGCACACACGTTCTTCAAATTGGTATCAGAGCAGGTTACGCTAATTTATCGCGTGATCCTATTTTCCGTAAAATTTTTCTAAGATATCAATTTTCTAAAAAATTGATTTTGAAAAAGTGCGTGTTCAAATGGAGAAGTTATATAATAAAGTGCCTATTTTTGAAAAAGTTCACGACCATGCTGAGAATTTAAAAACTTTGAATTTGAAACTTTGCAAAAGAATTAAAGTTTTGGAAAAAGAAAATTCTCGTTTTAAATCCGCAATGGATCTTTTGCAAACAGTTCAAAATCAAAGAGATTTTTATCGTGAAAAATTTGTTTCCTTGGACCATGACTTTGTTTCTTTAAAATTGTCCAAGAAGGAGTGTGATGATAGGGTCCAAGTTTTAGAAAACGAATTAGAGGACCTTAAAAATTCGATGGTTTGTGTTTGTGCCAAAGATAATAAAAATATTTTAGTCAATGAGTTTGTGGCACGTGAAGAGACTCTTAAGGAAAAGTTTGCTTTAATTGAGGGGGAGCGAGATAAGCTTCTAGGTTTGATTGATAATTTGAAAAAGATATCCCTCAATTTGGAAGAGTCTAATTCTTTGCTTGAGTCAAAAATTTTGAAGTTAAAAAATGATTTGATAGACTCAAGTAGGTTTGATAGTGATGGTAATGGCTCTTCGTGTTCTCATGTTCTAATGCTAAAGCCAGAACCATTATTTGTTTTAGAGGGTCAACTAATTCCAAGGAAGCTAGAAAATATCACACTTTAGGTGTCATCCCACCCGTTTACACATGCTCATATTGTGGTAGGAATGGTCACCTTAGGCGATTTTGTTATGATCTTGGAAGAGGTCCTAGGAATTCGAAGTCTAGTATTTTGTTGGTTCCCAAAACCTCTTGTCGACGTGTTTCATCCATTTGGGTTAGGAAATCACTTTTGGATACACTAGATTTTAGAATAGTTGATTTCCGTTTGCTTGCACATGATTCTTCTCTTGCCATATCATATAGATGATTGTGTTTGCATATTTGTCATACGCTAGTTTTTGTTTCATGATCTTTATGTTTGCTAGCGTTGTGACATGTACTTTTTGTATATATTTTTTTTAACTTTTGAAAAATACAAAAAGATTTTATTTTGATAAAATTTTGAAAAAATCCAAAAAGATTTTTGTATTGCACCGTTTATGGATGAACACTTTGGATGACCAAGTCACAACATCATTCCATTTGTTTCATGTGACTATTTGATAGTGTTTTGAGATAATAGGTCAATTCATCCTTGTGCTTTATAATGTTTGGAGTCATTAAGATGTAATTAAGTGTTACTTCCTACATGTTTGACTCATGTTTCCTTTATTGCACACATGCACGGATTTGTTTGATTATTGTGCGTGTCTTATCACATGTTGGTTGGGTGTAGCGCGATAATTTTTTATAAGGAAATTGTGCATATAAAAACCGTGTTGTGAGTTTGTGTGCTTTGTTTGAATAACGGGGAGGGGTTGCGAAAGGTAATTATCTATCCTTTGCGCAAAAGCCACCGTTAAAAAGGACCTAAAAAATTGAGGAATTTTATTATCCGAGGTCCAAAGAGGTTAAAAGAGCCCGAAAAAATTGAAAGGCAATAAAAACATATTCATGCCAAAAAGGGGCCATTTAGGTTTTTGCACCAATTCTCCAAAGTTTGAGAATTTAGATTACCTCTAAAAGAATATATATATATGAGGGAGTTTGGTTGGAGAATTAAAACGGGTTGCACGTCCTTGAAATTCTTGAAAATGCGCTATATAGTTTTGGACGTTATTGGTGTGGAAATCATTTGACTTTGATTTGTTGATTTGCATAAGACGATGTCATATAAATTCAACAATTTTTTACACCTAAGGATACCTTTGATGTTCATTCGTTAGGAGTACACGTATGCATCGTGCACATATGATTGATTGAGTTGATTTACCTATCGAATGTGTTCACACCCATTCATTCTGTTTCCATGACTTGGTTGTTTGAGTCTAAATCCATGGTGTGATTTTTGTTTCATATTTGTTCATATTGGTATCTTATTTTTGTATGAAAAATTTGAAAAATTCAAAAATAGTTTGAGAATATTTGGTTGAGCATCTCCTTGCAAGAGCACGATTACCATATTATTTGATGCCCTGTTTTGTATACCGTGACACCCCGATTTTGCTTGTTTGATTCATTCTTCTTATTTGTCTATTTGGGGACATCATAAAAAGGAGGAGAAAGAATTATCTTATTTTGGGAGAATTTGAATTTTGGGGGAGTTTTTGAGATGTTGCTTATGTTTTTATCATATATTGATATCCATGTTATCTCATTTCAAACTCGATATGTCACGTGGTATTTGCTTTGTCTCATGTGTGTAGGTATGAAGATTGAAGATCTATATGTTGCACACCCTGATGAGAAAAGTTTCGAGATTCCTGAAGAATTGAAGAACAAACGATGAAGACTATTCATTTGTACCTTTTCCAGTTTTGGGTTCATGGGAGGGTAGATTTGTGTAGGAAATTTCATATTTGATAATTCGGATTTTTATGTATGTACTGGCATAGACATAGGGGGAGATTTGTAAGGACATTTTTCACATGTCCGAAATGTTTCATTTATTTATGTCGTACGCCGCTACATTTGGCACGTCACCTCACGATCTCACTTGACGGACTCTATCCGAATTTCGGGAATCAAGCATGCATTATCTCCACTAATATGTCCCTCATCTGCATCAACGACTTCACGTTCCTTGATTGTAGGCTCGTAATGCAAGTGGAACGCAAGAGAAGTCAAATCAGTGAAACAAGGCATGATAGGTATGTTCAAGGGCATATTGGTAATTTTACAGCCACCGTCCGGAGGACCGGTCAACTGGAAAGTTGAAGAGCTTGCCGTAACAAAGATACTGGAAGAAACGGCACCTCAATTCGAGCTACGGTGAACAAGTTATGGCCCGTTGAAAATGGAGATATGTTCATTGAAAAGTCTGGAAATTTTTCTAAGTGTTTAAAGCCTTTTTCCAGCACAATTTCCCGAACCCAGACCCAAACCGGTTCGGGGGGGGCGAACCGGTTCGCAGGGGTACCCGAACCGGTTCGGGGTACCTGTACGCTGGATAGAATTTCAGCATTTTAAGATCGTGGGTCTCTTCATGTATTTCCCTATAAATACCAACTTCGGGAGAGTTGTTTTGCAAGACTTTAGGAGACGAATTTGAGAGTCCAAATACACCTAGTCTTCATATTTTTTAGTCCCAAGACTCATGTTTTGATTCACACATCCTTTCCAAATATTTGTGAATCCTTTTGCAACCCAAGAACACAACTTTGGTTTGTTCAACCCTTGTGGAGGAGACCGTTCTTCTTCTTCATTGCAGCCCTACTGGAAAGGGATAATTCCAGCCGCGACTACAGAATCCTATACCCGAGGGTAATTCTTAGTCAACTTGTATTTTCATTGTAATCCGATTGTAAGTCGTTTTCTTACAAATTATAGTGAAAATAAATGGTTTTTCCCCTGAGGGGGATTTTTCCTTAATTGCATGTGTTTGAATGTTCTTACGTAGATTATCAATTTATTCAATCACATACTGCTGCATGTTTAGGGTTTGTTTGTGTTAAAAGGGTTTTATATATAACTTGATCATTTGAACGCGAGCACACACGTTCTTCACTTCAGCTTCTTCGAGGAAAGTTTCCCAGACAGAAGGTTCTCAGCAGCCTTCAATTTATTTTCTGCTTCCTCCTTTTGCCGACCTACTTCTTGAAGCTGGCCCAACCTTTCCTCAGCAACCCTAAGCTTATCTTCAAGCTCTCCAACAGTTTTGAGCTTCTCTGCGAGCTCTTTATTTTCCTTCTCCAAGGCATTATTTTTCTTCTCCAACTCTTTGGAGGCCTCAACAGCTCGAGATTTATCCTGCTCGGTGGAGGCAAGCTTCTTCTCCCAGATACCTTTGTCATCAGCATATTTCTGACGAGAATCTGCCAGAGACTTGGTAGCTTCTTCCAGAGTTCCCTCCACACTGGATGAGGAGCAAGAAGCCTTAATCGCTTCATCCTTCTTCAGGATTATATTGAAGCAGCTCGTCAACTGTGAACAGAAAAAGAAAGTAAGTTAGAAACAGAAATGACAAAATAAATATGAAAAATTGAAAGTAAGAAGACTTACAGAAGCAAGGTAACGAGCATCTAGTGAGGTGACCATGTCCCGAGTAAGGTTTTCTTCAGTACCTTGTACCTCGGGAATGATCGAGGACTTTACCGAGCTCATTACAGAGCTCGGGGGAACAAAAGTTGGAGCCCCAGTTCCAGCAACTGGGGGCTGAGCAATGGTATCAGCCAAATTGACCGAGGAGCTATTCTTCAGCCTCCTCGGGGGAACAGGTACCGATTCAACCAAGGAAGAACCCTTAGTCGGTGATATCACAATCACCTCTCCAGGAGCAGCAGACCTGCTCGGAGCCACTGCGAGCTTCTCGACAACTTTGACAGGAACAGCTGAAGGAGCTGCATTAGTCTTCTTCGCCCCCTCCATTGGGACATCAATCCTACTCCTTTTTACCTCCCCAAAACCGGAGTCAATTTTCTCAAACAGAGCAGTAGGTCTTCTCTTCTTCATACTTTCACTTAAAGGAATATGGGATTCAGGCGATGAGCTTGTGGAAGCTGGAATTGGCTCTAATTCACTTATCACTGGATGAGCAGTGAAGGAAGTGGTGTAGCTCTTGTACTAGAGCAGATACGAGGCCGACCTAATGTGCTCGTCGGCAACACTCTGATGCGGACTCCAGATAAGTTTCAGATGTCTTACATTAACATCTTCTTCCTTTGGTCACTTTCTTTTGTTATCAACTGCAAATAGATAAACATTGTTATCAGTGGCACATTTTATCAAACACAAAAGAAACATGATTTCAAAATAAATAAAATAAAACAAAAATAACCTATCCCATTGCCATAAGGAGGGCATCTGGGACCCTGGTAAATCTCATCTCCAGCTAATGGAGGGTGTTGCCAGTTTTTTATGACAACCTCGTGTTCAAAATAATCCATATTGGCATCAGGGAAATTGACTACTAAGGCTCTATTTAAAAATCTAGTTTTTAAATAAAAAATATTATCATTAACTGCCCATCTATAGCAGAACATGATTTCTGGGATTCCTATACGAGTTCCATACACTTGATTTAATCTATGTACCCCGTTAACTATTCTCCATGTGTTGGGGGCTATTCGTGCAGGAACAACGTCGAAGTACTGACAGAATTCCAGACACAAGGAATTGGGTGGAAAAGAAAATCCACATTCAGCAAAAAAGAGGCTGGGGAACCAATGTCCCTCAGCCAAATTGAAATAATCAGAAGGCTCAGAAAGCTCTTCCAAGACAACCCAAGAGGGAATGGAAAAATCATAGCGAAATTTTTCAAGAGACTCAATAGAGTAAACCATGATGATGAATAAAAGAAATAAATAATAAATAAGAAGATCTTATAGAAAAAGAGTAGAACTGTTGACAACGAACGACGGAAAAGATGAACGCACAAGAGAGTAGGAAGAGACGACGTAAAACTCGAAAATAAAAATTTGAAAGGTAGAAGACGATGGGAGCGTCTGTGAAGTTTAAATACCTTGCCTTGGTAAATGGTGAAGTAATGATTACAAAAAAGTATGATTACGTTACCGGCGGCTAAAAAGATGAAAAGTAGCGCGGGAATCAAAGCGGACAACAGCGGCTAAAAAGAGGAAAAGTGGCGCGATAATCAAAGCGGACAACAGCGGCTAAGAAGACGAAAAGTGACGCCAAAATCGAAGCACGCAGAAAAGTCCAAAAAAGCATGATTCTACGAATTGGGAAGGAGAAATAAATACAAGGGAAACGCTCCTAAAAATCAGGAAGACTATTTAAAGCTACCATATTCCGAGAAAGAATGTTCCATACTCCTCAAATTTCGAACTATAAAACATTGGGGGCTTCTGTTGATACCAAAATTAATCTGCTGACATGGACCAATCATATGAAGACACATGTCTATCTACATGGCAACAACAAACACTTCCGAGGAACCCACTCGCTCCGAGGAACAAGACTACAACGAGGAAGACTAGTTCCTCGAGGAACTCACAAGCTCCGAGGAACAATGACTCTCCGAGAAACTCTTGAATACCGAGCAACTCAGGCGGTCCGAGCTGCACCTCGAAGCGGGATACCAACAGTTTAACTGCTCATTAAATGCTTATCATTTGGGCGCACACGCAAAGAGGCCATTAAATGTATTACCCTTTCATATGTATGTCATTTAATGTATTACCCTTTCACATTACAGCCTCAGGGCTATAAATACATTGTACAATCCTCATTGTAGAGAGACCTGGACCTGAAATCCAGAGCGGAATTTCTTGATAGAATTCACAAATCGAGAATTCCCAAAACACTCAGCAATAAAGCAACAGTGGACGTAGGCCATTCTTATAAGGCTGAACCACTTTAAAATTGTTTGTCTCATTTATTTATCTGTGATTGAATTATTAGAGTGATCTAATTTTTTACATCAACACCCTTTATATTTTTTTAGCAAAGACATTTGATTGTTATTTCTCAGAGTTAGTAAAACATTTGGAACTTGTTTGAAAGATCATTTAACATTTTTACCCCTAATCCAACCTAAAGTTTTAAAACAAAAGGGTAAAAAAACTAATGTACTTTGATATTAACAATATTTAACCTGAAGTTCAACTATTTATATAGACTAGAAGTTCTTACACACAAATGATAAAACTTGAATATTTGATATCCGTATAGTTAAAGTCTTTTTTGTGCTTAAAGCATAATGATAAAATTATGATTTGTGACGATCTAAAGTCATCATCATAATGCATGATTTTTAGACACACATTTCTTTAGATAATATTTACTAAACGATCTATATCCTCAAATGTGAAATTCCTTTGAGATTATTAAGTACTCAAAGATGCGTTGTTACAAAACTTCAACTTTTTTGTTGTCCATCCCATTCTTTGAATATCTGATAATTATTTGACATGAGATTTTTTTTTAAATATTTCCATTTGTTAAAGTGTGGGCAATGAATTGTTCTCTCTCTCTCTCTCTCTCTCTCTATATATATATATATATATATATATATATATATATATATATATATATATATATATATATATATATACTAGCGAATGCCCATGCCGATGACACGGCGATAAATTTTCCCCCGTGATAAAACTCAGGCCATAATAAAAAAAATAAAAGAAAAAAAAATTAAACCCAACCCATAATTTTATAAAAAAATTGCTTTTAGCATAACATTTCATGCATGGGCATGAAATGAGAAAATGTCATGCATTAAAAAATGGAGATATTTTTTTCAAAAACCATGACTCCAGATTATATATATATATATATATATATATACCTTGGTTTTTGAAAATATGTACATTTTTAACGGCTCAGATGTGTGCCGCTTCCTTACATATTTTAATGGTTGAGATCATATCTACTTTCTTTTTACAATCCTACCCCTCAATTATTTGGTTTCCCCCCTTTTTCTACTTAACAACATTACCCTTCAATTCAAAAATTGGGGTTTTTTGGTAAAAGAACATTGTGTGTTAGGTTTCCCCCTCCTTTTCTATCCAACCATTCTCTCACATTCTCTCACCTCACTCTCTCTGTCGTTTCTCCATTTCCCCTAACACAGATTCCCCAAAGACAAACCCTCCCGTCTCATGCCTCCCGCCGCCAGGTAAAATCCCTCCCCCCTTCCCCACTCACACACACGCACACACGCACACACACACACACACAAACACACGCACACACACTCTCTACGATTTTACCTCTGCTATGTTTTTTTTAGGAGGGGGGTGCCGATTTGGGTAGAAATGGAATCATTTTCTAGGTTCATTGTTTGGGTCTCAATTATGGGTTTTAGATGAATGTATGGGTTCTATGTTTTTTTTTTTTTGGGGGGGGGGTGCCGATTTCAGTATAAATGGAATCATTTTCTGGGTTTATTGTATGGATTTGGATTTTGGATGTAAATCGATCAAAAAATGATCTTTGATTTCGGTTGTTGATTTCGAAATTGGATGTACGGCTTTTGTTGATTTTGATTTTGGCTGCTTTTGGTTTTGGTTGCTAATTTCGATTTTGCTGATTTCAAAAAACGATCTTCATTTTGTTCATTGACTCAAAAAACCCAAATCGACTTACTCAAAAAAACGAACTTGATTTTTATTTTACAGAAACCAATTTCGGGGAATTTTTTATTGTATTGATAGTCCACATTTAGTTCCTAATTTTATTTTTTGAGGGTTCTTCACTAATATAGCTTTGATAGTTACCATTTAGCTCAAAAAATTTACGAGTTCTGATAGTTCTAATATTAAATATTAAATTTCATGATTTTCTTTGTCTCAAGTGTATGGAGGCTTTTTAGGTTTCAAAATTAAGAGGTTTGCATGCTTTTTGGGTTTTCAAACTATCTCCGTGTGTGGGTTATTTATATTTCAGCCGAGACCCAAATCCAAGACCCACCACCACCCAATTCTGCTCCAAGACGTTATGATTATTTTTTAAGATTTGGGTTCAATCTCAGTTTTAACTTACAATGTTTTCCTATAAATAAATGATCAGCGTTAACTTACAGGCTTTAATATTTAGGGGTTCCATCTACTTAATTTTTTATTTTTAAATTTGTAGGTTGGTGGTTTCAATAGTGAGCTCTCAGTGTTTTCGGATTTACCCGCGGAAGGTATATTCTCTCTCTCCTTCTCTCAATTGGTTTATTTCTTATGTTTAATAGGTCGGTTTTAATATTTTCATATCTAGAGCTCATATTGTTACAATCATGTGGTGATGGTATGTTTTTTCCTATATTGAGTTCTTTTAGGCCTTAATCGCTTAGTTTTAGTGTTATGGTCAAAATTCATTGTGAGTTTTGATTTCCCCTACGAAAATATATGATTTTATCTTGAATTTGATTAATCATAGTGTTGAAATTAGAAATTATTTGGTACTCCGATCAAATAACTGATACACAAGGTCAATATGGAGGCAATTCTCTTCATGTTGTCACCTGATGTGTTGAGAATGTAATTTCTACTTTAACCATTCTATTGAAAATATTATTTGTGTGACCCTAGTTGTGTTGCTCATATTCATTGACATATGCCCCTGATTATTATCTTATTAAGATTTGTGTACATGTGCCTGCGTTTTTTGCATATTGTCTTGACTGTGTTACTCATAATGAGTTTATATGAATGTGTAGAGAACCCTGTGAAAGGAGCGTGTGAATTTTTTTAAGACCATCAACATGTCTAAATGGGCATGCATTGTAAGTAAAACTCTCTTCTTAATGTAACTCGCGTGTACTTCAAAGTATTTTATCTATCCACCTCTACTTCTATATGTGGATTATTTAGAGTGGGGGATGGGTAGACTGGGTTACAGACTTACTATAATCAAGCATTTTTTTTTTGCTTTTATCTATGTGGAACAAAATATGTAATTAAAATTTTTATCTTATATACCTTTTAACTATTCCTATAATATATACTATTGAACTATTTCTATAATATATACTAACAAAGATAACTATTCCTATAATATACACATGCCATTTGATTTTTGGACCTTAGTTTTTTTTTATTTTCACGTACTAGACAAGATATCAAGTGTCGTAATGGGAATTTATTTCCATGAATAAAATATTTTACACCTTGGAAAATAAGGCCCTGCTGCTGAATTGTATTCAACGTGGAGGAGAGCAATCATTGTTTGACTTTGTTTTCTAATCGCAATTCTACATATTTTTAACCCGCATAATGTCAATAATGTGGTGGATGAATTAGTGGAGGAAGGATCTTCTAGACTTTTGAAAAGTTTTATACAATATGAGTTTTCCTTATAGCTTACATATTTCATTTTTCTTGCAACTTGATTTATATACAATATGATGTTTATTAGGAATGGTCTGAAAGTCCTGTGGGTATCTCAATCCCTATGTATTTTTCATTCATATGTATATCCTTACATGTATGGATTAATTCTTTCTTTAACTGATAGGAAAGATCAAGTATCTATTTTATTTTTCATCTAATTATATCTCATATTTCCAGTTTTTACGGTATTAAACCGATATTATCATGCAGTCACAGGTGTTACACCCTCAATGAAGAAACCATACAACCATCATATTGGTTACAAACGTGGACCTGGTCAGCCAAGGCAGGGCTTATCCTCGATGAATTATGCACGAAATAAATATATGTCGCGAATTCAGGTAATACGATGCTTCCCACTATTAATTTTAACTTTCCAAACTTTGGAAGTCACGCTACACCTTTGACATAGTTTATTAATGATATATGTGGCATGTTATTTGTGGAATTAGTAAATGTCAATTTTTTTTTGGTTTCCTAAATTCTTATTTTTTTTATCTATTTGATTATTGCCAATATATATTTGTTTTATTGCCATTATCTATTTGATAAAGTTATGAAATTCAGGAAGTATCGGGCAAGGAAGTTATGTGTGTAATGGGAAATCTAGCAGTAGCCGGTAGTTAGTAGTAGAGGAAGTAGCGGGGTAATGGTAATTGCATATATGCATATGCATATATGCAATTGCATATATGCAGGCAACATATATGCAGATTGTATATATGCATATGCCTCCCTCCCTCCGTTGCCTCCCTCCGCTGTCTCACCCTGCTTCTCTGTATATTTTTTTTACACTTTGGTAGTTACATTCATTTTGTAGTTACAACAATTTATTTATAAACCAACCTCGGTAAGTTTTTAGGAAATAACTGCTCACTAAGTACGATAAAGTGTATGGATAATTAATTTCAGTATTAAAGTCTTATTAGAGTGAAAGTAAATGCCACATAATGATTGAGGGCTAATACAAAGAACCCAGTTGCCTTTGTCTAAATGCTTTTAGAGAATTCAATGATCCAATCGCACTTGATTTGGGCATTGGCCCACATTTGCTCCCTGACCAGTGTCTTCAGTAAAAATATGTTTTTCGATTGATTGTTTATAACACGTGTTTTAGTTTTTTTATCCCATCTAATGATCATATATTTGTACATGAATGTAACTTCATATTATGCATCCATATTCATGATTAGCGTAAATAGTTTACCTTGGTTAATGTAATTTTTTCTCTAATTTTGCGTGTTAAAGGTACATTGTATTTTCTTTACTATTTTCACTTAAATATATGATTTGTTATTTACACAGGTACAGTATTTGAAGAAACCTCAACGAAAGAATACTGCACCTCAAAATGGTACCGTGACAGCTCATTCTTACCACTCATTCTTAACACGCATTATTATGGACTTACGACTAATTTATATAATTTGTTTTGAATTTATTTAATTTAGTGTATCTATTTTGTTTTACAGATATATCTCTAATCAGGTATACTCAATCAGCATATGCAGGGGGTACTACTTTGAGTTCATTACACTACGGTTCTTGACTCAACAAGTTACCTGATCGACTCTATTCGGAGGAACTTATCAGTAGTGGTTAAATCGATGATGTGGTTGAAATGAGGTCCAATATGGACTATTAGTACTGTAGTATTGTTGTTGTTGAGTAATTTTATTTTTTTTAAACAGAATGGATAGTCCTATAAATAAAGGAAACTCTTCCCAAATTTTTTAAATTGTTTACAATTTTTGTTGTAAAATAATCTTTGACTTAAAGGTTGTTATGGCATATAACTGATCACTGCATTTGGGTTGTTTATTGATTATAGTGCCAACCAAATATGTTATGGTGGTTGTTTTATCTTTATTACTTTAAGTGTGTGGTCTATTGTAGTTGATATATCTTCTTGCCTTTAGTTAAATCAATGTTGTTTATACAAGTTTTGGGACGTTCTATTAGTGTTGTTGAAACACTTTTTCTTTAACGGGGTGGATAGTCCCATAATTATTTTGAAAATTATGTACATTGAAATTTTTTGCTATTTTGTTTCCGTTTTAAATTTTTTTAAATTACGTACTTTTTGTTTTGCAATTACGGACAAAATAAACATGACATGAAATATTATTGTTTACCTATTTCATTACCAATTGTGAACACTACCGTTTTGTAAGATAGTCCTATAAATAAAGGATATTATGGCCAATTTTTTTTAAATTACACTTTGTTTTGTCGAGGAACAAAATTTTTGTGGTTTTGTAATTACGCAATTCGAAAATTTTTGCGTTTCGCTATTACGTACTTTGAAAAATTATCGTCGTTTCGCGATTACGTACTTTGAAAAAATTTCGTCGTGCCTTCAGGCACGGGCATACGCTAGTATATATATATATATATATGGACTCGCACACACTTCACAATTTATATTGAATGTTGTAATAGAAAATTGTGAATTGTCATTATATAATAACATGTGTCTAGCAGACAATGAACAACTCACACTATTCTGAAACATCAGAAGTTTTTTCAGGCTTGGTATGTAATGTAGTAAAGGTTCGAATCATAGTTGAAACTAAGGCTCCAGAAGAGCCTATGTGATATTGTTATATAGTACCTGCCCATTCATATGGGATGAGTTATATAGAAAATATTCCTGAAGAAATTCATTTCATTTTATGGGCATAAGAATACATGGGTACTATATTGAAATAAAAAATGAAAAGTAATTTTCTAGTGTTGGAAGTCAGAAGCTCACACTAGCAAACAATCTATCATTATTTACGGGGTTATACTATACAATATTTATTATTGTATAATTTTCCTTTGCCATGAGCCTGAAGCTTCATGGTTCAATTAGGTGATATTATACAATAACCATTTTGATTACCTCATTTATTTTTTATAAGCCTTTAAAATTACAAATGATATCCTGTGATTTTTTTTATAAAATATTTATGATTTTAATTGATGTCATTTAATATTATTATCATAAGGGTATATATATGGTGCTTATGATTCACTATTTATTGGACCATTTACAAGTATAATGTTTTTTTGTATATCATATATGTGCAATTTTATTTTGATGAGACACACTTCCCACCGTTAGGGGAGGATAGAATGTACTTGAAGTACAAATTGTTTCTGAAGAACGGAGAGAATTATCGTGGAATAATTTCACTATGTCTTATCTAATCCCTCGTATCGCTTAATGCGAAAATAAAGTGAAACTGATATTGCAACATCAAATGAATATGAAAATCAAAATGTAGTCTCATCGTCTAGTTGTAAATGTGTTTATCAAAATCATTATTCCATGAGGACAAACTAAATTCGACAACGAATAAATTTATTGCACGCCAGAAGCGTGGCAAACCTATAAGTCCCAACAACGTGATTCTCCAGTAGTGGAGGTTTAATAAAATCATGCCCAAATACCGCTCTAAAAGAGGTTATACATAACACTCAAGAAGGGGTTATGAACAAAAGATCCACTATTTCTAAAACCCCAAAATAGGTTATTGTTTATGAAAAGACACAAGTTCCCGATGTGACTATAAAGCCCCTGAAGTAGGCAAAGGTATATAATATTAATGAGATATCTATGTTTTACACATATACAAAATAAAAGTGGGATCGTCAAAGATGATGAATGTCGACAAAGAATATATTGGCCAAAATGAGAAAATGCCATGATGGAATAATTTGAATCTCTTAATATACGTGGTGCATATAGACCCATTGTAGAAACCCCATGAGACGTTAACTATGAAGGTTATGAATTGGTGTTTATATGAAACCGAAGTAAGAAACTCGTTAAAAATGCACAATTTGTGACATAAGGTTTCCTATAGAAATCCAAAGATGATTACATACGAATATATCATCCCGTTATGTCCGTAAATACTTTTAAGATATCTAGTTTAGCTTAGCAGTTTAGAAATATATTATATGAGACTCATGAATGTTATAACTACTTATATATATGGTACTTAGGCAGAGAATACAAATAAAATTCTAAAAGGATTTTCTTTGCTAGAAGCAAAGCCAAGGAGTACGCACTCAATTCGAATAAGATGTTTATTGTACAGCAGGCAATCCAAATGGATATAGATATAACCATCTTAGCAAGTACTTGTCTAAGGAAAGATATGAAAATAATCATATGTGCCAATATGCCATTATAAAATATCCTTAAAAGGATGTTCTCCAAAAGAACTCAATTGAAATGCAAAATACCCAAATAAGAAATTCAAATATGAATAACCTTAGGGTACATAGTTATTATTTCGGTTTGCAGATCGAGCACATAACACAAATCCATTAGTGAAATGGATTGAAAAGTCCTACAATGCTTTCACATATAAAAAGAATATCATTTTGTATACCCATAGTCTCCGGTATTTGGATATTATAATATCCATATCATCCTAAATAGGATGAAAAATATATATTAGTCCAGAAGTACCATATTAGCATATTGTTATTACATTATTTTTACATTATTAGTATATTGTTATACATAACACAATACCAGACATGTTTGTAACACGTCGTAGTTTTAGGCATTTTATTAATTAATTAATTCGGTAAATTTTCAATTACTTATGTGTAGTAACTTAATTCAATTAATTGTTATTAATATTATTTAAATATTAATCCGGTGAGTAGACGATTAATATTTATGGGATTTAAATTTACTAAGTGAATAGTAATAACTTACTAAGTTAATAAGTGAATATTTAACTTTTAGTAAAATAATTCATATGGCAATTCTAAGTGTACGGTTGAGTCTGGATAGGTAGAAATAGTTAAAAAAGAGTACCCGTTGGTAGTAAATGGGTCTCGGAGCATGTTTAGGCATAACTAATCCCACATAGGGGAGTTTGGACCATTTTTATAAACCCCACATGCTTAAAAACCGGATTGACTTAATAAACCCTAAAAGTGAGAGGGTGTAGCAGCCTTAACTCATTTAAGAAAACCTAATCAAGCAGAGGACAAAAGATGGAGCAATTAGAGAAACCTTGGGAGCTTAAATCACAAGCAAGTGTGGACATTCTACATCAAATCATCATCCACACCAAAGAGATTCAGTCCCTACAAACCCTATAAGGCAAGTGGTTAAACTTGCTTTTAAATTAATTGCAGATTTCAATTCATAGAATAGTAGCTGTGATAAGATAATATGGTTTTGGGTTAGTTTGATATCTAAATTTGGGTTTCAATAAACTTAGATTTAAAATCTGTAGAGGAATTGGGATTTTGATCTATTAAACCTTCAATCTGTGTGGGTGTTTTATTAAGATTGAGGATCTTGAAATGGTAGATTTAGTATGAGTTTTAAAGGGATAAATGAAGGAAATCTTTGCAAAATTTGAGGTTCGAAATCTTGTTAATTGCTGACTGTTGGCTGACGAGGGAGGATGAGAGAACCCAGGGTCGTTCGAATGACATGGGTCTGGTCTGAATGATAGCCACCGTCGTTCAAATGACAGGTTGGTCGTTCGAACGACGTGACGATTCCAAATGCCATTCCTCCTCCCCTGTTTCGGTTTGAGTGCTAAATTTTAGGGGCTACAATTATGGTCTAGTATTTTTGACTTAGTTTTGTGTAGAAATTTTAGTGGGACAATTAGGGAAATAATCTAAAGGGGAAATTGAGGTTGAAATTGAGTAACTAGAAAACCTTAGATTAATAAGTGTGCAAAACTTATTAAGGAGAATTTTGAATAATAAATTCTGAATATTAAATCTTTGGGCCAAGTGAGCAAGTCCGGGTATATTGGTTGAGTGACACCAAGGTAATAAATTAATTAAATCTGGGTCAAAATACGGACTCGGGTACAAGTGAGGCTAGTGCTACTGGTATTGTTCACGGTATATTGGTTGAGAATTGAAATTTGAAAATGTGGAAGGGGAGCGCACACATGCAAAGTGTGATTTGCCAAAAACATAAATAAATCAGATAAACATAAAGCAAGCATATATCCCATCCTCACGGGCATTACACTCATCAAGTGAATTCACTCGAAATAGGTAGGTAACACACGGAACATGCGAGCATAAAGAGTAAATGTAAATGGAAACTAGGCCGCAAACATGTCACAAATGAAGAACTCTATATATAAAATGAAAATTTGTAATCTCAATGAAAGATACCGCTCATTAAAGGAGGCGAAATGTATTTTCACAGATTATCAAAACTATTTAAACCCTTGAATTAAATCTACTTAAGATCACATAGGACTTTAAAAGGGTTGTAATGTAGGTTAGGCTAGGGTACAAAATGAAAGGAATGTATGTACGGATTCAAAGTGTTCGGGGATGAAAACTCGGGATAATGGGAAAATGCGGGCAAAATCAAAATTGGAAAACATGTTTCAAACGAGCATTAGATATAACAATTGGAGAGTAATCAAAGCTTATTGAACTATAAACATCATTTACAACTTTATCTTTCTTTTCTTTTCTTCTTTTTCTCATGTTTTCTTTTCTTTTCTTTTGTTTTTCACTTCTCTTTTTCTTCTCTTTTTCACTTCTTTATTTTTCTTTACTTTTCACACTCTCATATGCCTACATTGCAACCGCAACACAATAACAACATTCAATCCCAAGTAACATTCCAAACAAATGTACGGAAGGTGTATGTATGGTTTAAAACTCCAAATTGGAGTTGGTATGGGATTTGGGGTTATGGAACGAAAGGCTAATATTTAGGCTCAAAGGGGTTGACGAAGGTAAACATATAAGGTGAGGTCAAGGATAATATGGGTGATATAACAAGGATGGCCTATGATCATTTCATAAAATTTACGCAATTCTTGAGTCAAAACAACATATGAAAATCATGATCAAGTAACACATTTCAAGATATAAACTCAATTAATGAATGATCAAATGAAAAAAGAGAGAGATTACCAACGACTCTAACGTTTTCAAAGAGGAAAGAATAGTGTATACACTCACAAATGGCGAAACGTACAAATCTTACTCGGTGTAAGTATATACAATGCAACAAAAGATTACCAAGTTATAAAAATCTTAAACCAAATCAATAGAACAATAAAAGTGCATGTGCGCATGAGATTAAAGTTTAATTAATGAAGTTATTCATAATATCAATGATATGAGGACTAAAGTCTAATAACTTCTTAAATCGAGAACATGCATCATTGGGTTGTCAATTGGATCGGATAATTATTGAAATTTATCATCGGAAACAAAGGCAAAATGCCTAAAAAGGAGAAAAAAGAAAGAAAATCTTTTTGAAATTTTTGAATTTTCTAAGAAAATCATACTAAGTAACTAACATGTGAGCCGAAACATGGAATAAATAAAGAAATGGATAGAATATCCCACACCCCCTAACTTAAAACCTGACATTGTCCTCAATGTGAATTAAGAACCAAGTTAAAGAGAGGAAAAGAGCGATATTACCCAAAATTGGAGCGATCCCCATAAGAACAAGTCCAAAGAATCTACAAAACAAGTTAGTACCGAGCATAGAAAAAACAAATAACAAAAAGTTAACTAATTACACTAGACTAAATTAAAAAGGGAAGAAAAGATAGAAATAAAGAAAGAATAAAAAGCTAACTATATACAACCTACTATTTAAGCTTGACACTAACTATACACTAAAAGTCTAAATAGTTGAGGGTCCACCGCAAAAACGATTTGACTTTGGAGGATAACCAGTGTACCCTCACTTAAAAGCATGCCTTCCGAAAAATAAGAATTACGTTTGAACAACGGAAGGCATGTATAAGGCGTAAGAAAGGAACCATCATCAATTAAAAGTTTTGGAGGGACGTTGGGGGATTTGGATTGAACGGGTGACAAAAACATGTGGGGTCCGAGAAAAGCCGAATATCCCCCCAAGGATTTTGAAATTGGAATGGGAGGTGGCACACATGAAGGCACAGATGCGTTCATAGAAGGCAATTCGAGCAAGTACTCCTCATCGGTGAAAAGTTTTAACACATTAAAGTTTGAAACCGATTCATCGAGTACTTGTGATGGTGTGATAACAAATAATGAAAATGGGGAGGAAAGGAATTCAAACTCAAGAGATGAGTCATCGTCGCTTGAAGATTGAGTTTCGAAGGAAATAAGATCATTTTCAATGAAATGTTCTTCTTTGGGGGCCAAATAAGAAATCATTTCATTGCAAATAGATATTACGTCATTTTCATCCTCACTTTCAATATCTATTATGCAATGGGCAAAGTCAACAATGGTTTGTTCCAAAGTAGGCACAAAGTCCTCATTTGGTTCAAAACATTCCTCGACTTCAAAAGTCTCGGAAGCAAAATCGTCATCGGACTCAAATAATAAATCCAATTCATGTTCCCATAAATGATTTTCTTCCCGATAACGATTTTTAAGTTTCTCATTCTCAAGCATACGCAAGCCCTTGCCAAAAGTCATAGGCCGAGGTGCGGATACTTGAAAATGAAAATTTTGAAAATTATCATCGGACTTAAACTTAAACTCATTATTATAGGAATTTTGAAAACTATTGCAATTCGTTTCAAAATTACTATTATAAGGAGTTAGAGGCCCAAAATCATTATCATCATCATCAAAATTCCAATAACCCAAGTTTTGACTTTCGTTATACTCGCACAAAGTCATATTTGAATTTGTAATTTTTTGAGAATCTAAGTATTGACCGAAAGTCATAGGATTACGGGCATTTTGAGAAGGGCGCGAGAGTCACCTGCGCGCCGATCATTTTGAATTCGGCTCACCTGAACTATACAAAAACCTAAACTATGGCTACACTCAATGGGTGAGTATAGCGGTAAGTCGGGTATCGAAAATCCACATAGACGAGTTGCTAGAATTTATAGGATTTAATACTTCAAAAATAAAAGTGTAAAAGATAAGTATGAACAAAAAGGGAAAGATGCAAAAAGGGAAATGATTAATCTAGGTGAGTGTAAATAAAGATAGACTAATAAATCAAGTGAAAACTATAGGTTGTGTCAAATATCCCTCACCCGAGTTAATTAGTATAAAATGGTTACATGGGTCGACGAGTTATGACAAATGCGTCTCGTTTCGACAGTTAATTGAAACAAGAGTTATCGCGCCCCTAAATTCGCATAAAAGCCTAATACGATTTTGGCGTCAATAAATATCCTGAAAATTATGTACGCAAGGTCGTAAGCACAGATCATACATGATATGCCCCGTCAAATTCCCTAGTCGTAATAACTAGGACAACGCACACGAAATAGACCCGTAAACTCCATCACCAAAGTAAAGAAACACATCAACCCTAGGTGAGTTCAATCCAACACAACCTAGACTAAATTAGCTAAAAAGCATGGTGAAAGACATGTATTTAAAGCAAGGAAGTAAATTAAAACAAGTAAAACTAATTATCCAAGCTTTTAAACTAGTTAACAACACAAGAAATAAACAATGGAAGCTTTATTAAAGAGGAATAAGATGAATAGTAGAAACTTACATTCAAAATGGGATGGAACTCTAGGAGAGAGAAGCTCTCAAAAATATCAACTAAAAACTAACCTAAATAAATTATATCCCCAAAATAAAAGCCTACAACATTCTATTAATACCCCAAAATAAACCTCCAACAAAACCAAGTCAAAAAACCCAAAATAAGTAATTTTTCATCCATATCTGATGGGCCTGGTCGACCTCGCTTTTAGGGTCGGTTGACCTAGCTTTTGATAGCCCCCTTTTCCTCTCCGAGCTAATTTTGACACGTTGCACGGAAATGGCCATAACTCCCTCATACGGAATCGAAATGATGCATGGTCAGAACCGACGCGAAGATAATTCAATTATATACATGATTATGTTTTGAAACCCTCCAAATTATGAAGTATGAAATTACCGAAATTCCCTTGAAGTAGAAGAAAATACTGAAACCTTCCGGAAGTGGCCATTACTTCCTCATTCGGAGTCAGAATGATGCACGATCAGTGGCCACGAAAAGATAATTTTATGATCTACATGTTGGTAACTTCATTCCATAAAAAATAGTGAGTTTGAAAAGATCATATTGCCCTTGAAGTAGCTTTAGACGACAAAACATCTCTGAAACGCAACCGAACCTCACTTTTAGCATTCCAATACCTACAAAAGCACAATTAACCCCTGAAAAACATATATATGTCCAAATCCGAGGTTGTCTGGTTAATGAGCAGAAATATAGGCATTAAGAACGAAAAAGTGCTAGAATGCATGAAGATAAAGGGCGCAAATATGCAATATTCGTGATGTATCAGGCGCCGTTGTCGAGGACTAGTTTTTGCTAGAATTTTATTGACTTAATATTTCCTAATATTTTTCTTTTTATTTTTTTTTTTTTTTGTTTTAACGGATGTTGCATACTTGGACATCTGAAGGCCAACAAACGTCGAATTCTCGCCTTCACACCACACTCTTAAGCATCCATCGAGGAACCATTTTGGGTAAGTATGTCTTACACTAATGATTTCAGTCGTTGTAATGATTTGGGTTCGGGAGTTTGTCCTAAGAATAATTTTCAAAGTCCCTCTAAGCCTATAACTTTCGGTGAATACTTGCATGTTGAGAAGAATGAAAATCGCAAGATTACGTTTGGCGAGTATTTACAAAATCAAAATAATGATTTGGGGATTTATGAAATATATTATAATGACAAAATGCCTCAAGCTTATTACAATAATGAAGTTGAAAGTCATTGCGATAGTAGTTCTCCGAACTATTATGACAATAACTTTCAAAGTTGTTATACTAATAAGTTTGAAAGTTACGATAATAGTTCTCAAATTAGTTTATTTGGAGAAGTTATGAAGCCACTGAATTCATTTGGTGCGTGTTTGCAAAGTCAAAAAATGGAAAATTTTGACAATTTTTATTGGGAGGAAAATCATTGTTGGGAGCATGATTTGGATTTACTATTTAAAACCAATGGTGATTCTTCTCTTCAAACTTCGAAAGACGACGAATGTTTTGAACCAAATGAGGAACCCGAGGTTCTTGAGCTGACGATTTCTATTTTGGAACAAACCATTTTGCGTTTAGCCCAAGGCATAATTGAGAATGAAAACGATGAAGATATGGAGATTGTCGCACTTGGAAATGAGATAATTTTTTCCATGAACAACAAAGATGAGTTGAACACTTGTGTTTAACCTCAAACGACTTTGGAAGAACATTTCATTAAAAGTGAATCGGTTTCCATTAGAATTCAACCATCGAGCGATGACAAGTTATCTCTTCAAGTTGAATTCATTTCCTCCCTGTTTCCATTCACCATTACAACATTCCTATGAGTCAGTTAAACGTTTTGAAACGCTCAATCCATTCACCAACGAGGAATACTTGCTTGAGTCGCTCGCTTTGATGGGTTCCTCTTTGTTGTGTTCCCCTCCCTCCATGCTTTTTGAAAATACTTTGGGAGGAACTTCGATTTTTCCCAGATCCCATGTATGCATGTCTCCCGTCCTATCCAAATCCCCCATCCTCCCTCCTAAATTTTTAGCTGGGGATGGTTCATCTTTTTCACCACCCACATACCTTCCGTGGTTCAAACAGAATTCCTATTTTTCAGAATGTATGCACTCAAGTGAGGGACCGCCAATTATACCTCAAAGTCAAATCATTGTTTGGGCGGACCCTCAAAAATTTCAACTCATTTTGTATAGTTAATTGAGTAATTGAACTTTAGATTGTACATAGTTAATTCTTTTTTAATTATTTATTTATTTTCGTATAGCTTTTAGTGTAATTAGTTGATTTTTTTCTTTATTTTTTTTTGTGTATGCTTAGTTCTAACTCTTTTTGTAGGTTCAACGTGGTTGAACTTACGGAGATTGTAAGCCCCGGACACACGGTTGTTAAAAAGTTGAAAAAAAAAATTAACTCAAAAAAATATTTTCTCTATTTTGCACTCATACTCACTTCTTTGTATATATATTCATTTTGTTTTTGTGTAGGTGTGTGTGCGTGTGTCACTCATTGTGAATCCCATACTTACTATAGTATTTTAATATATATATACTGTTTTAAAGTAATTTTTATAAAAAAAACAAATTATTTAGTCTTTTATAGCTTTTCTTTGCTTTTATTTTTAATTTTTCTTAATCCTCACCCATACATTAGTTTTTGTTTTAGTTATGTACCTTTTTATATATTTATATATTATTATATATTTATCTATATATATTAGTTATTTAATCTATATAAGTTTTATTTATTTGTTTTAATTTTTATTTTAATTTTAATTTTAATTTTTATTTTATTATCCCAACTCAACTTTCCCATTACAAATATGAGTAGGCTAATAACCAACACCTGCTCCTCTTTGCATGCTTAAAAAAGGGAAGCTTGTATGTAAGGTCTTTATGAGGTCTTTATAGGCTAAATAAACAAGCAAAGCAAGTGTAAATTGCATGTAGGTCTTAAAAAAATAGTGCGAGTAGGTTTTGGTAGAAGGCTTAAAACAAAGGCTTTCAATGATTAAAAAAAATAGTAGGTCATAGGCTAACATATTGAGAGCAGGTCTTGGCTAATTAAAAAAAATAGCAGGTCCTTGGCTAACATATTGAAAACAGGTCTCGGCTAATTAAAAAAAAAAAGCAGGTATGCTCACCAACAGGGGATCGGTCGACCGGTATCACACCCACGATCGACCGGTGGTTTGTTCATGCACACACTGTCTCAGCTCCAAGGCTAAATTGGAATTCACGATTGACCGGCCCTCTGATTCGCGATCGACCGGAAGCAACAGTTATGAGTTTGGTCACTGTTTCTTTCGTTCTACCTTTCTCTTTTTTTCTCTTCTCACGCACTCCTCTTCTACACCTCACCCCATTTCGTGTCCTCTTTTTCTCCCCACACCCAAATTCATCCAATTTAACCATTTTTACACATTAAGAGTATAAATTCTTCCTATTTAACTTGTTTAATTGTTGTTGTTGGTTGATTATTGTCATGATTCAAGGGTTTAACATATACTTTGACAATTTTTAATGTTTTTGTGGGTGTGTCTCAATCGTGTGTTCCAACCTTTTTATGTTGAATTGTTGATAAATATCCATTTATGAACACAATTGTTGTTGGATTCTTTGTTTGTTCATAAATGGGGCTTGATTGTTGGTTCAAATAACATTCACACACCCACATACTACATTGTGCACACCAAGTGTTTGTTAAAATGTATAAACCAATTTTTTTTCAAAATGTTTAGCATACACTTGCATTTTCACTCGTTGTCGCACGTCGACACATTTTGTCGCAATGTGGTATGTTTTCACCTGCTTTCACACACTTGCACACGTCATTTCGACTCATTCACCGACTAACTTTAATTGCGCTTTACAATTTT
Source organism: Sambucus nigra (assembly GCA_949130495.1). Classification (NCBI taxonomy): domain Eukaryota; kingdom Viridiplantae; phylum Streptophyta; class Magnoliopsida; order Dipsacales; family Adoxaceae; genus Sambucus; species Sambucus nigra. The sequence continues at coordinate 255,346,729 of OX422213.1, read as the reverse complement.
TTTGTCTTGCCTAATTATTGTTTTTTAGGTTTAAATGACCACAAGCTTCGATTTGTCCAAGTGTGTGCCCTCCCGGGGTGTCCAGGAATTCCATTCTGAAAGGGGAGTCATCTTGCATCACCACAATTGTGCGCATTTTTCTTGCGAGGATTGGTCACGTCAATGGGGACTTTGTGCATATTTTTCATGCGACATTCATGGTAGTGGTGAAAGAGAGGCGGACGACATATGAGACTGTGGTGGGGGGGTGGATATGCGTCAGGATCAACTTTTTTAGTGTACTATTGTAATGGAAAATATTCTTTTTATTTTTTTTCTTCCTTTCTTTCTTTCTAATTTTAGTATATTAACTTTTTAGTATTGTATTGTATTGTATTAGATTGTTTTGTGGAATTATGGAATTTGAAATGATAATGTATTTGTTGGTTATCTATTGGATTTTGATGTGTGTGACCCCCCCCCCCCCCCCAAATTTTTATAAAAATCAAATGTTCACCATCAATTTATCTAGTATTTGCACTTTAGCCCCTCTACTTATTGTGGCTTACGACATGATTTCTTTTAACTTAATTTTTGCGCAAATATTTTTGTTTTTCTTTGGTGTGTATAGGGCTCACGTCGACTACCTCGGGGATCGCTCCAATTGGGGTGATTTGTTTCTATCCCTCACTTTTTCATAGCATCTTTAATTTCATTGTGGACAATGTGTACTTCAAGTTAGGGGGTGTGGTTAGGCATCTCAATTTCTTTTTATTCATCGTGAGCCATATTTATATGTATTAATTAAATCTTATATATAAAAAAAATAAAAAAAAATAAATAAATAATAAAAAATTGTTTTCTTTATTTCTTCTCTTTCTTTGGCTTTTGCCTTAATTTCCTATGATAAATTTAATAATTTCTCGATCCAATTGCTAATTCAATGATGCATTTTCTATTTCTTTCATGTTATTAAACGTTAGTCCTTATATTATTCAACATTGGGGATAAATGCATGAATTAAACCTTGAAAACCAATGAGCACTTTAGAATATTTTCTAAACGGTTCGGTAGGACAATTATAGCTTGGTATCTCATTGTTGCTTTGTGTACACTAAAACCTAGCGAGCTTCGTGTTTTTCTTTGTTTTCGACTGCTTGTATATTACTCCTTCTCTTTCTTGAAAAATGTATCTTGTTGACGATCTCATTTTATTTTCATTGATTGCATATTAATTGAATTATCACTTGAGCATAATTTTCAATGGTGTTGATTACCGAGAATCACATGAAAATTTAGGATAGGATCATAGGCCCTTTTTGATGTTTACCCCATACGACCTTACCCTTACCCTTATGCATGTCCCTAGTCAACCCCGTTATGCCCTATTACGACCTTTCTTTTCGTCCTAAATCCCCTAACCAACTCCACATTGGAGTTTTACACCATACATTTTACTTTTCTTACCTATGTTTGGTATTATTCTTGGGATTGAATGATGTTTTGTAGTGTGGTTGCAATTTAAGCATGAAAAGAGTGAGAAAAGAAGAAAGTGTAGTGAAAAAGAGAAGAAAAAGAGAAAGTTGAAAACAAAAGAGAAGAAAAGAAAAATAGTGAGAAAAAGAAAAAAAGAAAAAGAAAGAGAAAATTTATATATATTGTTTATAGTGATTCAATAATCCTTATTACTCTCTCGATTGATATATTTAATGCGTGTTTGGAAATTATTTTCTAATTTTGAAATTACCCGCTATTTTCCATTATCCCAAGTTTTTTAACTGCAAATATCTTTGAATCCGTACATATTTCCTTCATTTCATACCCCTAACCCTAAGCCTACACTACAACCCATAAAGTCCTATTTGATTATAAGGTAATGTGATTCAAAGGTCGAACATTAGCGATAATCTGTTTAAATGCATTTCATTTCGGTTCATATGCAATATCCTTTCATGAGATTGTATTTTGCACTTTTATATATCGTTCTTCATTAATGGCATGTGCGCGGCCTAGTTTTAATTTACATTTACTCTTTATGCCCGCATGTCCCGTGTGTTACACACCATTCCGAGTGATTTTATTTGTTGAGTGTAATATCTAGAGAGGATTGAGTGGAAGCATGCTTTAATTGTTATCTGGGCTCTAGGTGTTTTTTATCGAATCAAAGCTTTTTGCATGTGCATGCACACCACTGACATTTAAAGTTTCAATTCCATGTAGTTATTCTTTTAATTTTAATAATTTTGGATTATTGGGCAAAATTCTCTTTTGCTTTGTTAATAATACGTTGAAATATTTAGTTGTTGTTGAGCTTCGCATATTGGTTGGTTGAGCATATTTTGAGGAAATTTGATGTTTGTGGGTTTCATCCGTGAAAATCCTCACGAGACAACACTCGTCCACTAGGGTAACCTAGGGGTTTAACGGCTTATTGCATATGTTAAATGCAATTTGTATATTGTATGCTTATATACGTTTTGCATCGCCATCTGTTGGATTGATTTTGGTTTGTTTTATCACTAGGGACTAGTAATGTGTAAGTTAGGGGGGTGATTAGTCACGAATATTGTATATTTATGCCGGTTATCTTTATGCATTCTAGCACAATTGTGTCCGTTAATTCCCTTATTTATGCTCATTAACCAGACAACCTCTATTATGTATGTTTATATGCTTTACGAGGTATAATTCAGCTTTTGTAGGTATTGGAACACTTAACGACGCAATTGGTCGGGAAGTTTTTAATGTAGTACGCAACTTCAGATGCATTTTAGTCATTTCAGCGTTTGAGCTTCGTGCCTGAACTCTTCACAGAAGTTGTAGCCGTTTGAGTCAGCTTCGCGTGGCCTCCGACGGTTCGTCAATCCGGTTCCTAACGAACATGTTATGACCATTTTCCCGAGGAGCTCCTTCTTGATATTTAGGATAAATCATTTTCTTTTCTTTTATCTTTATTTATTTTTTGACTTATTACATAAGTGGGTGTTTTGTGTATTTGAAGACATATATTCATATAATCAATTTTTCATCTTCTTCATATAGGATTTTTGAGAGCTTAGGTTAGGGAAGAAGGTTTTGGAGGGGATTTTAGGTTTTGCTTTTCTCTCTCCTAGGATTTTACCCACTTTGGTTTCTAATAGCACTATTCATCATCTTCTTACTTTATCCAAGATTCCATTGTTGTTTTTCAAGCTTTCTTAATTAGTTTACTTGCTTTGTAACCTAGATTTTATTTCTTTCATTTACTTTCTTGCATTTAATTAATGTCATTTAACATGCTTTGTGGGTAATTTAATATAGATTGACATTGTTAAACTCACATGGGTTAATTAGTTGCTTTGCTATGGTATGATGAGTCTAGGGTAGTTTTAATGAGTTAATTGTTCTTTGTATGACACTCGGGAGATTTAACGGAGTATATCACGTATGCACCATTTTTACGACCTTTTATGTGTAATTCCGAGAATATTCTTTGACACCGAACTCAAATTAAGCTTTTATGAGAATTTAGAGGGTTCCAACTCTAGGTTTAATTAATTGTCCAAATGTGATTAATCTCGCTAGCGCTTTTATGTTCATGTAACCATTTATGTTATTTAGCCCGTGTGAGAGAGATGATTCTCAACCTATAGTTTTACTCATTTTATTTAATCTAAGTTTAAATACATGCCTAGGTTAATGATTTACTCGCATATCATCTTTTACACTTTTATTCATGAAGTATTAAATTAATAGAATTCTAACAACTAGTCTATGTGGATTCGATCCTTACTTGCCGCTGCACTCCGTAGTTAGTGTGCCAAGTCTAGGTATTTGTTTATGTAGAGGCGTAAAATCCCAACGACATATTTTACACACAGTTTACGCCGGCTATCAACTATGACCACCTCTGCTCCGTTTATTTTGTTTCACTGATTCAGGGAGCTAATCATTTCAGGGTGTCTGGTGGATGAGTATACCTAGATTGATCGTGTTGTAGAGAACATCCGGTGAGTACCTACTCGAGAGGATGGTTATATAATTACGACATGTGTGTGAATGTTGTAATATGATGATACGTATTGTGGTGTCAAGAAATCTAGGATATATGGGTTCCCATGTACCACGATGTATGCATAGTAATAAATAAAATAGAGACAAAGATTTACGTGGTTCGACCAAGAATGTCCTATGTATACGGGGTTGTTGTTGTGTTCCATTAGAATGATGAGAGAGTTTACATGAATGTGTTTCTCTAGATTCTAATCGCCCTTTCACAATGGGGGTGTCCCCTTTATATAGAGTTAGGTGTTACATTAGGGTTACAGATATGAATGAGTCCTATCTTCATAGAGTTTGGTTTGACTCAGATGCTGCTCCTCGATCTTCTCATTTATCAAGGACTCTTGTCGTCCTTATCTTGTTGGAACGTTCGTTGCTCACCATCTTGACCGGGTGCTCTCCACGTGTCATGCTATTTTGTAGGCATATTTTTTTCCCCCGCAATAGCCCCACAGGTCGCAGTTCAGCTGAGTTAATTCCGAGATAAGCTGGGAGCTGGTCCATTATCTCTTTAAACGTACGTAGTTGCTGATGTTTATTGAACTGGCGTTCTTTGAGCTATCGTTTAACTTTTATCCTTCTTTGGTTGTTCTTTGAGAGACATTCAGTTGATATGGGAACTGGACTCGAGAGTGTCGAGCTGCCTACGTACCCTCATGGGATCAGGTCGAACGTAGTTCATTATTCTATTTTATTACATGGCCCAATTCGTGAGGCCGACCACAGGCCTGTTCAGAATTCATTTGCTGAGGCTTTCTCGAGCGTGCATCACGTTTTGGGCATCTCCCTGTATTTTCGTCTTGTATGGTCCATTTGGTGAGGTCGACCATAGGCTTATGTGTCGAGCCTTGCTCGAGCACGTACCTAGTCGGGGTAAGACCCTACATTAGGTTTTTCATATGGTCCAATTAGAGAGGCCGACCAAAAGCATATGCGCCTAGCATTGATAGAGTATGTACCTAATAGGGGAAAGACCCTGCATTAGGTTCTTTATATGGTCCAATTGGAGAGGCCGACCAAAACCTATGCGCCGAGCCTTGCTCGAGTATGTACCTAGTAGGGGTAAGACCCTGCATTAGGTTTTTCATATGGTCCAATTGGAGAGGCTGACCATAGGCCTATGTGTCGAGTCATTCTCGAGCACGTACCTAGTCGGGGTAAGACCTTGCATTAGGTTTTTCATATGGTCTAATTGGAGAGGCCGACCACAGGCCTATGTGTCGAGTCTTGCTCGAGCACGTACTTAGTCGGGGTAAGACCCTGCATTAGGTTTTCATATGGTCCAATTGGAGAGGCCGACCACGGGCCTATGTGTCGAGTCTTTCTCGAGCACGTACCTAGTCAGGGTAAGACCCCGCATTAGTTTTTTCATATAGTCCAATTGGAGAGGACGACCACAGGCCTATGTGTCGAGTCTTGCTCTAGCACGTACCTAGTCGGGGTAAGGCCCTGCATTAAGTTTTTCATATGGTCCAATTGGAGAGGCCGACCAGAAGCCTATATGTCGAGTCTTACTCAAGCACGTACCTAGTCGGGGTAAGACCCTGCATTAGGTTTTTCATATTTGATATGTAATCAGTATTCTTATTGTACTTAGGCCTTTTTTGCAAGTCAATGTAATACCAATTTTGTTCACATTTTTCCATTTTGTAATGCCTTGCATGTAGATATTCGTTTGTTTTATCTTTTAGGTTGTGTCGTCACACTTTCTTAGGCCTAAAAGACGATGGCAAAAATGCACTTGGTTTAAGGGCCATCCACCCATTCAGGATTTTAATCGACCAACATAGTTGGCGACCAACCTGAGTTAGCTTTTTTCCTAAGGATCCCTCGTAGGGCTTTTATTGTTGTCGGGGCAATTCGTGAGGCCATTTACGGTTGGATATGACAAAGGCCTGAGGACTTTCTTAATTTAATTAAAACAATAAAGATAGTTATTGTAATTAAATCAAACTTAATCCTGATCATCGTTTGAAAGACTAATGTCAATGTTAACCATGGTGGCAGCCATCCTGAGTTGGCCTCTTCTACTTTGCTTTAAATGTTGCGATATATATGTTCACGTGTCATCGTTACCGTGGATCCCCCAATCGGGCTGTAAAGAGAAGACTGCCTAACTGTCCATAGAGTTATTTGATCTGTATAATCGAGATGATAAGTCTGCCTGACCGTTCCTCGGGGCTTTGTTGTGTTGAAGAATATTGCATCGATTATTCGTTGAGCTGGATAAAATTAAGGATTATCTTGCCCCTATAGTTCCATGTTATGTATCGTTACTCGGGGCACACTTGTTCGTCGACCGTGCATGGTTATTCCAGGAGGGTGTGGAAGACTCCATATATCTTAGTTTTAATATGATTTCAAAGCATCTTCGTGCAGAAATGCGTTGATTTGGTATGGAGTTCAAGGAACGCCATTCCTATGGAGTGGATATCTTAGTGTTGACGACGCATTAATTTGTTGCCTAGTGATCTCCGATCACCATGGGTTGTCTGACGATGTTGCTTGGTGTGGTCTAGTGTTGTTATCAACATATTATGTTCGTTGACTGTGATCTTGTTGGATATGTGACTTCTTACGTGTTGGATTCATTCTTGTTGATAAATATATCTAATCGTTGCTCTCCATGTTGCTTTATGTGTTATTGGATCTTTATTATAAAGATCGCCCAACTTCCCATTCTTCGAGGTTGAATTAAATAATAATTGTATTGCCCAACCGTCCATTGAAGCTTGAGACGTGATCACATAATGTCAACTATCCATCGAAGTTGAGGGTTCATCGAAGCAAGATTACAAAGGATCTAGTAAATGTTGAAAATAATCCATGCTCGAGCATCTGCCAAAGTATTGATAAGATAAAAGATTCCTCAGCAGCCGTCAAGGAAAGATTATCAAGGGTCGAGCAAATATTACTAAGGATCCCGCAATGTTAGTGAAGAGAAGATTTCCAGATTAAATAAATGATGCATGAATGCCTGTCGAGGCAAAAATTATAGAGGACCTGGTAGATATTACGAGTGATCCATGCTCGAGCATCCGTCGAGGCAAAATGGACCGAGCAGATATTACGAACGATCCTGTAGTGTTAGTGAAAACTAAACTTCCAAACCATTTATTAGAGTTGAATAACAATAATAAATGTAATGTCGATCATTAATCGACTTTGATAACCATCTGTTGGGATTGAATATAAGAATTATCCTGACCAACCATTTGTTGGGGACAAAATGAAACATGTGTGGAAAATATCTTCGAGACTAAATATATAGAAATATTTTGTTGATCATTATCCGAGATGAATCTTGAATATGCGTGTCCATCCATAGAGCCAGATAATCCACACTGAATGTTGAAGAAATCTCATTACCCGAGCATCCATCAGTCATAACATATAATCTTGCCCAACAATTTTTCGAGTCTTAATAGTATTATAGCGTGCTCGATCATCTGTCAGAGAAATAAAAAGATAAATAGCGCTCGGCTAGTCTGTCGAGACAACGCGGTACAGTGTCAAGTAGATATAGAGAGCGATCCGTGCTCGAGCATCTAACGGTGCATTAATAAGATTTCCAAGAGCTTAAGATTGTGGCTGAGCATTCTTCGGGACGAAATCTTGTACCTGTGGAAGTTAATAAGTTGCTCGACCATTTATCGAGGCTAAATCAAATAGAATTTACCGTTCATAAAAATCTCATGGGGATGGCCGTGCCCGAGCATCCGTCGGGGCTCCGCTAATTACTAGTAAAAATATTATACCGACCATCCATTGGTATAACCAATAATAGCTAGACGATAATATTAAAAATTAAATGACCGAATAAATGACGTGAGGGCTATACAAGCGCGCCCCACTATTTATTTGAACAAAATAATTGTAATAAAGTCGAATAAAAGTTGCAAAATTTGTCAAATATATCCAGATATACGACATGGGAGTTAATTTGGAATTTTTGCAAATAGCTCTACGCAAATATTCAATTGTGAGTTGGTTTCAAAAAAAATTCCCAGAAAATTTGTGTAGTGGCAATTGTGAAGTATACAGTATAGATAGCCCCCTGCTGACAAATTTATGATGATAAAAATCGTGAGCATAATTTGTGAGCAAATAAAATATTATGAGACAGAAATAAACAATGCACAAATAAATGTGCGTATCCATCAACTGGGACTGCGCTATATATAAGAGTTATCCTGACCAACCATCCATTGGGGATAATCTGAGACTTGTACGGTAGATGTCTTCGGGACTAAATATATAGAAATATTTTGCCTATATGAATCTTGGATATGCCTGATCGTCCTTTAGGTTGAGAATCATAGAACCTGAGCATCAGTCGGAGTAATAATAATTTTGCCCGAGCATTTGTTGGGTCTAAAGTGTTATGGTGTGCTCGACTATCCGTCGGAGCATTAATAAAATAAATGGTGCCTGGATAGTTCGTCGGGGCAAAGTTGAATAATACTGAGTTGAGATAGTGAGCAATTCGTGCTCTAGTATCTGTCGAAATATCTATGAGATTTATAAGAGCTTAAGATTGTTGCTGAGCATCCGTCGAGACTGAATCTTGTACCTGTGGAAGTTCATAAATTGCCCGACCATCTGTCGAGGCTAAATCAAAAAGTGATTATCATGAGACTGATTTATTTGGTCAAATAAGATATGGTATGCGGCTGCTCGACCACGTGCCGAGGAAAAAAAATTCACAGTTTCATATGAATGTAATGACTGATCCAATGATTTTTATGATAAAAATCCCACTGAGATAACCGTGCTCGAGCATCCGTCGGGGCTGAGCTAAATAACCACTAAGCTCCCCTTGTCGAGATTGAATAGTTGTAGCCGAATGACAATATTGAAAATTAAATAAGCGAATAAATTATGTGAGTCCTCTATAAGTGCGCCCCACTATTTATGTGATCAAAATAATTTGTAATAAGATCATATAAAAAGTGCCAACTAAAATCGTTGTAATAATTCATATGGTCCCTCAAAAAATTTCCAGCGAAGCAGAGCAAAAATTGATCAAATATATCCAGATGTATGACATAGGATTAGATTCAGAATTTTTACTAAAATTATTTGAATTCCAAACAAATAATGAGTTATAAATCGGTTTTCAAAATTATTTCTTTGGAAAGCTTCATAAAGATGCGAAGTAGGATAACAAATAGTAAGAATTTTAATAAAATGGGGGGCGTAATTTTAATAAAGACTTGATTTTAATAAAGCAGGTTTGAAAATCCATGCGCCTCAAAATGCTTCTATCCCTGTTTAAAATGCCTGAAGCATGTTGAATTGATGTTTCCCTCATCTCTTTCACCGAATAGCAGGGGCGGAGCCGATGATGCCGATGATCAGAAAATGTGACAAGAAACTTGTGGGTTTCCTCGCGATGTCACCCAGGTCGCGGTGTCAGTGCAAAGAAATGAAAGTTGTTCGGAATGGCCGAAGAGAAAACCAAAGAAAATTTCCGTCAGGTCACCGGTAGGTCGCAAATAGGTCATCGACCACAGGGGGGCTGCTCAACCAGGAAGGTTGCAGGTCGAAGAATAACCGGAGGTGAGATGGAGGAGCTCATTGACGCACGATTGGTGCTATATGAGTTTTCTGAGGTCTTCTAACAAGGGCCATTGGGTTTTTTCTTTTGTTGCCGACTAGAAAAATTGGTTGCCCGGTGATTGTCGATCATGATGCGCTGTCCGATGAGGTTGCTGATTCATTTCGAGGGCCCTAGTGTTGATGCTGACCAGTAGTTTAGTCCATACACTTGTCCCTGCCGCCGACCAGCTGATGGTCGTCAGAGGAGAGTCACAGGTCACAGTGGCCAAAAGGTAGATCGGAAGAGGGACAAAAATTATTCTTTGCTTGTACTTTCTTTGGTCGTCGGGTTAAAGTAATCTAACATGCTTTATATTATTTTTTAATAAAAATGTTGGCAGGTTGGTGGATGCAACCCAAATTTCATTGGTTGTCGGTGATGCTATCTGGTCGACCAGCGAATATGGTCGCAATTAAAAAAAAGCCCCTTACCGGCTCATCGTATTGATACAGTGGTCGCCGATTGTAATACCCGTATTTTTATGCTATATTAATTAGGGGATTTATTAAATTTAATGTGAATGAATTATTTAATAAAAATTCGGAAATTAATTATTAACGTAACGAGAGTTAGTAATTATGGAAAATTTGTTGAATATTACTGAATGTCACGAGTGAATAAAATGTCAATTTTAGAAATTTGAATCGGGACGCGCCCGTGTCGCGTCGGGAGTAAATTTGGTTAAATAAAAAGTGAATATTTTATAAGTTGTTCATATGGTCGTTTTGAGTGCGCCAACGCGTTCGGAAGGGTCGAGATAGTCAGAAAGTGTACCATGGGGTTTAGTTTGGGTCTCGGGGCGTTTTTAGGCCTAATTGGTACCCCAGGAGGGCAATTTAGTCATTTCACCTTTTTGGGTAATTAAACCCACGAAATTTAGCAACCTATATCAGCCATTTAGGTTAGTCAGCTAGGGTTAGAAAACAAAAACACAAGTGACGTCCATAGGAGAGGGAAGGAGAAAGCTCCAAGGCAATCCAAGGCCCCAAAAGTGTTCCGTTTGCACCACAACCACCACCACCGCGTAGATCGCGAGACGAGGAACGCAGCCATACCAAAATCAGCCGTGAATCAGAATACCAAAAATCCCAGGCAAGTATTTATCTTGCGTATTTTTGTTAGTTCAATCTTCATATTAGTTTAGGAATGATTAGAGATGAAAAATATGGAAGAAAACCCAATTTGTGTTAGGAAAATGCATGTAGTATTGATTTTATGAAAATTCTGGAATCCTTGCCATGTAGAGGAATATAACCCACGAAATTTTGATGATATATTAGAAGGAAATTCTGGTAAAAACAGATTAGAACCATGATTAAGAAAAACTCTAGGGTTCTTGATGATTAGATGAGATTTTGGGTTAATTATCCATGGTTAATGTTAGATATACACATGCTTTACGTTGAAAACATCTGGTATATTGGTATAATGTTAGTAGTAGGATTTTTGGGACGTTTAGAATGGAAAAACATGGTTTTGGATGAAGAAAATTGGTAGAACCCGTAACTGCAATTCTGCAGATTTTCGCAGACCTGCTTGATCGATCGATCGACCCCTCCTGGCAGACTACTATTTCCCTTTGTAAATGATTTAAAAATCGAATTGTCATGATATAATTCTTGGGCATTCTTAGTATAATGATTTGGGAGACATAGAGGACCAGTAGGGCGTATAAATAAATGTTGGGATCATTAATATTCGACGAGAATGGTATTTATGGGATGTTTACTTTAGGGTTAGTAAATTGATACATTAAAGGGTGAGGCGCGTAAGAGAGTTACGTTGAAACGTAATAATGACACCTACTGAATTTTCTACTTGGAAGAATAGAGTCCACGAGTGTCACGAAATAAGTGAGAAAACCCTTCGAGTTAAGGTTAGAGATGAAACCTTATACGTAATACTAATAATATGAAATTAAGGATAAATGTTGTAATTATGGGTGACGAGAGAACCCACATTAATATGATAAAAGTGGTATATTTATATGATTGTGTGTGCATATATTATATACATGTGAAAATCATGCCCACGCTACTTGCTATCCCTGAGGTTACCGCGCTGGGACAGTCTTATCTCGATGGGACCTTTATGGGGGATATTGACTTGTACCCTAGAAGATAGATGTCCTTGGTACAGGCTATCGACGTGATAGTTCAGACGGTCCTAAGAGACGCAGGCATGTGCCATCCTCTTAGAGACTTGGAATCAATTCTTCGCCTCAATTTTGTTTGTGTATTTTGTTAATACAATTCGAGAGTGATTCCGATTGTATTCCCCTTAATATGAGTGATATGGGGTTTTGGATAGTAGAGTATGCACGCACCATAGTTTTATTTGGGGTGCTGTTATTTTATATATATTATTCGAGTAGATAATATATGTGTGTGAGAATTGGAAACTTGAAACTGCCTACTGTGATTTGATAAGTAGGGCATGGTTGATGACTCAAATAGTAAATACCTATTTTGTGTAAGTATAATATGACACTGGGAAAATTTATAAATTAATAAAGCTAAAACGAGAGTTATGCTACTAATTGGAAGTATTCTTTTTAAACAATGATATTGTTCGGTTTTGAAATCTTATGAGTAAGTTAAGATAAGATAAATTATGGGGAAGGTTAGTATGATAAAATGATAAGATAACCCTTTGGGAAGGTTAGTACGATAGGCGTGCACATTAGAAGAGAGGTGAGAATTTCTCAAGAGAGTGTCGCTCTAATATGTTGTTGCATTGGTCTGTATCAATTTAAATACTTGCTAAACGTATTTTAAATCAAACACACTTTCGGGCTCTGACCCGTTTCTCTCTCTCTCTCTCTCTCTTGTATATATATATGTATGTATTACAGGTGACCACCCACAGGGGCGTATTTCTTAGGATCTCTTGGAAGGAACGCGATGCAGCTTAGGTGGGAGTTGCAGGTCTCTTGATTTGACGACTTCTTTCATTCAAATCCACTCTTAGCACTTTCATTTAGTTGAGCATGTGTAGCTCTTTACATTATTCCGTTATTATTGGGACATTTGTATTTCCAGTTATTTCTCGTATTGTAGCTATGGGAATTATTCAGTTTGAATTGTATTACTTTATATTTCGCATGTTGACATTCGATTGACGAATGTTTTAAATTAATTGGATTGTGTTCCAGGTTTATTGTGGGTGATTCTTAATTGTTGAAATGTTGTTAATAAATAAATTAAATGTTTTTCTTTAAATAAAATTTGGAAAGTTATGTATGAAAATGGTTTTGACACTTAGCTTAATTATTTAGGGTGTTAAATTGGAAAAATTATTTTTATCGACAGTGATGCTGAGAATGAACCAACTGTATACCTTGATTTAATTTAATAAAGGAGTGATCGCCCGGTATTTAATTAGGCGGGGTGTCACAAGTGGTATCAGAGCATCAAGTTCTAGTGTCCTTTAGGATCTGTGCGGCCTATTATGCTTTCAGCGTTGCTTTCTTTGATATAGAGCCCTAAAAACAAGGAATGTTGTATTCATCTCTATACATTGGGAATTCGTGCTTCTGCAATTGGTTTATTTGGATGATGAACTCATCCAAATTTACTTAAATTTTCAGATGGATCGTCAGGAAGAACTATCTAAGACGGTTAAGGGAGTCAACGAGCATGATCGACTCACACCTCAGGTATCCCCAGGGAGAATATCAACCGCTGAGTTAGCAGGTATCGTGGCACAAGCAGTTACCACCGCAGTTCTACAATACCAAGAACGCAGCCTACAACTTAAAGGAGGCAAAAGACCTAGAGAGGTTAACCAAATGCATGTGACTAAAGCTGACAAATGTGTGAAGACACCGAAATTGCGACAACAAACTACCCAAGACCAAGTCAGTCCTAGTCAACAACGTGGTAAAATGAAGCAGTTTCGAAAGAGGAATAAAGTTCCAAGTCAGCAAGGCCGACACCGACAGCAGTAGGGTCAGAGGGAGAGTAACTTCGGAGTCCGATGTTTTGGGTGTGGTAAGCACGACCATAGGCGCCAGGATTTCCCAGAGAGCGTTAGGGCCCCACAGCATCAGGGTGCCCGTAATGATCCACAGGGAACACTTTTTCCAATCGCTCTCCCAGCACCGACCCAGGTACTAGGTCTGCCAACCTTTCCAGTAACTCCAGTGCAGCAGGGGCAGTTACAGTATAGACATATCTATGATGTCCACCAGGCAGTCGCCCCACAGGCACCACCCGCGATTTGGGGTATGTTTTCTATCCATGAAACTTTGGGTCGAATTTTGTTTGTTACTGGGACAGCACATTGTTTTATAGCTACATATTATGCGAGGACCTTAGGGTTATTAACCACAGTAGAGAGCATTGTAACGTAGGTAGACTCACCGCTGGGGAATGGTTCACTTTTCTTTATATGCCGGGGAGTGGGGGGTAGAGATTGGTAGCTTGCTATTACCTGCAGACATGTTGGTTTTAGACATGCACGAGCATGATGTGATTATTGGTATGGATTGGCTCGCTGCTTATAAAGCCATGATTGATTTCTTCGGTGGGAGAATTATTTTTGCCATTCCGGGGCAAGAGATGTTTGTAGTGGCGATGCCTCACCCAGAGGGAGGTTCGATCGCTCATTTGTATTACATAGAGGAGGATACCTCTAAGGAGGTTGTGATTCCCTTAGATTCGATCCCAGTTGTCAGGGAGTATTCCGATGTGTTCCAGGAGATACAGGCCTACCCCCAGTCGAGAGATAGACTTTGTTATGGATTTACTGCCAGATACGAGACCTATAGCACACGCACCGTACCGTATGGCTCCGGCAGAGATACGAGAGCTATGAGATCAGATAGAGCAGCTGTTCGGTCAGGGCTTCATTCGTAGGAGTACCTCACCTTGGGGCGCTCCAGTTTTGTTTGTGAAGAAGAGAGATGGTTCACTGAGATTGTGTGTGGACTACAGGGAGTTGAACAAAGTCACGATACGGAATAAGTATCCGTTGCCTCGTATCGATGATCTATTCGACCAGTTGAGGGGAGCAACTTTCTTTTCGAAGATAGATCTGAGGTCGGGGTACCATCAGTTACGTATTAGAGAGAAGGATGTCTCAAAGACTGCCTTCTTGTCGAGATATGGGTCTTATGAGTTCCGGGTGATGCCGTTCGGACTCACAAATGCTCCAGCCGTTTTCATGGACTTGATGAACCGAGTATTCAGAGAGTTCTTGGATCAGTTTGTCATCGTCTTCATATATGACATCTTGATATATTCACACTCCGAGGAAGAGCATGCCGAGCATTTGAGGCAAGTTCTTCAGACTCTACGAGAGCATCAGTTGTATGCTAAGTACGAGAAGTGTGGACTCTGGTTGCGAGAAGTACAGTTCTTGGGCCATGTTGTTTCTGAGCAGGGGATAGTAGTTGACCCGAGTAAAGTATCAGCGGTGAGGGAGTGGGGACAGCCCACGACACCGACAGAAGTGCGTAGTTTCCTGGGGTTAACTGGTTACTACAAGAGATTCATTCGGGGATTCTCCAAAATAGAGGGTCCATTGACCAATCTGACTCGCAAGGGAGTACCATATGTTTGGGATGACACTTGTCAGTTGGCTTTCGACGATCTGAAAGACAAGCTTAATTCAGCGCCAGTCCTTGCGTTACCGCAGCCGGGTATGGAGTACCTGGTTTACACCGATGCATCCTTAAGGGGACTTGGGGGAGTACTTCAGCAGGAAGAGAAGGCTATAGCTTTTGCCTCCCGCAAGCTTAAGCCGCAAGAGAAGAATTACCCCACCCATGACCTGGAGTTAGCAGCGGTCGTTTTTGCATTGAGGATATGGAGACACTATTTGTTGGGAGAGAAATTCCGTTTGTTCACAGACCACAAGTCATTGCAGTACCTCTTCACTCAGCGAGAGCTGAATATGCGTCAGCGCAGATGGCTAGAGTTTGTGAAGGACTACCAGTTCGAGATACAGTATCATCCAGGAAAGGCCAACGTAGTTACTGATGCTTTGTGTCGTAGACCGGTAGACGAAGTAGCAGACATCTGGAAAGAAAAGTGGAAGGAGTTAGGCCACCAGGATGCAGTAGCCCATTCTTTCATATCCGTCATGTCAGTCACACCCGAGATTGTTACGAGGGTGATACAGGCACAGACCACAGACCCGTTTTGTCAGGAGCAGATTGTGCGACTTCTAGCCGAGGGTGATGAGTCCTATTCTGTTAGTTCTGATGGAGATTTGTGGTTTAATGGGAGATTGGTGGTTCCAGAAGGAGCAGAATTATGTCATGCAGTGATGACTCATTCTCATGGGTCCCGACTTGCAGTACATCCGGGAGGCGATAAGATGTACCAGGATATAAGGAGGCAATACTGGTGGAGTGGGATGAAGAAGGACATTGCCGAGTTCATGTCCAAGTGTTCTACCTGCCAGCTGGTGAAGGTGGACCATCAGAAACCGTCAGGATTGCTTCAGCCATTGGAAGTACCCGCGTGCAAGCGGGAGAGTATTTCCATGGACTTTATTACAGGGTTGCCTACATCACAGCGGGGCCACGATTCTATCTGGGTGATTGTAGACCGTTTGACCAAGGTGGCTCATTTTCTGCCAATACGGACAGATTATACCACGGGTCAGAATGCTCAGCTATTTATTGCTGAGATCGTCAGATTACACGGGGTGCCCCTGAATATTGTGTCAGATAGAGACAAGATTTTTGTGTCACGTTTCTGGGAAAGTTTTCAGGAGGCTATAGGTACTGAGTTGAGATTGAGTTCATCTTATCACCCACAGACAGATGGACAGACAGAGCGTACTAATCAGATGTTAGCGGATATGCTACGCATGTGTGTCCTCGATTTTGGAGGAGGTTGGGAGCCACATCTCCCACTGGTAGAGTTTTCTTATAGTAACTCATATCAGTTCACGATTGGCATGGCTCCATTTGAGGCTTTGTATGGCAGGCCTTGTCGTTCCCCAGCTTGTTGGCTCGAAGTGGGGGATGACAAGTTGCTAGGACCAGAGGTGATTCAGGAGACCTCCGCAAGGATTGCGATGATCAGGAGTCGTATTCGGGTAGCCCAGGACAGGCAGAAGAGCTACGCCGATGCAAAACGGTTCTTCCGGGAGTTTAGTGTGGGGGACCAAGTGTTGTTGCGTGTATCTCCTATGAAGGGAGTGATGAGGTTCGGAAAGAATGGGAAGTTGGATCCGAGGTACGTGGGACCATTTCCCATCATCGAGAGGATTGGGCCGGTTGCATACAGGTTGGGACTGCCAGAGTATTTACATCGCATCCACAATGTATTCCACATCTCGTCGTTGAGACAGTACCTTCGGGATGATATGGCCCATACTTACATTGCGATAGATGAGATCGACTTACAGCCTGATAGCTCTTACGAGGAGAGACCGGTAGCTATCCTAGACAATAGTGAGAGGAGATTGAGGTCGAAGATAGTTCCACTTGTACGGGTCCAGTGGGAGCATCATAATGTCTAGGAACCCACTTGGGAGCGCAAGGCAGATATGCGCGAGAGATATCCAGAGTTGTTTTTACCAGGTATGACTTTTTTTCTGAATTTCGGGACGAAATTCCGTTATTAGGGGGGAAGTATGTAATACCCCGTATTTTTATGCTATATTAATTTGGGGATTTATTAAATTTAATGTGAATGAATTATTTAATCAAAATTCGGAAATTAATAATGTTATAATTATTAACATGACGAGAGTTAGTAATTATGGGAAATTTGTTGAATATTACTAATGAGCAAAGTAATATATGTTATTGATTATATTGAACGTCACGAGTGAATAAAATGTCAATTTTAGAAATTTGAATCGGGACGCGCCCGTGTCGCGTCGGGACTAAATTTGGTTAAATAAAAAGTGAATATTTTATAAGTTGTTCGTATGGTCGTTTTGAGTGTACCAACGCGTCCGGAAGGGTCGAGATAGTCAGAAAGTGTACCCTGGGGTTTAGTTTGGGTCTCGGGGAGTTTTTAGGCCTAATTGGTACCCCAGGAGGGCAATTTAGTCATTTCACCTTTTTGGGTAATTAAACCCACGAAATTTAGCAACCTATATCAGCCATTTAGGTTAGTTAGCTAGGGTTAGAAAACAAAAACACAAGTGACGTCCATAGGAGAGGGAAGGAGAAAGCTCTAAGGCAATCCAAGGCCCCAAAAGTGTTCCGTTTGCACCACAACCACCACCACCGCGTAGATCGCGAGACGAGGAACGCAGCCATACCAAAATCAGCCGTGAATCAGAATACCAAAAATCCCAGGCAAGTATTTATCTTGCGTATTTTCGTTAGTTCAATCTTCATATTAGTTTAGGAATGATTAGAGATGAAAAATATGGAAGAAAACCCAATTTGTGTTAGGAAAATGCATGTAGTATTGATTTTATGAAAATTCTGGAATCCTTGCCATGTAGAGGAATATAACCCACGAAATTTTGATGATATATTAGAAGGAAATTCTGGTAAAAACAGATTAGAACCATGATTAAGAAAAACTCTTGGGTTCTTGATGATTAGATGAGATTTTGGGTTAATTATCCATGGTTAATGTTAGATATACACATGCTTTACGTTGAAAACATCTGGTATATTGGTATAATGTTAGTAGTAGGATTTTTGGGACGTTTAGAATGGAAAAACATGGTTTTGGATGAAGAAAATTGGTAGAACCCGTAACTGCAATTCTGCAGATTTTCGCAGACCTGCTTGATCGATCGATCGAGCCTAGAGCTTCGATCGATCGAAGGTTCGATCGATCGAGCTCCAAACCTCGATTGATCGACCCCTCCTGGCAGACTACTATTTCCCTTTGTAAATGATTTAAAAATTGAATTGTCATGATATAATTCTTGGGCATTCTTAGTATAATGATTTGGGAGACATAGAGGACCAGTAGGGCGTATAAATAAATGTTGGGATCATTAATATTCGACGAGAATGGTATTTATGGGATGTTTACTTTAGGGTTAATAAATTGATACATTAAAGGGTGAGGCGAGTAAGAGAGTTACGTTGAAACGTAATAATGACACCTACTGAATTTTCTACTTGGAAGAATAGAGTCCACGAGTGTCACGAAATAAGTGAGAAAACCCTTCGAGTTAAGGTTAGAGATGAAACCTTATACGTAATACTAATAATATGAAATTAAGGATAAATGTTGTAATTATGGGTGACGAGAGAACCCACATTAATATGATAAAACTGGTATATTTATATGATTGTGTGTGCATATATTATATACATGTGAAAATCATGCCCACGCTACTTGCTATCCCTGAGGTTACCGCGCTGGGACAGTCTTATCTCGATGGGACCTTTATGGGGGATATTGACTTGTACCCTAGAAGATAGATGTCCTTGGTACAAGCTATCGACGTGATAGTTCAGACGTTCCTAAGAGACGCAGGCATGTGCCATCCTCTTAGAGATTTGGAATCTATTCTTCGCCTCAATTTTGTTTGTGTATTTTGTTAATACAATTCGAGAGTGATTCCGATTGTATTCCCCTTAATATGAGTGATATAGGGTTTTGGATAGTAGAGTATGCACGCACCATAGTTTTATTTGGGGTGCTGTCATTTTATATATATTATTCGAGTATATAATATATGTGTGTGAGAATTGGAAACTTGAAACTGCCTACTGTGATTTGATAAGTAGGGCATGGTTGATGACTCAAATAGTAAATACCTATTTTGTGTAAGTATAATATGACACTGGGAAAATTTATAAATTAATAAAGCTAAAACGAGAGTTATGCTACTAATTGGAAGTATTCTTTTTAAACAATTATATTGTTCGGTTTTGAAATCTTATGAGTAAGTTAAGATAAGCTAAATTATGGGGAAGGTTAGTATGATAAAATGATAAGATAACCCTTTGGGAAGGTTAGTACGATTGGCGTTCACATTAGAAGAGAGAGTGTCGCTGTAATATGTTGTTGCATTGGCCTGTATCAATTTAAATACTTGCTAAACGTATTTTAAATCAAACACACTTTCGGGCTCTGACCCGCTTTTCTCTCTCTCTCTCTCTTGTATATATATATGTATGTATTACAGGTGCCCAGCCACAGGGGCGTCTTGCTTAGGATCTCTTGGAAAGAACGCGATGCAGCTTAGGTGGGAGTTGCAGGTCTCTTGATTTGACGAATTCCTTCATTCAGATCCACTCTTAGCACTTTCATTTAGTTGAGCATGTGTAGCTCTTTCCATTATTCCGTTATTATTGGGACATTTGTATTTTCAGTTATTTCTCGTATTGTAGCTATGGGAATTATTCAGTTTGAATGGTATTACTTTATATTTCGCATGTTGACATTCGATTGACGAATGTTTTAAATTAATTGGATTGTGTTCCAGGTTTATTGTGGGTGATTCTTAATTGTTGAAATGTTGTTAATAAATAAATTAAATGTTTTTCTTTAAATAAAATTTGGAAAGTTATGTATGAAAATGGTTTTGACACTTAGCTTAATTATTTAGGGTGTTAAATTGGAAAAATTATTTTTATCGACAGTGATGCTGAGAATGAACCAACTGTACACCTTGATTTAATTTAATAAAGGAGTGATCGCCCGGTATTTAATTAGGCGGGGTGTCACACCGATGTACTCTGTTTACTGGGTGGTAGCCCCAAATCGCAGATCGGAGGCGATGTTAGGTCGCATCTCGAAGATGACCTAAAAAGATGACCAAAATATTGTTGGTTCCTTATTGAGTCTACTTTGGTCAGGATGGATATTTAGAGAAATCTCTATGACCCATAGGTCGGTGGAAGGGTTCCAGCTGGGTCTGCCATTGATTTTTCTCTGTCTCTACTTCTCTGTGAAAACATGTCTTCTAAAAAACTATCATTTTGTTTTGTAAAGATGTGTTCAAGATCTCTCATGAGACAGAAATCTTTTGATGGTTACCCCCTGCCAAAAAATTTGGGATATGGTAATCAAGATATTATGTAGCCCAGCAAATAAGTGCGTATAACTAGGAGTTTCTCAAGAGACTCCAAATATTTGGGGAGTCCTCATAGTCCTCCGCCAATGAAATTCGTCTTGTCAAACGATAAAAATTACCCAGAACAATACTATTGCATAGATTTCCATATGAATGAAAATTAAATGCAAGATTTATGAACACAAATGTACGAAAAATCATGTATCAATGAAACGATGTTTGTACAAAACAAATAATTATATACGAAACATATAACTTCTCGTGCACATATTGAAAAAGAAAACTTATCTTTTGATTATGTGCGTAGTGTATGAGGGTAGTGATACTGGGGTCTATGAATAACTGGAAAAGGGTGAGGCGTGACCCACTCCAATGGACGATGTCTACAAGGTTCTCAAGAACTTCTGGAGTAGCTTCTAATGAGACCTTCTCCTTTTGGTAACAATGGAGCTCAAGCTGGAACTCCCTCCCTACAAGAAGATGAACTTCCACAACAATAATAGTAATTTTCTCAAGAGGACCTCCTATTGGTCTGTCGTGTCTATAGGGACTTTGCTCACTATACTTTTACTTTTAGGTTGGATATCCCCCCAAGTATGATGAGGAAAGTTCCTTATATCATGTTCCCTCTTCTAATCTAGTAGGGGTTCTGACCTTCTTTTAAGAAAATGAAACTTGGCAAGAGTTAGGCATAGTACCTTCTTAGCTGTAGTGGTGAGGATGTCTGTTGACGACGGGATGAATTTTGGGATGATTGCGGGTATTTCTTCGTCAGACATGTTGGAGGTTCCTCATGACCTTTTTCCACCACAAGATGATTTAGGAGCACCGACTGGTATGGATTCCTTATCGAGGGTCGTGAAGGGCGAGGGTACCTCGTAGGAGGCTGCTGCTAGCGCCAATATGGGTCCCTCGAAATTTAGAACTTCTTTATTTGTGGGGTTCCTCGAAATCTAGGTTCCACCCAAGATCTGGGCTCCCAAACTTTATTTACAATCTTCAATCTGTGTTCCACCCAAGATGCTAGGGGTTCCTCGTGAAGGTCATTGACTACAGAGGATTCCTTGTGATTGTGTATTGCCTATACGGGTTACTTGCCATCGCGCAATTTTGAAAGGGGTTCCTTTACGATTATGACTTACTCTATTCTAGCAACTATGAGGGGTTCCTCGAGCTCTGAGGGTTCCTGCCATCGTCGTCAATTCGGATGTGTTCCTCATCTAAAATGGCGTTGAACCCTTATTTTCCAACGAGTTCCTTGCCAATAGCACTTATGTCAGATAATTTGGGACATGTTATGAGTGAGGGTTCCTCGACGACTCTGGGTTCCTGGCATAATTTTTTGTGGGTAGTTTCTCGTCCACTACTTCAGCTTAATGGGGTTCCTCGCGCGTTGTTGTCCTAACATAGGGGGTCCCACGTCCGGACCCTTCTTAGCTGTGGGTTCGTCGTTAGAAGTTTTGAACATAAAAAGCCCCTCATCTAGACCCTTCTTGGCTGTGGGTTCCTCGCATGAGTTTTTATCTACGGAGGGTTCCCCATTTGGACTTCTGTATTTCCTCGCGAGTATAAGATTTGGGCGAGGGTTCCTTGTGTGGGCATTTTGTAGATTCGGGTCCCTCGGACTTGAGGGGTATCTCACCTAGCATTTTGACCACAAGGGCTTCCTCACTTTTCATCATGACCACAAGATGTTCCTCGTGGCCATCATTAGTCAAGGGTTCCTCGTCGCTACCTGTTATTAGCGAGATACAACTCATCCCCTCGCGCTCGTGTGTGACTCTCGGAATGGCTTGCTCGTTGCAACTGTCGTCGGCGGCTTCTGTGTCAATAATTTGGTTTCTATCATAGAAAAGGGTTCCTCGCAGATCCCTTTGGGTCCCTCACATGCTGTTTTTGGCGATATGATATTTGGGACGACCTTGGGTCTTACGGCGTCTTCAAAGGTGTCTTGTGAATTTTGTCCCTCCCAAAACCTACTCGCATGCGACTTCAAACAAACTTTTGGGTTCCTCTCTCGCAGTACCTATGAGCACAATTTTAGGTTTTGCGCCTAGGATTTCACGCATGATGGGTCCCTCGCCAGAGACTTTTGCAACCAAGGGTTCCTCACCGACTTGAGAGTTCCTTGCGAGGTCTATTACCACTAGGGAAGGTTCCTCGCGACTTTATTACACTGATAAGGGTTCCTCGCACCTGATTTCAATATCTAGAGTTGACGCCACCTAGGTTTCCTCACAAGAGAAAGTACCAACTAGGGTATCCTCATTTGGAGTTAGCGCTATTGAGGGTTCCTCACAAGAGTTACTACCAAGCAAGGGTTCCAAACTATTTACGGTCGTGGGTTCCTGGACCGAATTTGCTACCAACATAGGCAGTGGTTCCTCGTCGAGTGTAACTTTGAGCCTTTATAGTAAAAGGGATTCCTCGTGCATTGGTTCTCTGCCCATAGGTTCCTCACACGTCGACTTCCCATCCGTGGGTATCTCGATCTCATGGTTCGTCGAAACTACTGCAACGACTTTTTTGTTGGCGGCGAGGGACACCCAGGGTTCCTCGCACCTCGACTCCCCACTCGGGGGTGTCTCTACCACATGCTTCGTTGAGACCGCTACCATGACTTTTTTGTTGGCGGCGAGGGACACCCAGGGTTCCTCGCCCATGAGTTCCTTTCTCCTTGACTTCCCATCCGGGGGTGTCTCGACCTCATGCTTCGTTGGGACTGCTGCCATGACTTTTTGTTGGCGACGAGGGACACCCAGGGTTCCTCGCGCCTTGACTTTCCATCCGGGGGTGTCTTGACCTCATGCTTCATCGGGACTGCTGCCACGAATTTTTTTATTGGTGACGAGGGACACCTAGGGTTCCTCGCCCATGAGTTCCTCGCGCCATGACTTTCCATCCGGGGGTGTCTCGACCTCATGCTTCGTCGGGACTGCTGCCATGACTTTTTTGTTGGCGATGAGGGACACCCAGGGTTCCTCGCGCCTTGACTTTCCATCCGGGGGTGTCTTGACCTCATGCTTCATCGGGACTGCTGCCACGAATTTTTTTATTGGTGACGAGGGACACCTAGGGTTCCTCACCCATGAGTTCCTCGCGCCTTGACTTTCCATCTGGGGGTGTCTCGACCTCATGCTTCATCGAGACTGCTGCCACGACTTCTTTGTTGGCAACGAGGGACACCCAGGGTTCCTTTCCCATGAGTTCCTCGCGCCTTGACTGTCCATCCGGGGGTGTCTCGACCTCATGCTTCATCGAGACTGCTGCCATGACTTTTTTGTTGGCGACGAGGGACACCCAGGGTTCCTCGCGAGTCGATATTTCTATAAGGGTTTCTGCCACTACTTCCCTTTTTTTGTGACGAGGGACACCCAGGGTTTCTCATCCATGGGTTCCTCGCGAGTTGGTCTTTCAAGAGGGGATGCTGTAGCTGAGAGTTCCTTACTTGGAATTTCTACCACGATGGGTTCTTTTCTTGAGGATTCCTCATCGCTATCATTGAGTGCGAGGAGTTCCTCGACCATACCCTCGCCAAACACTTAGGGTTCCTGGGGTTCCTTCCAATGAACTTGACGGTTGTCACAACTTTCTCCAGCGTCGTCCTCAGCGAATGAGCTACTTCTACCGAAATTGCCGCTGGAACGGCTGCCCCTCCAGAGGGGGCTGTTGCTGGTGTTACACAACCTGGATCCAAACTTTCCAAGTCTCAAGAAACATACTCATAAGCCTCTGCCACCGGAGCTGCTCGTGCACATATTGAAAAAGAAAACTTATCTTTTGATTATGTGCATAGCATAAGTATCATTATCCTTGAACGTAAATCTAGATCTCTTCTAGCAAGAAGGGGAAGGCCTTTTGTGCCGTTTCCCACAGATGGAGCCAATAATGGTGTCAAAAAATCTGGGATATGAGGGGTGCCCGTGTACCACGATGTATGCATAATAATAAATAAAAGAGAGATAAAGATTTACGTGGTTCGACCATGAATGGACTACGTCCACGTGGCTGCTGCTGTGTTCCATTAGAATGATGAGAGAGTTTATATGAATGTTTTTCTCTAGCTTCTAAGCCCCCTTTCACAATGGGGGGTGTCCCCTTTATATAGAGTTAGGGGTTACATTAGGATTACAAATATGGATGAGTCCTATCTTCATGGAGTTTGATTTGACTCAGATACTACTCCTCGGTCTTCTCATTTATTAAGGACTATATTCGTCCTTATCTTGTTGGAGCGTCTGTTGCTCGCCATCTTGACCGGGGTGCTCGCCACATGTCATGCTATTATGTAGGCATATTTTTTGCCCCCGCACGTATATATATATATATGGTGTAGATAATTATATACGGGTAAAATACATGATGTGAATTGTATTTTTATTATATAACTTGTGAAAATGTTATATGGTCCCAAATGAAAATAATGATTAGTTAAGTTAATGTGATATATAACTTATAAATCATACACCAAACATATTCGGGCTAGAGTAGTGTGACGGGAAGGAGTTATATAACTATAACTAGCTACGGGGTAGATGTCTAGGTGGATTATATAGAAACACAGTAGGTGCGCACATTAGTTAAAGGGCGAGTCGGTCCTCAAGAGAGTGTGACACTAGCTTAAATATGAAAATCATTCATGCATTTTAATTTACTTCAATTTAATTCACTTGATAAATATTTTCAAAATGTTTTGGATTCTAACCCTTGCTGTCAAATATTTTCAAAACCCTTTTAGGTGTCCGACCACAGGGGCACCATACTTGATCTTATTCCAGGGTACGTAGCTACGGTATATGTGGGTGTTGCAGGGGTTGTACTAGACGCCTCTCTTATTCATTCCTAGATAGGTATAGTATCTCATTTGTACTTTCGAGCATGCTGCTCATGGCAGTTGTACATTTTATTTCAATTCAGATTGTATTGGTTATATTTTCTCTGTGTTGGATTTATTTTGATTTGGTTGTTTTTAGTCGATGTTTATTCGGCTAGCACTTGATTCAGATTTTTGTTTTCCTCATGCTCTATTATATTTTATGGTTCTATTATGTCTCTTGTTTTACTTAGTGACTTGGTTATTTAAAAGATCAAATTTTGACACCGGCTTAATTAATCACTAGGTGGTTAGTAATTAATAATTTTTCGACAGTGATGTTAAGAATGAACCAGATGAAAATCATGTTTAATTTGATAAAGGCCTAATCACCTGATATTTAATTAGGCGGGGTGTCACATATGGTATCAGAACATCAAGTTCTAGTGTTCATAGGATCTGTATGGCTTACTACGACTTCAGCGTAGCGTTCTTTTGATATAGAGCCTTATTACTAGGACAATTGACTTATCTTTATGATTATGAGACACCATACTTATGCTATTAGATTTGTATTAAAAGTGAACTAATGCCAGTTATTTTGAATTTCGGATGCTGCCTAGGAGAGGAAGACCTGCCAAGGCAACAGCTAAGGATGGGGCAAGAGAAGCTCAACAGGAGCCAGAGGTTCTCCAGCCACGAGCCCCACTAAGGTTTGTGACTATAGCTCAGGTAGCAGATATTGCATCCCAAACAATCAAAGCAGCCATGACAGCCATGGCAGCACAGTTTCCTCAGTCATATCCCTAGCCCCAGCAGCCAGTGGCCCCAGTTGTTCAGGCCCACCTGGGGCCGTCAGAGTGGAAGAGGATTCGGGAGGCCTTTCAATAGGAACATCCTCTAGAGTTTCAGGGGAGTTCTGAGGTGATCTTGGCTTATCAGTGGCAGAGAGATATGTAGCGCCACATGTGCATGGTTGACTGCAATGAGGTACAGAGACAAATGTTGGCCACAGTCAGGTTGACTAGGGCTGCCTTGCAGTGGTGGGAGTCTATTACCACTATTGGGGAGAGAGATAGGATGACCATCATTATAATACCCCATAATTTTTAGAAATAAAATATAACGATATAAATGGATTTAATTATTTCAGATTAATTTTGAGAATAAATTAAATTGGGAAGATTTAAAAATTTAAGCGAGTAAAAATTTTAAATTTAAGTAAAAGTTTATGTTTTATAAGAAAACATAAAGCTCAACTGGACGTAAGGGGCTTGCGAGTGAAAAATAAATAATACATAAATAAATTTTTGGGCACATGTCGTTTTAGTATAATAAAATTTCCAAGTGAAATAAAAATAATTGGGACGTATTTTGGGGAGCATTAGGAACTCGGTTTAGTGTTTTAAAAATTTTAAATTCGTCTCGGTTCATAGGAATATGAGTTGGGGAGATTTTGGACTAATTGAGTTATGGATTCGGGTATATTTGGAGGTCCAAAAGTTGGGCTTAGGACCCAAGTCGGGATTAGAATTAATTAAGAGTTTAAGTGGGGGTAAACCACTCCCCCACTATCATTAAGGAAAACCTAGAGTAGCAGTCACGAGAGATAAAAGGGAGAAATACCAAAGAGGAGAAAGAGGGCAAGGACAAAGGAGGAGACAGGGGATTAAAAGGGCTTTTCTTCTACAAAATTAAAAGGCAAAAATTCTCTTACTTAATTTATGCTTTATAATTTATTTCTTGATGCAAACATTTATTCCCTTGGAATTTATGGGATTTAGGGCTTGATGTATTTCTTTCGATGATGATTCACACACGTAGAGGATTAATTTATAGGTAGAATTCCTCCCAGAAATTAGGTATCATAAATCTGAAATTTGATGCTAGAATCCGTAGAATCTTTGTTATTAAATTTGGGATATTTGATCAATTAATGTAGTGGGCCTTGGAATTAAATTTTGGGACTACAATTGTGGCAGAACTTCCATGATAGATACCTATATTTTGAGCTAGAAGATACTGAAATTTGAGAATGATTGAAGCATTTAAAATTCGTGATCAACACCGATATCCCTTGGAGTTTAGAAAATAATGTATAGGTTGTTTTGGGTTGAACGCATATAAATTTTCTAGGTTTGTTATGAACAAGTGTTGGGTTCGGTACATAATTTTTCTTGGTTTGTGATGAACTGAAATCGAAGAACGGAGTGGAGAAGAAATAAGGGGGTCACTCGAACGAGGACATGTGTCGTTCGAGCGACATGTTGTCTTGCGCGAACGACCGTCCCAGTCGTTCGAGGGACATGTAGGGTTTTGATTTTTTTTTCATTTCTTCCTTTTTCCTTTGGCCTCAGATAGAATCTTAGTTACAAAAATGAGTAAAATACTGAAATAAAAATTTATGTTTCGAATACGGGATTTAAAAAGGGAACTTAAAAGGGGAGTCTTAATAGTAATGTTGCATACCCATTGGACTGAAAGTAACGATTAAATAATTATGTAATTATTGTAAGGATTGAGATTTATAATTTATGATATGGAAGTTTAACACCTAGGGCATCAGAAGATTAAGTATTTTGGAACATTAATATTATTGACGGTATTGGGCCTGAGATTTTAGTTGCGAGCATTTTTACGAGTCCAAGAGAGTGAGTGGGACCGGGTTTGGGAAAATAAGGAATTTATTAAAACTACGGATGTGCCCACATTTAATATGGAAAATCATATTTAACTAGATGGTTAAATAATTATTTATGAAATCGAATCAATAATTTATTAGATGATGAATTATTAATAAATGGAAATTTGTGGCCCTTGGTTGGATTTTATGGTAATTATATAGTAATTACCTTACATATTATATGGGATAATAATATTTACTATTATATAATTGTGTGTGGATATACCAGTGGACCATCCTATCGACTCGGGGGTTCTCAAGTTCGGGTTGTAGACCAAACATCGGCACAGGTGGGCTTAATGTAGGTCCCCAAAATATAACTTTTGCTTTTGCGGAATTAAGTTTAGGATGAATACAAACCAACTTTCTCTTTTTGAAAAACTCTTTTTCAATTTTATCAAACCAAGTTGTGAAATAAATTAACTTTACCAAATTTTATCTTGATTAACCCTGAACATGCATCTAGTGATTAAAGTAATTAAAGTTAAGTAAATATACTCACAACGCCCCCAAATCGGGAAAAAACCTCGGACGGGCCAAGCCAGACAATCGCTATGAACAATGGTTTTACAAAGACATATTAGCCTTACACACAGACTCGGTCCCCACGGGTCTTGACGCTCCTTCTGATCTTCTATCGTTCTTCAATAGTGCCCACGTAGAAATTCCATCTTCCACGATGCTCATCCACAACACTCGACTCCACGAATGTCTCGGTATCCACTTATACGGCTTGATACGTCTACAATGTTGAACATGATATCCGTTGCTTCTCCATCGCAAAACCAGCAATCACAAGTGTTCAATGATGAACAAAACTCAAATTGGTGCAGCAAGGATCACATAAACATTTGATAAAGAAAGATCGAATATTTACAAACTCTAAGGATGTATTTAAGCCTTTGAAACCTTAGAAAACATGTGCAAACAGGTTTCTGGATCGTAAAACTATTTTTTCAAAAATGCACACCCTTGGAGAAAACTGGACACCTCTATTTATAATAAAATTGAGTCGGTGTCAGAATCTCATTCGAGCGAGATGCCATGTCGTTCGAACGACAGTGGATCTCATTCGAACGACATCAAATGACGTTTGAACGATGTCGTCAGATAGAGTTCTTAATTTAAACAGAGTTTTGATTAAAACCAACTCTTATCCAATTCTCATCCATTCTTATCTGAAAAACATGAAGTGTACACAATTAAACCTCTTTTAAAAACATTTTCTTTCAAAAAAATTACATCCTTATTTTATAAAATGAATTCCAAGTTTCATTAGTATTATGCATTCATACCTGTGTGATCTCAGAATTCAATTGAACCTTGAAGACGTGAAATTGCACCAATTAAACTTCGGCATGATTAAATCTTTGTAGCTTTGTCGCAACGTCTTCAATTAATCTTCGATACGTCATAGACTCGTGGGATTAGACAATAAAAGACTATTTATGACTCAAACAAGTTTTGTTTCGAGAATAAGTCAAAACTAGATTAAGACTCAATTGGAAATTTGGTCCTTACAAATCTCCCCCTTTGACTATTCCGGGACAAAACCAACAGTGAAATGCCTAAGCCGGATTCAAGTCGTATGACACCTCAAACCCATCCCATAAAATGAAAAATGAAAAATACATCATCAGTACAAGATAAGATTCTTCAACAATGAACCGAAAAGCATGAAACTGTCTTGAATGTCTGAATGTGATGTAGACTTAAAATCTCGAATATCCTTAAGCATACCTACACATAAGAAACATACAAATACCCAGTGAAGTATGGAGGAACAAATGATATGAATTAATATGAAACTTTAAATCCGAATCATTTGTTATGAGAGTAAACATGATAGAAAACATGATACCAATATGTGAACATGAAACAACATAAAACTCACAAAACAATCCCCCTACATCACAGATATATCTCCCCCTTTTTGTCTCGAATAGACAATTTGGTGAAAAGATAAAAAAAATATAGCTTGCTATACCAATGTGATACCAATTTAAATGAATTAAAAGTGAAGCACGGCTAGATAAACAAAAATAACTAACTAATTATGATTAATCAATGTCAAATCAGTAGCTAGCAAACAAAGAATCACACAAAAAATATACCAATCTAAGCATGTGTGATAAACGAACCAATACAGTAAAATATCAAATCAATCAAAGTAAACTGCATAAACAGAAACTCAGTACCAAAATATGAATTAATATGCAACAGGGTACTGAAAAAAAGTAACAACCTGAAAAAGTTAAAATTGGGTCAACCAGGGTTGTCGTTCGAACGAGCCCGGGTGTCGCTCGAACGAGAGACGATATTGCTCGACGAAACAGTACGTCGTTAGAACGACATTGACAAATTTTTCACAGTCTACCCAGAAAATTAAACAGTGTTGCCCAGTGAAAAAATTTCATTAAAATTCAAACTGGAAGGGGCTCAAAAATTGCGAAACATTAGCAAAACTGAGAAAACTCATAAACAAACAAATATTAGTAACATGCTAACATAGTATCGATGTGCCTACACATGAACATGGAATGTATGGGCGTGAACTAAAACAAATGAATCATAATTTCAACACATCGAAACGATCAAGAAGCACTAATCAATAGCAATCTATCATCAAACTTTATTGTAGCCATATGTGACAATTAAAGTGTGAGCTTAATGAACTAAAGAATCATCATGCACATGAATCCGAAATTTGACGATTCTATAAACAATAGTGTCATGACACGATTTTTCAACTATAGGACTCTTTGTACAATCCCGTTTAAATTGTTAATCCACCCAAACTTCCACAATAAAATCATATTTTCTTTTGAATGAACTAAACTAATTTGGACCATTTTTGGCATATGATTCTTTTTATTGCCTTATAAATTTTGGCCTTAACAATCGACTACATGAATGTCTTAGTATCCACCAAAACGGTTTGATACGTCTACGATGTTGAACACGATATTCGTCGCTTGTCCATCGTAAAATCTGCAATCACAAGTGTTCAATTATGAACAAAACTCAAATTGGTGAAGCAAGGATCACATAAACATTTGATAATGAAAGCTCGTATCTTTCGAAACTCTAAGGATGTTTTTAAGCCTTTGGAACTTTAGAAACATGTGCAAACAGGTTTCTAGATCGTAAAACTATTTTTCCTAGAATGCACACCCTTCGAGAAAAATATAAACCTCTAATTGTAATAAAATTAAGTCGGTGTCAGGATCTCGTTCGAGCGAGATGCTACGTCATTTGAACGACAGTGGATCTTGTTCGAACGACATCAAATGTCGTTTGTGAACGACGTCGTCAGATAGAGTTCTTAATTTAAACAAAGTTTTGATTGAAACCAACTCTTATCCAATTCTCATCCATTCTTATCTGACAAACACGAAGTGTAAACAATTAAACCACTTTTAAAAACATTTTCTCTAAAAAAAATAACATCCTTATTTTATAAAATGAATTCCGAGTTTCATTAACCTTATGCATTCATACCTCTGTGATCTCGAAATGCAATTAAACCTTGAAGACGTGAAATTGCAACAATTAAACTTCATCATGGTTAAATCTTTGTAGCTTTGCCTCAACATTTAAAATTAATCTTCGATACGTCATAGACTCGTGGGATCAGACAATAAAAGACTATCTATGACTCAAACATGTTTTATTCTGAGAATAAGTCAAAACTACAATAAGATTCAATTGGAAATTTTGTCCTTACACTTAACAATATGTAGGCCATATAGTTACTACGTAGAGGCTCCACCCTCGAGGGATAGGTGTGGCACTGACCCTTCCTATATCACCGTTGGGTATGAGCCTTATACAGGTGTCCTGCGTAGGGACCGACCCCAACTTATGCGTGTTTTATGGTGTTCGCTTAAGATGTAAGGATTCCTTTGGATTGTCAGCTTAGGGTGTGGGGATTCCTTCAGACTTGTCAATAGAGCACGAATTAGACACCAATGGTAGATGCCCTTGTGTGTCACATATATGGAAGGAGGTATATTATTAATTCCCCAGATACTATGGAAATAAATTAATTGTCTAAAGATGTGGATACAAATTAAAATTATGATCATTTATTGCATAGTGGATATTTATGCTTCTTATGTGGAAATTATGAGACTGGGAAATTACGCAAATTGATAATAAAATGTAGTCAGAAAATTTTAATCATTGTATTAAATCGGCACGTAGCCATAGTTATTATTTGGGGACTTTTGGGATGCGAGACATATCACACTTAGATGAGGGGTGAGGTGTTACTTGCATGCGAATGACGGAAAGGGGATGATGATTGTGCATCGACTGTATTATTGCATTCATAAATTAATTAAGTTAATTCTTGGACACCTCGGGATCTGATCCAAATTATAAATGTTTTTCCCAAGGTTATTTCTAGACAGGGATAGCAGGATTGTTATTGTACTAGCCTTGCGTTCTCTCGGTGATTAGCAGATTTTCAAATTTTTTACTCTAGCCTAGGTGCTTTTTCGTCAGAGTTCGAATATTTTATTTAGAAAATTTGTAAGGGCATAAGTCCAAGTTTTATTTATTTAATTTACATTATGCTAGAGTTGTAATATTTACTTGCTGTTAAATTTATTATTTTAGTTGGTTTTTTTGAGTTTAAATTCTTGTCAATGGGGTATTTATAAAGTTGAAAGTATCGGCCTTTTTAAATAGAGTATTTATATTACGTTGTGCTGAGAATGGTATTAATTGATCGACAAGCCCCATCTTCGGCGTATCGTGCCTCGACAGCCTTTACATAAGAAAATGGAGGTTGTGACAGTTAGTATCAGAGTACAGTTCTAGTGTCCTTAGGATCTGTGTTTGAGCTCGTTACATTTTGTGTTGTGTTCTTTGATGTAGAGACCTATCTTTAGGAATCATTCTATTCTTTATGATTGGTTACTAATTTAAAACTTGTTTTCTTTCATATGGCAAACAGACGTAGGGGCAGACCCAGGGGAGTAGTCCCACCTGTTAGGTCGGAGGCCCACCCAAAGCCACCCCAAGAACCACATGCCCCACAGGTCCCACATTTGATCACCCCTGCTGAGATAGTCATTATTATGTCTCAGGCGGTATCTACAGTGATGGAAGGCTCGCTTCAGCATTTTTCGGTGCCACAGGCACCTCAGTATCCACCACCACAATAGGTGGCTATTCCAGCATAGGCACTGGGCTACGCATGGGACCGAGCGAAGAAGGCCTTTATTAAGGACCAGCCTCCAGAGTTTACCAGGGGATCAGATATATTAGTTTCTAATCGGTGGAAGAAGGACATCGAGAGACATTTGCGGATGGTTGAATGTACGCCAATTCAGAAACAGATGCTAACTTCATTCAAATTGGTAGGGGTTGCCCTTTAGTTGTGGGAGGCGGTTAAGACTGCTGATGAGAGGGACAGCCTCACGATCAGATAGTTCTGGGAGAGATTTGAGGGGATATTTTTCCCTAACTATGCAGTCCGAGATGAGGACTAGATTTCTAGAGCTTAAACAGGAGGGATATACTATTGCTAAGTACGAGGAGGAATTCACGGCCCTATCGTACTTTTCCAAGGGAGATGTTCATACCAAACAGATGAAGATGGATCAGTTCCTTAAGGGATCAACCTGGCACATCAGACTATCACTATTGGGGAATCTGACTTTCACTACATAAAACCAAGTAGTGAATGCTGCTTTACTGCATTTCCTGGATTATAAGGCATTTCAGAAAGATAAAGGGGAGAATAGACACCGCTCCGAGGCGTTTAGCCAGCAAAGTAGGATGAATGGGAGTAGTAGTTAAGAGGCCCATCAATTTTGGGGTCCTCAATATTCAGGGAAACACAAGAGATATAGAGGTCTTGATAATAGGAATATACATGGCCGATAGGGCCAAGGACAGCAACAAGGATTCCACGAGGGCCAAGGGCACCACAATCAAGTCTAACAAGTGGTAGAGCTGGATACTTACCAGTTCCAGGGAAATTGCTTTATTTATGGTGAGAAGGTCCACCTTGCTAGGAGGTCCCCTCAGGGGAATCGAGCGGCACAAGATTTAAGGGGATAACGGGGACATCAGGCACCCCAGGAGGAGGGCCGACCATTATAGGTGCAACCAGTGAGGATAGGGTTAGCTGCGCCAACACTACCCGCTCCACCTCAGGGATAGCAGTCGCAACTGCAGTACGAGAGTGTGTATTACCTTGCATCAAGAGAGGAACTAGCGCCAGCATAGGCAGTGTTGGTATGATCCCTATTTCTTTTATTCTATAGGACATGTTTAGTTTAGAACTAGTGCATATCACTCCTTAGTAGATAATATCTCGTTTGTACATTTGGGGAGGGTAGACTACGTTTAATTTGTGAAGGACTACAGTATCTCTTCACACAAAATTATCGAAATATGAGACAAAGACGATGGCTAGAATTTGTGAAGGACTACCAGTTTGATATTCAGTATCATCTTGGTAAGGCTAACGTGGTGGCAGATGCATTAAAGCAACGATCTACTGAGGACTTAGCAGCGGTCTAGAAAGTGAAGTGGAGTGAACTTCGTCATAAAGATTAGGTTGCCAGGGCATGTATGGCAGTATTATCGATCACGCTCACGATTGCCATGCTGGTGGTGAGAGCATAGGCGGAGGATCTTTTTTGCCAAGAAAGGGTGAGAC
Organism: Sambucus nigra; assembly: GCA_949130495.1. Taxonomy (NCBI): domain Eukaryota; kingdom Viridiplantae; phylum Streptophyta; class Magnoliopsida; order Dipsacales; family Adoxaceae; genus Sambucus; species Sambucus nigra. The sequence continues at coordinate 255,311,970 of OX422213.1, read as the reverse complement.
AGATCCTAGTAGAGGGTGAAGAGTCTTACTCTATCAGCTCAGAGGGAGGTCTACGTTTTAATGGGACGTTAGTCATGCCAGAGGACGAAGATTTGAGGCATGTCGTTTTAACTGAGTCTCATGGCTCTAGATTCACGGTACATCCCGGCGGTAATAAGATGTACCAGGACATGAGGAGGCATTATTGGTGGTCGGGGATGAGGCGAGATATAGAAGAGTTTGTCTCGAAGTGTGCCATCTGTCGGCCTATTAAAGTGGACCACCAGAGGCTTTTAGGGATGTTGCAACTATTTCAAATTCCCGTGTGGAAGTGGGAGAGCATTTCTATCGATTTCATATCGGGGTTGCTAAATCGCAGAGGGGCCACGATTCTATATGGGTGATAGTGCATTGGTTGAATAAGGTAGACTATTTCTTGTCGGTTTGCATGAATTTTGAGACGATGTAGTACACGCAGTTGTTCATAGTGGAGATAGTTAAGTTGCATGGGATGTCGGTTAACATTGTGTCTAATAGAGACAAGATCTTCGTATCTCACTTTTGGTAGAGCTTCCAGGAGGCTATGGTCATTGACTTGCGATTGAGCACCGCCAATCATCCACAGATAGACGGGCAGACTGAATGGGTAAATCAGATGTTGGAGCATATGATGAGGATGTGCATTCTGGATTTTGGGAGATGATGGGAGCAATATCTTCCATTGGTAGAGTTTGCGTATAACAACTCGTACTAATTCACTATCGGCATGGCCCCATTTGAGGCACTTTATTGTAAATCTTATCATTCACCCACTTGCTGGTTGGAGGTGGGGGACAACAAGTTATTGGGTCCATAGATGATTCAGGAGACATATGTCAAGATAGAGTTGATTTGGGGACATATTCGAATAGCCCAGGACAGGAAAAAGAGTTATGTCAATGCCAATCAGTGCCATGTTGAGTTAGAGGTCGACGATCAAGTATTGGTTCAAGTATCTCCCATGAAAGGGGTGATGAGGTTCGATAATAAAGGATATCTAGTAACGAGGTATGTGGGACCTTTTCCTATCATTAACAGAGTATGACTGGTAGCTTATCGACTAGTTTTGCCAGAGCACCTTCAGCGGATACACGACGTGTTTCATGTAGGATGGCTGAAGAAATACAGTAGGACCCAGAGGGATTTTTGGCACATCCCACTAGAGGAGATTGATTTACAGCCAAACGTCTTGTATAAAGAGAGACTGGTTGCTATCCTGGATCGTAGTGAGCACAAGCTATGGCTAAGGTGGTACCACTAGTTAGAGTTTAGTGGGGACATCACCGTGTCGACGAGTCTACTTGGGAGCAGGAGAATGACATGAGTGAGCAGTATCCAGGGTTATTTACTGTAGGTATGACCTAATTTCGAGGACGAAATTCCCTTGTAAGGGGGAAGTATGTAACACCTCGTATTTTGGGGCATTTACTAATTAATTAAATTGGTAAATTTTAAATTACTTGTGTGTCGTAATTTAATTGAATTAATTATTATTAATATTATTTAAATATTAATCCGGTGAGTAGATAATTAATATTTATGGGATTTAAATTTACTAAGTAATAACTGACTAAGTTAATAAGTGAATATTAACTTTTAGTAAAATAATTCGAATGGCAATTCTGAGTGTACGGTTGAGTCCGAAAATAGTTGGAAAAGAGTACCTGTGGGTAGTAAATGGGTCTTGGAGCATTTTTAGGCATAACCAAGCCCACATAGGGGTGTTTGGGCCCTTTTTATAAAGCCCCCAAGACTAAAAATGGGATTGACTTACTAAACCCTAAAAGTGAGAGGGTGTGGCAGCCATAACTCATATAAGAAAACCTAATCAAGTAAAGGACAAAAGAGGGAGCAATTAGAGAAACCTTGGAAACATAAATCAAGAAAACGTGTGGACATTATTCATTAAATCATCATCTACACCAATGAGATTTAGACCCGATAAACCCTATAAGGCAAGTGGTTAAACTTGCTATTAAATTAATTACATATTTCAATACATATCATAGTAGGTGTGATAAGATAATATGGTTTTGGGTTAGTTTGATATCTAAATTTAGATTTCAATAAACTTTGATTTAAAATATGTAGAGGATTTGGGAATTTGATTTATTGAACCTTCAATCTATGTGCGTGTTTTATTAATATTGAGGATCTTGAAATGGTAGATTTAGTGTGAGTTTTAAAGGGTTAAATGAAGGAAATCTGGGCAGAATTTGAGATGTGAAATCTTGTTAATGGTGGAGTGTTGGCTGACAAAGGAGGAGGAGAGAACCCAGGGTCGTTCAAATGACCTGGGTTTGGTTCAAACGACAGACACCATTGTTCAAATGACAGGTTGTCCGTTCGAACGACGTGGTGATTCTAGCAGTCACTCCCCATCCCCTGTTTCGGTTTTAGTGCTAAATTTTAGGGGCTACAGATATGGTATAATATTTGTGACTTGGTTTTGTGTAGAAATTTTAATGGGACAATTAGGGAAATAATCCAAAGGGGAAACTAAGGTTAAAATTGAGTAATTTGAAAACCTTAGATTAATAAGTGTGCAAAGCTTATTAAGGAGAATTTCGAATAATAAATTTTGAATATTACATCTTTGGTCCAAGTGAGCGAGTCCGGGTATATTGGTTGAGCGACACCAAGGCAATAAATTAATTAATGCGTAATTAATTAAATTTGAGTCGGAATACGGGCTCAGGTATAAGTTAGGCTAGTGCTACAGGTATTGTGCACGGTATAGCTGGAATTATATATATATATATACTAGCTATTTAGTAAAAAACATACCCCTCTAGTGCTATCATAGGAGGTTGTGCGTTGTGGGTGAATCCCCTGGCTTGAGGAGCAGGGTGAGTATAGTCCCCATGTCATAGCGTCCGTAGTTAGGGGTGAGACATCTTGGGTTTGATTCGATCTAATTTCTGTAGGGAACTTGGGTTACTAGCTATTTAGTAAAAACATACCCCTCTAGTGCTATCATAGGAGGTTGCGCGTTGTTGGTGAATCTCTTGCCTTAAGGAGCAGGGTGAGTATAGTCCCCAGGTCATAGCGTCCGTAGTTAGGGGTGAGACATCTTGGGTTTGATTCTATAGAATTTCTGGAGGGAACTATGACCGCCTCCATTGCGTTTATTTTGTTTCACTGGTTCGAGGAGCTAACCGTGTTAGGGTGTCCGGGTGGATGAGTATACTTGGATTGATAGCATTGTAGAGAACATCTGGTGAGTGCTTACTCGGGAGGATGGTTATATAATTACGGCATGTGTGTGAATGTCATAATATGATGATACGTATATATATACTAGGGTATGTCCGTGCCTGAAGGCATGATGATAATTTTCCAAATTATCAATCGTTCTCAAATCTTAAAAGTTTTGTATTATAGTATCAGTCATGGGCAGTTTTCATGAAGGAATGATAAATACTTCCAAAGTATTGAATTGGCTAATTTGGGGGGGGGGGGAATAGTTTATATTATAGTTAAAAAAAAATACAATATTTTAGAAATTTTGGGTAAAATTTTATTTGTTTATAGGACTATCCACCTGTTTTAAGGACCAAAAAATAACTAAACAACGTTACTAAAAGTCCATCACGGACATCGTATAAAAAAGTCATCGATTAAATATTATTGATGAAAAATCCCATATATTTATTTATTAAAAAATTCCCTGAATTCCAATGCCAATGATATAGTACCGAAATATGATCCACGGATCATAAGAAATAACAATAAAGATGTATTATCGATACCACATTCGCAAAGTACATGTTTTGTTTGACCTTCCATATGGTTACAATAAAATTATTGTGTCACACATAATTGGTTAAAGTACTCCAATGTTGGATACCTGATTGACGAACATATTAGAGAAACAATAACACTTTAACGTATTCACGAACTCAACTCACCAATAAGAATAAAAATAAAACAAATGAAAATCATGAATTGAAGAAGTAAAAAATTCTACAATCTTTATTCATTCCAGGTCCAATCCATTAAATATGGATATATTCAATACATAAATCCCTAATCTCAAGACATAAATTCCTAGTTATCTTACTTTCAAGGTGTGTACTATATTTATCTTACTTTCAAGATAACACTCAAAGACATAATAAAAATATATCATAATAAAAAGGCCCAAAAAAAATTGCAACAATTCCATGTCACAGACTCATTTCTCATACCAAGAAAAGGCCCAATAAAAAATTATGGGTCCACGCTACCTCTACTAAGAAAAGCTGGCGTACTTAGCGAACAACTTTCCCTATCTACATCAATGCCCAACAGGCTTAAAAAAAGTAAAAATTAAAGGCCATGTCGGACTAATGGTTGTGCCAAATGCCGATCCTCTAGCTCATGCCTTTCACATAGGAGGTATAACCACTAAAGGCCATTGGCAACCCCTCCTTCATTTTTGTTGTTCTACAATCTGCCCAAGAAGCTATAGTGAAGTAGCAGTTATAGTGATTAGCTATAAAGACAAATACTATGCAATTTTTCATCATTTCATTGAAATACAGTGCTTGGTCCAAGTTCAGCAGTGTCGCATGCTCGCGCTTTATCAGTCGTTCAATATTGCTCGATGTCCTCCATCTCCCAAGATACGATGATGTAAACATTGTTTCGTACTTCATTCCCTGTGAAGATAACAGTTATTCGATAATTATTGACGTGTTCATCTACAGTCATGGTGCTCCATCTCCCATATTCGGATTCATTTGAAGATTAAAATGCCAATCAATACCTACAATATATTTAGAAATTCCCATTATACCAACTATAACATGCCATGAGGCCTAACATGAAATTTTAAAGTTTAAGTATCCTCAAAAAATAAAATCTTACACTTTTGACCAAGATTAAGATGTACTAAAAACATCAAATTATCAAGAGCATTTTGTTACACTCGTATAGGATCAAGGAGAAAAATTAGTTGGGAAGTTGTATTAATGAAATAATTCTAACTTGCATTGCTAAAGAATGGTGCATGATTGGTTTGGGAAAGAAATGCCTTCTCAATTGCAGGAAATTCTGCCACAATTTGTTGGACTCGAACCATTAGACCATGGCCTCTTGCAGCAGTTACCATCACCTCCTCATGCAAATCGTGAAATATCTTAGCAAGAAACCTTGAGTTATCACAAAATAAATAAATAAATGATTAAGAAAAATATGTAATTCCTAGATTGAAAATCTCAGATGATAACACAGGTGAATTAGGAGAAGAAAAATGAAGTTAAGACAACATACATTATATTCTTTCTTACATATATTAGAGATTCAAAATTGTAATAAGATCAAAACATTAGAAAAATATTGCAGATGAAATGGCTTTCTCCAATATCGTGCACCATTCGCAACTATGAAACACATATGTAGGGGTGTCGAGCAATAAAATAAAAAGAAATGGGAATTATACTACTCTTTGATTTTGTGTATAACCGTAACCATCATATTGATTGTGCTCAAGTATATAGCAATGAGAAGGAGAATGGTTCCCTAAAATTTTGTGTATAACATTACTGATTCACTAAAATTTTGTGTATGTGCTTCTGTAAGTATTAACTTGGGCACATCCTGTCGGCGAAAGATGTGCCAAACACCTCCTCTAATTTCAACGTCAGAACTACCATTATTGTTGATAGCATTCTTCAGTTTTTTGATGGGTCGAGCAGTGTAATTTTATGTACGTTGGTGAGTGTTGTTCCACCCCTGATAACCAAAAAACATAGAACTTTAACACAAATCATAAACCCATAAAACCACATAAATCATAAACCCATAAAAACAGATAAATCATAAACACATAAAACCAAAATTAAAAAATTAACACAATAAATAAATATATAAAGAAAGGAGATTTGTAAAGATAAATGCTCATAGTCTTTTCTTTGGGCCCAAAAATTCTCGATGAGAGCCTTTGTGTTGGATCTTTGAGTATCTTGAGGCTAGGGCTTTGCATCGGTGAGAGCGGGGTTGATTACTAACCCCATGGAGGTTTTGAACGGAGATGGTCTCCCCATGCCAGTGTATACTACAAAATAACACTACAGAAAATAAAATCCAAACAACGCAATGCACCAATTACAAATAACAAAGTTTGCAATTTCACCACTTATGAAATCAATTCAGACACAAAACTACATATAAATAACGACTACATATAAACTACTTATGACATATTATGGAATAGAAGTAGCATATGCAATGTTTACTGGGGTGGGGCACCTTTAAACATTTATGGTACGAAGAAGTCTAAAGAAATCAAAAGAAACACCTAAAAGTAAAATGAAATCACACCAATAATAAAAATAAAATCTTGAGTTATACTAAATGAAAATATGATCAGGTACATATGTTACAATGCGTACTTGCACTATGATCTGGTCATCCAGATGCACACCATGGGTTATCTACTGGTATTTGTGGTGACATATGCGCTTGTTACCATGAACCTGGTATCGTTTGGTAATATCATCAAGGGATTAAGGAAAACACTAAGAATGAGGTAGTGATGCCATACTCTACACACTAATTTATTCACTTTGTTTTGCTTTAATTTCCTATGCATTACTTCATCTCTCTTGTGTAAATTGGTAAATGCGAAAGATGAGAGAAGAAAACGAAGGCAATTGAACTAACACAAAATGCAAAAAAAAATGTTGTAATATGGATAATGGCAATACGCTTTTATGTTTAAATAAAAAATAATAATTTCATATCAAAACAAATGTAAATTGATACTTTAGAACTCAATTTTCATAACGGAGCTTCTGTATTGCCATGACGTTTCAAAAAAGAAGGGACTTCTGTAAAAACTTCCTAAGAAAAACTCTCTTCAATAATAACACTGAAGAATTGGTATACACTAAGAACTCAAGTACACCAAACTTGTCAAGGGCCTGCTACGGTACCCTACTCATCTCAAACAAAATTAGCTACTGTACGTAAATTTATGAGTACCCAGCCAAAGTTAAGTCCAAAAGACTACACCTGTAACATTTCAGCAATTCAACAACATCTCTTATCTAGAATACACCTATAATATCATTTCAGCAAAGCTTCCTGACCGTCCATGATCTTGAAGGGCTCACCCCGTAGTAGATTATTACCAAAATACGCAAAAACCCTGGGGATACCCTCGCTGGGACCAACAATCCCTGGTATGAAATCCACCCGTGGTCCAATCTAGTTAAAAGGCCTCACAATAGCGGATTCAAAGCCATTCTCTGGTCCCGTGGCATATATTAGACTAATACTAAACATCCCAAAACTGAAAACATGAGAGTAATACACAAATAACATTTTTAGAAGAGAGAACGTAGCCTAATACACTGAAACTAATACACTGACAACACAATTCAATCAGAACTTTTAGATTAAAAAATAGAGACCGGAATCCTAAACAACCAACACAATGACATATATATAGAAACCTGTTTCAACCAATAGTAATATATACACTGAAAAATGTTGACAAAAATGTGACAAATACTAATAGTTGTCTCTTGAGGATTGGAGGTGTGTTATTTTCATAATAAAGAAAAAACACAATATGATTCAACAATTAGTAATATATATAGAAACATGTTTAGAAACCAATGTTGAAATAAAGAAAGGGCAAAAATTCCTAAAAAACAGTAGGAAAAAAATGAAAAAAAATATTGGTCTTCATACCTGAGTAGCGTTGAATGGAGGTAGGCTGCCCGCGGGCAAACAGCTGGATAGCAGGACGACTGTTGTTGCTGGCCGAACGATGACTGGATAACAGGACGGCTGTTGCTGCTGTCCTGGAGTTAGCATCAATTGTATGGAGTTAGCATCAATTGTAAACCGCTTCATTTCGAAAGAAAGTGCATCATTCTAGGGGCCCTACCAGTGACGAAATGATTAAGCCTCCACAACTTTTTTTTCAGTTGCTCACAACTATTTTGACATCCTTGAAGTTCTTGTTATAGCCCTCTATTACTCGCCTCAAGGAGAAATATCTCATGCTTCAGAATCTACAAGAGAAAAAGGTAATTCAACATCCAAAACTAATAAATTATGAGCAAATTCTAAAAATTATTAGAATCAATTAGACCTGAAGTTCCTTCAAAGGTGTAGTGGAATCCCCTAGGGTGTAAAGTATCCTAGCCTGTAGATATTCGGTTTAGTTTCAAATTCTTTGCGTTTTATATTAGCTCATAGTTGATCTACAAATTAGGCAAATTCCATACTCAAGACCCAAGGTAAACATGTTTCATTCATTTTTTTCATCTTCATAGCCTAAAAAAATAAAGAAGTTCAATTTGATGAATAAAGAAATGTTAAACACCAGGTAAACATTAAGTTAGGTCGTATGTCAAACACATATCCCGCGTCTATCAAAAATGTTGAAGGAGTTAAATTTGATGAATAAGGAAATGTTAGTACTATAACTCGAATATAAAGAATACAACAATCATCAAGGAATTAAATCTGAAAAGTAAGAATGTAATTACTGAAAATTAGAAACAAGTTTAGAACATGAAAGTTGAAAATTATTACTTAGGGGATTGGTTCATTTGGCCTCTGTGGTGACTTGTCAGAGTAGTAGGCGGGGTGGCAAACTACCAGTGGAAACTGAGTAGTGATAGAGGACACTTGTTCCCAACACATGATCTTAAGCTTTGGGTAGCTGTCCGCCACAGCTCCAAGTTCCTGCAACAAACTATGTATCAAACCTAACATCCTTTTCAATACATAAGAACCAAATAATAAGATTAGTAACTAAAATTGTAGAATATGCTTCACTTAATGTAAAAGAGTATACTTATTTAGGATTTTGAAGTATAGACTCATTTGCAAAAGGAAAAATAAACAACAGAGAAAAAAAATAGATCCCAAAACATAATCATAAAAATAAACAGATTTTAAACAAAATCAAATATGTACACAAATATGAAATTACAAACTCCTACATCACAATGAAGAAATTATATTGTACACCTATTTTCAGATGTACATCAGAAATGATGACAAAAAATGGGTTCAGTCCTTTTCACCACATTATCATATCTCCAACCCCTAGATAAAAATAGCGAAACCTAAATCAAAGAACCACAAAATAAAATTTTAAATAAAAAATTAAAAAGATAATATGAGGGGGGGGGGAGATTTCGCACCAAAAAACTATATGCAGTTGAACCCCCCCCCCCCCCCCCCGGCCCAAAAAAAATACCATATATGAAAAAAACTCTACAGACCCGAATATAACCATTGTGTGCGTATGTCTCAGAGAAAGGGATATTGTGTGGGACATTCTCTAATGATGAGGTTCGATCAGCAAAACATAACATGGAGAAACAAATTAGGTATCCAAAATCAAACCGCAAATAGTTCTTAGATCTAGGACAAACTGACAAAACACATAAAGTAAACCTACCTGAGGCAAGCAGCGGGGAGAAAAGAGAATGCAGGGGTGGGTGGGGTGGGACGGGACGGGGAGGGGCGGGGCCGGGAGGGGAGAAAAGACGGTATGGGATGGGTTAATGCCGAAAGAAATCGGAGGGTTTGTGTCATGTGAGTGAAATGAACTTTGGCGTGTGAACGCGGAAGTGTTTGTTGAGTTTTTGTACATTTTGACGTGTTTACCAAAATGCCCTTGTGTTTGAATTAAAGTGAAAGAGGGAGAATAAATTAGTGAGAAAGAAAAGATGGGGAAATAAAATATTTGAAGGCAAAAGAGGCATTGTAGGAATAAATCATGTTGATGACATCATCTTTGCATCTTATGACAGACATAAGTTTCCTACTTTATTATATAGATATATGTGGTGCAGATAATTATATACGGGTAAAATATATGATGTGATTTGTATTTTTATTATATAACTCGTGAAAATGTTATATGGTTCCAAATGAAAATAATGATTAATTAAGTTAATGTGATGTATAACTTATAATTCATATACCAAATATGCTCGGGCTAGAGTAGTGTGACGGGAATGAGTTATATAACAAGAAATCGTTATGGGGTAGATGTCTAGGTAGGTTATATACAAAAACGGTAGGTGTGCACATTAGTTGAGGGTGAGTCGGTCCTCAAGAGAGTGGGACAGTAGCTTAAATATGAAGACCATTCATGCATTTTAATTTACTCCAATTTAATTCACTTGATAAATATTTTCAAATTGTTTTGGGTTCTAAACCTTGCTATCAAATATCTTCAAAACCCTTTTAGGTGTCCGACCACAGGGGCGCGAGACTTGATCTTGTTCCAGGGTACGTAGTTGCGGTATTGGTGGGTGCTGCAGGAGTTGTACTAAACGCCTCTCTTATTCACTCCTAGATAGGGATAGTATCTCAGTTATACTTTTGAGCATGTTGCTCATGGCAGTTGTACATTTTATTTTAGTTCATATTATATTGGTTTTATTTTATATGTGTCAAATTTATTTTGGTTTGGTTGTTTTTAGTCGATGTTTATTCGGCTAGCACTTGATTCAAATTTTATTTTTGCTCAAGATCTATTATATTGTGATGGTTCTATTATGTCTCTTGTTATACTTAGTGACTTTGTTATTTAAAAGATAAAATTTTGACACTGGCTTAATTAATCACTAGGTGGTTAGTAATTAATAAGTTTTCGACAGTGATGCTAAGAATGAACTAGATGGAAATCCTGTTTAATTTGATAAATGCCTGATCATTCGGTATTTAATTAGCCGGGAGTTTCATAATGTTGTACTCTTTTTCCTTTAACTAGGTTTTTTTTCATTGGATTTTCGAGTTAAGAGTTTTAACGAGGCAACACTAAGCGCATCCAACACCAATTCAATGATCATTAAGGTTGTACTATTTTTCCTTCATTGGGTTTTTATTTCATACGGTTTGAATGTGGCAACAGTCATTGAATGGTGTAAATAGTGTACATCCAAGGCGGAATGTTATAAAATATGTATTTATATGGATGTCCGTTGGTATCCCTCATTATTAAAGGGTCTCTTATGATACCATGATTTGTACTACAAATATGGGTGATATTCCTTGAGTATACAACACAAATAAATGAAAATCTTTCTCCCTCTAAATTCTCTTTGTGCACCCTTCATTTTATAAAAACAACAATTTAAAATTATATTTGTTCGTTATTATTGTTTTATACTATTTTGTCAAAAGCATAAATAACTTGGGCACGTTTTAAATAAACCATTTTAAACTCATTATGAATTATGTATTAAGTTAGATAGAAATTTTATTGTACTTTTTTTTTCAAATCTATATACATTATTATTTTGTTCATTCTTGAGAAATTATCCCTCTTAAAGCATCTCTAAATTCAAACTAGTACACTAAGTTTATGTACGAGGCTTGTTGTTATTCTTATCATACCAATGGGTATGTAAAGACAAATTTCGTCATGTGTTAAGTTTAGACTGTTTATTATAAATTGTAATATTGGTTTTATTCCGTTTGGACAAAACTCTTTGAGTCGTAGGTTAGGACTGAGTCAGTTAGTAACTTCAAGCCTACGATGTATCAAATACATGAAGTGGCCCTAGTTAAAGCGATATCAAAATCATGTCGAGTTTCCTCTTCAATCTTGGGATCTCAAGAAAGGTATATTTGGTGTTGATCCTTGGGTTTTCAGTTTGGGTGTTAAATTTTTTCGAGACTATTTTTCGCAAAAGACATTTAAAAAAAAAATTATTTTGCAAAGTCGTTCAAACAAACTTAGTTTTTGTTCAAATGAGATTGTGTATTTCGCTCGAACGAGTTTTCATTATCATTCAAACTAGATCGGTTGTTTCGTACAAACGGGCTTCAAATATGTATCAAACAAGTTCATTGTGTCTTGCAAGTTTTTGTTCGATGCTCGCTAGATCTTCATTCTAATGAGTTTGGCATTGTTATTTGAACAAACTTGTTTGGTTCAAATGAATTGGCATAACTCGTTCGAACGAAATGGCATGTTTTCGTTCAAACGGGTTTTCCTCAAAATTTATGTCGCGTCTCTTTTCACATTTTTCAAGAATAAATAGGGCACAAAACTCAGTTTCCTGGATATTCTTTTTGAGAGGTTTCAAAACAGTTTTCATAGAGCAAATATAAAGCCTCATGTAACTCTATTTACACCCATATTTTCAGATTTAAGTTTTTACATAATATGCAAGATTGAGATCTCATGTTTTGAGCACCAAGTTTTTTCATTCTATAATAATTGAGTATTCTTTGGCATTGTAATATCCTGCCCTAGTAAATTAATGAAATTATATATGGATTATAAGTCAAAGAGGAGTTAATTATAATTATGAAAAAAATGTGGATAAGAATTGGAAGAAAATAAAAAGAGAACAAAAATTGAGTCGTTCAAACGATAATGGGTTGTCATTCGAACGACATCGTGAGCTCGCGAGACTGGTTTACAGTAGTAGGTCGCATGAAGGGTCGTGCGATCCATAGTTCGAACGACATTCGAATTCGTTTTAACAACACGATAGAAGTCTTTCGAACGACATAGGGGAAGTCATTCGAATGACGTTGATCGACTTTTTAATCTCAGATACGCTTGTGCACTATCATGTTCTTAGCCCTTGATTTTATGTGTTGTCAAGTCCAAATCATTTCATATGGGCAAAACGCAAATTTAGGCTTTGGGGAAGGTTTTATAAGGGAGTGTTTGAGTTTAATTGTAGGGAGAAATGGAAGAAGACAGATAGATAGATAGATAGATAGATAGATAGATAGATAGATAGATAGATAGATAGATAGATAGATAGATAGATAGATAGAGAGAGAGAGAGAGAGAGAGAGAGAGAGAGAGAGAGAGAGAGAGAGAGAGGGGGGGGGGGATGGTCTTCTACCTCCTCCCACGACAAACCACCATCCCTCTACCATTTTATGTAATATTCAACCATATTCAAACCCACAATACCCATTTCCACCATTGTTGAGGTAGAGATATGAATTTTTGGGGTGTTGTTGGGAGTTTTTGGAGATGATGATGGAGCTTTCATGGAGTATGAAGTGAACTTTGAAGTGGATCTTGCTTGGAAGCTTGGAGGAAGAGAATTTTGGATCTTTTGGAGGATGCATTTGGTAATCCCGTGAGGCCACCTTTGGAGGTGGGGGTTGCTCATCTTACACCAACATTCCTACCACCGTTACAACCATTAAAGGTGGGAAAAACCTTACTCTTAGTGTAAGATGTTATTTTGCATTTGTAGTCATGTAGTTAGACTATTTGAGTAGGGTGTATCTAGATAAATGGTGTAAATAATGTGTAGAAGGTAATAAATATTTTTATGGAATAAAAATGTTGGAAAGATATTATTTTGTTTAAAATAAAGAGTAAATAAATATTTCAAGGTTTTGAAATAGTAAATGTTGATGTTCTTTGAAAATGGTGTCTTTTCTAGAAATATTGATGAAAACATTTTATGAAATAAAATATTTTTAGATAATGACATGTTTTGGTAAACATTGATGAAATAATGTTCTTGAAAAAATGATTATCCTATGAAAAATAGACATTTGCTGAGGTTGAAGAAATAAAGATGTCCTTTATGTCTTGAAAATGTATTTTTGCAAGTGTGGTGAATTTCTAGAATGAAATATGTGTTTAAACTATTTTAAAAGGATTTTAAGGTTAAAGTTCATTCTCTCATTCATATAAAGTTATAGTAATTTGAAACTAAGTGTATAAACAAGTTCAAGGAAGAATTATATGGTTTACACATGGAATGATAAAATTGCAAATTTTAGTATATGAAATAAGGGTTAATAATGTGATAAGAGTAAAATTTAAGACTACATGAATAATGAAAGAAATAGTCTTTTCTTATAAAATTAGTCTTGAGTGTAAATGTATATCTTGAATGAAGAAAGTAAAGAAATGTGTGTTTGAGAAAGTATTGATAAAAGTATTCCTTAAGTGTTAATGGGTAAACATAGAAAAGTTAGTGTGTAAGTTAGTAATGTTGTAAAGGATTAACACTTATGAAATTAAAAAGGGATTGAAGGTGTAAAAGTGCTTCCAATTAAGAATAATATTACTCCAAGTGTAAAAAGGTGTTAAAGTGTCAAAACACTTAAGAAGTTGGTGTGAATAACTTAATAGTGTCTTTGAATTTGTGAAAATAAAGTAAAAGGTGATTTTGAAAACAAATAGGTAAAATGGTAATTTTATTTATAGTGGAATATTTTTGTGAAATAAAAATTTTGGAATAGGGGTTATATAAAGTGGTCCTAAATGAACGTGATTTTGGTATAAAATCGAGGTTAAAGTGTAAATGACATGAAATAGTAAGTTTTCAAAGTGTAACATAAGTTAGGGCGGTAAAGTCCCGAGTTTTGGCTTTAGTCGGTAAAAAAGGAAAAGTGAAATAATGTGGATATTTGTAAAATATTAAAACACATAAAGGGAAATCGAATGACACCGGGATAAATCAAGAAGGACCCGGAGCCCTTGGGTGAAAATCCCTAAAATACTGGCTAGAGCATATGGTGAGCATAGCCGATGGTATGGAGCCCGTGAAAGTATGCAATATTGAAAGATTTCGAGAAAATATAAAGGAAATATGGAACATGTCAAGAAATGAGTTGTGTCGTAAAATGTGTTAATACAACCTAACTTAAATGAACGTAATAAATATTTTGGTAATAGTGAAATGGACAAGTAAATGTGTAAATCAATTAATGTCCATAAAGGGAGTAAAAAGGGATAAAGTGAGTGGGTAGACGGGTGATTAAGAAACCATGTGGTCAAACCCATAATTTGCATAAATATGTATTGAAAAAGGTTTTCAAATGAGAAATAAGTATTTTCTAACACGGTGGATGCATGTGTTGAAGGGGTGAGGTTCAACGATAATACTAAAGCGTATTGAAATAGATAAAAGGGTGATTCCGGTAAAGGAATGTTTTTGGATAAATCAAATGAGGTGATTTTCAAGTGTTGAACTGGTTGTGTAAATGAAATGAGAAATTTTAAGAATGAGTAAAGGATGTCTTTTACAATACTAAGGTAAATAAATCTAATGCATTGGAACAAATATTTTCAAATATATATATATATATATATATATATATATATATATATATATATTCGCATGCATGTTGTTGTAGCATGTGAGTATCCATTCTATCATTCTTTTTTATATGGCTTTGTATATTCCCACTAGGCATAGGCTCACACCCTCACTTTGTTACGACAGGTTGGGTGCGGTTTAGTATTTTGAGAGTGCTATACTGGTAAGTATACTTTATTTATTTTACGTCAGTAGATCTGTTCACTTGAACTTCGGGGTGCTACCTATGTGTCCCTTGCGTAGTTTATTTTGAAATTGGAATCGCTTGTTAACAAGTGAAATGTTAACTAAAATAAACCTGGACTAGCACTATTATTTAGGTTATTTTATTGCACTTCACACCTAACGCTCGGATCGAACTGGGTTGACTCACGGGTAACCCATAAATTCGGGTTGAGGAGTTACATCACAGTGGATTTTGTGTGACCACGGTGACGAATACTATCAAGAGATCGCTGGACATCGAGACACATGAGGAGCTTCTTGTGAAGACCATTGGTGTATTTCTGTGGTGTTGCTACGAAGAAGTTTCAAGTAGTGAAGAGTGCATCAGCCTTGAAGGCATCGAGTCGGTGAAGTAAGTTTGTCTGTCACTATTGTATAAATCATGTAACATAGTGAATTTGCGTAGGCTATATCGTTCGACGTTTTTCCCGTTCTGGGTTTTACTCATATATTGCGGTGTTTTGTGATTGTTTATTTTATTTTGGGGATGCATGTTTTAGGTAAGATAAAATTGGTTTAATTTACACAACGTATGTTTAATATGTGCTTAAATTAAAATTCAATTAATTTTTAACTTGGTTTAATTTTAATTGGAATTAAATTTGAAATGTGGTTCAACCCTAAGCATTTGTTGCGTTTCTCAAATTGGTATAAGAGCATGTGCACTAAGTTATCAAGTTGATCCATAGTTTTGTGTGTTTTAGGGTTTTGAAATGGATTTTAACCGTGAAGGAAGTTCCATTAACTAGCCTCCCATTTTTTACGGTTCAAACTATCCTTATTGGAAGGCCCGGATAAGATTTTTCTTCAAATCTATAGATGAATATGGTTGGAACTCGGTAGTCTAAGTGTATTCTCGTCCCACTGAAGGTGGTTTATCAAAAGCGTAATCCCTTTGGGAAATGAGATAAAAAAAATGCCTCAACTATTAATTCCAAGGGTGTGAACGCATTTTATATGATGTCACTGTAGAAGAGTTTAGAAGTATTATTACCTATGAGAGCGCAAAACATGCTTGGAAAATTTTAAAATCCACATACGAGGATACGGATACGGTTAGGGTTTCCAAATAACAAAATTTGGCAACGAAGTTTAAGATGATTAAATTGGAAGAGCATGAGTCGTTTAATGAATTTTATGCCAAATGGTTAGGTATTAATAACTCATAATTTAACTAGGTGATCCTATCCGTGAGGCAAGAGTTCTGAGAAAAATCTTAAGGTATTTTGCCTCAAAGATTCAATGCCAAGGTCACGGTCCTGAATTCTCTTGGCGGTATTGACATTATCAGAGTCTAAGAACTTGTAGGAGATCTTCAAACCTATGAGATGAATATGTGTCCTCCTAGGAAGAAAGAAGAAAAGAAGGAGAAAAGCTTCGCTTTGAAAACTCGTAATGAGGATGTGTCGAATTCAGATACTGAGTTTGAGTTAGAGCCCGAAGAGATCGCTACGTTTGCGTAAAAGTCCACAAAATTTCTTAATCATAGAGAAGATAAGAATTGTAAAAAAAAAATCTAAGAACTTTAATAACGACCGTAATAGGAAGAAATGGGATGTTCCCGAAAGGGTGGATGATCGGGACAAGTGTTATGAGTGATAAAGGTTTGTGCATCATACTTATGAATGTCCCACTAAACTAAGGAAAGAAGGTAAGAAACCCAAAGCTTACAATGCAACCCTTAGTGATAGTGAGTCAAAAGAGGAACACGATTCTACCGCGAGTGTAATTGCACCGCTTTCACAACTAGTCTTGTGATTCTAAATGAAAAATCTTATGTTGATGAATATGATCATATGCGTGATAGTTCCAAGGTCTGGTCTTATGATTCCCAAGTTTGTGAAGAGGAAGAAGGAGAGGAGATGGGTGAAGAGGAGGGAAGTGAGCTTCAAGTTGCCTTACGTGAGTTATTTACAAAGCCATTAAAATTGAGTAAGGCTAACTTAAAATTAAAGGCTAAGTTGAAAGAACGTGCCATAGAAAATAATAATAAATTGATTGAGAATTTGAGGACATGCGAAAAGACTCTTAGGGAGAAGCTCAAATACGTTGAGGGGGAGAGAGATAAACTTTGAGGTTTGTTTAAAAATGTGAAGAAGAAGTCCCTAAAATATGACGAGTCTAAACTTTGCATGAGTCTAAAATTTTGTAGTTGGAACAAGAATTAAGAGACTCAAGTCGTGTCAACATTTTTCAAGGACATCCCTAACGGTTAATCTAAGGGTAACCTTCCTCGTGTCTCCACTTGCACACATTGTGGTAGGAAAGGTCATCTTAGGAGATTTTGTTTCGATCTTAGAAGAGGCTCTAAGAAGTCTTGATCCATTTCACTATGGTTCTCAAAACCCGAGGCGCTAAATCATATCTATTTGGGTTAGAAAATATGATTCGGAGGCATTTAATTTTAGACTTGCTAGTTCTTCCATGCTTTCACATGAGCCATCACATGTTATATCTTATGAAAAACTAGTGTGTTTTTCATACACTAGTTTTGTGCTTCATGATATATGTTATGACTAGTGTTATGATGTTTGTGTCTTTTGTATTTTTATTCATCATTTTTTATGCTTATATGAAAAATATAAAAAAGATTTTTTTTTCTTTTAAGTCATTTTTTTGAAAAATTTACAAAAACTCAAAAAGATTTTTACCTTTTTTGTGTAGTTGGTTTTACACATTTTCTGAGGCATATACATGTTTTTTAATCGTATTTATTCCAAGTTTTCCATGTGGCTAGAACAATTGAGTATGGTTTACAATGCATTTGATTGTATCTTAATCATGCCTTGTCATGGAGTTGTTCTCATTTGATTTTATTTAATGGATTCATGTAAGTATATTCCTCTGCACACACTTTCACGAGCTCTTTTGGATCTTGATATCTTATGTTACATGAGCTAAGTTAAGTGTTCTCCTATCAATCTTGTCAATACATATCTATTTATCTGGGAAATTTGTGCATGTAAGAACTATTGCATGAGATAACTTTTAGGTTAGAAAAAGATGAGTGTTCAATGGGAAAGGTCTATTAAGGGAGTAAATCTCCTTTGCGTGAAAGGTCGCCACTTTTAGAGGGACTGAAAATAGGATCGACCATTGGGAGAGGTCAAAAAACTTTTTGTGAAAAATCCTGGGTTTAGACAATCAATTGCGCATCAAGGTCTTGATCTTGCATCTGAATTACACCATTCAGTTACTATGTGATATGTCCTACTGGTAAATAACATGAGACAGAGTGGGAAACGAAAAGACTTCATCTTGGCTACCGAAGAAAAGGCTTCCTTATAATCCATCCCATATATATGAGTAACGAAAGATGAAAAAGGTGCAATTTTCTATGAAAGTTCAAGTTGGAGATAAAATGAAAGTTGTTCATCTCTTCGCCCCCTATCCCAACTCAGTCACATGAAACTCACTGGGCATTTCTAAGTCTCACCCATATAACTTATGGGGAGACACACTCGCTTGAGAAGCAGACCCATTTGGGAACCAAGCAATGTCGGCCCTTCTAGTTGATGAGATGAAGTGGGAACCCATATGTGGGACCTATGGATGGAGCTTTTGTAATACCCCTTATTTTTATGGCTTTTAAAATTAGGGATTTATTAAATTTAATTGAGTTGTTAATTTAATATTAATCCAAAAATTTATTTAAATATTTACTAGCGTGACGAGAGTTAGTAATTATTGGGAATTTGTTGAATATTACATAATGAGTAAATTAATATGTAGAATTTAATTTATTAAAATTATCACGAGTGAATAATATGACAATTATGGAAATTAAATCGGGACGCGCCTGCGTCGTGTCGGGACTATATTGTTATTATAAAAAGTGAATAAATTATAAGTCACCCGTATGGTCATTTCGAGTGCGCCAACGTGTCTGGAATGATCGAGATAGTCAGAAAAGTGTACTTGGGGGTTTGGTTTGGGTCTCGAGGCGTTGTTAGGCCTAACCGGCACCCCGGGAGGGCAGTTTAGTCATTTCCAAATTAGGCCTTAGTTAAATGACAAAAATTGGGAATTAATATCAGATATTAGGAGAGTCCTCTAGGGTTAACATTCTCAAAAGGCTAGAACGGCAGTGAGAGGAAGAAAGGAGAAAAGTCTTCCAAGAATCCAAGGCCAAGAACCAACCCAATTGCACCACCACCACCACCAAAACGTAGATTGGAGCGAGGTAATCAAGCTTATACCTGTCAACTTCGTGGAATAAGACCTTCGATCTTAAGGCAAGTATCTATCTTGCTATTTTTCTAGTTGATATTTCACCCACGTTAGAATAGGATTGTTATATATATGTTTTATTGAAGAATTTCATGAACTAGAAGATTCGAATCACAATTTTTAGGAGTTATACATGTAATCTGGAAGCCTTGTCATATGTATAGGATTACCCACGAAATCATAATGGTTTAGAAGAAAGAAATCTGCAAAAAGAGTTAAAATGTTGGAAATTTTGATGAAACTAGGGTTCTTGACAAATATGGTGAATCGTCTCTTTAATCCTATATCTTTTATGAATTCGTACATGCTTTACGTAGGAAATCATGTAGGTAGGTATATTAAATCAGTGGTATACTTGTTTGGGAGTTTGGGAATCATTAATGGTATTTTGGAGGAATTTCTTGGATGAAACCCGTAGGTTGGATTAACACATTCTGGGCAAGAACAGCTCGATCGATAGATCGACTCAAGAATGTCGATCGACCCCTCCTGGAAACTGAATCTTTTTCCTCTTTTGTTTTAAGTCAAATAAAATGCGTAGGAACCCTTGAATATTATTTAAAGAATATAATGGGTCATGAAGAGGACCAGTAGGGTCTAAGTAGATTTCGTGGAATGAAATTTTATGTGGGATGTAACCGTGGGTTAATGGGGGGTTTGACACATATTGGAAATCGTTCACACGTTAGCTACGAAATTGAGAGGTTCATAAATAACTTAGACCAATATTTTAGAAAGGGTGTACCTACTGAATTGACCTTTAGTAAGAGAGAATACTTTGAGGGACGAGAAGTAATTAGTAAATGATTATAATTGAGAATAAAAAGAGATGAATTCTTTATACGTAAAGATTTGGGTAAAATTGTATTACGTACGGTTAAAATATTATTATGGGTCATGGGCGAACCAAACTGGAAAATGAGAATATTTATATTTATGACCGAGTGCATATGTATATATCTATATTATATTTGTGTATAATCATACCCGCACTACTTGCTATCACGGAGGTTATCGCGCCGGGACAGTCTTATCTCAATGGGACCTTTATGGGAGATATTGACTTGTACCTTAGAACATAGGATTCCTTGGTACAGGATATCTGAGAATGATAGTCAGACGGTACTAAGAGACGTGAGGGGTATAAGCTGACCTCTTAGTGACTTGGAACTATGCTTCGCCTCCATTATGTGTGTATTGTGTTAATACAGTTCGAGAGTGATTCTGAACTAGTATTTCCCTTAGTACGAGAGATACGGGGACTTGATAGCAGAGTATGCCAGCACCATAGATTTTATATGGGGTGCCGATATTATATATACTATATGAGTGATTAATATATATACATATATGGAATTCTTCTACTGTGCATATAAGTAGATAAGTATTGTGTAAATGCTCCATAAATATAGTAAGTGTTCGAAAATGTTACTACAGTATTGAGAAATACATAATAGACGTAAGTAATCATTAAGAGACTAATATTTAATCTAAAATAATAGTCCTATGACTTCTCGAAATAAAATTTATGGGAGATAAGTTAGATAGACTCATGAGGCATTTAGTTCTGCGGTAGGCGTGCACACTAGATGAGAGGTGAGAATTCTCAAGAGAGTGTCGCGTACTAACATGGTTGTTATATTAGCCAGTAAGCATTTTAAATACTTGCTAAACTATTTTTAAAACTGTTTCGATTTCCTATCATTTTTCTCTCTTGTATATATAAGTTTTTACTACAGGTGCCCAGCCACAGGGGCGTCAGGCTTATGTTCTTTGGATTAGACGTGCTACAGCTTATGTGGGAGTTACAGGCCCTTGATCTAGACTACCTCTTTCTTGATTTAGTACTTCATAGCTAGGGCATGTATCGCCCGATTTTCTATTTTAGTTTAGACTTATTAGAGATTTTGTGTTTATTACTATTTTCAATATTCAGTACTCATTGGGAGTTCATTCTTGTCATGATGATTTCACTTTTGGTTATTTGACTTGGTTGGTTAATCTAGTTGGCATAATTCTTTTGAGTTGATTGCCATCCTTAGCATTTTTGTGATTCTTAAACTGATTTACATTTAAAAAGGGTTTTCACATTAGAATTTAATAAATGGAATAGTACTTTAAATTGTTTTGACACTTAGCTTAATATATTATTTAGTGTGTTTAAATTGGAAATATTTATTTTGCGACAGTGATGCTAAGAATGAACCAACCGTTCACCTTGATTTTAATTTAATAAAGGACTGATCACTCGGTATTTATTTACGCGGGGTGTCATAGGTGGTATCAGAGCATCAGGTTCTGGTGTCTTTCAGGATTTGTACGGCTTATTTCGCTTTCAGCTTAGTGTCTTTGATATAGAGCCCTATTTTTAGGACTGTCGTATTGTTGTGTTTACGCTTACATCTTCAACTATTTGGGATTTAATAATAACTCTAGACTAATAAACTTCCTTCTCATTGCATATGCCTCCGAGACACGCACCTCGAGGCAGGAATGCCCAACCCGAGCAGCCATCAGCTCCGGCTCAGGGAATGATGAATGCAATAGAAGTTTCCACCATTGTTGCTCAGGTGGTGAATGTCGCATTAGTGGTGGTGCAGCAAGCTCCACCCTAGGTTTAGGCAGTAGTGCCAGTACCAGCACAGCTTCCCAATGCATGGTAGCGAATCAGGGATGCCTTTCAGAAGGCGCATCGCCCGAAGTTCTCAGGTAGTTCAGACATTGTCATCGCCAGCCAATGGAAGAAGGAGATCCATAGGCATCTGCGCTTGTATGACTACACTAACGTGCAAATATAGTTATTGACTTCCTTCAAGCTAGTGGGGTCGCTTTGCAGTGGTGGGAGTCCACCACCACCTTGGAGGAGAGGGACAACTTATCGATTCAGTCATTTTGGGTGTGATTCGATCGAATATATTTCCCATCCGTCAAGCAGACTGAGATGAGGCGGAGGTTACTGAATCTTAAGAAGGAGAGTTTGAGCATTGCTGAGTATGAGGAGGAGTTCACAAGACTTATAACTATAGTGCCGGATGAGGCACCCACTGAGGAGAAGAAGATATTGTTGTTTTTAGATGGATTGGCCTGGAGTATTCGTCAACACCTCATAGGTAATCTATCGTTGGGTACTTACACTGACGTACTTAACGCCGCTCTGTTGCACTGCCAGGATCACCGCTTTCATTAGCAGGGAAGCAAACGAGCATGGGAGACCAGCCAGCAGGGCCGAAGAGGAGCAGTAGTACTGGTGGGGCATCAGCAGCCCAAGGGCAGACCCATCACAGTGAGCAAAGTTCCTATCAGGGGGACCCTGCCAAGCGATTTAGATCCAGTGATTCCAAGTAGGGATTTAGGGGATTTAGACAGGTCTAGTCCAGTCAGCATGGCCAACACCTTCAGTAGCAGGGCCAACGGCATTTTCAGCAGGGCTAGAAAGGTCTGTGGGGGGTGGTAACGGCTAACAAGGTCATGGTCAGCAGGGACAGAGGGGAGGAAACTTCAGGGGTAGGTGTTTTGGATGGAAAGAATGGCCATAGGCGTCAGGATTGCCCAGAGGGGGATAGGTCCCCACAGCAGCAGGGTGCCCGTAATGAGCCATAAATGCCACTCTTTCCAGTCGCCCTCCCAGCGCCAGCTCAGATGCCAGCCCTACCAGCCATCCCAGTAGCCCCAGTTTAGCAGGGGAAATTATAGTCTGGACGTGTATATAACGTCCATTAGGCCGAAGCACCTCGGGCGCCACCCACGATAGAGGGTACGTTTCCTATTCATGGCACTATGGATCGAGTCTTATTTAATACTGGGGTATCGCACTATTTTATAGCTACTCATTTCGTACGGGCCTTAGGGTTATTAGTCACGGAAGAGAGTACAGTGACAAGTGTAGACTCACCACTAGGGAATGGGTCTTTGATTTTCTTTATATGCTGGGGCATAGGTATAGAGATTGGTAGCTTGATTTTTCCTACGAACATGCTAGTTTTAGATATGCATGAGCACGACGCCATTATTGGCATAGATGGACTCGTTGCGTACAGATACATGATAGATTGTTTCGGTAGGAGTATTATCTTTGCCATTCCGGGTTAGAAGATGTTTTTGGTGGCGATGCCTCACCCAGAGGGAGGATCTTCCACCCATTATTAAATAGAGGAGGATACCTCAAGGGAGATTGTGATTCCCCTGGATTCGATTCTAGTTGTTCGTGAGTTTTTGGATGTATTCCAGGAGATACCGGGCCTAACTCCCAGTCGAGAGATATATTTTATCATAAACTTGATGCAGAGCACTCAATCGATAGCACGTGCATCATACCGTATGGCCCCAGCGGAGATGAGGGAGTTACGGGATCAGATAGAGCAGTTGTTAGGCGAGGGATTCATTCGTAGGAACACCTCGCCTTGGGGCGCTCCAGTGTTATTTGTAAAGAAGAGAGATGGTTCACTGAGTTTGTGCGTGGATTATCGGGAGTTGAACAAGGTCACGATACGAAATAAATATATGTTGCCTCGAATTGATGACCTGTTTGACCAGCTGAGAGGAGCAGCCTTCTTTTTTAAGATAAATTTGAGATCGGGATACCATCAACTACGGATTAGGGAGCAGAATGTGTCGAAGACTGCTTTCTTGACGAGATATGGGTCCTATGAGTTCATAGTCATGCCGTTTGGACTGACAAATACTCTAACCGTATTCATGGAGTTGATGAACCGAGTTTTTAAAGAGTTCTTGGATCAGTTTGTCATCGTCTTCATAGATGACATCCTCATTTATTCACAAACTACGGAAGATCATGCCAATCACTTGAGATAGGTTCTTCAGACTCTACGAGAGCATCAGTTGTATGCTAAGTATAAGAAGTGCGGGTTCTGGTTATGGGAGGTACAGTTTTTGGGGCACGTTGTGTCAGAATTGGGGATATCGGTTTACCCTAACAAGGTGTCGGCAGTGAGGGAGTGGGGACAGCCCACGACACGGACAGAGGTGCGTAGTTTCTTGGGGTTAACCGGGTACTACAAGCGGTTCATTCGAGGCTTTCCAAAGATAGCGGGTCCGTTGATGAATCTGACTCGCAAGGGAGTATGGTATGTATGGGATGATGCTTGTCAATTGGCTTTTGACGAGCTAAAAGATAAGATGACTTCGGTTCCAGTCCTTGCTTTGACCAAGTCAGAAGTAGAGTACCTGGTGAATACTAACGCCTCTTTACAGGGACTCGGTGGAGTACTTTAGTAGGAGGAGAAGGCTATAGCTTTTGCCTCCCGCAAGCTTAAGCCTCACATAAGGAATTAGCCCACCCACGACCTGGAGCTAGCAGCACTCGTGTTTGCATTACGGATTTAGAGGCATTACTTGTTGGGGGATAATTTTCTCTTATTCACAAACTACAAGTCACTGCAATACTTGTTCACTCAACGAGAGTTGAACATGCATCAGTGCAGGTGGTTGGAGTTTGTGAAAGACCACCAGTTCGAGATGCAGTACCATCCGGGGAAGGCTAATATGGTTGCTGATGCGTTAAGCCGTAGACCAGTAGATGACGTAGCGGAAGTATGGAGAGAGAAATGGAAAGAGTTGGGACACCGGGATGCGATAGCCTGTTCCTTTATATTTGTTATGCCAGTCACACCCAAGATTATTACGAGGGTGATACAGGCACAAGCAGCGGGTACTTTTTATCAGGATAAGATTGTGTGGCTTTTAGCTGAGGGTGCTGAATCCTATTCAGTGAGTTATGATGGGGGTTTGAGGTTTAATGGGAGATTGGTGGTCCCGGAGGGAGAAGACTTACATCATGTAGTGATGACACAATCGCACGGGTCTAGATTTTCAGTACATCCCGAAGGGGATAAGATGTACCAAAATATGAGGCGGCAGTACTGGTGGAGTGGGATGAAGAAGGACATTGCAGAGTTTGTGTCCAAGTGCGTCACCTGTCAGATGGTAAAGGTGGACCACCAGAGACCGCCAGGGTTACTTCAGCCATTGGAGATACCCCGTAGAAATGGGAGAGCATTTCCATGGACTTTATTACTGGGTTCCCTACATCATAGTGGGGTCACGATTTCATATGGGTTATAGTGGATCGGTTGACCATGGTAGCTCATTTTCTGCCAGTACAGGCAGACTACACCACAGGTCAGTATGCACAGTTATTTATTGTCAAGATAGTTAGGATACATGAGGTGCCCCTGGATATTGTGTCTGATAGAGACAGGATTTTTGCGTCGCGCTTCTGGGAGAGCTTTTGGGAGGCCATGGGTACAGAGTTGAGATTGAGTTCAGCTTATCACCCACAGACGGATGGACAGACATAGCATACCAATCAGATACTGGAGGATATTCTACGCATGTGTGTCCTTGATTTCGGAGGAGGTTGGGAGCCGTATCTTACACTGGTGGAGTTCGCTTATAATAACTCCTATCAGTTCACGATCGGCATGGCTTCATTTGAGGCGTTGTATGGCAGGCCTTGTCATTCTCTCGCTTATTGGCTAGAGGTGGGGGACAACAAATTTCTCGGACAAGAGGTGATTCAAGAGACTTCAGCTAGGATTGAGCTTATCAGGAGTCGCATTCGGGTAGCCCAGGACCAGTAGAAGAGCTACGCCGATGCAAAGCAGTCCTTATGAGAGTTTAGCATGGGGGACCAAGTATTACTGCGTGTTTCTCCTATGAAAGGAGTAATGAGATTCGGGAAGAAGGGGAAGTTGTATCCAAGGTACGTAGGACCATTTCCCATTATCGGGAGGATAGGGTTGGTGGCATACAGATTGGGGTTGCCAGAGTACTTGCACCATATTCATGATTTATTCCACATCTCGTCATTGAGACGATATCTTCGGGATGATATGACCCACACCCACATCGCGATAGAGGAGATTGACTTACAACCCGGCAGTTCTTATGAGGAGAGACCAGTGGCTATCCTAGACCATAGCGAGAGGAAATTGAGGTCAAATGTAGTTCCACTTATACGGGTTCAGTGGGAACATCATAATATGGAGGAGTCCACTTGCGAGCGCGAGGCAGATATGCGCGAAAAATATCCAGATCTATTTTTACCAGGTATGCCTTATTTTTCGAATTTCGGGAAGAAATTCCGTTATTAGGGGGAAAGTATGTAATACCCCGTATTTTTATGGTTCTAAAATTAGGGCTTTATTAAATTTAATTGAGTTATCAATTTAATATTAATCCATAAATTTATTTAAAAATTTACTAGTGTGACGAGAGTTAGTAATTATTGGAAATTTGTTGAATATTACTTAATGAGTAAAGTAATATGTATAATTGAATTTATTAAAATTGTCACGAGTGAATAATATGACAATTATGGAAATTAAGTCGAGGCGCGCCTGTGTCGTACCGGAACTATATTATTATTATAAAAAGTTAATAAATTATAAGTCATCCGTATAGTCATTTCGAGTGCGCCAACATGTTCGGAAGGGTCGAGATAGTCTGAAAAGTGTACCCGAGGGTTTAGTTTGGGTCTCGGGACATTTTTAGGCCTAATCAGCATCCCGGGAGGGCGATTTAGTCATTTCCAAATTAGGCCTTAGTTAAATGACAAAATTTGGGAATTAATATAAGATATTAGAAGAGTCCTCTAGGTTTAAAATTCTCAAAAGTCTAGAGCGGCAGTGAGAGGAAGAAAGGAGAAAGTCTTCCAAGAATCCAAGGCGAAGAACCAACCCAATTGCACCAAAACGTAGATCGAAACGAGGGGATCAAGCCTATACCTGTCAACTTCGTGGAATCAGAACTTTGTTCTTAAGGCAAGTATCTATCTTACTATTTTTCTAGTTGATATTTCACCTATGTTAGAATAGGATTGTTATATATATGTTTTATTGAAAAATTTCATGAACTAGGTGATTTGAATCACATGTCTTAGGAGTAATACATGTAATCTGGAAGCCTTGTCATATGTATAGGATTACCCAAAAAATAATAATGGTTTAGAATAAATAAATCTAAAAAAAGAGTTAGAATGTTGGAAATTTTGATGAAACTAGGATTCTTGACAAATATGGTGAATTGTCTCTTTAGTCCTATATCTTTGATGAATTCGTATATGCTTCACGTAGGAAATCATGTAGGTAGGTATATTAAATTAGTGGTAAACTTTTTTGGGAGTTTTGGAATCATTAATGGTGTTTTGGAGTAATTTCTTGGATGAAACCCGTAGGTTGGATTAACAGATTCTGGGCAAGAACTGCTCGATCAATCGAACCCTCCTGGAAACTTAATATTTTTCCTCTTTTGTTTTAATTCAGATAAAATGCGTAGGAACACTTGAATATTATTTAAAGAATATAATGGGTCATGAAGAGGGCCAGTAGGGTCTAAGTAGATTCCGTTGAATGAAATTATATACGGGATGTAACCGTGGGTTAACAGGGGGTTTGACACATAATGAAAATCATTCGCACATTAGCTACGGAATTGAGAGGTTCATAAATGACTTAGACCAGTATGTTAGAAATGGTGTACCTACTGAATTGACCCTTAGGAAGAGAGAATACTTTCAGGGACGAGAAGTAATTACGAAATGATTATAATTGAGAATAAAATTAAATGAATTCTTTATGCGTAAAGATTTGGGTAAAATTGTATTACGTACGGTTAAAATATTATTATGGCTCGTGGGCGAACCAAATTGAAAAATGAGAATATTTATATTTATGACCGAGTGCTTGTGTATATATCTATATTATATTTGTGTATAATCATACTCGCGCTACTTGCTATCACGGAGGTTATCGCGCAGGGATAGTCTTATCTCGATGGGACTTTTACAGGGGATATTGACTTGTACCCTAGAACATAGGATTTCTTAGTACAAGCTGAAGCACCTTATACTCTTGACTCACTTGAGTCTATATTGTATAAGTGTTCATCTAGTTTGGAAATTGTGACAAAATTATGTTTAACTACAATCCAAAGAACCTCAGAGCTTGCATTTCTATTTCATCTTTGATTGAAGGGACCTAGACCTAATTACCAACACTCACAAACAGTAGAATGAATCATTTACATGTCATATTGCATATTAGTGTGTGTACATATGTTGTGTGTGTTTAAATCCCCAATATTGTTTTTAAATATTTTTTGGGATTTTTTAAAAACATTTTAAAAATAAGGTTTTATTAATAAAACTTGGTTTTAAAAAGTTGTGGGGTAACTCTGCTATATTAGAATGTTGGTTTAATTGTCCCAAAGTTGGTTTGGGTAGAAACCAAAAGCGGCAGAGACTTCAGGGTTTACATTGTAATTACTTTAGACGCGCATTTTATCTCGCCTCATATGCCAGCATGTGTTAGCTTTTGATTGGCGAGAAGTGTGTTTATTTGCTGAAGAAAATCGAGTGAACATTTTCGTCCCTTGGATCGTTCTTATCAACATTCTGCATGTCTTCCATCATAATCCCTGTGATCCCCTTTGAACCTATCAGGGGAGCTTTAACCACCGCATTTCGTATGCCATTGGATCTAAGTCAATTGAATTTGACTAAATCTTGTCCCTTGATTTCAATCCTTATTCTTGAACCTTCCCAGCCTCTTATAAAAAGGCACCTACTCTCAGCATTCGAAGACTTTTTGCCATTTTCGTCCTTTGAGAGAGAGAAGATAGTAGAGAGAGAGAAGAGAGAAACCAGAAGAGAGAGAAAGAGTTAGAACCCCTAACCCTAACCCTAAATCGTCTACACGGTTCAAACAAAATATAAATCTTCAAACCTCTATACTTTACCAAACACAACCTTAAGTGTTTGAGTGATGATTTGGGAGTTGGTTTGTTGATGTAACCTCTTCTTCTTTGGATCTTGTTTCCAACTTAATCATTTTCTTAGATTTGTTGTTCTTGTATATAGAAATTTTCAGATCTGAGTTTTTCATGATATATTACACTTAGTTTGCATGTTTGTTTCTCAGCTTGAGAAATATTTTGTTGATTCATTTTCTGTAAATGTTTTTAACTTTGAAATCAACAAAAATGTTTTATGTTTCTAGTTCTCTTAAAACTAAACATTTGACCTAGTTTGGAATCACACTTGGAGGTTTTTAATCTCGAAAATCTTTTCAAAACTCTGAGATTGATTAAGATCTTGACTGTCTTCTAAGAAAGATATCCGTGGATTCTGGGATTGATTTAAAGGTCAAACAGGTTCAAAGTTTTGTGAGAAGAGAGAAAAAGAAAAATCACAGCATATAGACTTATATGTAATTTGCTAGGACTGTTTGTACTTAATATGTGTGAGTGTGTGCATGCATGTGTTAGAGAGAACTTCCACAAACACTTTCACACTACAACACGAAAAGTGTTGGTAATAAGATCTTGAGAAAAAAAAGAGTCGGCTTAAAGAGCTTGAACAAATTAGAGTTAACAAACTGAGAGGACAACATCAGCAATCAGAACTGCAGAGAAGTTATAAGGACACCAGAGGGTACATTCCTAAACTTATATAGGTCTGAGTTGTATGCATGTTTGTTATATAGTTTGTAACTGTTAAATTTGTTTATAGTGGATTTTTGTTTTACTCCGTAGAGGGAGTCGTGGATGTTTCCTCAATTGGTGAGGTTTTACCACGTAAAAATCTTGTACTTAATCTTCCTACATCTTCTCATCTCATTCTTGGTTGTGCTGGGTTTAAAAGCTTATTTAAAACTATTTAATAAACCTGTTATTCAAATCTTGAATAGATCTCGTACATATTGTTTTGTTAAACACATCTTGTGTTCAAATAGTTTTGTTTTTTTTAAGAAAAGAGTTTCCTCAAAAAACAGCTCGGAGTTACTTAAATAGTTTATTTTTAATAAACGGATTTAGTAATAGAATTTCAATTGGTATCAGAGCTTGGTAAACTTCTTTTAAAGAGATCCTGTGTTTTTGAAATTATTTTTTGAAAATCAAATATGGACGAGAAAAATGAAAGATTTGGTAACTTGACTAGACCTCCTATCTTTGATGGAACCAATTTTGCTTACTGGAAAGTAAGGATGATTGCTTTCATTCAAGGAACTCTTGGAGATGATGTCTGGGACATTGTTGAAAATGGTTACACTTTTCCTACAAAACCAGCCACTGAAGGAAGTAATGAGAGGGTTAAGAAAGTTTGAAGTGAATTCACACAAGAAGAGAAACAAGTTTCTCGCAACAATAACAAAGGAAAGAATGCTATATTTATGTCTATAAATGAACATGAGTTCAAAAGAATCTCATCCTGTACCACTTTTAAGGATGCTTTGGGACACTTTAGTTACTGCTCATAAAGGTGACACTAGAGTTAAGGCTGCTAAAACTCAAATGCTCATTCAACAGTATAATTCCCTAATTATGTCTGAGACTGAGTCATTTGATGACTACTATATGAACCTGACTGATATTGTGACCAAACTGCATGCTAATGGGATAACTTATGATAGACAAGAAATTGTATCTAAAATTCTGAGATCATTACCACAGAAATTTGATAACAAAAGATATGCTATTGAGGAAATGTGTGATATTAATATCACTCCTGAACTACTCAGTAGTAAATTAAGAACTGTGGAAATGGAACTGGAATTTAAGAAACAATTAACCCAGTCCCATAGGAAACAGACTAGTTCCAATCTAAGCTTCTCTTCTAAATTGATTAAGCCTGAGTTTAATACTTCCAATGATTATTCTGATGAGGAATGCGATAAAGAGAGTTTGGACAATCAGATCGCCTTAATGTCAAAACAGTTTAAGAAAATCATTAAATTTAGAAACAACATGGCAAATAAACAAGGCAAGTCCAATTATCCAACTCCTTTCAATCACAGACCTCATGAGAAAAGCCATGACAAAAATCACAAGGACTCTCACATTAGACCTAATAGAGACCTTAAGAAGACTGAATGCTATAGATGTGATAAACTAGGACACATTGCACAAGACTGTAGAGTTAACTTGAACAAACACACTAGAGCCAACATTTGCAAAACATGGGATGATTCAAGTGAATCTGAAAATGAGGAACCTGAGTCATCTGATGTTTTTTACCCTTGCATGTCTTTCTTTGACAAGATTATCTATAATGATGATATGAATGTGTTTGTTAATGAGGATGAACATAGTAATTCTACTTCTGATGTTTCAAATACTACTGTTACTGGTTTAGATGCTTTGATTACTGAGAATATTGCTATCTGTTCCTCGGTGAGTCAAAGGGAAAGCGATAATGACAATGTCAATGGGTGTGTGAGTACAAAGAATGAAGCCCTAGGGGTCACTTCACACACTACACTTAGTGACTCGGACAATGAAGACCTCCCTTATATTCACACTCTCTATGCTAAAACTCTCAAGAAAAGCACTAGACTAGAAAAGATTGTGAAAGATCTCACTAAGAAGTTAGAAGATCTAAGCCTAATGGTTAAACTGAATGCTGAAGTGTATACGACCCAATGTTTAACTCATGAAAGTGAAATTAAAATGTTTGATAAAAAACTCTGAAATTTGACTAAAACAAATGAAATTCTGGAGAAAAAGTACAAAGGGACATTGTTAGAATTGGAACAAACTAAAGAAAAGACAGCAACTGTTTTCAAAAAATTTACAAAATTTGAAAATAATTCAAACTGTTTTGATGAATTTGTTGCTGAATCAAAAACCAATTCTAATGATCGAACTGGAATAGGATTTTGCCCTAATTTGAAGACACAAACAAAACCTTTTGAAACTATCAAGTTTGTGTTAGGAGGTAAAAGATCTATTGAAACTTGCCCAGACTTTCATTATCTAAAAACTGAGTTTGACTCAAAACATCAAAATTTTAACATTGGGGAATCAAGTTTCTCTAAACATGAAAGTTCACCTAAGGCTAAATACGTCTGCCCCTTTATTAGGAAGAGTGAGTCTGCATTCAAGACTATCACACCTAGGAATAGAGTTCAACCTCAAAACTTCTCAAAACCTTTGTTTAGAGACTTTCCTAAGGAGACCCCAATTTTGAGCAATCTTTACTGCTCCTATTGCGACATATACGGTCATTCTTTTTACGATTTCTATGCTAGGAGATTAGTTAAACCTATCTATAATCCTCATATCTATCAGAACTTTAACTATTCTAGAAGGAGCCGCAATAATTATATACTTCCTAGACAACCAGATAAAAACTCTAATTATAGAAAGAGAAAGACCAAACCTAAAATAACATTTCCTAGAAGGATTCCTAACCACTTTCCTCAACCAAATGCTCATGTTTTTCATAAAATTCAAAATCATGCGCAAAACATTTTTCAGCAAAAATCTAATGCTCGCAAATTTTATCAATTGAGAGATAATAAGCGCAAAATGAAAACTAGAGCAATTTGGGTTATAAAAGATGATCTATTACCTCAGATAAAGTGTAACATAGTTGTTACTGCTCTAAAAGCTGAACACGCATCATCTGGTTGGTATTTAGACTCTGGATGTTCCAAGCACATGACTAGGGATGAAACTAAACTTTTAAACAAAACCAGCTTTGCTGGTGGTAAAGTCATTTTTGGTGATGGAGTTTCATCTCAAATCATAGGCAAAGGAACTCTCCAAGAAGATGGACTTCCTGTTCATGAAAATGTCCTTCTAGTTAAAGGTCTTAAGGCAAATCTACTTAGTATATCGCAATTTTGTGACTCAGATCATACTGTTACCTTTTCAAAGAACAATTGCAAAATTTCAAATGAAAAAGGTGAATGCATAATTACAGGATTCAGGACTCCTGACAATTGTTATACTGTCATGAACAAATCTGAAATCTGTAATGTTTCCAGAATGGATGACAACGAGATATGGCATAACAGAATGGGTCATATAAATTACGATAACCTTAGTAGACTGACCTCTCGAGAAATTGTTAGAGGAGTTCCTAAAATCAAACCCATTCCTAATATTGTATGTGGTTCTTGTCAGGAAGGTAAAATTGTTAAGGCACCTCATAAGAAAGTTAATGAAGTTCTTACCTCTAATCCCTTGGAGCTCATCCATATGGACCTAATGGGTCCCTCCCAAACTGTTAGTCTTTGTGGACACAATTATATTTTAGTTATGGTTGATGACTTCACCAGATTTACTTGGGTAGCCTTTTTAAAACAAAAGTCTAAAACTTTTCAAACTTTCTTAAAAATCCTTCTTCGGATTGAAAATGAAAAGGACACTCAAGTAAATAGAATCCGTAGTGATAGAGGTGGAGAATTTAAAGACACTGGTATTATTGAAAACTGTGACTATAATGGTTACAAACATGAATTCAGTGATCCTAAGACTCCTTAACAAAATGGAATTGTCGAAAGAAAGAATTGTACCCTTCAAGAGATGGCACGTGTTATGTTACATGCCAAGAATTTACCTAAATACTTTTGGGTAGAATCTATTCGTACTGCATGTCACATCAAAAATAGGGTCTATCTTAGAAAGAATTCCAAACAAACCCCTTACGAACTTTGGTACAAGAAAAAGCCCAATCTTAAGTACCTTAGAACTTTTGGTAGCACTTGTTATGTATACAAAGATAGGAAACACTTATCCAAATTTAAGAGTAGGGGAGATAATGCTATATTTTTAGGATACTCACCTAACAGTAGAGCCTATCGAGTGTATAATCTTCGCACTAAAATCTTGATGGAATCCATAAATGTAATTGTGAGTGACACTACTGTAGAGAGTAAGACTGGTGAATCAACTATTGAGGAAGAGCCTACAAACATTTTAGAAAATAACTCTCCTAAAATAGATGATTCATTACCAATTGAGACACCTGAAGTACCGAACTGGGTTTTTAAGGATCATCCCATAAATAACGTAGTTGGTAACCCTAGTGAACCAGTGCGTACAAGATCCCAACTAAGAAACTATGCACATTATGCATGTTTTGTTTCCCTTGTGGAACCAAAGAATGTAAATGAGGCATTGAATGACTCTCACTGGATTTCTGCTATGCAGGAAGAACTTCTTCAGTTTGTCATTCATGATGTTTGGTATCTTATTCCTCGTCCTGATCACAAAAAGGTTATTGGCACACGTTGGATTTTTAAAAATAAGACTGATGAAAATGGGATAATAATTAGAAATAAAGCTAGATTAGTTGCTCAAGGATACTCTCAAATTGAAGGAATAGATTTTAACGAGACCTTTTCTCCTGTTACTAGGTTAGAATATGTTCGTCTTCTCTTTGTTATAGCTTGCCACATGCATTTTACACTTTACCAAATGGATGTCAAATCTGTACTCCTTAATGGAATATTGACTGAAGAGACCTATGTAGAACAACCTAAAGGGTTCATTGACCCTCAATATCCAAATCATGTATTTCGTCTTTAAAAGGCTCTGTATGGCCTTAAACAAGCACCTAGAGCTTGGTATGAGCGTCTTTCCAGTTTCCTCTTAGATAAAGGTTTCAAAAGAGGTGGAAATGATCAAACTTTTTTTATCAAACA
Source organism: Sambucus nigra (assembly GCA_949130495.1). Lineage (NCBI taxonomy): Eukaryota > Viridiplantae > Streptophyta > Magnoliopsida > Dipsacales > Adoxaceae > Sambucus > Sambucus nigra. The sequence goes on along the minus strand of OX422213.1, from coordinate 255,276,989 downwards.
TTTTGACAAACACATCATTATTGCTCAAGTTTATGTTGACGATATTATCTTTGGATCAACTTCTCCCTCAGAAGTAAAATCCTTCTCTGAAACTATGCATAAGGAATTTCAAATGTCCCTTATGGGGGAGTTACAATTCTTCTTAGGCCTTCAAGTCAAACAAAATTCAGAAGGATTATTTGTATCACAATCTAAGTACGCTTTAGAGATAGTAAAGAAATTTGGCCTCGAGAGTGCTAAAGATGCTAAAACGCCATGAGTACTACGTAAAAACTTTCTAAACATGAAAATGGAAAATCCGTAGATCCTACTCTATATCGTAGTATGATAGGAACCTTACTATATCTTACTGCCTCGCGTCCTGATATTATGTATGATGTGTGTGTATGTGCTTGTTATCCAAAATAACCCTAAAGAGAGCCATTTGAATGCTGTTAAATGTATTATTAAATATGTAAAAGGCACTCTGAATCTAGGACTTTGGTACACTAATGACACACCAAACACTATAATTTGGTACACTGATGCTGACTGGGCTGGGTGTACTGATGATAGTAAAAGCACATCAGGAGCATGTTATTATATAGGTAATAACTTGGTAGGATGGAGTAGTAAGAAACAAAACTGCACATCACTCTCGACAGCCAAATCTGAATACATAGTCGATGGCAGCTGCTGTGCTCAATTACTGTGGCTTAAACAAATGCTAAGTGATTATAGTATTCAAGAAAACCAATTGCATCTCTATTGTGATAATCAAACTGCGATTAATATTTCTAAAAACCTTGTTCAACACTCGCGAACAAAACACATTAAAATAAGACATCATTTTATACGCGAATTGGTTGAAACTAAGGAATTAGAAATCAATTATCTTCCTACTGATTTGCAACTCGCAGATAAGTTCACCAAACCTCTAGATTATAATAGATTCATTTCCTTGCGTAAATCTATTGGTATGGTTTGTGCTAAGTAATACATTTGCTGATTATCCAAGTTTTTCCCTTTGTCCATTTAAGACAAAGTGGGGGAGAAATTTGAGTCTCTAATGATTCTTTATATATGCTAAATAACTTGATCTTAGTGATTCATTGCAGGTGTTTGTACAGCTTTTCTCAACAGTTGTTATAGGGTATTCAATTGTAAATAGTTGAGTTATGTACTTTTGTTTTCTAGGATTTGGGTAGATAGAATCTTTACAGGAATAGGTTTTTCTTATCTTTTGTCGCCCTACGAGTCCTAGTTGACTCAAAGGAGATTTTGTCTCCAATTTCCAAAGGGGGAGATTGAAGCACTTTATACTCTTGACTCACTTGAGTCTATATTGTATAAGTGTTCATCTAGTTTGGAAATTATGACAAAATTATGTCTAACCTAGAATCTAAAGAACCTCAAAGCTTGCATTTCTATTTCATCTTTGATTGAAGGGACCTAAACCTAATTACCAACACTCACAAACAGTAGAATGAATCATTTACTTGTCATATTGCATATTAGTGTGTGTACATATGTTGTGTGTGTTTAAATCTCCAATATTGTTTTTAAATATTTTTTGGGATTTTTTAAAAACATTTTAAAAATAATGTTTTATTAATAAAACTTGGTTTTAAAAGGTTATGGGGTAAATCTGCTATTTTAGAATGTTGGTTTAATTGTCTCCAAGTTGGTTTGGGTAGAAACCAAAAGCGGCAGAGACTTCAGGGTTTACATTGTAATTACTTTAGACGCGCGTTTTATCTCGCCTCATATGCCAACATGTGTTAGCTTCTGATTGGTGAGAAGTGTGTTTCTTTGTTGAGGAAAATCAAGTGATCATTTTCATCCCTTGGATCGTTCTTATCAACGTTCTGCATGTCTTCCATCATAATCCCTGTGATCCCCTTTGAACCTATCAGGAGAGCTTTAACCACCGCATTTCGCATGCCCTTGGATCTAAGTCAATTGAATTTGACTAAATCTTATCCCTTGATTTCAATCCTTATTCTCGAACCTTCCCAACCTCTTATAAAAAGGCTCCTACTCTCAGCATTCGTAGACTTTTTGCCATTTTCGTCCTTTGAGAGAGAGAAGAGAGTAGAGAGAGAGAAGATAGAAACCAGAAGAGAGAGAAAGAGTTATAAACCCTAACCCTAAATCGTCTACACAGTTCAAACAAAATATAAATCTTCAAACGTCTATACTTTACCAAACACAACCTTGAGTGTTTGAGTGATGATTTGAGCGTTGGTTTGTTGCTGTAACCTCTTCTTCTTTGGATCTTGTTTAGAACTTAATCATTTTCTTAGATCTGTTGTTCTTGTATATAGAAATTTTCAGATCTGAGTTTTTCATGATATATTACACTTAGTTTGGATGTTTGTTTCTCAGCTTGAGAAATATTTTGTTGATTCGTTTTCTGTAAATGTTTTTAACTTTGAAATCAACAAAAATGTTTTATGTTTCTAGTTCTCTTAAAACTAAACCTTTGAACTAGTTTGGAATCACACTTGGAGGTTTTCAATCTCGAAAATCTTTTCAAAACTCTGAGATTGATTAAGATCTTAATTGTCTTCTAAGCAAGTTATCCGTGGATTCTGGGATTGATTTAAAGGTCAAACAGGTTCAAAGTTTTGTGAGAAGAGAGAAAAATAAAAATCACATCATATAGACTTATATGTAATTTGCTAGGACTGTTTGTACTTAATAAGTGTGAGTGTGTGCATTCATGTGTTAGAGAGCACCTCCACAAACACTTTCACATTATAACACGAAAAGTGTTGGTAATAAGATCTTGAGAAAAAAAGGAGTCGATGTAAAGAGCTTGAACAAATTGGAGTTAATAAACTGAGAGGACAACATCAACAATTAGAACTGCAGAGAAGTTATAAGGACACCAGAGGGTACATTCCTAAACATATTGTTGATACCAAAATTAATGTGCTGATGTGGACGAAGAAGATGAAGACACGTGTCAATCTACATGGCACAATAGCATCGAGGAAGATCATTTCCCGACCAACCGTGCTTCTTTCCGAGAAACTATATCACACCGAGGAACTCTATCATCCCGAGATACTCTAAGTACTCCGAGGAACTCTTGATCAACAAGCAACTAAGGCGGTCCGAACTGCATCTCGGCCGCATCATTAATTACCAGGCGGACAACTGTTCAACTATCCATTGTATTCTTGACGCACACGCTGCATTAAATGTATTACCCTTTCATATGTAAATCATTTAATGTATTGGACCTTTCATGTACAGCCTCAGGGCTATAAATACATTGTACAATCCTCATTGTAAGGGACCGGAATTTCTTGAGAGAACTTGTAATCAAGAATTCCACAAACACTCAGCAATAACATAACAGTGGACGTAGGCTTTATTCCTAGCCGAACCACTTTAAAAATCTTTGTCTTATTTATTTATCTGTGATTGAAAAATTAGAGCGATCTAGTTTTTTTACATCAACACATTGGCGCCGTCTGTGGGAAACGACTGTTATTATCGTTTTTCATAAAAATCATTTATCACCAATGGCTGATAATCCAGAATCCAGTAATCGAAATGTTGGAAATACTGGAAATCTTCCAAATCCATCTGCATCCCCAGATCTGGCTGGGATTATGACGAATCTGGCTCAAGGACAAACAGCCATGCAAGAATCCATGAGGCAACTCATTCAAACTCTTCAGGGCGGTGCACCTACCTATTCAGGGCAAAGAAGTGATCATAGGCAATCGCAATCTAGACGTACTGGGTCATATCGCAATGAGGAGTCTAATGATTTTTCTTATCAACCTGGGCGAACTTCATCAATACGGGCTTCGGATACAGATCAACGTATCACTCTCTCTCCGGAGAGAACTAGCGCTTTGGAGAGGTTAAGTAGAGTATCTCCTTTCAGTCGGTTAGGACCAAGGAGGAACATGAGTCCACCTAGGGCTCCATCAAGAAGTTTTCGACCACCACCAGTTTTGAGAGAAGGATCTGCGCAATCGCGACCAACCACTCGTCGAGATAAATCTCAGGAAGCTACGTCAAAGCAATCAGTTGCTCGGACTAAGCGGCCCGAGGAAGGGAATGAAGCATGGAAAGGTTCCATTCAACGGTTGGAGGATAGACTGGGAGAAATGGCTAAGGCGAGAAATCCCTTACAGAGAACTTTTGTTCAAGGAACACCTTTTGTGCAAGCCATTGTGGATTTCCCTACGCCGTCGAAATTCAAAGCACCCGTAGTAACTCCCAAGTACGATGGAAAGACAGATCCCGTACTTCATATAGAACAATACCAAGCTGCTGCAGATATCTACGCTGTCCCCGACGAGATGAGGTGTAGAGCATTCTCGGGAACTCTTACCGGATCTGCACAGATATGGTACAATAATCTTCCTCGGGGTAAGATTTCAACTTTTGTTCAGTTAGCCGAGTTGTTTATTGGCAATTTTTGTTTTGGAGCAAAGCCGGTAAAGCGAGTAGCACACTTGCTAAGTGTTAGGCAAAAATCAGGTGAAAGTACTAGAGATTACATAACTCGTTTCAATAACGAAAAGTTGGAAGTCATAGATTATGAAGAAAAGACAGCAATCACTGCTCTGATGAGTGGTTTGCTGCCTAATAAGCTGTATTACACTTTGGCCAAAGATCCACCTAAAAATATGTCGGAGTTGATGGCAAAGGCGGCCAAAATCATGAATGCCGAGGAGGCTATGGCTGCGAAGAAGAATATGGATAAAGAAGTTAAAGTGGAGGTCTACAATTCTAAGAAGAAAGATCAGAAAAGTAATGGTGGTGACAAATATTCCAAGAATAACAGGATGAAGTTGGAAGCCCTAAAGAAGTATGATAATTATACTCCATTGAAAGTGGGTATTAATCATGTTTTGGAAGAAATCAGGAATAACGAGGAAATCAAATGGCCAGAGAAACTGAAGACAGATCCCGACCTGAGGAATAAGACCAAATATTGCGAATTTCACAAAGATCATGGCCATATGACCAAAAATTGTATAGCCCTTCAGAACGAGATTGAAACACTCATCCGAAGAGGAAAATTATCAAAGTACGTAGATCGCAGGAGTGAGAGGAAGAATGATGATAGAACTAGAGAGAGATCTAGATCTCCTCGTCGTGCAGAGGAGAAAAAGAGGAGGGACCATGAAGAGGATCCAGATGATGACCCCGATCTTCCCAAGAAGCCAAGGAAACCTGAACGAGAGGTATTTTCCATACGTTTTGGGTCATTTGATTGTAATGTTATTACAGGAGGAGATGCAGGAGGAGGAGACCTTACTGCAGAAAGAAAAGCTTATCTCGGAGAGGCTCAAGCTTGTTCATACATTCAGCGAATAAACCTGGCCGAGGATGATCGTCCGAGGAAGGTAAACAAAGAGAAGCTAGTGATTGGTTTTTCAAAAAACGACCTGGCAGGTGTTCTCTACCCTCATGATGATCCTCTGGTGATCAAAATGAGGATGAAGGATGTGGTCATTTCAAGGGTGTTAGTAGACAATGGTAGTTCAGCAGACATCATGTATTATTCATGCTTTGATAGCTTGAATTTAAAATTATCTCAGTTAGAACCTTATCACAGACCCCTTCTGGGTTTTGCTGGCGAGAAAGTTTTTCCACTTGGGACGATTAAGTTGGATATACTCATTGGAACCTGGCCTGCTTGTCGAACAGAAAGAATACGCTTCTTTGTGATGGATAAGAATGTGCAGTCCGCTTACAACATCATCATGGGAAGAGTTGGATTGAAGAAGTTCGAAGCAGCCAAAAATGCTCTAAGGAGCCAAAAATGCTCTAAGGAGCCAAAAGCTTTAAGGAGCCAGAAAGTGTACACCAGCATGATCAACTACGGTTGGTAAGATAAACATATACTCTCATATTACAACTTATGTTGGTCGGGAGGTAATATTATTACAATGAGTTCTTTGAAGAACAAAATGTTTAAAAAATACACCAAGTATAGTTGGTCGGGGATAAAAACCCAATAACTGTAGTTGGTCGGCAAGGACAAATTACTGATCTTAGTTGGTCGGACGCAATTTTATAAATAAACCAAGTATAGCTGGTCGGGAATAAAAACCCATCAACTGTAATTGGACGACAAACATTATTCACCCACCTTGGTTGGTTGGAAACAGTTTGAACATTTTTACTCATTACTTTATTATTAAGTGATCGAGAAACATTACTAATACTTGTAACTTTTATTAAGTTGCTTATTGAACAATAATATTGTTATCTTTATAACAGATACATAGATACATATGTACAAATATAAATGTGTTTGATAAATACAAGACTAACAAAATAGGCAAACAGAAAATGAAAATCTTTTCATTAATCTAGAATAAATTACAAATTACAAGAAGGTACTAAATTATTACATGGATATTACTATTCTATTGGTTTTTTGCCCTGTGCTTTAGAAACAGGTTCCTCGCCGGCAGGAGGGTCTTCTAGGCAAAGGGGAGAATTGATGAAATTAACATCTCTGAGCATTCTGACGTTCATAACAGAAGGTGTATCCAAAAGATGCTCAGGACGAGATAATTCAGCTTGGGAGTGAAGGCTATAATCACCAAGATATTTTGAAATTAGACTGCGAGGAATAGAACGAGCTGGAATCCATGCCATATCCAATTTGAAAGGTGGTACAGGCAGGTCTAATAATGATGGAGCATGATAGTCCCATAAAAAATGCCCTTGCTCCAACTTTAATACACCCAATGCATTTAACCATCCTTGCTTGTAACCTTCATTATTAGCATGTTCAATGTGAGCATCCAGATGAACGAGAGCTTCATTGTATCCTGCCATCCAAAATTCTCTTGGCTGTTTATGGAATTGGAAGGTTAATCTATCCAATTGTTCATGAAGGCTTTTGGCAAAGAGATCTTTGTTATGCAAGGCAGATTTCGTTGACGCCAGCTGATCTTCCAGAGACAGATTTTTATTGGACATTTCAGTCAGAGCACGGTCTTTTACTTTCAACTGGAATGCTTGAGTTTCCAGAGTAGATTGAGTGCGAGCCTCTTCAACATTTTGGCTGACTCTTCCTCGCCCCCGAGAACCTCTTCCTCGTCCCCGAGCAGTTCCAGAAATGGCAGATCTTCTTAAGTCCTCCAGCTCTTGCCTCAGTTTGGCATTTTCGACCTCTAAGAACGAGAAGCCTTCATCAGTAACTGGTATTAATGCAGTAGAGGATGAAGCAGCAGATTCATATTGAGCTAATTTCTTCTGCAAATTATTATTTTCTTGCTCCAGGATCTCGGCGATTTGTCTACAGGCTTCAATTTCACCTTTTAGGGTCCTCTCCCTGACATCATACCCAGCAATGATCTTCTTGTGGCCTGTTTCTGAAGAGAGCTGCTGGTATCTATTTTCATAATCTTCATGTAACAAAGCCATTGATTCGTTATGTTGATTTTGAAGATCCTCTAAGGAACCATGAAGCTCTTCAATCAACTCATAGTAAGCGACATTGTTGGCCACTGCTCGGTCGAGTAAAGCTTTCAAGTACTGATAAGCTTCAATAGCCTGCTCTGAAGCACCGTGACCAAGGATATCAGCAATTTCCGATGTACTAAGATCTGTATGACCAGCCTTATAGTATTGATGACATTGCTGCATCAGCTCGGTATCATGAGAAGAGATCAATTACATTCTAGCAACAAACTAATGACAAGAAAAAGACAACAATCAACAAAAACAAGTTATCAACAACAGAGATAAGCAAAGATATATTTTATTAGATCATCAAAAAGTTACATCGTTCGATTACAAGGAAATACAGAAAGGCTACCGAACAACTTCACACCTTTTCCTTGTCTCCCAAGACTTTCTCGGGAGGCTGGGACGAGGAGCTCGGTTGCTCGGTGATAACTACAGCTTGATCGGTAGGAATCTTCTCAGGAGGAGGAGGCATGGAGGAAACGTCCTCGGTGGCAGAGGGTTGAGAGGCAGAAACTTGATCGCCCATAGCCATGGAAGACTCATCTGAAGCAGGTTCATCTTCTTCTTCTTCCACAATTGGTGGAGGAGGACCAGGGAGATGCCGTTGGAATAGCTCAGAATCGTCTTGGACTTTTAGCTCTTGCAGAGCAGCTACCCAACCATCATGGAAGTATTTCAACTCCCTATATTGGACTTGGGACGTCATTGCAGCTATCCCTTTCTCCCATCCTTTCTCCCAACCAACGCTGAAATGTTTCTTGATTGCAACTTTTCTCCTCGATTTCTCCGAGGAGAGCTTCACCTCCAGTTCCTCTTTCTTAACCTTAATATCTCGCAGAGTAGATATTTCTTCTTCTGCCTTCTTCAATTTATCATCAGATTCCTGATGTTTAACCTCCAAATCTTTAATTTTCTCCTCCAAATTCTTGGAGGTTTCAGCCATCTTCATCTTATCAGCCTCAGCCACAGCTAATTTTTTCTCCCAAACAGTTTTCTCCTCGATGTACTGTTGGCGAGATTCCTTCACAGATTGGGTTAAACCCAACAAAGCATCGTCAACATCGGACGAGGAAGTGGAAGCTTTAATAACTTGATCTTTCTTCACGATGGAATTGAAGCAGTTCACCAGCTGAAAGATAAGAAAAACAATAGAGTCAACACAAATATAAGAATTCAAGAAAAAGAAAGAAAGACCAAAGGTATGAGAAATTTACTGAAGAAAGATGGCGAGCAGCTAGGGATGTCAGTGTATCCCTAGGAATTTTTTCATCAACCCCGAGAACCTCGGGTATAACTGAGCTCGTTGAAGAACTCGGAAGAATGCTTTTTGAGACACTACTACCACCAGCGGGTAGAGAAGATGTAATTCCAGCAAGATTAACTGAGGATGATTTCCTCAATCTCTTCAAAGGACGGTCAGCAGCATCAACCAAGGAAGAAGTCTTGGTCGGAGAGATGGCAATTACATCAGCAGGAGCATCTTTCTTGCTCGGGGCCACTGGGGGCTTCTCGGCAACTTTGGATGAACCAGCATCTACTTTTTTAGTCCCCTCTGGGACATCAATTTTGCCTTTCTGGGCTCCAACAGCAGAAGAAGTGTCGCCAAATAGAGCAGGAGGAGCTCTTTTCTTGCCCATTCTCTGAGATAGGGGGATATGAGAATCTGAAGATGAACTTTCTGGTGTTGAAGCTGGTTCAACAGGGCGAGCAGTATAAGAGGTTGTGTAACTCTTATACTGTAGTAAATATGAAGCAGATCTAATATGCTCGTCAGCAATGGTCTTATGCAAATTCCAGATAAGTTTCAAATGCTTGATATTCACTTCTGACTCTTTTGGAGTTTTCCTTTTGCTATCAACTGCAAATAAATACATAATGGAATATCAGTCATACATTTTGTCAAACATGATGAAAGCGTAATTTCATAAGTAAAATAAAATGAAAAATAAACCTATCCCATTGCCGTATGGGGGGCATCTGGGACCGTTGTATACTTCATTCCCAGATAAAGGCGCATGTTGCCAATTTTTTATGACCAACCCATGCTCAAAATAATCCCTATTTGAGTCAGGGAGATTAACTACAAGAGCCCTATTCAAATACCTAGTTTTTAAATAATAAATATTATCTAGAACGGCCCATTTATAACAAAACATAATTTCAGGGATCCCAATACGAGTCCCATGAGTTAGATTTAATTTGTGCACCCCGTTAATTATTCTCCATGAATTGGGGGCTATTTTTGCAGGAACAAGATCAAAATATTGACAAAACTCAAGACATAATGGGTTTGGTGGAAAGGAAAAACCGCATTCAGCAACAAAAAGACTGGGGAACCAATGTCCCTCAGCCAATCGAAATTAATCTAAAGGCTCAGAAAGAACCTCTAGAGTTACCCACGAAGGAATGGAAAAATCAGAACGGAATTTCTCAACAGATTCCACAATATAAACCATATTGAATAAAAGAGATACAGAAGAAAGAAAGAAGATCTTACAGAAAGAAAGGAGGTGTGTTGACAACGAACGGAAACAAAGATGAACGCACAAGAGAAGAAGAGAAGAGAAAGCTTGAATGCAGAGAATGAAAAACGTAGACGACGGTATGGTTACCAAAGAAGTTTAAATACTTTGCATTGGGAAGCGGCGAAAGAAATGATTACCAAAAAGAAACTACTAAACTTCCGGCGGCTAAAAGGACAAAATTTGCACGAATATCAAAGCGCTTATCAAAAAGGCGGAAACTGCAAAATAAGAAGGAAATTTGAATACAATGTTCCTAAAACCCGGGAATTACATTTAATATTGCCATATATCGGGAAAGAATGTTCCATACTCTTCAAAGTTCAAAATATGAAACATTGGGGGCTTCTGTTGATACCAAAATTAATGTGCTGATGTGGACGAAGAAGATGAAGACACGTGTCAATCTACATGGCACAATAGCATCGAGGAAGATCATTTCCCGACCAACCGTGCTTCTTTCCGAGAAACTATATCACACCGAGGAACTCTATCATCCCGAGATACTCTAAGTACTCCGAGGAACTCTTGATCAACAAGCAACTAAGGCGGTCCGAACTGCATCTCGGCCGCATCATTAATTACCAGGCGGACAACTGTTCAACTATCCATTGTATTCTTGACGCACACGCTGCATTAAATGTATTACCCTTTCATATGTAAATCATTTAATGTATTGGACCTTTCATGTACAGCCTCAGGGCTATAAATACATTGTACAATCCTCATTGTAAGGGACCGGAATTTCTTGAGAGAACTTGTAATCAAGAATTCCACAAACACTCAGCAATAACATAACAGTGGACGTAGACTTTATTCCTAGCCGAACCACTTTAAAAATCTTTGTCTTATTTATTTATCTGTGATTGAAAAATTAGAGCGATCTAGTTTTTTTACATCAACACATATATAGGTCTAAGTTGTATGCATGTTTGTTATATAGTTTGTAACTGTTAAATTTGTTTATAGTGGATTTTTGTTTTACTCCGTAGAGGGAGTCGTGGATGTTTCCTCAATTGGTGAGGTTTTACCACGTAAAAATCTTGTCCTTAATCTTCCTACATCTTCTCATCTCATTCTTGGTTGTGATGGGTTTAAAAGCTTGTTTAAAACTGTTTAATAAACCTGTTATTCAAATCTTGAATAGATCTCGTACATATTGTTTTGTTAAACACATCTTGTGTTCAAATAGTATTGATTTTTTCAAGAAAAGAGTTTCCTCAAAAAACAGCTCGGACTTACTTAAATAGTTTATTTTTAATAAACGGCTTTAGTAACAGAATTTCATAGGCTATCTGAGAATGATAGTCAGACGGTCCTAAGAGACGTGAGGGGTATGTGCTGACCTCATAGTGACTTGGAACTATGCTTCGCCTCCATTATGTGTGTATTGTGTTAATACAATTATAGAGTGATTTCGAACTAGTATTTCCCTTAGTACGAGAGATACGGGAACTTGATAGCAGAGTATTCTAGCACCATAGATTTTATGTGGGGTGCCGATAGTATATATATTATATGAATGATTAAAATATATACGTATATATGGAATTTTTCTACTGTGCGTATAAGTAGATAAGTATTGTGTAAATGCTCCATAAATATATTAAGTGTTCGGAATATTACTACAGTATTGAGAAATACATAATAGACGTAAGTAATCGTTAAGAGACTAATATTTAATCTAAAATCATAGCCCTGTGACTTCTCGAAATAAAATTTATGGGAGATAAGTTAGATAGACTCATGAGGCATTTAGTAGTGCGGTAGGCGTGCATACTAGATGAGAGGTGAGAATTCTCAAGAGAGTGTCGTGTACTAACGTGGTTGTTATATTAGCCGGTAAGCATTTTAAATACTTGCTAAACTATTTTTAAAACTGTTTTCGTTTTCTGTCATTTTTCTCTCTTGTATATATATGTATGTATTACAGGTGCCCAGCCACAGGGGTCTCAGGCTTAGGTTCTTTTGATTGCACGTGTTGCAGCTTATGTGGGAGTTGCAGGCCCTTGCTCTAGACGACCTCTTCCTTGATTCAGCTCTTGATTTAGTACTTCATAGCTAGGGCTTGTATCGCCCGATTTTCTATTTCAGTTTAGACTTATTAGAGATTTTGTATTTATTTCTGTTTTCAGTATTTAGTACTCATTGGGAGTTAATTCTTGTCATGATGATTTCACTTATGGTTATTTGACTTGGTTTGGTTAATCTAGTTGGTTTAATTATTTTGAGTTGATTGCCATCCTTAGCATTTTGTGATTCTTAAACTGATTTACATTTAAAAAGGTTTTTCATGTTGGGATTTAATAAATGGAATGGGACTTTAAATTGTTTTGACACTTGCTTAATTATTTAGGGTGTTTAAATTGAAAATATTTATTTTGCGACAGTGATGCTAAGAATAAACCAACCTTCACCTTGATTTTAATTTAATAAAGGACTGATCATCCGGTATTTAATTAGGCGGGGTATCACAGCTTTTAGACGATTTATTTCTAAATTAGTCCAACTTCATACCCTTCCGGTATAAACCATATATCTCAAATAGGTCGTATTTCTTTTGGGTTAGTAGTAATGGAATGCTTTCATTTTCTAAAATGAAGAACATCTCCCACCAAAAGATACCACTCATTGCTAAATAGCGTAATTCTTCTTCGTGAGCCTTTGAGAAAGATAATCAAATGAAAAGAAGAATATTTGCCAAGGCCAAAGTTTACTTTGTGACTATGAACAAAAATGATATCTTCGAAGCGAAAGAGAAAAAACTGAATATATATTGAATTTGCTCACTTTTTAGGGTGTTATAACTTGAAGATCAATGGGTTTGCACAATGAGTCCCAGTTCGTTATTAATGTTTAACGGTATTGATTTGAGAATCATTTATATTTTCTAGGTTTATATGCATTTTGACTATTTTGTCCGTTTGAGTTCACAATATTTGTCACTTGAGGCTAAATTTAAGCTTGAAACTATCAAATAGAAATTCTTGGACTATCTTGAGTATTTAAGGCATATTTCTTTTGTTTCTAGGTCACGCCCCTTCATTTCATACCACATTTTGTTTTGATACATTTATGCCATACGAGTGTGAAAATCTTATTTTTGTGTGTGTCACTTTGTAGTCATATATATATATATATATATATATATATATATATATATATATATATATATATATATATATATATATATATATATGTGTGTGTGTGTGTGTGTGTGTGTGTGTGTGTACATGATTGTCATGTTGTATGTATTTATGGTATTGATTTTGAGTGTTTGCATGCATTTAATCCATGTTTATCATATGTTTCAAATTGGTGACATTTGTTTCATCATTTGAATTATTTGTGTTCGTGTTGTCATGTATATTTATCGTTGTCGTTTCACTTCACATTGCATTATATGCTTGTTTTCTACATGACTATTTGTATCTCATTAAGGAGGAGAAGTTTTTTCATATTATATACCTTTATCTTTGTCTATTCTCGAACAAAAATGGGAGAATTTTGGTCTAAGGGAGAGTTTTTTTTAACAAATGGCGAGTTTTTCATCTGCAATTTATATTTTACATTATCTTTGCATTTGAAAGGTGTATTAAGTGTGCAGGTTTAAGCGACGATGAAACAAAGTTTCACAAGAGCAAACCAACTCAAGAGTTACTGTTTGTCAGGTGTCAATTTATATTTTTTTCCTTTTGGGGTTTGTGAGTGGGTATTAGAGCTCGACGGCCTAGTTTTTTTTATTTTTGGTTTTGTCTTGGAATAACCAAATGAGGATATTTGTAAGGACAACTTTCGTCATGTGTCATGTTTGTATTATTTATTGTAAATCTGTAATGTTGGCTTTATTCCATTTAGAAAAAAAAAATATTTTGACTCATAGGTTAGGACTGAGTTATTTTGTACCTTCATTCCTATTATGTATCGAAGACACGATGCTTCCCGAGTTAAAGTGACATCAACATCATGTCGAGTTTCGTCTTCAACCTTGGGATCTCAACAAAGGTATTTTTTCTGAGACTATTTTTTACAAAAAAAAAAATTTACAGAATTTTTTTTTTTTTGGCCAAAGTCGTTCAAACGAACTTAGTTTTCGTTCAAACGAGATTGTGTATTTTGTTCGAACAAGTTTTCATTGTCGTTCAAACGAGATCAGTTGTTTTTCGAATGGGCTTCAATCGTGTATCAAACGAGTTCATTCTCTAGTGACATAAATTTTTCATTCAACGCTCACTAGATCCTCATTCAAACGAGCTTGGCATTGTCGTTTAAACGACCTTGTTTGGTTTGAACAAAATGACCTAACTCGTTCTAACGACCAACTTGATATCCAAGTCTTTACATAATATGCAAGATTAAGATATCATGTTTTGAGCACCAAGTTTGTTTACTCTACATTAATTGAGTATTATTTGGCAAGGTGAATTTCGTGTAACTGTGGTAACGGACACGTTCAAGATATTGGTGGACACCGAGGCGTGTGAGAACATGTTGTGAAGACCGTTAATGGATCCCTATGGTGTTGTTGTGAAGACAGTTCAAGTAATGAAAGCTGCATTAGACTCGAAGGTGTCGAGTTAGTGAAGTAAATCTTTATGTCACTACTGTTTAAATCTTATATCATAATGAATTTGCATAGGCTAGGTCGTACGAGGTTTTTCCCGTTGTGAATTTTTCTCATATATTGTGGCGTTATATGATTGCTTATTTTATTTTTTTTATTCACCTAGATGAATGCTTTAGGCAAGATAAAATTAGTTTAATTTACACAATGTATGTTTAATCAGTGCTTGAATTATAATTTAAACAATTGTTCACTTGGTTTAATTTTAATTGGAAGTAAATTTGGTATTTGGTTTAACCCTAAGGCCATCTCCAATAAGGGTTTCTATCAGTGCCAATTTCTACGCTAGAAAGAAGGAGAAGAAAAAATGCTCTCCAACCCAAGTTTCTTTCTCCTTGTGAATTTGAGTTGGATGCTGACTCATATAGAAATTTTCTACTACAATTTCTAGATGTGGAAATGAAGAAGTTGATGGAGGATCTAACATGTCATGTAAATAATGATCCACGCTTCATCTTCCCTTAAAATTAGAATCGAAACTGTCATATAGAAATTAACGGTTGGAGAAGGGGACTACAAGTTTTCTTCCACTTATTTAGGTAGACTACCATCTGGATTGAAATGCTTGATAATTGTTCTCACGAATTGTGTTTAGAAGGGCTGCCATTGGAGATGGTCTAAGCACTTGTTTCGTTTCTCAAGGTAATGTTCTATTGTGTTAAAATATGTTCAACGCATATGCGATTCATTTATTTTGTGTGGTCGTTCTCGTGTAATGTAGGGTTTGGGTTGTTTACAAGTCATGTATGCAATGCATAACCAAATTTGTGTCACCCAATCATTTATTCTTATCTATCGGATTATCTGGTTAACAACCTAAATTCACTCCTTTTGTGTTAAAGAAAGAATTGTCAGTGCCCTACTTGCACTGATGAATAATTATAAAATGAATTCCATACAATAGTTAACCCTTAAACATGAGGGTTAAATTGGTTTTAGACATAAAACAACTCGAGTGGAAAAAAATATCATTCTCGAACATATCGAACTTCTTCGGATGGTTTCCCCCGGTATCAAAATTTACCCCAAGGTTTTTCGTTAATGTCTGTGCTTGGTTATAAATGAACTATTAGCCTCAACCAGATGATTGTTATCCATTTCACTCCAAACACTCAAGAGTTCGTGGATCAAAATACTTGTCCATTCCAACATGGCACACAGAAGTGTTGTATTTCTGAGAAATTTATCTATTTGGAAATGGAAATACACGTTAATGAAGTTTTTTAACAGAGACTAACGTCTGTCACCCTTCAAAAGATTACGTCTAATTTTTTTGGCATTAATATAAGGGGGTTAAGTCTAAATATTTCATTAATATAAGGGGATTAGGGGGAAAAAGCTCTAAACAATAAACATGTCGAGTAGATACAAATACAAAAAAAATGTATTTCTTTTCATTTTTGGCCAACTATTGTATGAATTCCTACACAGTTAGATAATCTTTTACTCAACTTATTAGCATTTGAAAGAACGTAATCTATAGGGGAGGGGGGTTCGAACCGCTAACCTCCCATGTTACAGTCAAGATGATTGTAAGTCTGGTACTGCCAAGTAATATACCGCGTCTAATTTATCGTTTGAATTCAGATCAACTAATATTCAACACAAATTTGAAATGACACGAGACAAACAAGTGATTGAATTGCCACCTCTACATTAACGTTTACCAAAAAAAAAAGGATGGAATTTTTAACAATGTTCGAGTTTGTGAACTCCCAAAACCTCTGGGTCACTTGGAGGTGCTCTAACTGATGTACTGCTCTGCTACTCTTAAAATCACTATTAGGATTTCATGTTTTTGTTCTCATAATTAAACAGATATAATAATAATAATAATAATAATAATAATAATAATAATAATAATAATAATAATAATAATAATAATAATAATAATAATAATAATAATAATAATAATAATAATAATATTGTAATTACCTCTTTAGTACCAACAAACCGAAAAATGAAAATGAAGCATCAATCTTATATGTAGTCAAATGGATTCTCCATCCATCACTCCACATGATCCACTATCACCATCAGGAATGAATAATCATAAATTTCTTGCAACGCAATTATACAACACTTCTAATTGCAACTGTGAACCAGAGAAAGAAAGGGAAAAAAATTCAAATTATATTTAAAAAATCGATTTAATTATATACCTGAAATAACACTGTCACAATTCAAGTATTTTCCGATATGAGCAAATACACACGAGATTCTAATGTACAAAAGGTAAACCACACAATTACATCACAAAGCCACTTTGCTCACAGATCCTTTCCAGCATTAAGAATTCTGTTGAATGGTAGGCGTTGTCTTCTTGTGCATTATAAGATCTGCTTGTCCCATGGTATCTTCAGTTCAGTACAACATAAATACTATCTGCAGCACAGGATATTGGAGACACGAATGTAAAACCAGAGATATATCCTAACATGGAAAATTATGTAGAAAGAAAGGATTGTCAATCCTTCGGGTCAACGACAAAACAATCATGTAAGGATTATGTTGTTCCTATTACTCTTAGGGCTGTTAATTTTAGTACGATCCGTCAATCCAACACCAACATCAATATAAGATGTGTAGGATTGTATTTAGCTATAACAAGTTCAAATCTTTAACAAGCAATCTCAGTAGACGTGCTTAAACAAATGACTGATACAAATCTAGTCATAATACTATTTGACTTATATACGACACAAACCCAACTACAAATAGGTCTCATGTACAACGCATCCCATTTCCAGCCCTACTCTTAGAGTGTGTTTCATTCAGCTAGTTGCTACTAAATTCATGGGGTATGCGAAAGCTATGTCTAAGGAGGAAGGAAGAGAGAAAGAAGCCCATAAGCTCATGGGCCAAAATGAAAAGTAAATTATGGCTTCTTTCATCCCAAAGACATGAGAGGGACATGTTTGAGCGAGTTCAAAATCTACAGCAAGGCTTTTTCACTATGACGGAATAAATGGAACAATTCCACCTTCTCTACACTTGAGCAAATCTTCGCTTGACCGGAAGAGAAAATCAGTCGTTACATGAATGGATTTCAATTTAAGATAAAAACGATCTCATCCTTCGTGACATTATGCCAAAAGAGGAGGAGCATTTGTGCAGTGCTAATACTCAACAGATCACATCACAGTGCCCCAGTTCCTCAAAAACAGCCCTCCACGTCCAATTTTAAATGTTTTGAGTGCGGCTTATTTGGTCACTGAGCAGCTGACTATCCTAAGAAGAAGCGGTCTCCTATTTTGCTTTCCGAGGAAACTCCACAGGAGGAAGATGACCCTCGAGCTAGAATTAAAACTCTTCTCACACAAGTCACAGTTCATACGGAAAACGAAGAAATGCCCCTCTAAAGCTCAAGGGCGAGCTTTCTCTCGAGAGGGGAGAGTGATGTGGCAAGAGAGAACGGGCAGTCGGCCCTAGCAATCAATATAAGAGCAAAAAAATTGTTTCCTTTTTATTATTTTAATTCCAGCACTTCTTTTCCCTATGTCTTTAGGGAGTAGTTATCTTAGGTATTATCTATTAATTTCCTAATTAGTAGGAGTATTGCTTATTAAGTCTTCTTTTTGCCTATAAAAAAAGGCCCTACTCTTGTAATTATTCAATTTCATTATTAACTAAAATTTTGCTTTATGCATTTGTTGTGTTTGAGTAAATCGCTTCCGCTTGTTTGCATCATTAAGACTCTAGTTTATTTTCATTATAGATAAGGCCTGTGTCCCCTATAATATTCATTTAAAATTAATGAGAGTTTAGTCATAAGTGTTCACACAATTTGTACAAAGAATATGCAAAATCACTTGAAACAAGCTCAATTGTCTCAATAAATTTTAAAAAAATCATTTAATTTGGGAGCAATTGAAGCGTCAATCATTCTAAATAGCATGGAAGACAACAATTTTCTAATTTAAACTCGAGGACGGATTTTCTCGAAGAGAGAGTGAATGATGAAGACCAAATTATTATTAGTTGGAAGATTTCAGTAGGTCAAGAATTTTAGATTAGTATCACGAATCTCGTTGCTAAGTCCCAAGTTTTACATTAACTCTAATCCTACTAGTCTAATAACTCGTCAGATTGATGTATACGGATGAAATGACTACACAAATTCAAGATGAAGTGCGCGGTATATGTTATTTGCAGATGATATTTGCCGCGTTATATGTTAAATGCGTGGGAACGTAGAGTGAACATGTAATTTAAGGGTCAAGTGTCTCACCATATGCCAAAAATTATAGCTGGCAGCACCTCAATCCGCATCTTTAACTTCAGCTTCAACATCAACAACTGCTCTAGACGTATTCTTTGCTGCAGACAGCACGGAAACAAATTAGAGACTTGTGAATTACTCAAACCCAATAACAAGTAGAATTTGCTGAAGAGAATGCAGCATCTATCTGCTAGAAATTTTTTTTTTTTTTTTTAAATCAAACGTGTAGTACCATTGTTTGATATGAAACAGAGGAATTCATTTAATAAATTAAATGAATTTACAATTGGTGATGGACAGGATAGAAAAGTGAAAACATAATTCCATTGGTGATGGACAGGATGTTTTTTCTTTTAATTATTATTATAATCACCCAACAAGAAAATAAACCCACCTATTGCTCATTATATTAGAGCTACTGTTTCAATTTTGGAATAAAAAATAGATACGTAAATTCTTTAATGCTGTTTATTGACCCAAAGGCAATAGCCTAGTGGCCATGGCCCATGTCTCTCAACTGAACAATTGAGAGGTCATGGGTCCAATCCCCGCCCACCTTGACATTCAAATCCTTGTACAAGGGTGGAGAGACTTAAATGTTCCAACTTTTCTTAAGACAAAAAAAATATATATATATATATATATTTGAAGCCAATGTTTAGTTATTTTTTAAACAGAAATTCAAAAAGTAACACAATCAATACCTTTTATTCAGCAGGAGTTTCACCCCACGAAGGAAGGTGATCTTTAAGTTGGCTACTCATGAAAAGATGATTTTTTGTCTACTTATGGAAGCTCAAACTCCTTTTCTCACATTTATGTCATATCCCACCTAAACTCATGAAAATGGAAGCTTCATTAGGGCCGGCAATATGGGCTAAACCAGATAGAACCTGCCCAGAATTTGCCCAGAAAGAAGGGTTCGGTCTTTGTTTAATATCTTAGCAGGCCAAAAATGGTTTAAATGCTTGTTCAGCTCGGCTCAGTTTCGGGTGGCCTACAGGTCAGTTGCGGGTCATGAATAAAATACCTAAGTTAGACTCGCACTCCAAAAATAGCCACCTCGTCTTCACTTTTCTTCTACTCCATCTTTCGTCTCTGTCTCTCTCCAAATTTCCTCAATCGGATTTCCAGTTTTGGTAACATTGAACTGCAATCTGACATTCTCTCTCTTCGATCTGAAGATTAAAGGGACAAAAACCCTCTCTCAAAACCCATTGAATGCCTGATTAAATCCCTTCAGAACCTTAGGGATCAAAACCGTTCAAAACCTCAAAACCATTCTACAATCTTCATATTCACAGCTCGTCGGAACCGTGCAAATCCGTCCATTCTCTCAATGCTGAAACCGATTAAAACCGTTCAAAAGCGATCTAAAACGGAGGAAGCTTGGGCTTGAGCCCGATCAGAACCGGTGGAAGCGGAAATTCTTCTTTAACTTCACAAAATTTTATGTATAAATTTATACATAGATTTTTTTATTTATTATGCATATTTTGGAATGGAACCCATTTGCGATGCTACTATTAATGCCATTTGATTATAATACTGTATAAAAATCATGTATAATTTATAAATAGATTTTATTTTTCCAGTGAATTTTGGATGAAAACACAAAAAAGGATCATCCCGACATGATCCGGGGTTTGACCCGACCCGGCCCGGATTTGACATCAATCCAACCCGACCCAAATATTATCCTTGACCCGCATATGACCCGTCCAGATTTATCCAAATCCATTTTCAACCCGCCCATAACCGCCCGTTTGCCTTCATCTAAGTGATAATTGGGCCCAAATTTCATTCACCCACTCGAGCATGCTGAGAAGCACAAATACCCATTGTGCTCGACCCTGCTCAAAGAAACTGCTTTCATATTACTCTAGTAATACTTTTCATTGCATCACCAGCAACATTGCAACAAATCTAACCTCATGGCGTCTAGGTACATTAGGGCACTGTTTGGTTTGGGGAGAAATATCTTTAACCAGGGTAAAAAGTATATGTTAATACTAATTTCATCTATTATGAATGTAAAAATTGTCATATATAATTGCAAAAAATGAAACCCTATAATTAAGTGATTTTAGACGAAATAGTGAAAAAATAATAATTAACCTCAAATAGGTGAAATTACTTTTCGTCTTTTTGCATTTCACCTAGGCAAAAAATATTTCTCCTCAAACCAAATGGAGCCAAAAGGCTTCGCAATTCGTCACGGAGGCATTTAAATAAATAAATAAATATATATATATATATATATATATATATATATATATATGATGATGATGATGATGATGATGGTAATGGTACGGACTCATCAGGATAAAAAGGCAGCCACAAAACAATACCCACTAAAAAGCAATTGTTTCATTTCATGTTATTTTGTATTTTTCTTTTTATATTTAGCCCCTTATATGTTGGGCTTTAGGTGTTTTTTAGTCTTTCTTTATTTCTTCATTTTCGTATCATGTATGCTCTAGAACTATCCATATATTAGTATAAATATATTTATTTGGCCCCTTTTTGGGTAAGACATTACATCATTAACAATCTTCTTGGTATCAGCGCCAAACCAAAGAAAACCCTAACCCTACCTGTCTTTCCATTCTCTTCAACCATCTCACCCTAACCCTAGATCTAACCCAAACCCTAAACCACCTTTCTTCCTCACCTAATCTAGCCGAAATCCTAACAAGGTCACGATCTCTCTCTCTCCAAACCCCAGACCGCGACCTCTCTCTCTCCAAAAACCCAGGTTGCTAACCCTTCATTTTGGTACTGTCCAGGTCGTGAACCCTCTTTGGTAGGGTTCCGACCCATATACCCTTTAGGGTTTTTTCCTTTTGACCTAATGTGTTAAACTTGCCCATTTGTTGGTGATTTGGGACTGCTGGTGTTTTCGGCTGCATTCTTTGGTGTTTTCAGCGGCATTTGTGGTTGGTTACCATTTTTTTGGACTTTTTTGGGTTATTTTGGGATAATTTCATGTTTAGGAGATATTTTTTGAAGTACTATGGAGGTTTTTCGTGATTGTTGATTACTTTTATCGGTGGTTATTGATTGGAGGTTGATATACCGTGGGTCAATTTGTTGGCAATTTTGGGTTTGAATGGCATATTTGAGTAGAAGACAAAAATCTTTATCATTAGCAAAACGTAACCAATTTCAATTCAGTACAAGTCCCCGTATGAATGGGTACAAATTTGTTTTGAATCCCGTCTTAGTAATGGGGAGTTTGTTTGTAGACATCGTTCGAGATCCCGAATAACCAAAGGTCTTGATACCACTAGTCATATGGTAGATCCTGTGCCTTGTGCGAGCGATTCTTCTCATACCGCCACCGTTTGTCATGTTAGAGCATCAAAACCTACTTGGATTTTGAATTCTGGAGCCATTGATCACATGACGTGGGAGTTATCTCTTATTTACTCACTCATCTTTCCCATTTGTCAGTACATTCATATTGCAGACAACTCTCGTACACGTATCTATAGTAAAGGGGATGTGTGTTTATCTCCCGATATTACTCTCTCCTCAATTTTGCATTGACTGAATTTTTCTTTTAATCTCGTATCTGTTAGCCAACTTGCCAAACATCTCAGTTGTGCTATCGGGTTCTTCCCTACCCATTGCCTCTTACAGGACTCGTGTTCATAAAGGATTCTTGGCAGGGGTAATGAGCGCGATTGGTTGTACTATTTCGGGGACCCACCAACACCACCATAACCTCTAACCTCTAGTCTTAGTGCTTCTGTCTTGCCGAGTTTCATTTCTTATGAGGTTTCCCTCAGGACCTTGCATTTCTAGCATGTTTGTTTAGGGCATGTCAATTTTCAATACCTATGTTTGTTAATTCCTTCCCTTTTTAAAGCTTGTAGGAAAAAAGGTTCTTATGCGAAGTTTGTAAGCTCTCTAAGCATATTAAGACTAGCTACATACCACATATGAGTCGTGCTCCTGGTATGTTTGATTTGATATATTCTGATATGTGGGGACCATCCCCTATTATTGCATTTTATAGTCATCGTTATTGTGTGACCTTTATTAATAATCATACTTGGTGTAAAAAGAAATCAGAAGTCCTCCCCTTGTTTATATAATTCCTTCAAATGATTAAAGACTCAATTTCAGACAATGGTTCAATAGCATCCGATCTGATAATGGGCATGAGTATGTTTCTAACAAATTTTCGTCCCAACTCAGTTGCCCATATACACCGAAGCAAAATGGGTTGCGAAACGAAAAAAATCGCCATCTAATGGACGTTGTTCGGTGCTTGTTGAGTGGTAAGAAAGTGCCCAAGTCTTATTGGCACCGCCACTTTCTTCATAAATCGCACCCCAAGTCGAATTTTGGGGGGTAAGGCCCTTCAGTGTCTTCGGCCCAATAACCCCTTATTCCATATCCTCCCTCGAGTATAATGGTGTATTTGTTTTGTTCATAACCATAGTCTGTCGACATAAACTTGATGATAAATCTATTTGGTGCATTTTTGTTAGGTACTCCTCGATGTCCAAGGGGTATCGGTGCTATGGCCCGGTGTCCAAACACATGTATCACTCTCTTAACGTTACATTTCATGAGGATATCCCTTTTTTATTGGGGGGTGGAAGTGACTACTCTAGAATCACCTATCCATGTGTCACTCGAGATGAGGCTTCACCTCTTGTCCGACCTATTCCTTTATTTGACAAGACTCCTTTTCCCCCACTTTCAGAGTCCTCTCTGCAGGTGTATTTTTTTCACCCGCGTCCACTCCGCCAGCTCCCTCTTCGGACTCGGATAGCTCACCCTCTCCTTTACCACTTCCTATTGATTTCAAACCTCGTTATCCTTCTCGTCTTTGTCGCCCCCCTTCCCAATATGGCCATGCTTGTACTACTAATCATCCCATTTCTCAACATCTTTCCTATGATAGTCTTTCTGGTCCTATCATGCATATCTAGGCCAACGTGACTCCATTTCTATTCCCCGATCTGTGGCTGAGACTCTTCAAAATCCTAAGTTGGTACAAGCGATGAAAGTGAAAATGGATGCTTTGGATCGAAATGGTACATGGGAGCTTGTGTCCTTACCTCCTGGGGAGAAGATAGTCGGATACAAAGGGGGTTTTAGTGTGAATTATTTAATTGATGGATCCTTTGATCACTATAAGAGGCGGTTGGTAGCTGAGGGATTTACTCAAGTCCCAGGATAGGATTTTGGTGCTACCTTTGCTCCTGTGGCTAAGCTTACTTTGGTTTGATTATTAGTTTCACTTGCAGCCTCTTATTCTTGGTCTCTACATCAGTTGGACGTTAAGAATGTTTTTTTACATGGTGATCTATCTGAAACCATTTATATGGACCTCCTCCGGATTTTTGGGTTGGGGGGGAGTATACCGCGAAACTGTGCCGTCTTCGGAAGTCACTTTGTGGCCTTAAAAATCACCTCGGGCTTCGTTTAGCCATTTCAATGAGGTGGTTCTCTTCATGGGTTTTATTCAGTGCCATTCTGACCACACATGTCTCATCCGTCATCATCCCGATGGTAGATGCATCATCTTATTAGTGTATGTGGATGATATTATTATTACAGGTGATGATGTTAATGGGATTGCCCAAGTAAAACAAGAATTAGCAAGGTGTTTAATGTGAAAGATTTAGATCCTCTCTGCTACTTTCTTGGGATTGAGGTGGCTCGGTTCCGATACGGAATATCTTTGTCCCAACGGAAGTACATCTTCTTTAGGATACCGAGATGCTAGGTTGTCGTCCAGCTTCTACACCCATGGACCCCCACCTGAAGCTCTAAGCCGAGACGGGTGATTTGATTCCTGATCCGTCAGTTTATCAGAGTTGGTTGATCGCCTCATTTATTTAACCAACACGAGGCTGAACTTGGCATTTGTCGTGAGTATGGTTAGCCAGTTTATGCATGCTCCACGCACTGCACACTTGAATGTTGTTTACCAAATATTGAGATACTAGTCGTGTCCAGGACTTGAGTTGTTTTATACTTTGTGGAGCTAGATTGGCCTTTCATGCTTTACTGTTGTGATGCAGACTATGCAGGGTCTAAGATAGATAGACAATCCACTTCTGATTTTTGTACGTTTTATGGTTCTAACCTCATCTCATGGAAGAGCAGAAAGCACGCTCTTCTGCTGAGGCTAAATACCGTGCGATGGCTAAGGAGACATGTGAGCTCTTGTGGCTTCGATCCATCTTAGAAGAATTGGGTTTTGTGGAGAAAGGATCATTGAAATTATTCTGTGATAATAAATCGGCCATTATGCTCTCATCTGCATCATGAGAGAACAAAGCACATTAAAGTTGATATTCACTTTCTCCGAGAAAACATAAGATATGGCGTCATTCGCCCTGTTTTTGTCCCGCCTTCAAATCAGACTGCAGATTTCTTCACCAAATCAGTCGGGCCATCTCTACTTCAGTCTTCCATTAGCAAGCTGGGCTTAGTTGACATGTTGGCTTCAACTTGAGGGGGAGTGTTGGATTTTATGTTATTTTGTATTTTTCCTTTTATATTTAGGCCCGTTATATGTTGGGCTTTAGGTGTTTTTCTTCTTTATTTCTGTATTTTCGTATCATGTACGATCTAGAACCATCCATATATTAGTATAAATATATTTATTTGATCCCCTTTAGGGGTAAGCCATTACATAATAAAACTTCTGCAATAAACGCTTATTCAACTCAAATTTATCTTACCAGTTCTATATTCTGTACTAATCATCTTAGAAGTGTTTGTCATTACATAAAAGATTCTAAAAGAGGGGTACCTTTTGTCGAACGAGGAGAGAAGTCATTGAAAGCTTCACCAAATGTTGTAGATTGGTTGGAGAACTTCACGGAATCACTTACAAACTTGTCATCTACCACTGAAAATGAAATCCAATATACTTATGCAAACAATGTATGACTAAAATATTATAAATCATCCCAAACAATCTATGAGACTGGCTCATCAAAGTATAATGTCCCAGCCTGCAAGTAAGTGGTAAGAAGACATTTAAAAAATAAATATAGTACATAGCTAGAGCCTTAATTTTTACCTGAGAAAGGTTGACTACAATAGGGACACAGCTGCAAATCACCATTTAAAGCAGATCTGCAACAAATGGCATTATGATGAGCAAGTTAAATAACTTAAAAGGTAAAACAATTCCATAAGGGTTTTATAAATTATCTTCACAACATAATGAGTTTCCAATCTCTTACTTGAAAATCTGAAATTCATTTCCACAGTTTGGGCACTGCACACAGACCAGAATTTCAGTTAATAAAGTCAGGAAGCAACAGAGCCTGTTTGAAATCTTCTTGACATATCAGAAACAGAAAAAAGAAAAAGAAAATTTATAAAAAAACACTGTTATTAAATTTTTACAAGTTACTTAAATTAGTTTTTTAGTTTTCATTTTAGCAAGGATCTTGATTTAATGTACCCCGCAAAGCAATTAATTAATGATCTGTAGGATTGTTAGGAGCAGAAATAGAACCAAAAGTAAAGTAGCCTCACACTGCTTTGAACTATATCACGTCCTGCCCACCAGAAAAAAGCTCCCAATCCCACTATTGGTAGAATCACCACAAGGAGCTGGATGTGAAAAGGTATCAACCAATCATATGAAAATACAAAAATTGATGTCAGTGCCAACAGGGTAACATCAGAGATGCTACAAGGGCTTATTAATTATAGACACTATAACATTAGAAGATAAAAGTGAGCTATCGTATCATATGAAAAGAATATTCAAAAACATCTACAAAAGTAAATGAGATGAGGAAAAAAAGATGCAACTAAATCATAGCAAAGTACAATTACTGTCTCTAAACCAGTATTGTTGGGGCAAGGGATAGCAGGGTTGAAAATAATGATTAAGTTTTGCTAATATGTCAAACACAAAACAGCATAACACGGTAACAATTCTATACAGATGATTTCTACGCAGTATCTCATAAACAATTGAACTTGCCACATATAACAACGATAGAAGAGAAATAAGATAATATGTTTTTTTACCTAAACATAGAAACAGCTACTTGTTGATCATGGTTCAGTAACTCATACAAGCTCCACGTGCTATCACCAGTAACTCTCTAATGCAGTTTACTGAACATAAAAAGCTAACTGGACCTTAGAAGAAGAAAACTGCAAGATTATCTTACATATCTTGATATTTTTATTTGTGTCCAGGTAAAACTTCAATGAGAAATTGCGCTTAAGGGAAAAGGTCGTAAAAATCTTTAATGGGGTCTTGAAATGGGAACAACACAAGATCAGGAGGAAACCATATGCATTATAGGTTCGTTTATGTTTCTAAATTGCATAATACTATATATAAAGGACAAATTTGTTGAGAAAATAATCATCGACATTTGCAAAATTTAAATGTTGAGTTAATTTACAAATAGCCTGTAGTATTGTTTTGTTGTTCAGGTTTTAGATAGGTTAATGTATATATGTCCAAGGGTAGCCTTGGAAAATGGTAAGACACCTATCGTTACTCCTTAGTCATTTGATGTTAAAGAGTATTAAGAGTAAGGTAAGAAAGAGTAAGGTAGGCAAAAGGAATCTAAGTATTAGTTTGTGATGTGCCCATCTCCACTTATCTCTATATAGCATATCTAGTCAATCGTAAGAGTCTGTCAGTGGAAACATATTAATGAATTTTTCGTGCGAGAAACTGATGTTTCGTAATGACAACAAACATGAGATCTATCCTCAGTTCATATTTCAAAGCAAGTGATTCATAGGATGTGGCTTATCGAAAGCCAAATGGTATCTTTTCCAAAAGAATTTGATAACAAAACTCACAGTTTTGAAAAAGACGATACATTGAGAGATATAGAAGGGTATTGGTCTATTGGAGACTCAGGACCCCCAAATGTTATTTAGAGGCAATCGCCTCAAATAGTGAAACTTAGTATTTTCCTATCAACTATTGGTTACAAAATTTTTAGAAGATGAGTTGACAAATAAAGATCATGAAAACACTCCAATAAGGGATGAAGTATAGAGCTATGTCAATATGACGTAAACTACACGTCAATGACTAAAAGAAATACACCAAACCCTAACTTTTAGAGAGAGAAACAAGAATTTCTTATATTTCAAATCAAAGTTATCTCCAAATGAAGAGTACATGGGTATTTATATGGGAGGAATTACTTGCTAGCCAAGCAATTACCTAAAAGACTAAAAAGGACAGTCATTAACAAAAATATACCTAATTAGTCTCAAATATGCTTGGAGGCTAATTAAAGGCTATAAAGAAAATAGAAGGGCTAAAATAAAAGAAAGACTAATACAAAAATATTAAAAATGACAATTAAACCCTAATATGACCCATTTCCATCACTCTCCCCGGCTTCGAAAAGCTCGTCCTCGAGCGTAGGAGATGAACGGCCAAAAATCAAGACAACCATCAATGAGATCTCCACTAGAAAGAAGAGTCGTCCTCGGACACGTCATTTGTACCGACTTGAAAGAAGTCTATGGAGACTAGGAACACAACCCAAAAATGGCCGACCAACAAAATCTTGATCCAAGATTCCCGTGAGGAACCCCTTCAATGCAATGCCGTGAAAAATTTCTTCCGAACGCGTATCAAGAGATACCCCAAATGGCTCCACATACCCACCATCAATCACATCACCTCTAATCTCAACCTCAACCCCAAAAAAGATAACATCCGATTTAACCTTAACCTCATCAAGAGCATTATCCCCATGCTCAAAGATTGGGAAGAAATCTCCCAAATCAAATATTTTCAGCAAGCGAAAGTGCGTGCGAGTCACCCAACCATCCTCATCAAAAATGTCAAAAAAATCTCCAATACATAACCCAATTTCATCGTTTTGATCGTTCTTGCAATTAATTGGCTTGGGAGGGCATTTTTTGTCGTGATTTCACTCGATTGGAGGATTGAAGGAGGAAGAATGATTGGATGAAGCAACCAATCTTGGACTAGCCGTTGGCAATCTTAAATGGAGCCTCGGGGATGAATCGGGGCGGAAATGTAATTTTTTTTTAGGTTTGGGGTTTGAAAAAGGGGCGGTGGGTTGGGAAATGGGTTTATGGTCTCATGTTGGGCTGGCCGGCAGGTACTTCGGTCGAAATAAGGGCAGGGTTCTAAGGGAGGGCATCCGGAAGGAAGGGGGGCTTTTTCGGATCAGAAATGGGTCTGCCCAGAATTTTTTTTTGGTTCTGGAATTGGTCAACCAGATCGGGGTTTGGGACCTGGGCTAGGATAGTCGGGGTGGGCTGGTTTGTGTGTTCAGAAGGCTGGGAGGGGTTGCCAAAGGTAGGCGGCCAGGGGTAAGGTGGGTTTTGGAGGGGGAAATGGGAGTGGTGGGTAGTAGGCAGCGATTGGAGTGAGGTGTTGACTCGGGGCAGCGGGTTATGTGGGTTTAGGGCAGCGACGTTGTCAGGGCAGGGGTGTTGAGAGGGGGGGCTGCAGCAGTGGAGGTGGGGTAGAAAGTGTGGAGGGGAGGGGAGGGGAGGGGTTGTGGGTAGCGATTTCTAGGGTTTTGAAATTTAAGTTGAGAGAGGGCATAGATGTGTTGTTGTACTTGTACCCACTTCCTTGTTCGTTATTGAATCTCCTCTTTTAGTTGTTTGGATTTCTTGAGAGCCATAAATATAGCGTACGATTTATTGATACTTTACACACCGATTCACACGAACACCAATGTTTGGAGCATCACCCGCTCTGATATCAATTTAACGTAAACTACACGTCCATGGCTAAAATAAATACACCAAACCCTAACTTTTAGAGAGAGAAACAAGAAGTTTTTATATTTCAAATCAAAGCTATCTCCAAATGAAGAGTACATGGGTATTTATATGGGAGGAATTACTTGCAAGCCACCTAAAAGACTAAAAGGGACAATCATTAACAAAAATATACCTAATTAGTCCCAAACATGCTTCGAGGCTAATTAAAGGCTAAAAAGAAAGACTAATACAAAAATATTAAAAATAACAATTAAACCCTAATATGACCCATTTTTCCATCACAATAATTACAGAATTTGGAGACATGAAGATCAAAGAATCAAGAGAGTTGACAAAAGAAGTGGGGGATAAAAGGCATATAAAGCAAAGCACGAGAAGTACGAAAAAGATAATGATGAAGTGAACAACATCTCATAAATCTTGGGTTGTGGTCGTATGAAAGAATAATGCTTCTTCGAGGTATTTCCATTGCACAAAATTCAGAAGATGTTCATTCACTTAGCAAAATTAGTTGAAGATTAATGATCATATTCAGTTGGTCCAATTTATGAGGATTACGATAAATTTCAAACAAAATGTATTTTCATGAAGTACGGATGTGAATATTTGGATGATGACATTTTTAGCGCGCGTACTCAATAGAGTGGATTTGTGAAAGCATTACCCCTTGGAGAACATTTTAAGTGACACGAGTTGGGAGAGTGGAGACTATTTTTTTTTATCCAGAAGCCTAGATACAAGAGAAAAGTAATGACCATCATCCCGACAAGTGTATCAAGTATACTTCGTGTTATGATCCAAGTGTTTGGTAATATTCATTACAATTTTTTGTGCGTGTGTTCTTGAGTTGTTCAGTTTCTGAGGTTGTGTTGCCTAGAAGTTGTTTGAAAAAATATCTGAAGTAAATTCTGGAGGAGGTATCCCTTCTGAATCCAACGATGGGAAGTAGTAATAACCATCAACCTGGCATGTGTATCACCACGGTTAAGCTAGACGAAACCAATCCCACTCAATCTGCTAGTATGTATACTATTGGTCGTCGAATGATTTCCCATATTTATGGAACTGTTAAGTACCCTTCCCTGGACGATCCTAAATACAATGATTGGGTAACTGAAAATACACTTGTTATGACATGGATATTACAGTCCATGCATCCACATATTAGCAAGGATTTTTTTTTTGTTAAGACAGTCAGGGGTTATGGAATGCTGTCAAAGAGACTTACTCTTCCATGAGTAATTTTAAAAAGTTGTATGAGCTTCAACAAGAGATTGAAAATTTCAAGCAGAGCGACCTTTCCCTCGCTACATACTATCATAATCTCCGTGGAAAGTAAGAAGAGTACGATCATTATCAAGACTATGTCCCTGTTTGTGCAGCTGATGTTAAAGCCTTTCGATGTATGATGGAAAGAAATAGTATCTATCACTTTTTGGTTGGTCTGCACCCACAGTTTGAGCATGCCCGGGTCCAAGTGTTGGGTAGATTTCCAGTTTCCTCCTCCGTCAAAGAGGTCTTTTCATATATTCAGGCCGAAGAAAGCAGGAGGAAGGCTATGTGTTTAAAGTCTGAGCCGAAAGTGCTGGTGTCTGAAAGGGCTGCTCTTGTTAGTTAGCAGTGGAACAGGAACACCCCTTATAAAGGGGGTAAGCAAGATGATAAAAGTCACTTGAAATGTGATCATTGTGGTCGGACTTGTCACACTCGGGAAACTTGCTAGAATCTTCACGAAAAGCCTAGAGCTAATGCTAGACAGCGACCTCCTTCATTCAAGGGGGCACCTTCTGCACCATCTCCATTTAGGGGGCCACATATGGCTCACACTGGTGCAATGAGCTTCCTAGCAATCTATCCGTGCAAGATGCCGATTCCCTTCGCCAAGAAATGCCTTGTCTCCAAGATACGATATCTCAACTTGATCCATACCGCCCTTCCGATACTCCCTACACCTCCAACTTTGCTCAGACATGTACCTATCATTCGACACACCATGTTTCCACAAATTTTAGTGCACTCCCTTGGATCATTGATTCAGGAGCCACTGATCATATGACTGGTATGGCCTCTAATTTTTCTTCCTATAGTGTATGTTCAGGTAGAGATAAGATTAGAATGGCTGATGGAATGCTTTCCTCTATTGCAGGAAAAGACACGATTTCAACCTTCTTTAATGTTAACCTACTCTCCTTCCTTCATGTTCCAAAACCAACCAGTAATCTTCTCTTTGTCAGTCATATTACAAAAAACTTAAATTGTAATGTGACATTCTTTCCCTCTCATTGTGTATTTCAGGATCCGGACACGAGGGAGACGATTGAGAGTGGACGTGAAGACAATGGCTTGTACTTGCTGAATGTCAAGCCCCTATCTTTTCATGTTACAAATCAACGTAGTATTAGGTATATCCTGTTAATGCGATGGCATAATAGACTAGGTCATATTCTTCTTACTGTTTTGAAGCGTGTGCTATCAGAGTTTTCTTCTGTTGAACCTTTTGAATTAAATTGTGAACCTTGTGTACTTGCAAAATAATGTCGTGTTCCTTATCCTATCAGTTTTAATGCAACTCCTGCTCCTTTACAACTTGTTCATTCTGATATTTGGGGTCTTGAATCTACAACTTTCTTACTTGGTTTTCGATATTATGTGGTGTTTAAAATGTTTAAAAAGGCGAGGCGAGGCGTTTTAGTCGCAGCGAAAAGAAAACATTGATTTACGCCTCGAGGCGTTTGAGGCGTAAGCCTCACCGAAAAGAAGAAAAAAAATAATATTAAAAAAATACTACTAAAACCATAGAAATAAAATAACAAAGAAATATAAAATAAAACTACAAAAAAAACATCCTTGAGGAATTTTTCACATAGATTGACATTTTTTGTTCCCCCGAGATAACTTTTAAAAAAAAAGTAATTTGAGAAAATCAATTTTAACATATTGGTTATTTTACAATATGACAATAAATTAATTAATGCAAACTCATATTGGCAAAATCATTTTTTTAGCTTCATTCACATATTGGTTATTTTATAATATGACAATAAATTAATCAATGCAACTTAACAAGCAAATTTATTAAAAAAAAAAACATTGATTTTCAAGCTAAGATTAAAAAAAACAGCAATTTTATTAAAAAAATAATAAAACATATTAACCTAAGTTTATTAAAAAAAAAAAACTTTAAAATATATTAGTTTCTTAAAATATATTCAGTTTAGTTAAAGAAAACATATTAATCTAATTGAAAGCCAAAAAACAGAAACCTTTTAAAAAAACAGATGCCTTTTAAAAAAAAGTCAAATTGAAGTTAATTGTACATTTATTTCAAACAAAATCAAATTGACAGAATCAGTTTTTAAGTTTCATTAACATATTGGTTATTTTTTTTAAAATTCTCTCAAGTTACAATAGTAAATAGTATAAGTTAAGTGCAGTTTAAAAAAAAAATAAGAGTTAGTATATTAAAACAACATTTTTTTAAGTTAAGTGCAATTTTAGAAAAATGAAGAACTTTAACCTTTAAAACAACAGATTTAGTGATGGAAGAAGAAAAAAAGTTTTTTTTTCTCCGCGCCTCAGCAAAAAGACGTGAGGCGAGGCGTGAGGCGCATCGAGGCATAAGCCTCAAATTCAACCCTGAGGCTTAAGCCTCGAGGCGTAAGCCTCAAACGCCTTTTTATACATTAGGTGTTTGTTGATGATTTTAGTCGTTACACTTGGCTTTATCTTCTGAAACATAAAAGTGAGGTGCACTCTATTATCAAGACCTTTCAAAAAATGGTGTGTATGCAATTTGATTGCTCTCTAAAAATTCTTCAATCTGATAATGGAGGGGAATTTATATATGGTGGTCTTGCTTCATTTTTCACTGATAATGGAATTGTTCATCAAACCTCATGTGTTGATACGCCACAACAAAATGGTTTAGCTGAACGAAAGCATCGTCATATTACAGAAGTGAGTCGTTCTCCTCTCATTGGTATGGGAGTACTTAAATCTTATTGGGTAAATGCCACCCTAACCACTACCTATCTTATCAATCGCATGCCCTCTAAAATTTTAGGATATAAAACTTCCATATCCATAATAATTCTCCATTGTTTATCGTTCCTCCCAAAGTATCTAGTTGTGTCTGTTATGTTCATATTCATCACCGAACGGATAAAATGGACCCTAATGCAGTTTAGTGTGTATTCTTCGGTTACTCAGTGACTTAAAAAGGGTATCGTTGTTATAACGCTATCACTCATCGTCGTTTTTTATCAATGGATGTGACATTCTTTGAGATGGTTCCTTTTTTTCCGCTGCTCGGGATTCTTTACCGGGGGAGAGTCCGCTTAGTGCAGAGAATCCATCCCCATCCTTCTCTAGAGGTGAATGCCCTCTTCCATTACCCGTTTTTCCTCGGGAGGAGTCTATGCCTAAGTCTGCTACTACTAATACTAATGAATTGCAACATGAACAAAGGGACATTCTTGTGTATATAAGAAAGGCAAAACAAACCATTGTCTCACCCCAGGACCAAGAAGTCTCTCATGATTCAGGTAATCCCTCGGTTGATATTGATATTGATATTCCTATTGCCCTGCGTAAGGGTGTTCGTGATTGTACAAAATATCCTATATCTCAATTTGTATCCTATAATGCCTAATCTCCAGCATATCGTGCTTTCACTTCCTCCGTATCGTCTGTTTCCATTCAATCTAACTTTTCAGATGCTTTAAAGCAAACTCAATGGAAGAAAGCTATGATTGAGGAAATGGAGGCCCTTGAGAAGAATAATAGGACATGGGATGTTTCATTACCTAAAGGTAAGAAACCAGTAGGCTGCAAGTGGGTTTATAGAATAAAATACCAAGTTTATGGTAATATTGAAAGAAATAAAGCCCGATTAGTTGCAAAGGGCCTCACTTAGACATATGGGATTGATTATCATGAGACCTTTTTTACACCAGTTGGATGTAAAGAATGCCTTCCTTCATGGTGATTTGGAGGAAGAAATGTACATGATGATGGCTCCAAGATTCAAGCTTGGTGATAATCAGGTTTTGGTGTGCAAACTGAAGAAGGCCTTATATGGGTGAAAACAGTCACCACACGTGTGGTTTGAGAGATTTATCATTGCTGTAAAAAGGGTGGGATACACGAGTCAGGCAGACTATACTCTCTTCATTAAGAGGTACCAAGATCGCACCACTGCCCTCATTGTGTATGTTGACGACATTGTTATTACCGGAAATGATCTAAAAAAGATACAACGGATGAAGTCTTTTTAGGCGACGGAGTTCGAGGTTAAAGATCTTGGATTACTGAGATACTTCCTTGGCATCGAAGTGTGTAGATCCAAGGAAGGAGAGTTCATTTCACAACGGAAGTATGTGTTAGATATGTTGACTGAAACAGGAAAATTTGGAGCTAGACCCGCTGATAATAATATTGAGCAAAATCATAGGTTTAATGATATTGACGGTGAGTTGTTAGACAATGTGGGGAGATTCCAGCATTTGGTTGTGAGACTAATATACCTTTTTCTTATACGTCCAGATATTACTTGTACTGTAAGCGTAATTAGTCAGTTTATGCATGGTCCACGTACGACTCACCTTGAGGCAGCGAATCACATTCTCCGTTACCTTAAGGGTTCACTTAGTAAAGGGGTATTATTTGGTCGATATGGCCACTTAAGGGTTTAAGCATATACAGATGCAGATTGCATAGTTATCAAAATCGTTCGATTCACGATTCGAATCTTACGATTCGATTCGATTCGATTCACACATAAAACGATTCGAATCGAGTTGAGAATCGCTCTAAAGAATCGGACTGAATCGGCGATTCACGATTCGAATCTTCCGATTCCCGATTCGGATCCGATTCACTTTTTTTTTTTTACCTTATAACCATACGTGTGTTTTAATAAAACAAATAAAAAAAGAAGCAAACAACAAAGGATACCGTTAAGATACTGAGTTTTGAGAAAAACATGTTCTCTTGGCTCGGTTATTATCAACTGAGTTTTCTTGTCTATTCTCTTGGCTGAGTGTCTTCTATCTTTTGCTCTTTTTTTTGTTATAAAACTTTTGTGCTTGTTATAAAATCTTTGAAGGTATATTTTTTGTTGCTTTAAATTAATATGAAGACTATTTTAAATTAATATTGTTTGATAGTTAATCTTAGTATTTGTTTTATTGTTTTAAATTAATATGGTTTACTGTTTTAAATTAATTTTGTTGTAATTTTGTAGGCTGTTTTAAATTAATATTCTTAATCTTAGTAAGTAGGCAGTTTAAAATTTTTGGAAGTATTTGTTTTACAGTTTTACTGTTTTAAATTAACCTTAGTATTTATTTTATTGTTTTAAATTAATATGTAGGATGTTTTAAATTAATATGTAGGCTGTTTTATAATATATTTTTATTTTTTTACATTTTTAAGCTTAAAATGAATGAGAACATGTGCTACCGCTAATTTTTGTGATATATTTTGGTATATTATCACATGCTACGATTAGTTTTTTGTCATATTACGCTTAATTACCAATTCTATAGTGTTAAATCCCATTTACGTATGCTTTACTACGTTTTTATCATTTGGTTCCGATTCGACCGATTCGATTCACGATTCGCGATTCGGGGGGTAAACGATTCACGATACGATTCGCGATTTGACAACTATGGCAGATTGGACAGGGTCCGTGACAGACCGAAGATCCACTTCAGGTTATTGTACATTTATTGGGGGTAATCTTGTTTCTTGACACAGTAAGAAACAACTTGTAATAGCGAGATCTAGTGCAGAGACAGAATTCAGATCCATGGCACATTGAATTTGTCAGTTATTGTGGCTACGCACTATGTATTCCGAGTTGGGTTACCCCATTCATGAGCCAATGAATTTGTATTGTGACAACAAAGCTATCATTAGTATTGCTCACAATCCAGTTCAACATGATAGAACAAAGCATTTGAAAGTTGATCGACATTTCATTAAGATTCATCTTGAAGGTGATTTGTACTCCGTTTGTCAGCACAAGTGAATAAGTCGTTGATGTGTTGACTAAGGGTGTGAACAAGACTGCTTTGCAGTATATGTTAGTCAAGTTGGACATGATAGATATCTTTGCACCAGCTTGAGGGGTAGTGTTGTCAGGGACTTATTTGGAAACTTATTTATGTTACGTTTATTCTGTTGGGTACCTATGTGTAATTAGTGAAACCTTATGTTATAAATGGAATGAGATGGGAGAATGGAAGACAGTTCATTTCATCTTTCTCCCCTTTCCATATCAGATTTATCTCTTCTCTCTCTTCTCTCTTCTTTCTCTTTTATACCTTAATCTCTTATAAACATAATCTAGGGTTTGATTACTTCATAACATAACACAATCTAGATTTTCAAAACATCTAGAGCCTTATTGAATTTATAATTGGTAATCTAGTACTCTGTATTTGGTTCATATATTGTTGTGTCAAAAATTAAATATAAGGTATGTTGTATTTGGGTATATACATAGGAGCTTGACAAATAAGTTCTATTTACATAAGGCATTTCCTCATTCATCATGTCAAATCAAATTTCCCTCAATAAGTCCTATTCATTAACGAAGTAAATGTTTACTACTTGATTTCTAATGGGACCTATTGGAGCAAAAATATTTTTTCATGGACCTGTTGGAAAAAAAAACATAAAACCTATTTGACTACATAATTAGCAAACAGGACCAATTGCAAGATTTCCCTAAATACATCCTAGGAAGACTATATATACTCATGTAATGTTAAATGGATGAAGAGTAAGGTAAGTGAGAAGAGTATCATGATATCCTCTTCCCCACTTCTCTCCAAATAACGAGTTTTGGCCCTTTGTTAATTAACAATGTCTATATAACATGGAAGATGATGATTTGCTATTTATAGAAATTTTTTTACATGACATAGAAAAAAGGTATTCATCACTCCTACATGGTATTGTGTGGGTCACACCCCACATTAATACTTGATACTTTTGTGTCTTATTATATCACGGTTTCTCTCATACTTTAATTCAAACTCTCACTTTCCCATTTCACACTCTCCTACCCACTTTAATTCGAAACTATAAAGTATACCCTAAAATTTATAAATACAGCATCACTATTTTAAAAGTTATAAGCTAGTAACAGGAATGTTGGTTACGCACAACTACAATGACAACCCTAGTTGTTTTACAAAATTACGTCCTCCATCCCAAATTAATAGTACCTATTTATAACGATGGTCTTTAAGGATACACTTGTTGGATAAATTCCAATATTTATTGATATTTTATTTCTTAGTTGTTAATATTTTATTATATTATTGGTGTTTTAATTTAAACATAGTTTGGGTTTTATTTTAGAAGGTAGAAACATGAGCAAATGGGTGTGAAAGATATGGGAGTGCTCAAAATCCCATATTGTCCCACATTGGAAGAATACTACAAAAAGTAGTGGTATATCAACTAAAGGACAACTAAGATTCTTAGTTGACAAGTCAAAAAAAGGCTATGATCCTACGCATCGCGGTGGTGCTTAAGCACCACCAATCGCGACACGCGTAAGTGCGTAAGGGCGATTGGGCGACTTAAGGCGCATTGCGCGCTTTGACGCGCACTTGGCACTTCGCACGTGCGCATCGTCGCTTGGAGCGTGGGAGCCTAAAGTTTTGACGAGGTAAAACAGATCAACGGTTGTGATTAAATGATCCGATCAAAGGGTTTAAAATCCAAAATGACTTGATTTAAACCGTTAGATGAACTCGTAGCATTTCGTGTAGGGGATGTCCATTCGCTTACGATGGGACGCCTAATCTGAACCGTTAGATCGCAGCTGTTCCAAACAAGCACAATCCAAAGGTTGCTGAGTCACTCCATGAAGAGCTGTGACTGTTGAAGAACAGTCACAGAAATGGCTATAAAAAGAGTTCCAGGCCTCTGTTTTGGACACCGAAAATTGCAAGTTTCTCCTCTCTCCGTCCTCTATACTTTGGCATTATCAAGTTACAAATTCAGAGTGTTCTCGATTTGATCAAGCAGTTCATAGTTTGAATCAAACAACTGTTCATACACTGCATTGTATCCTGAAGGCATATTCTATAAAACCCATAGTGTACTCGCGGTTCTGGTTCTGTCTCAACCGGAGTGGGAGAAATTTTGCCTAAAAGAAAGCGTTCCAAGAACGTGCCTTGCAGAAATTAATTAATATATTTCGTTCTTTCCATAACAAAACTCCAACAACACTTTATCAACAGCTAGGATTAAGAATTGTTCGTTATCATGGAATTAGGTCCGTTGATTATGTCCAAAAAAGGAAAGTGAACTCTTAATTGAGACTTTCCAAAAAGGAAAGTAGGACTATTGTTTAGGACAGAAGGAGTATATAATATCAACAAGATGTACCCATAGGTTCATTGCTCAGGCATGAAGAAAAGAGAATTCATATATAACTCTAAAAGCTCCAATCGGTTCTCAAATTGAGTCTTGCTTGATTTGGTCAAACTTTGGTTGGAAATTATTAATGAAATTTAATAATTTGAACTTAGTGAAATATTATTTAAATTATTTTATAGCTATTTTGAATAGACGCGTGGTTTGTGAAAAGTTGTGTCATTTCATGAAGGGTCATGTTCATTTGTAAGAGTCATGTCAGTTCATGAAATGACGTACCCCTCAGAAATGAGTCAATTGTGTTAATTCTGAAAGGATGTTTGTTCGGAAAGATTGTCTCACATTGTAAAAATAGCGAACTGCTTCATTTTGAAGTATGAATTTTAGGAGTCTCAAATTTTGTCAACTTTGTCCCTTCTTCAGAGCCTATTACTCAAGAAAGCTCTTGAAATTAATTAATTTCGACATAATTAAATTTTGAATTAATTAATTTCGTACATAGATAAATTTAGAATCATTGAAATTCAGAATTAAAGTTAGTTTCCTAATTAATGTGGTCCATATAAAAATCCGTATTTGATACGGATTCCGACTTAGATGAGTCAAAATCAGATAAGGATTGTGGGATTAGATTCATAATCAATATCTACTTTTATGGATGGTAAAGATTAAGTGACTGACAAGGAATTCGGTCCTCTCTCTCCCTGTAAATATAGGTAGACAAATTTCCAATATTGATCTACAAAACACAACACTTACGGGTTTATAAGGCAAAAGGCAAAAGGCAAAAATCAGAAAATTCCAAGAATTTTCTCTCATCGAGACGATTCAAGGTGTGTTCCACACTACGAAGATCATTAGTAATGAATTAAGAAAACATTAATTAACCTAAGTAGAATTAAGAAGATCCTCAAAAACAAGAACATGATACATGCTTAGATTAATCAAAGAGTAATCACGTGATTATTGTGTGTTCTTTAATAATAGTCTAACAAAAGCACAACATAAAATTACGTTTGCTGGATATTAGAGAATTGAACTCCCCCTACTTTGAGAACGAAATCCGTGGAGGTAATTGTTCAACAACCTTGGACACTGTAAGCTCACATATGATATTGGTTTGAGTAAAAGGTTGGAGTCAGTTCAAGTAAAGTTTTAACAACTTGAAGTTTAATATAGATTTGATGCAAGGATTATAGATGCTTTTAATGTGTATGCGTATGTATAGAGAGAGTGTTTGAAATTAAACTTGATTCATGCATTTACAAGGTATTAAAAATAAAAGGCTCATGTATTTGAAAGGTTTGAGAAGTTGAAATAAAATCATTGGAGTTCAAAGGATGTGTCTTTTGGGTTAAGTAATTAAATTGAGTATAATGACTTCCCAGAGCTAGTATATATTAGTATTTCATTTGGGCAATTGTAGACACAAAAAAAGTGAAATAAAAGTGAGTGTGTTCAATAGAAAAATTATCCCCTTTACTTTTCTCCCAAATTTGTGTGTTTAACTCTCTTATTTTTCCAACAAAGAGGTGTCAGAGCCAAGGTTCTTTGGTGGCTATCAAGAAATGGCAAATGAAGCGGTTCAACTACAAGTCTCTCAGATAATTATGAAAATTGGTTCATTCATATGAAGGCAATTCTAGGACCTCATGATTTATGGGATATTGTGAGCAAAGGCTATGAACAAAATGAAAATGAAAGTGAGTTGACTCGAGCACAAAAGGATATCTTGCAAGCCACAAGAAAGAAGGATCAAAAGGCGGTCATGATCATCCACCAATGCCTTGATAATATCATGTTACAAAAGGTTGTTAATGTAACCACCGCCAAGGAGATGTGGGAGACTCCAAAAGTCGTTCAAAGGAGTGGATAAACTGCAGAAGGTCCGCCTTTAAACTTTGAGAAGCGAGTTTAAAGTCTTGCGCATGAAGGAATCCGAAACAATTTCGGATTATTTTTCAATAGTTTTGACAATTGTCAATCAATTGAAAAGTAATGGTGAAGATTTGAATGATATTCGAGTGATGGAAAAAATTATACGCTCGTTGGATCCAAAATTTGAGTATATTGTTGTAGCCATTGAAGAGTTTAAAGATTAAGATTCCATGACCATTTATGAACTCATGGGATCGTTGCAAGTTCATGAAGAAATGATTGAGAAGCAAAAGAATGGGCCTATTGAGAAAGTGCTCCAAACAAAGGTTTCTTTCGTGGAGAAAGATGAAAAGCATGATTATAGTCAAAGAGGAGGAGAACATCAATATACTCGAGGCCGAAGAAGAGGACAAAAAGGAGGTCACAACTCCTTTTACAAAGGAGAGAGAAGTTGATACTCACAACAAATAAGAGGGTGTAGAAGGGGAAATAATTCAAAGCCAAATAAAGGGAGGTATGACAAGTCCCAAGTTCAATGTTACAATTATCACAAGTATAGCTATTGTGCTTCAAAGTGCAAATGTGCTTCCAACAATGTTGAAGAGAGAACCAAGTATGTTTAGAATAAACTTGATGAAGCAGAGCCAAGATTATTGTTGACATGCAACAGAGAGATAAGTGAAGAGAAGAACGTGTGGTATCTCGACACCAGTGCTATCAATTATATGTGTGGAAGCAAAAATATGTATGTTGTGCTCAATGAATCGGTGAATGGCAACGTCACTTTTGGAGACTCCTCTCAAATTCCAATGAATGGAAAAAGTAAAATTTTAATGAGTTATTTTGACACAAACCCGGTTTGATAATATGATATTAGACTTGACCCCAGTTTTGGCCAATAATTAGACTGTGCACCAAAACCAGTCACACCGTTAGTCAACCGTTAGTTTCTTTTTTCATTTTCCCCAAAATACTCCCCCTTTACTAACACTCTCTATTTTTTTTTCTCTCTCCTCATGCTCCCATAAAATTTCAAAAATTAATTTTATATATATATATATATATATTAACATTATATATATTAAATGTTATGTAAAGTGAATATTTTAACGTTTATATTTACATTAGATAAAAACTGTTTTTCAATGTTAACATTTACAACAATAACATATTCTTTTAAAAAAAATTAATAAAAACTCGTAGAAATACCATAACAGTTTTTTATTAGAAAAATGTTAAAAAACCAATATTTTGACATTAATATTTATATTAATAACATACTGGTTTTCTAATATTAAAAAACTGGTAGAGATAACGTAACTTTTAATTTTAATATTGTTAAAAAAACTGGTAGAAATGCTGTAACAGTTAATTTTAACGTTAAAATTTACATTAAATTAATTTTTTTTTAGCATTAATGTTTACATTAATAACATACTGTATGTATTGGTAGAACTACCGTAACAGTTTTTCTAAAATGTCAAGCAACTATATGTATTTTAATTGCTTTTTATTTTTTTTAAAAATGTATGTTATTTATTAAAAAAAAACTGTATGTTATTTGTAAAAATCTCTTATTTAACTGCTCTATTAGTAAAACCTGGGAAAAAATGATTTTTTTTTTTAAATAACTACTAATAACATAGTCGATGGCGGGCATTTTTATTTAACAATCAAACCACTTTTATAACTTTTGTTTTAAAATTTTTATTTTGTATTTTTTAAGAAATATGAAACTTAATTTTTTAGAAAAAAAAATGTTTTTTTTATATACTTTTGTA
The DNA here is from genome assembly GCA_949130495.1 of Sambucus nigra. Classification (NCBI taxonomy): domain Eukaryota; kingdom Viridiplantae; phylum Streptophyta; class Magnoliopsida; order Dipsacales; family Adoxaceae; genus Sambucus; species Sambucus nigra. Next base: position 255,234,371 of record OX422213.1, on the reverse strand, counting down.
AAACAGTTTTCTTCTAAATTTTTTTATAAATTATTTTTATAAACTTTTTATTTTAGCTTTTTTTTATAAAACAATTTTTTATAACTTTTTTATAAAAAGAGTATCTTTTTATAAATAAAAAGCTGTTTTTTATAAATAAAAGAACTGACTTTTTTTAAACATTTTTTTATTAATTTTTTATAAAACAGTTTTTTAAATTGTTAAATTTTTTTATTTTATATTCTTTTATAAATAAAAGACTTTTTTTAAATAGAAAAAGGACTATTTACAGAACAGTTTTTATCACGTTTTTTTAGAATGTGAGGAGAGAGAAATAGACAGAGTGTTAGAAAAGGGAGGGTATTTTGGGAAAAAGAAAAAAGAAACTATGAGTTGACTAACGGTGTGACTGATTTTGGTGCATAGTCTAATAATAGGCCAAAACTCTATAGTCTAATAATGACCCAATTTTGATACAAATTAAGAATGGAAGCCAAGAATTTATTTCCAATTTTATTATGTGCCGAGTATGAAAAATAATATTTTGAGTTTGGGCAGCTTTTAAAGAAAGGTTGTGATATTTTGATGAGAGACTAACCTTTCTATAAGAGATCATTTGGGAAATCTGATTGTAAAGGTGCCAATGACAAGAAATCGAATGTTTTTGTTGAATATTCAAACCGACATGGCTAAGTGTCTAACGGCTTGTTTCAATGACCCGTCTTGGCTTTGGGACTTGAGATTCGGGCACTTACATTTTAGAAATTTGGAATTATTGGCAAGAAAGAAGATGGGGAATGGACTACCTTCCATTGATCATACGAATCAACTTAGTGAAGGGTGCCTTTATAACAAATAATTTCGAAAGAGATTCCTGAAGGAGTCATTTACAAGAGCAACATAACCGTGCACTTCAACGTTTGTGGACCAATTCAACCATCCTCATTTGGTAAAAGCAATTATTTTCTTCTACTCATTGATGGTTTCAACCGCAAGACTTGGGTTTATGTTCTTAAAGAAAAATCAGAGGTGTTTGGAGCTTTCAAGAAATTTAAACCACTTGTTGAAAAACATAGCCGCTATGATGTCAAGGCCCTTAGATTCGATCAAGGAGGTGAATTGACATCAAATGATTTTAAAATATTTTGTGAAGAAAATAGAATATGTCATCCTTTAAAGGTTCCAAGGTCGCCACAACAAAATGCGGTAGCCGAGAGGAAGAATTGAAAAGCAGTCTTAATATGGCTCGAAGTATGTTAAAGAGCAAGAAGATGCCTCGAGAATTTTGGGTTGAAGCAATTGATTGTGCCGTGTATTTGTTGAACCGGTGTCCAACTTGGAATGTGCAAGACATGACACCCCAAGAGGCGTGGGTGGAAGAAAGCCAAGTGTCTCTCACTTGCGTGTTTTAATAAGCATTGATATGTACAAGTGCCTAATGAAAAGAGATCCAAGTTAGATGATAAATGCAAGAATTATGTCTTCATTGGCTATGATCAAAGCTCAAAAGGCTACAAGTTACACAATCCAATCACCAATAGAATTATCATAAGCCGTGATTTTGTGTTTGATGAAGAAAGTTTGTGGGATTGAACAATCACAAGAATATCATAATTTTTTCCCTTTCTTTGAAGATGAAGATCAAGAAAGTGAAGCCGTGAAGCATCCTATTTCTCCATTGCCATCTCCTCTATAATCCACTCATCAACAAGCCACTCCAACATCTTCTCAAGAAAGTTTCAAGTGAAAGACCATGAATGAGAAATCTTCAAGAGATATATGAAACAACTGTGGAGGTAAATTTTAATGATTTGAATGTGTTTTATCTTTTTGGGGTTTGTGAACCTATAAGGTACGTAGAGGTGGCACGAGAAGAGGATTAGAGTAATGCAATGAATGAACAAATTAAAGCCATTGAGAAGTGGGAGCTTAGCCAACTTCCTAAAAGCCAAAACGCCATTGGAGTCAAATGAGTGTTCAAGGCAAAAGAATAATGCAAGCCGTGAAGTTAAAAGATCAAAAGCAAAACTATTGCAAAAGGCTGACGTCTTTGCACTTGTTGCTCGCTTGGAGACTATAAGATTGCTCAATTCATTGGTGGCGCAAAATAAGTGAAATATTTATCAAATGGACGTGAAGTTGACTTTTTTTAATGGTTTCCTCAAGGAAAAATTGTACGTGGGACAACCTATGGGCTACGTTGTGAAAGGAGAAGAAGATAAAGTCTTGAAATTGAAGAAGGCATTGTATGGCTTGAAGCAAGCACCGAGAGCTTGGAATAGTAGAATCGATACTTATTCCAAGACAACAATTTCAAGAAGTGCCTAAAAGAGCATGCCCTTTATTCCAAGGTGAAAAAAAATGGAGATATTTTGTTTGATTGTTTGTACGTGGATGATTTGATCTTCACGGAAAATAATTTCCTAATATGTTTGAGAATTCAAGAAAGAAATGACTCATGAATTTTAAATGGTGGATATAGGTCTCATTGCTTATTACCTTGGCCATGAAGTGAAGTGAAGCAAAGTACTGATGGAATTTTCATTTCTCAAGATGGGTACAATGTTTAAAAAGGCACTCGAGGCGAGGCGCTGAAAAAAAGCCTCGAGGCTTAAGCCTCACGGCTGAATTTGAGGCTTACGCCTCGATGCGCCTCACGCCTCGCCTCACGCTTTTTTGCTGAGGCGCAGGAAAAAAAAAACTATTTTTCTTCTTTCATCACAAAGTCTGTTTTTTTAAAGGTTAAAGTTCTTCATTTTTCTAAAATTGCACTTAACTTAAAAAAAATGTTGTTTTAATCTACTAACTCTTATTCTTTTTTATTTTAGTTTAGTTTTAAAATTGCACTTAATTTTGTTTTTCTTTACTAATTTGTTTGAAATAAGTGTATAAATTTGTTTGAAACTATATTTGGTTATAAATATATAGTTTGTTTGAAATAAATGTACTAATTAACTTCAATATGACTTTTTTTTAAAAGGTTTCTGTTTTTTTATTTTCAACTTAGATTAATATGTTTTCTTTAACTTATACTTATATATTTTAAAGGTTGTTGTTTTTTTTAATAAACTTAGGTTGATATGTTTTATTGTTTTTTAATAAAGTTACAATTTTTAAATCTTAGCTTGAAAATCAATGTTTTTTTAATAAATTTGCTTGTTAAGTTGCATTGATTAATTTATTGTCATATTATAGAATAACCAATATGAGAATGAAGCTAAAAAAATGATTTTGCCAGTACGATTTTGCATTGATTAATTTATTGTCATATTGTAAAATAACTAATATGTTAAAATTGATTTTCTTTTTCTAAAAAGTTATCTCGGGAGAACAAAAAAATGTCAAACTATGTGAGAAAACCCTCAAGGACGTTTTTTTCTAGTTTTATTTTATATTTCTTTGTTATTTTATTTTTATGGTTTTATTAGTATTTTTTAAATATTATTTTGCTCTTTTTTTTTTCTTTTCGGTGAGGCTTACCCCTCGAGGCTTACGCCTCGCCTCGCCTTTCGCCTTTTTAAACATTGGATGGGTATGCTAAAGAAATTCTTAAGAAAGTTCCACCCCCGTTGAATGTGGAATCAAATTATTAAAGCACGAGGAAGGAGAGATGGTGGACCCAACACTATTCAAAAGTCTCGTTGAAAGCTTCAGATATTTTACTAGCACAAGACCGGTTAGTCTTGTTAGTCGCTACATGATGATGACACATTTGACAGTGGACAAATGAATTCTTCATTACATCAAAAGTACATTAGATTTTGAAATATTTTATTCCGCTTCTAATAATTTTGAGCTTGAAAGATATTGTGGTAGCGATTAGGTTGGTGACTTAGACAATCGAAAAAGGCACAATCGGATTTGTTTCTTGATGTGAAATTCAGCTTTCACGTGGTCATCAAAGAAGCAACCTATTGTGACTCTCTCTACTTGCGAAGCTGAATATGTTGCAGCTACATCGTATGTTTGTCAAGCAATTTGCATTAAAAATTTGTTGAAAGAGCATAATATGGAACAAGTGACCGAGTGAGATTTTCATCAACAACAAATTGGCACTTGCATTGGCCAAAAATCCATTATTCCATGATCAAAGTAAACACATCCACACAAGTTGTCATTCAATTAGAGAGTACATTACTAGAAAGGAAGTGGAGTACGTGTACATGAAGTCTCAAGATCAAATTGCTGATCTTTTCACCAAAACCCTCTAGGTTAAGTTATTTTGCAAATTGGAGTAACAAAATAAAGTTTAAGGGGGTGTTGGAAATTAAACTTGGCTCATACAATTATTAGGTATTAAAAATAAAAGGTAAAGAGTGAAGCGTCATGCTCATTTAATAAAGTTCAAAAGTTGTGTGGCTTCCCAAATCTAGTACACATATCAGTGTTTCATTTGGGCAATTGTAAGACATAAAAAATGAAATAAAAGTGGGCGTGTTAAATAGAAATATTATCCCCTCCACTTTTGTCCCAAATTTGCGTGCTTAGCTCTGTTATTTTTCCAGAGAGAGAGAGAGAAGCATACATACCCAAACGGAAACAATTGCATCCAAAACCCAACCGAGCTGGCCAGTCATAGAAAGATAAGTCAAGCCAATAGCCAAAGCAAGGTTACCCACAATCCTGCCAGTGTTACCGTCCTCTCTCCCACCACCGCCGCCGCCGTTGAATCCAGACCCTTTATTTAATCTGACCAAAACCACCCTCTTCTTCTTTGTCTCCTTCACCAAAATCCCTTCTTTACCCAATAACGAAGCCCCCACTCTCAACTCATTTTCATGAAACCAACAAGAGTGGGGGAATTTTAAGGGAGAACAACGCTGTATCTTCTTTAAAGCTTCATGAGAGGGTGAGCTGATATTGGTATTCAAGACTGATAAATTGATAGAGATATGTACAAGTGTTGTCATGGCAAATATGGAGAGAGAAGAAATTTTAAATAGATGTTCAACTTCAACTCTATCTATCGGCATGAGCGGTTCTACATGGCCCGCCTGGCGACCGCGTCTCACAAATTTTTTTTTTTTCTTATTCTTTTGTTGTAAACAAATTTATAAAAACAGTTTTTTATAATAAAAAAAAAAACAATTTTTTTAACAATTTTTAATTTATAAACAATTTTTTATATTAAATAATTTTTTTTAAACAATATAAAAAAAATAATTTGTTGAATGTGGGTCGACGTCAGCGACACTAATTAATCACGATATTTTTTTAATAAAATATCGTGAATATCGTGAATAATTAGTGGCGTTGGCGCAGAGCCACAATTAATCGCGATATTTTTTTTCAATAAAATACACATTCAACAAATGATGTGGGTCTGCTCCAGCGGCACAAATTAATCGCGATATTTTTTTCAATAAAATATCGCGATTAATAAGTGCCGCTGGCGCGGACCCACACTCAACAAATGATTTTGATCCGAAAATGTGGGTCCGTGCCAACGGCATTAATTAATCGCGATATTTAAAAAAATATCGCGATTAATTAGTGCCGCTGGCGCGGACCCACATTCAACAAATAATTTATGTCCGGGAATGTGGGTCGCCGCCAACGACACTAATTAATCGCGATATTTTATTGAAAAAATATCGCGATTAATTAGTGCCGCTGGTGTGGACCCACATTCAACAAATGATGTGGGTTCGGAAATGCGGATTCGCGTCAGCGGCACTAATCAGTCACGATATCATGTCAATAAACATATATTTTTTTATTTATGAAAAAATATTTTTTTAATTTTAATAAAAATTGTTTACTTTAAAAAAAAAACTATTTTTTTATACTAATAGAAAAACTGTTTTTTTTGTTATATAAAAAAATATTTGTATATTAATTATTAAAAACATAAGAATAAGAAACTGATAAAAAGAAAAAAAAACTATTTTTTTTAATATAAAAATTATTTTTATATCAATTGTTAAAAGCCAAAGAATAACAAAAAAAATAAAAAAATAAAGGAAAGTGCAATGCGATCGCTAGGCGGTACCTTCATGCGGTACATATAAAGTTTTCCATTCTACTAGGCATTTGTTGAGTACCATATTCATGGCCTTTGTTATTGTTTCAATCCTAAGCTCCTAAACGTTTCAAAAATTCAACCTGATTCTTATTGGTCTCCGGCTGGAGCAACTTGGTTTGGAAGTGCCACTGGTGCAGAAAGTGATGGTAAGAGACTGAGTTTATGTTAAAAAAATGTCAAAATTTAGGAGTAACCCCGTTATTGTTATAAAAAAAACAAAAAAAAAAGTAGTACCGGTGCATGAAACTTCTGCTTAACTCCGGAGTATAGAAGAAGCGGATGTCGGCTGACTTTATTCTTTATATGGAGAGGGTGATCCAATGTCTCGAACTCGAAACCAATCGTTGTTTGTGTACATGCAGAGGCCTTACCCAAACATGAGGTCTTACTAGGGGTGTGCAAAAAAACCGTTAACCCGAAGAACCGAACCAAACCGACCTTCGTGGGTTGGGTTGGGTTGGTACAGTTTTTTTTCTCCACGGGGTGGTTCTGGTTCCAAAAAATTGAGAACCGAAGTATTCGGTTCGGTTCTCGATTTTATACCTGAACCAAACCGAACCAAACCCATGGAACCGAACCAAATAACCGAACCAAATAATCGACCCCAAGAACCGACCCATGAACCTGAACCATTAACCATAACCATTAACCAGAACCATTAACCAACCCGAGAACCAACCCACGAACCAGAACCATTAATGAAAACCGCGAACCAGAACCGTGAACTAGAACCGCAAACCAGAACCACAACCAGAACCGCGAACCAGAACCATGAACCAACCCGAACCAAATCGAGAACCGATGGTTCGGTTCCGAACCGAACCGACCAATTTTGGTTCTGGTTCTGGTTCTGGTTCCAAAACCATGGAACCGATCAATTTTGGTTATGGTTCTGGTTCCGTAGTGGAACCGAACCGAACCGAACCATGTGCACCCCTAGGTCTTACCCTCATATATAGAGAGACTACTACTGCTTCACCCGCTTAACCCGCTTAATGTTCATGTTGTGTTAAATTGGGTTTGTGTAAGAAACTTCATCTATCCATGTTGAATTAGTTGTGTCATGATATATATGTCTCACATATTCTCTAATTTTTATATATATTGTGTTCATGTCGAATATGACCAAGTTCGAGTAATCCGACTATGTTAATCTCTATCTGTATTGCTATTTTAAAAGTAAGATTAATGAGCTCATATTACCGTGTTCTGTCTCAATTTACCAGATCAATTTGGGACTTTATCTGTGTTTCAAAATTTCAATATTTGGTTGCATACAACAACAAATATTTTAGATTTATTTAAGTTTAAACGTTTAAATCCAAATTTATGGATTTAAAATTATTGTTCAAGTTCATATGAATTTTTAATTCTATTAAATTTGCATTTCTTAAAAGATAATTGATGATTGACTCAATATATTTGAATTGAAAAAGTTCCCATACATCCTTCAACTGATGTGACGGTGCAATAAGTGTTGTACATTGTATTGTTTACTAGAGAGTGCAATACTTTACTACATATCACGTCAGTTGAGATGAATTAGGAATGTAGTTGAGACATATAGCGGTACTCATTTGAAATATCTTAATTTTATGTAAGTGATGATCAATAAATTTATAGTTCTAATTTGTAGTTATTAAATTAACCTAACTTTCACGTACAATTATTAAACAATTAAAATTTACATGGCACACATCATAATTAATAGATCGTCAAACAAATAGTTTATTTGTCGATTTTAATTATCCCTAAATGAGGATCATCAAATATGAATCAATCACAATTTAGTAATGCATAATACTACAAGTTATAAGGACATACCCAAACGGATTTACCACTGTAATAAAATGTTGGACACTCTCATAAAGTGTATAATATGTAATATTATTTGCCACGTCATTTTGGGTAACTTTTTGTGTTGTTTCTTTATGCATATAAATATAAATCCTTAATTGTGCATCTCAAAATAAAAGTTGTTGATTTTGCTTGTAATAAAATAATGATTTATAATTATAATGAGTAAAACTAGGGCTACCCATTTTTATACCCCTTAGTTGGATGCTCCAAATCACCAACCCCATTTGTCTAGTTAGAATTTTTTTTTTTAATAAAAACTAAGCATTTGGTTAGTGCCGCTAATAAACATAGTTTCTTTTTATTTATGAAAAAAATAATAAAAAACTGTTAAGTTTTAATATAAAAAAAAAACTATTTTTTTATATTTAATAGAAAACTATTTCTTTTTAATTAAAAAAAAGTTTTGTTTTTATAATAATAGAAAAACTATTTTTTTCAAATATAAAAACTGTTTCTATATAAAAATAAAAGTATAAGAAACTTAAAAAGAAAAAATGGATGCGGTGCAAAATGGCGATTCACTTAGAATTAGTCCTATCGGCATACATGTCTGATGTGTCTAAAAATGATAATAACAAACGGATTTTTCTACTTCTGTGTACCATATAGTCTCTGTCTCTTTAGCAGTGTTAAACGAAGTGGACCACGGATGGTACTTGCCACATAACACTGTCTTAAGATATTAACCAAGAGAAGAGATGTGAACCCCCATTTCACATCATATTTAAAGTGCATTTCTATGTGTAGTGTCGAGATTAATTAATTTTAATCCTTCATGTAAAATCACTCATTAATCAAAGTGTTTTACACGAATGTTTCGGCACATAACTTCTATTGTCATGTGCTAAAGGCATCTCTAAAGTGGTAAAAAAAATAACTTAGAAAATGATTTTTTAACATGTTTCATTATATACGTCCGAGACAATACTTTTAATATAAAATTAATCCTTGAAATTATTCAATATCAAAAATATCTTTTTGACATCTTAAAATACAATTTTCTTAGTACCTCCTTCATTTGTCTAGGCTTATAGTCTACTTAACAAAAAGACAATCAACGTTTTTTATAAATATAGATTTTATTTTTCCTATATTAAAATTTTCACTTAAAAAAATTAGTTTTGTCCTTTATTTTTCTTTATAAAATAAGTCGGTGTTTTGTTTACTAAGAAGGAGATGTTTGATTTATAAAAAAATATTAAATATGTTTTCTTTTCAAACATTGCAATAAGGATGTCAATAAACCTATTGTCATCAAAACTATCGTCATCACTACTCATTTTCCAAAGTGCAAAATCAAATTTGCGTCATCAGATTTTTATATTTTATATTCATTTTTTTATGTTTTAAATGTAATACTATTGAATCATTATTAGTGGCTATGTTTTGAAATTGGTGATGAGTTTGGTAATGATGGTGTTATGGATTGGAGCTTTATTCAAATTTGTTGATTTTATTTTCAAATTTTCGGGGGGATTGCAAAGGCTTGGAGCTTTAACAATATCCACCAATAGAGAAATGAGAGAGAGAGAGAGAGTATTTTTAGGGGTAGTTTAGCAACTTAACTCATAATTAACAATAAAAAATGGTCAATAGATGTATTCAATTAAATATTAGGGTTGATGGTACATTAGTTTTTTTGGGGGGGTGCTAAACTCCAACTAATTGGGGGTCAAGTCCAAAAAACCCAAAAAAATATGATACTATTGCTAAAGACACTCACATAGTATAAATAGAAGGATCTAAACTTTCCAATTCGTTTAACTTCATTTTCTCTTACCTTCACTCCATTCAAACTTAACTTTTCTCTCAATTATCTTCTCCACCACCACACCACATCATCTTCACCACCATTACTACCAATGCATCTATTTCTTTCACTCTCATTCACGCTCGCATGCAAACATAGTAAATCGATATTTATTGATGCCTTTTACTTTCTTTCTCTCTCTCTCTCTTTCTCTTACTTACGCACTTAAAAAATCTTAATTAGGGAAAATATATATTTTTTGTCTTCAAATTCAACCCATAAATAGTATAAGATAAAGAAAATACTATCACAGAATAAAAATAATACTTACGAATTCAAAGAAATTAACAGGTTCGAAAACCTGCAACTTTACTCTCCCGATCCTAAAAATGGTGACCATATTTGGGGGCATTACCCCTATATGACACCCCGACTAATTAAATACCGGGTAGCTATTCCTTTATTAAATTAATTCAAAATGCCAAGTTGGCTCAGCTAATAGCATCACTGTCGAAAACATTTTTATTATTACTAACCACCTAGTATTTAAAAAGTAAGTTGCCAAATTTTAATTAGAGTCTGATTAACATGCAACAAGTGTAATGAAGAATAATAACACCATACCGAAGTAAATAGAATAACCATCACATAATGTAAATAAAGTCTGGAGGAAAACTCCTCACTACAAATCCACAAACTGAAATAATTAAACTGAATACTGAATCAATACATGCCAAGGTCTGAAAACTGTAATGGAAAAGTAACTCTAATGGAACCGGACAACATGCCCTAAACTGAAGAATACTGAATATGGAATCCAAATGATAGAAGCGTCTAAAAGCAAATCCATGTAGCTTCCACAAACAGCTACAGCTCATCACCTGAATGAGTATCCTATGCATGGTGTCCTTATGGCTGGGCACCTAAAAATGGTTTTACAAGAAAATAGATTTGAAAGCAAACGGGTTAGAGCCCGAATGTGGAGATAGTTTAAAAACCTGCAAGTGCTTTAAAAACATTTAAAACATTAAATGCAAAGTACATGTTAGGACGTGCACTCACATGAAATTCTCACCTCTCGTCTAACTGTGCACTCCTAACGTAAGTACCCATCTAAAATAACACAACCCACTAGCTAAGTAACATCATCTCTAGCTAGACTGTCATAGGTCCTACCCTTATTACTCGATTCCCATTAACATTATAACGTTCGCAATTAAGTAGGGGCTTAACATAAATTCGGGTTCTCACGTAAAAGTAATACAACTCATTATAGATCATCCCTTTTGTTATTCCACAGTGATACACACAATTCCATATTAAAGTTCCCAGTTTATTAAGCATATATTTCCACAACATAAATATACAATATAAGCACCCCGAGACTAAGCTGCGGTGCACACATACTCTGCTATCCCTCCCGGTACATCACGTACATAAGGATCACATATTCCGAATCTCTCAGGAATAGTTCACAGATAACAACATCACAAATAATGGAGGCGAACACAGTCACATCACATGGGTCACGCACATACCTGCGCTCCCACGATCAGCAGACTTATTAACATCCCAATAAGTCCTTCTCTGACCTATGTTCATCGAGGTAACCAGTCTAAATCCGGGCAACACAAGGATTAGAGGGCCCTAAGCGAACGCAAACCTCCCGTGATAGCAAGTATGGTAGGTATGTCATACACACAGTTCATATACCAATACTAAGTAAGCACACATCTTAGTAATCCCGTAGTTTAATTATAGTACTTATCGCATTCTCGTACCAACTTAATATATATACAACTTATATAATCCCGGTCCATATCTATACGCACCATAATTTATTCTCACGTCGTAGTAGGCACTCACGTCTCGACTCAAATGTCTATTTGATTGGATCCACACTTATATAATTTACTCCCCATTATATCCCAAACGTCCCAAGTATACTAATACACCATCAAAGGAATGTTATCTCTAACCTCGAACAAGTTTACGGGACTCCCAAAATTAAAACAGGCCAAAAAGGCCTAAACTGCCAGCTCGTTAGAAGTCTCGTTCGAACGAGGATGTTCGAACGAGAGTTCGTTCGAACGAACTGTACCTTCTAACGAGATCTCGTTCGAACGAAGTTATCGAACGAAATTCCCTTTCGTTAGAAGCGACTGGTCAACTCGTTAGAAGCTCGTTCGAACGAGCTCGTTCGAACGACCTGGAGAGGTCTTCTAACGAGGGACCAGTTTCGGCCCAGATTTTCTCCAATCTCGTTTTTCATCCATTTTAACACCTCAAACCTCTTCCAAAGTTCATCCCAACAACGTTTTAGGGTCTCTAATTCATCCTAAACATATTAAAGTCGCCTCTTAACATGATTTAAGGAATTAACTCGTCCTAAACATCATTAAATCACAAGTCTCTACACTTTTCCCCAATTTTTCAAGAACATGAACCCTAAAATTTTTAGATCCTTAATTTATCCAATTAAATCCATTTTTGTGTCTTACAAGATATATCAACATCAGATTAGTCCTCTAAATATGATTCTACATGCCATCCTTTCATCAAAATTTAGTATTCTACTTCCAAACTCATAGTTTTTCATTATCTTCCAAGAACAACCATAAATTTGAATTATTTAACATGGAAGGAACATTCTCTGAAATTAAATCACTTGCCTTGAGTTTATCTCTGATTTTGATGTTGGTTTGCTGAAGTTATCTCTCTCTCTCTGCAGAATTCCCTCTCTACAAGCTTTCCTCTCCAAAGGTGGCTATGGTGGCTAGGGTTTTTCTTTGGAAAGTTTTGGAAACCTAATTTGATAACTCCCGTAGCTTATTGGGTCATTAAGGGTTGGTTAGTGGGTTTAGTGGGTTTATTCCCAATCAGGTAAAGACTCCTAATTTTCGTCATTATTAATTCCCAAAAATACAATATTACCAAACTACCCTTATAAGATGCCGGTATGGCCTAAAAATACCCCGGGACCCAAACTAAACCCCCGGCTAGTGTTTTCTGACTATCTCGACCCTTCCGGACGCGTTGGCGCACTCAAAACGACCATACGGTTAATAGAATTTAAATTCACTTTTATAATTAAAATAATTATACCCTGACGCGACTGTCACACGCGTCCCAATAAAATGACCAAATTGCCGTATATCAATCTCACGACAAATTTCATAATTCAATATTCATATAACATCATATATACTCAATATAGTCAAATACCAACTCACATCTCGCTAGTATTTTACCCGGATTAATTCCCAATTAATTCTCATTTAATTAATTAATCCCAAAATAATTATCGCCAAAAATACGGGGTATTACATACTTCCCCCCTAATAATTAAATTTCGTCCCGAAATTCGGAACTAGAAAGTACCTGCTAAAAACAACTCTGGATAACGTTTGCGCATCTCATCCTCGCGCTCCCATGTGGACTCGTCGACATTGTGATGTCGCCACTGAACACGCACTAACGGAACTATCTTTGACCGCAACTTCCTCTCACTTCGTTCCAAAATAGCGATCGGCCCCTCCTCGTAGGAGCTATCCGGCTGGAGATCGATGTCCTCCACAGCAATGTGAGAATGAGCCAAATTATCTCTAAGGTATTTCCTTAACGAGGAAATATGGAACACATCGTGAATCCGATGCAAATGTTCCGGTAACCCAAGTCTATACGCAACCGGTCCGATCCGCTCAATAATAGGAAACGGCCCCACATACCTTGGTGCCAACTTCCCCTTCTTCCCGAAACGCATAATCCCCTTCATAGGAGATACTCTGAGCAAAACCTGGTCCCCCACTTGGAACTCCCTGAAAAACCTCTTCGCATCAGCATAACTCTTCTGCCGGTCTTGAGCTACCCGAATGCGACTCCGAATCAACTCAATCCTTGCCGAAGTATCCTAAATCACTTCCGGCCCAAGTAGTTTGTTGTCCCCCACCTTTAACCAACATGCTGGGGAACGACAAGGCCTACCGTACAATGCCTCAAACGGAGCCATGCCAATAGTGAACTGGTAGGAGTTATTATAAGCAAACTCTACCAGTGGAAGGTATTGCTCCCATCCACCTCCAAAGTCAATAATGCACATGCGTAGCATGTCCTCCAACATCTGATTTGTGCGCTCTGTCTGCCCATCGGTCTGCGGATGATAAGCCGTACTCAACCGCAATTCCGTGCCCATGGCCTCCTGGAAACTCTCCCAAAATCGCGAAACAAATATCTTGTCTCTGTCAGACACGATATTTAGGGGCACACCGTGAAGTCTCACAACCTCTGAAATGAAGAGCTGGGCATACTGTCCCGTAGTGTAGTCAGTCCTTACGGGTAAAAAGTGAGCGACTTTGGACAACCTGTCCACAATTACCCAAACGGAGTCGTGACCCCTCTGCGACGTAGGCAACCCCGTGATAAAGTCCATGGATATGCTCTCCCACATCCACACCGGGACCTCCAACGGCTGTAGAAGTCCTGTCGGTCTCTGATGATCCACTTTTACTAGCTGGCAAGTGGCGCATTTCGAAACAAACTCAGTAATATCTCTCTTCATACCGCTCCACCAATACTGCCGTCTCATGTCTTGGTACATTTTGTCCCCTCCGGGATGTACCGCGAACCGTGAGCCGTGCGACTCTGCCATCACCTCGTGTCGCAATTTCTCCCCTTTCGGAACTACCACTATCCCATTGAAGCGTAATCCCCCGTCTGAGCTGACGGTATAGGACTCGGCTCCCTCTGCTAGTAATCGAACTATCTGCTCCTGACAGAACGAGTCATTAGCCTGTGCCCGTACTACCCTTGTGACAATCTGCGGTGTAACAGTCATCACAGACATGAAAGATCGGGCCACTGCATCCTGGTGTCCCAATTCCTTCCACTTTGCCTTCCACACCTCTGCCACCTCATCTGCTGGCCTACGGCTCAACGCGTCTGCTACCACGTTAGCCTTACCTGGGTGATACTGGATATCGAACTGGTAGTCTTTCACAAACTCAAGCCACCTACGCTGCCTCATATTCAACTCTTTCTGCGTGAACAGGTATTGTAGGGACTTGTGGTCCGTGAACAGTTGGAACTTCTCTCCCAAAAGATAGTGCCTCCAAATCCGTAGGGCAAATACCACTGCCTCCAACTCCAAATCATGCCTGGGGTAATTCTTCTCGTGAGGCTTAAGCTTACGGGAAACATAAGCTATGGCCTGTCTCTCCTGCTGTAATACACCTCCAAGCCCTTGCAGAGACGCATCGGTGTAAACCAAATACTCAACTCCCGATCTCGGCAATGCTAACACAGGTGCTGAGGTCAATTTGTCCTTTAACTCATCAAATGCCAACTGACAGGCATCACTCCAGATGAATGGCACACCCTTACGAGTCAGATGTGTCAAAGGACCCGCTCTCTTCGAAAATCCCCGAATGAACCTCCTGTAGTATCCTGCTAGGCCCAAGAAACTATGAATTTCAGTCGGTGTCGTGGGCTGTCCCCATTATCTCACCGTGGATACCTTCCCCGGATCAACAGATATCCCCCGGTCGAAAATAATGTGCCCAAAAAACTGGACCTCCTTCAGCCAAAACTCGCATTTCTCATATTTTGCATATAGCTCGTTCTGACGCAGCGTCTATAACACCTGCCTCAAATGCTCGGCGTGCTCCTCCTCTGTCTGGGAGTAAACCAGAATATCATCAATGAAGACAATGACAAACTGATATAGGAAATCCCTGAACACTCTGTTCATCAAGTCCATAAACACTGCTGGAGCGTTGGTCAAACCAAAAGGCATAACCCGAAACTCGTAAGAACCATATCTCGATAAAAACGCAGTCTTCGAGACATCCTCCTCCCGAATACGCAACTGATGGTATCCCGATCTCAAATCAATCTTTGAGAAGAAAGAAGCTCCTCTCAACTGGTCGAATAAGTCATCGATTCGAGGTAACGGATACTTATTCCGTATCGTGACCTTATTCAACTCTCGGTAGTCCACACACAATCTCAGTGAACCGTCCCTCTTCTTCACAAACAAAACTGGAGCGCCCCAAGGTGAGGTACTGCTACGAATAAAGCCCTGACCTAACAGCTGCTCTATCTGATCTCGTAGCTCTCGCATCTCTGCCGGAGCCATACGGTACGGTGCGCGTGCTATAGGCCTCGTATCTGGCAATAGGTCTATAACAAAGTCTATCTCTCGACTGGGGGGTAGGCCTGGTATCTCCTGAAATACATCCGAATACTCCCTAACGACTGGGATCGAATCTAAAGGAATCACAACCTCCTTAGAGGTATCTTCCTCTAGGTAATACAAATGAGCGGTCGAGCCTCCCTCTGGGCGAGGCATCGCCACTACAAACATCTCTTGCCCCGGAATGGCAAAAACAATGCTCCCACCGAAGCAATCAATCATGGCTCTATAATCAGCGAGCCAATCCATACCGATAATCACATCGTGAACATGCATATCTAATACCAACATGTCTGCAGGTAATACCAAACCACCAATCTCTACCCCCACTCCCCGGCATATAAAGAATATAAGTGACCCATTCCCCAATGGTGAGTCGACACACGTCATTGTGCTCTCTGCCGTAGCTAAAAATCCTAGGGCTTTCGCGAAATGTGTAGCTATAAAACAATGTGTAGCCCCCGTATCAAATAATACCTGACCCATAGTGCCATGGATAGGAAACGTACGCTCAATCGCGGGCGGTGCCTGTGGAACTGCTGCCTAGTGGACGTTGTAGACACGTCCATATTGTAGCTGCCCCTGCTGAACTGGGACTGCTGGAATGGGTGGCAATGCTTCCATCTGTGGCGGTGCGGGGAGAGCGACGGGAAACATAGGCCTCTGCAGCTCCTGGCGAGCACCCTGCTGCTGCTGCTGTGGGGCCCTGCCCCTATCAGGACAATCCTGTCGTTTATGGCCAGTCTTGCCACAAACAAAACACTTCCCTGGAAAGTTCCCTCCTCTCTGCCCCTGCGGTCCCCGGCCCTGGTGGCCGTTACCGTTCCTCCCTTGGCCCTGCTGGCCCTGCTGAAACTGCTGCCCATTCTGCCCCTGTTGGCCCTGATGGCCCTGACGGAAACCTCCCTGTCCCTGTCTGTAGTTCCCTGATCGGAACCTCTTCTGATCCCCCTGCTGGGAACCCTGCTCACCCTGTCTTTGCCCCTGAACAGATTGTGCCCCACCGGCACCATGTCCTCCTGTCCTGCCCTGATGGCTAGACTCTCCCGATCTCTTGCCCTCAATCATATGAAAGCGGTGATCCTGGCAGTGTAACAAAGCAGCGTTAACCACATCAGAATACGTGACCAACGAAAGGTTCCCCAACAGATGCTGACGGATCCTCCATGTCAACCCGTCGGTGAATTTCTCAATCTTCTTCTTCTCTGTTGGTATCTCATCCGGAACGATATTCAACAGATTTGTGAACTCGGCCTCATACTCGGCCACGGTCTTACCCTCTTGCTTCAGATTCATCAGTTTCCTCCTCATTTCCGTATGAACAGCGGACGAAAAGTATTTACGGTCAAACCGCACTAGGGGTGGCAATTTTAGAAACGACACGAAAAAACGACACGGAACGACACGAAATTGACCAGAAATTGACACGATATTTCGTGTTCGTGTCGTGTTTTTTTGACACGAAGTCGTGTCGTGTCGTGTTCGTGTCTTAATTATGAGTCGTATCGTGTCGTGTTATCGTGTTATCGTGTTTTTTAGGCCTAAAATTTAAGAAATTATGGTTGTCGTGTCGTGTCGTGCCGTGTTATTTTTTATTCGGGTCGTGTTCGTGTCAGCTAAAAAAAATACGATTTCGTGTCGTGTCGTGTTCGTGTCTGAAAAAACCTTGTCGTGTCGTGTCGTGTCGGGTCAAAACACGACCCACTGACCCATATTGCCACCCCTAAACCGCACCCAAAAGTCCTGAATAGTGAGAGTATCCCTCTCCTCCACGGTGGTAATAGACTCCCACCACTGCAGTACAGATCCAACTAGCTTGAAAGTAGCTAGCACCTGCTTCAAAACGTCCGTGCACTCATACATCCTCAAGTGCCTCTGCATATCCTTCCTCCACTGGCTCGAGACTACCACATCTGAGCTACCTGCAAACTCTGGCGGATGCACTTTCTGAAAAGCGTCACGTACACGTTCCCAAGCAGACGGGAATGCATTTGCCTGTACTGGCGCGGCAACCGGCGCCTGAGGTGTTGCTTGCTGGACTACGAAAATTGCGGCATTTACCGCTTGGGCTACAGTAGCTGCAACCTCAGCGGCGTTCATCATGCCCGGAATTGGAGCGGGCTGGGGTTCGGGCGTTGCATCCCTGGGAACTCGTCATGCACGTCGTGGAGGCATCTGAAATAAGAATAAAGTTTATAAGTTCACAGTTTATAAACTTAAAATAGCTGAAGAACAAAGCATACACAAAAAGAGTACAACAGTCCTAAAATATAGGGCTCTATATCAAAGAAACTTAGCGGAAACATAATAGCCGTACAGATCCTAAAGGACACTAGAACCTGATGCTCTGATACCACCTGTGACACCCCGACTAATTAAATACCGGGTAGCTACTCCTTTATTAAATTAATTCAAAATGCCAAGTTGGCTCAGCTAATAGCATCACTGTCGAAAACATTTTTATTATTACTAACCACCTAGTATTTAAAAAGTAAGTTGCCAAATTTTAATTAAAGTCTGATTAACATGCAACAAGTGTAATGAAGAATAATAACACCATACCGAAGTAAATAGAATAACCATCACATAATGTAAATAAAGTCTGGAGGAAAACTCCTCACTACAAATCCACAAACTGAAATAATTAAACTGAATACTGAATCAATACATGCCAAGGTCTGAAAACTGTAATGGAAAAGTAACTCTAATGGAACCGGGCAACAAGCCCTAAAACTGAAGAATACTGAATATGGAATCCAAATGATAGAAGCGTCTAAAAGCAAATCCATGTAGCTTCCACAAACAGCTACAGTTCGTCACCTGAATGAGTATCCTATGCATGGTGTCCTTGTGGCTGGGCACCTAAAAATGGTTTTACAAGAAAATAGATTTGAAAGCAAACGGGTTGGAGCCCGAATGTGGAGATAGTTTAAAAACCTGCAAGTGCTTTAAAAACATTTAAAACATTAAATGCAAAGTACATGTTAGGACGTGCACTCACATGAAATCCTCACCTCTCGTCTAACTGTGCACTCCTAACGTAAGTACCCATCTAAAATAACACAACCCGCTAGCTAAGTAACATCATCTCTAGCTAGACTGTCATAGGTCCTACCCTTATTACTTGATTCCCATTAACATTATAACATTCGCAATTAAGTAGGGGCTTAACATAAATTCAGGTTCTCACGTAAAAGTAATACAACTCATTATAGATCATCCCTTTTGTTATTCCATAGTTATACACACAATGCCATATTAAAGTTCCCAGTTTATTAAGCATATATTTCCACAACATAAATATACAATATAAGCACCCCGAGACTAAGCTGCGGTGCACACATACTCTTCTATCCCTCCCGGTACATCACGTACATAAGGACACATATTCCGAATCTCTCAGGAATAGTTCACAGATAACAACATCACAAATAATGGAGGCGAACACAGTCACATCACATGGGTCACGCACATACCTGCGCTCCCACGATCAGCAGACTTATTAACATCCCAATAAGTCCTTCTCTGACCTATGTTCATCGAGGTAACCAGTATAAATCCGGGCAACACAAGGATTAGAGGGCCCTAAGAGAACGCAAACCTCCCGTGATAGCAAGTATGGTAGGTATGTCATACACACAGTTCATATACCAATACTAAGTAAGCACACATCTTAGTAATCCCGTAGTTTAATTGTAGTACTTATCGCATTCTCGTACCAACTTAATATATATACAACTTATATAATCCCGGTCCATATCTATACGCACCATAATTTATTCTCACGTCGTAGTAGGCACTCACGTCTCGACTCAAATGTCTATTTGATTGGATCCACACTTATATAATTTACTCCCCATTATATCCCAAACGTCCCAAGTATACTAATACACCATCAAAGGAATGTTATCTCTAACCTCGAACAAGTTTACGGGACTCCCAAAATCAAAACAGGCCAAAAAGGCCTAAACTGCCAGCTCGTTAAAGTCTCGTTCGAACGAGGTTGTTCGAACGAGAGTTCGTTCGAACGAACTGTACATTCTAACGAGATCTCGTTCGAACGAAGTTATCGAACGAAATTCCCTTTCGTTAGAAGCGAATGGTCAACTCGTTAGAAGCTCGTTCGAACGACCTGGAGAGGTCTTCTAACGAGGGACCAGTTTCGGCCTAGATTTTCTCCAATCTCGTTTTTCATCCATTTTAAAACCTCAAACCTCTTCCAAAGTTCATCCCAACAACGTTTTAGGGTCTCTAATTCATCCTAAACATATTAAAGTCACCTCTTAACATGATTTAAGGAATTAACTCGTCCTAAACATCATTAAATCACAAGTCTCTACACTTTTCCCCAATTTTTGAAGAACATGAACCCTAAAATTTTTAGATCCTTAATTTATCCAATTAAATCCGTTTTTGTGTCTTACAAGATATATCAACATCATATTAGTCCTCTAAATATGATTCTACATGCCATCCTTTCATCAAAATTTAGTATTCTACTTCCAAACTCATAGTTTTTCATTATCTTCCAAGAACAACCATAAATTTGAATTATCTAACATGGAAGGAACATTCTATGAAATTAAATCACTTGCCTTGAGTTTACCTCTGATTTTGATGTTGGTTTGCTGAAGTTATCTCTCTCTCTCTGCAGAATTCCCTCTCTACAAGCTTTCCTCTCCAAAGGTGGCTATGGTGGCTAGGGTTTTTCTTTGGGAAGTTTTGGAAACCTAATTTGATAACTCCCGTAGCTTATTGGGTCATTAAGGGCTGGTTAGTGGGTTTAGTGGGTTTATTCCCAATCAGGTAAAGACTCCTAATTTTCGTCATTATTAATTCCCAAAAATACAATATTACCAAACTACCCTTATAAGATGCCGGTATGGCCTAAAAATACCCCGGGACCCAAACTAAACCCCCGGCTAGTGTTTTCTGACTATCTCGACCCTTCCGGACGCGTTGGCGCACTCAAAATGACCATACGGTTAATATAATTTAAATTCACTTTTATAATTAAAATAATTATACCCTGACGCGACTGTCACACGCGTCCCAATAAAATGACCAAATTGCCGTATATCAATCTCACGATAAATTTCATAATTCAATATTCATATAACATCATATATACTCAATATAGTCAAATACCAACTCACATCTCGCTAGTATTTTACCCGGATTAATTCCCAATTAATTCTCATTTAATTAATTAATCCCAAAATAATTATCGCCAAAAATACGGGGTATTACACCCTAGTATGCTTACTAAATGTTATAATTGTACATAGTCGTAGTTGAAGCCCTGAATATGCTGCCAAATTTTGGTCCAAGCCCAAAAAATGTACATTTTTCACATATTCATGAATTTGTATATACTCGCGATCAAAATGAGACACCCCATAAAATCTTGTAATAGGTTGATCAAATATAAAATAAATAATAGAGGAGTTGATACAATTGAGTACCATTCTAAGCAACTAAAAATAAAATAAAGTGCGTAAAGTAAATGACGAATCAATAATCAAGTGGAAGCCCAATATCGTCTGATACCATCACTGACAATACTAAATCCTAACACACAATAGTAAAATTGTCTCAACATAATCCCAACATTTAGAAATAAAACTACTACATAAATTCAACTCAACAGAATGTAAATAGCAGTAAAGAGAGTGGATACACAGACCTGACACCTACATCCTAAAAAAGGCATCAAATGATGAAATACAAATCGGAAGATCAGGGATGAGGCAGGAACGGTGGCCTAGGTCCTAAAAAGTAAAGTCAACAACAACGTTAACAACAAGTCTAAGTTGAATAAGATTATAATTGAATTTGGGCTACAATATCACTACCCATCTTACTCTTATCTTTTAGTCATTTTTAAGTTTATCCCAACCCAAACAACCCTAGATATTTTATTCATCTAAACCTAAGCTCAAGTAATCCCATGATTAAGTATTATTCAACTCGATTGAATATAATTAATGAATCTCAAATAACTCTTCATTAAATATCTCAAGTGTACAAGTATATAAATAAAGACAGTCACAAAGTCTACTCTTAACATAAATGCAGTCCCATCCACGTACATAAATAAATGGGCTCCCCTCAAGCCCGCATATAATGAAGGCCTACTCTACTGCATTCGGGGACCTCTCGTGCTTACTAGGTAGAGTTATAGGTTATCCCACCCCTATAACCCTAAAACATCAACAAGTGATAATAACTACGCCTTCACACCAATCATATGGACCCATACCCAAGCTATATGAAAGAATCCCCCATCTTATCACCACAAGATAACACGGGTACATCAACACGTAGTGTACGGGGTAAAATAATCAAGGTAAAGCTTGTCTATATCACTAGGGTACCAACGGGGTTGACGTCGTACGTGCTCCATAAGGATATCCGCTTTAGCATGTATACCATGAGGACTTAACACCACCAATACAGGATGAAATAACATAACACATTGACACTAGTACACTAGCACATGGACTACCTCGTCGTATTGGGAGGGTTGTATGTTAACCTGAACAGTTTATGTTCTTAGGAGAGTCGTATGACAAGGTCCCTGATGAACTCGAAGCCAATCCGTGTAACTACAACGAGGCTATCCAAGATAAAGATGTAGAACTTTGGCTTAAAGTTATGATTGTGATGGAATCTATGTATTCCAATCAGGTTTGGAGTCTTGTAGATCCACCCGAAGGGATAAAACCCATAGGATGCAAGTGGTTCTATAAGAGGAAAAGAGGGGTGGCCGAGAAGGTTGAGACCTTTAAGGCACGAATTGTTACGAAAGGATTTACTCAGAAAGAGGGCATCGATTATGAGGAAACCTTCTCTTGGGTAGCTGTGATGAAGTTCATCCGAATTCTCTTATTCACTGCTGCTTATTTCGATTATGAAATTTAGCAAGTGGATGTCAAGACTGCATTTCTTAATATGAGTCTTAACGAGTGTATCTATATGATACGGTCACACGGTTTTATTGCCCAAGGCCAAGATCATAAGTTATGTAAGCTTAAAAGGTCCATCTATATACTTAAGTAAGCATATAGAACTTATAAAATTTATTTTGATCAGGCAATCAAATCTTTTGGTTTTGATCAATATCCAGATGAGTTTTGTGTGTACAAGAAATGCAACCAAAACATAGTGTTGTTTGTAGTATTATATGTGGATGACATTCTTCTCATTAAAAATGACGTTGGAGTGTTATCTTCAATTAGAGTGTGGTTGTCCTGCTAATTGTAATACCCCGTATTTTTATAGCTTTTAATTATGAGGTTAATGAAATGGAATTGTTTTTAATTATGGGATTTATTAAATCAATTTGGGATAATTAATTGGAAAATTAATTAATTGGAAAATTAATTTGGATTTAAATGCTAGCGAGACGAGAGTTAGTATTTGTTTATTAATATGTTGTTGAATATTACTGAGTAATTTTGGTAATATGTGATCATTGAATTTATTAAAAATGTCGTGAGTTGAAAATACGGCAGTTTCGATAATTTAGTTGGGACGCGCGTGTCAGTCGTGTCAGGACCCAACTTAATGAATTTAAAAGTATTTTATTTTTATGTCATCTGTATGAGCTTTTTGAGTGCGCCAACGTGTTCGGAAGGTTCGAGATAGTCAGAAAACACTAACCGGGGATTTAGTTTGGGTCCCGGGGCATTTTTAGGCATGACGGGCAACCCGGGAGGGTATTTTAGTCATTCCTATTTTTGGATGAATAGTGACCCACGAATTTAAGTTAGTTTTTATCAGCCAACACTTGAGTCCCTTAGGGTTTTCACAACCAAAAATCATAGTAGCAGTTAAAGAAGAAAAGAGGAGAAGTTCCAAGGGATTCTATGGCCATAACCACCACAACACACCACCACCACCGTCGGATATGTGACCGAAAAGAGAGGGGGAAACAACCAATAACGTCAACGGATCGGACTCGGTATTTTCAGGAAAGTGATTTATCTTGCAAAGATTCAAAGCATATATTTTACATGTTATTATAGAATTGAAGATTTATCATGAATAATGAAAGTTGAATGAATTTAAAAGGTTTAAATCATAATCTGGGTAGGTCTTGCGTGTAGTTTAATGTTGGAGATGATAACAGCCATGAATTTATGATTATGGGTAGAGAATTATGAAATTTTATTGAATTATGTGATGTTCTTGAAGAAATAGGAAAATTAGGGTTCTTATACGAAAATTAGGTATTTTGATCCAAGAAATTTATGTTCTATGATTTGATGATTCTAAAACGTGGGGAATGATGTAAACATGTTAGTATGATAATTAGTATACTTAGTTGTGAGTTTTGGACGTTAGGATGGAGAATTTGAGGTGTAAAAGGAGGAGAACCCGTAACTGTTAAGGAATTCTGCGCTGATACATGCTTGATCGATCGATCGACTCAAGAATGTCGATCGATCGAACCATCGATCGATCGACCCCTTATGATTTTTGACAAATGTTTCTCTTTAAAGTTTAAGGATTATTCCAAAGCCAATGTTGATTATTAGGGTGATTAATATAATCTTGTGGGACTTAGATAAAGTCAGTAGGGCCTTAGTTATTATCGAAAAATGTTATAAATTATGGAATTGATTGTTATGGCTTACGAGAGTCTACCGAGTGAGGTATGATTAGAAAGCATTCGAATTGAAACTATAATGGGAATTAATGATGATATAAGGTTAAGGTCAGGGACGGAGTGACTTTAAGTACCGAGATAACATTAGAAACTAATAAGAGACCTAGTAACCTATTGAGATAGGTTTAAGTACAAATTGATACGACGAGAGAGTTATCAAACGGAATATATATTATGTATAATGTTCAGGGTAAACTTGCTACGTATGAGATTAACTAGATGAAATGTGTGAACATCTATATTGATATATGATTACTTAGGTTGTGTGAATGCCTAGTGTATGGATTTCTTATTTATATGACATACCTACCATACTTGCTATCACGAGAGGTTAGCTTTATTTTGGAAAAGGACCCTCTTATCCTTATGTGCCTTAGGGGGGGATTTAGATTGGTACCTTAAGGACATAGGACTGTGAATGACTTATTTGTGAGTTGATAAGTCAACTGACCATGGGAACGTAGGTATGTGCGTGACCCATGGGTATGTGAACTATGTTCGCCTCCAATATGTGTGATTTGTATTTAGACGGTTCCTGAGTGATTCGAAACACGTGATCCTTACGTACGTGATGTACATGGATTTGATAGCAGAGTATGCGTTCACTGCAGCTTAGCCAAGGGGTTCCATATATGTAATTATGTATTGAGAGTGATATACTTATGTACTTGTGACTGGTTCATTGTTGCTTAGTAGATGTGAATAACTAAGATATTTGAATGGGTTAAGAATGAGAATTTAATTAACACTTGAGATAAGTAATTTAATGAATGTGAACATGGGTTATAAATATGGCTTATTTGGGTATTACGAGTAGATACTCTATGTTAGAACGCGAAGGCAGGAGTGGTACAAACTAGTTAGATAGTGGCATAACTCGGATGGGTTAAAGGCATATGTTAGGCGTGCACAGTAGTTGAGAGGTAAGAAACTCATGTGAGAGTACGCAACTAACATGTTTATAATATGTGTTGTTTAATTATAATTTAAACACTTGCTAAACTTTTAAACTGTTTTCACATCGGGCTCTGACCCGTTTTCCTCCAAATCTATTTTTATTTTGTAAAAACATTTTAGGTGCCCAGCCATAGGGATGCCAAGCATAGGAGTTCCATTCTTATGACGTGTTGTAGCTGCCGTGGAAGTTACAGGATCTTGGTAGTAGACGCTCTCATTCTATCCTTGATTCCTTCAGAGTCATTTGTATCAGTTAAGGCATGTCGCCCATTCTTATTTAGAGGTTGTAGTTGCAGACTTTCATTATTTTAGTTTTTGGTTTATTATTTATTCAGACTCATGTATTGGGACATTATTTACTCTGGCATCTTTATTAATGGAGTGTTTACTCCAGACTTATTTGATTTCATCTCGTTGAGCATTTATATGAGATTATTTATGCGATTGATGGTGTATAAATAAATTCTTGTTTATCTGTTAACATAATTAATAAAATTTGACATCTCTCTTTTTAAATATTAGGTGGCTAGTGATTGATTAAATATTTTTTGTCAGTGATTCTAAGACTGAACCAACTTGATATTATGTATTAATTTAATAAAGGAGTAGCTACCCGATATTTGATTAGACGGGGTGTTACAGGTGGTATCAGAGCATCAGGTTCTAGTGTCCTTTAGGATCTGTGTGGCTTATTATGCTTCCAGAGTAGCTTTCTTCGATGTAGAGCCCTATGTTTAGGATTGTTGATTTCTTTGGTGAGATTTCGTTCTCCTGCTATAATGCATATGATGGTGAATTTTATTTACATTCGGGTGTGTTCGTGCGCCGAACAATGCAGTACGTCAGGCGAAGACAGTTGGGTGAACAACAAGAGGCAGAGATCAGTTGAAGTTACTTGATTTATTAAAGAAGGATGACAGTAATTGAAGTAACCATATTATGGCACGGAAGTCTAGGACGGTAAAGACAGCTAAGGCGTGACTTGTGACTTCCAGATACCACTAGAGTAGAAAGTGGAGTCAAATTAGACTCACCCAGCAAAGTTGGATTGGGAGAGAGTCAGACGAAACATTGAAGAGAACCAGCAGTGGAAATACTCGAAATGCAGAGATGGCGTGTGCTAGCCAAACGAACGTAATACATCCAAAGGCTTGCACATATGACGGGGTATGGCTAATCGAGAATGAAAATTTGGGGAAAATTTTTCTTGGCTCGTAAGAGCGGAGTTTTAATGGTGAGAGATGATTACTACACTTGGAAGTGGATTGTGACGTCGAGAGAAGGCGTACACGTATGGTTTGACCATAAGTTCCTTCATCAGATGTTCAGGGTGAAAGGCGAATGTTATTCTGAACTCGCACAAGAGGGCCGGACAGAAATCACTTTGTGAGAAGAAATTTAATTATTTAGCGAACCTTACACCACGTGAAGTAGGTAAAATGGAGAAGAGGACATTAAAGGGAGAATTTACATACAAGAAGAATTATTAGCTCTTCAGGGGAATTCTGCTTGGACGGTCAATGCAGATGGTAATGTCGCGTAGTGTTAATTTGGAGGTAAACGTTTCCTTAGGTGGGGAGATGCAAGAATCGAGGAATGTCTATAGAGTAAGACTGAGAAAATGGTATTGGAGAAGCACCACAAGGGCAAGACCCAATGGGGAACCCGTTAAAATGATTTGGATAACTGAATTATTACCGAGCGATGGTGATTTCAGTAAGAGATGTGGAAACTATCAGCGTGTTCCTTAGGTCCATCAAACTAAAGGAACAATGGAGGTAGTCATCATAGCCAAGACTACCAACGTTCGAGAGAAGGACCACCTTAACATGGTCAGTGTGACCGAAGATAAGTGGAGTATGTGTAGAGGTATTTTGTGGGGAGTGAAACTCGTGCATTATAAATGTTTCCCGAAGCAAGTGTAGGGATAAAAGTATTGTGCCTAGCAAGGGCAATAGTTATTAAAATATTCGGTTTGGTACGGACAGGTGTGTTAAGTCCAGGAACCATTTGAGCAGCCAGGACGATTGTCAGGATAGAAGTATGAGTATCCTCAAATGATATTGCATGTTGTTTGTGGCATGAACAAGTTGCTACATTTGTTATTATTGTTATTTTTGCTTGAGAGTCAAGTCTAGTGAGTATATCGGCAAATTTTATTATTTATGTGAATATTTTCCCTGGTAGTGTGGGGTTACCTTTATTGCCATCCGCGGAGGATAAATGAGTATATTGATAGCAGTATATACTTTATTGAAATTACTCATTTTAGTGTTGTGTTATACGAGTATGATATTATCCTAATTATGGTTTTATAATATGCTTATACTGATAGTGTGCGGATATTACAAGTTTATCGGGGTTACTACCTTGGTGTAGAATGCTTTGTTATGGCAAGGCCCCATCTACGAGAGGGTCGGGCTCGCGATTGTATAATGTTATATATGTATATATGTATTGTCGAGATTTCAAAAAGTATAATGGTCTTGAATATTTAATCCCAGTATGCGTAGGGATTTAATTTATATGATTCGTATGTAATTGGTTTACTAGTCAGCGAAAAATTTAGCTGGTTATTATAATTAACGCTCGGGATGTCGTAATAAGAAGAGTGCATTGTTTTATCACCCTTTAAAGATTTGGGAGTTTATACTCATAGTTGTGTGTCTGGGGACGGGATTCTGAGAGCCCCGATTATATTTGCATGGTGTATATGGAATGTGATTACCATCAATGTCAAGAGAAAGTGTCTTTCGAAAGGAGTTCCTTGTGTAAGTGTAATTACGGAAGGAGATATAACTTTGTTGTTAAGAGATGGGAATATAGGGGTACATGTTATGGACTGAGGGTTTAATGGATCCCGATGACCGATAATGTTAGGTAGTAGTGTATCGGGGGATTCCTTGTCTGGATTTCTCTTTGTGAGACATCCCACGCATGAAACTTAGCGTAAGGTTGGTAGTAGGGAGATGTTTAACCATTCATCCATGAATTGGATTACTCGATCATTATGGAAGTATGTGGTTAGAACTGAGAGTTAAAAAGGTAAATTACGATATAAGTCCAGTAGAGCCAGTGGTTTGGTGAGGAAGAACTGAAAATTTTAGTTTTTATTACGACAGGTTGAATGATGCATTGAGGTTAAGGAGGATTTAGGATTTCAAATTCAGAGGTGATTGAGAATGCCCAAGTGGTATAACCACATTGTAAATGCAGGGAAATAAAGAGTTTGGAATACGTATGAAGCGTATATGATGTTTAAAACCGCATGCATGGGTTACAAGGGGTGTAGACATCTTGGTTTTCTAATGCGATAATCGTCGGAAGAAGAGATATAGATGAGTGAGATTTATACTTGTGAGACTGCTATGGCAAAATAGTGGTGGTAGAACGGATTAAGCGTCGTAAGAAAAGGACGATAATCAGTGTACTCATGTGCGATGAGTAGCACACCCGAACTTGGTAGAAAGGCAGTGGAAAGCCATTTAATAAATATGTATTCCTTGAGAAGACAAATATTTAACTATTATGGACAATTTGGAGCGGAGTTCCACCCAATCAAATGTTGAGGGTGACTCAAGAGTAAATAGAATGATGATGTCAATAAGGTATAAACAGTCCAAATATGCACAACGTGGTGAAAAGTGCAAGGGTCAAAACTTTTGGTATACGTCGAGAGAAGAAGAAGATCATTAAGTATCACTTAACGGGAAAAATTACGTGAAAGTCGGCATTGAAAGGGGAGTAGTAAGTAGTAGATCGGTTGGGGTAAGATGATCAACCAGATAATTTTTTTAATCAAGCCGACGATTCTAGGGATGGAAGAGTCAAGTTAATAAAATTTCCTTGAGGGGTTGCCAACTTATAAATAAGTATCGCGTTCCTTCGAATATGTGGGAAAAGTTGTCCAGAAGGAGAGAAATTGTTACATACTTGGGTGATTTACACGATTAGATAGTGGAAACGCCGGTACGTGGTCCTACGCAGTATTATTCAGAACTAAGAGGAGATCCCCGAAATCCACCTTCAACGTGGGGTAGCAAGAAGTAGTGGAAATAATGTTTCGTTCTGAGGGTTGTGTCACCTATAGCCCGAGGTGTAGGCGCAAGGTGATTGACGACTGGTGGATTGTATGAAATAAATTTTAGATTCATTGCGATCTTTTCATTTCCAAAACGGGTATATCTAGTAAGTGAGGTATATTGTGTTATGGGGAGAAGATATTACCAAATGGTAGAGTTGGGTGAAAGCACCCGCATCTATTTATAGTGGACAAGGTGCTTACAAATGTTTGTGTAACACCAACCGTCTGAAGTGATTTTTCCCTTGTGTAAAAGTCACAACGCCGGGAACAGAGATTCAAAGAATGGGCAAGAGTAGTCAGATGTGTTATTGATTTCTTCCAGGATGGGAGTTTGGTGCTTTGATAAATGCGGGAGTTAATGTGTAGTGAGGTGCGGACTCACAATAACATTGAGATAATGCGGCCAATGATGTATAGGATATTTTTATTCGAATGTTGTTAGTAAGAGCACAACGTGAGGTACATTTATTGAAGTGTAATCTGATAAAGTATCAAGACTGTTAAACAAGCTTGTTGTTAAGCAAGGGCTTTAATGGTTGGGTTTTTCTTTACATTTTGTTTTGAGTACTAGAGGATACCTAATTTTTCCAGGTATGCCTTACTTTTCCGAATTTCGGGACGAAATTCCGTTGTTAGGGGGGAAGTATGTAATACCCCGTATTTTTATGGCATTTAATTATGAGGTTAATGAAATGGAGTTGTTTTTAATTATGGGATTTATTAAATTAATTTGGGATAATTAATTCGAATTTAAATGCTAGCGAGACGAGAGTTAGTATTTGATTATTAATATGTTGTTGAATATTACTGAGTGATTATGGTAATATGTGATCATTGAATTTATTACTGAGTGATTACTGAGTGATTATGGTAATATTACTGAGTGATTATAGTTGGGACGCGCGTGTCAGTCGTGTCAGGACCCAATTTAATGGATTTAAAAGTATTTTATTTTTATGTCATTCGTATGAGGTTTTTGAGTGCGCCAACGTGTTCGAAAGGTTCGAGATAGTCAGAAAACACTAGCCGGGGGTTTAGTTTGGGTTCTGGGACATTTTTAGGCATGACCGGCAACCCGGGAGGGTATTTTAGTCATTCCTATTTTTGGGTGAATAGTGACCCACGAATTTAAGTTAGTTTTTATTAGCCAACACTTGAGTCCCTTAGGGTTTTCACAACCAAAAATCATAGTAGCAGTTAGAGAAGAAGAGAGGAGAAGTTCCAAGGGATTCCAGGGCCATAACCACCACACACCACCATCACCGCCATATTTGTGACCAAAAAGAGAGAGGGAAACAACCAATAACGTCACCAACGGATCAAAATCGGTATTTTCAAGCAAGTGATTTATCTTGCAAAGATTCAAAGAATATATTTTACATGCTATTATATAATTAAAGATTTATCATGGATAATGAAAATTGAATGAATTTGAAAGGTTTAAATTAGAATCTGGGTAGGTCTTGGATGTAGTTTAATGTTGGAGATGATAACAGACACAAATTTATTATTATGGGTAGAGAATTATGAAATTTCATTGAATTATGTGATGTTCTTGAAGAAATAGGAAAACTAGGGTTCTTATATGAAAATTAGGTATTTGGATCCAAGAAATTTATGTTCTATGTTGATTTGATGATTCTAAAATGTGGGGAATGATGTAAACATGTTAGTATGATAGTTAGTATACTTAGTTGTGAGTTTTGGATGTTAGGATGAAGAATTTGAGGTGTAAAAAGAGGAGAACCCGTAACTGTTAAGGAATTCTGGGTTGATACATGCTTGATCGATCGATCGACTCAAGAATGTCGATCGATCGAACCATCGATCGATCGACCCCTTTTCTTCGATCAATTGACCCCTTCTGATTTTTGACAAATGTTTCTCTTTAAAGTTTAAGGAATATTCCAAAGCCAATGTTGATTATTAGGGTGATTAATATAATCTTGTGGGACTTAGATAAAGTCAGTAGGGCCTTAGTTATTATCGGAAAATGTTATAAATTATGGAATTGATTGTTATGGCTTACGAGAGTCTACCGAGTGAGGTACAATTAGAAAGCATTCGAATTGAAAATATAATGGGAATCAATGATGATGTAAGGTTAAGTCAGGGGCGGAGTGACTTTAAGTACTAAGATAACATTAGAAACTAATAAGAGACCTAGTAACCTATTGAGATAGGTTTAAGTACCCAAATTGATACGACGAGAGAGTTATCAAACGAAATATATATTATGTATAATGTTCGGGGTAAACTTACTACGTATGATATTAACTAGATGAAATGTGTGAACATCTATATTGATATATGATTATTTAGGTTGTGTGAATGCCTAGTGTATGGATTTCTTATGTGTATGACATACCTACCATACTTGCTATCATGGGAGGTTAGTTTTATTTTGGAAAAGGACTCTTTTATCCTTGTGTGACTTCGGGGGGGATTTAGACTGGTACCTTAAGGGCATAGGGTTGTGAATGACTTATTTGTGAGTTGATAAGTCAGCTGACCATGGGAGCGTAGGTATGTGCGTGACCCATGGGTATGTGAACTATGTTCGCCTCCAATATGTGTGATTTGTATTTACACGGTTCCTGAGTGATTCGGAACACGTGATCCTTCCGTACGTGATGTACATGGATTTGATAAAAGAGTATGCGTGCACCGTAGCTTAGCCTAGGGGTGCCATATATGTAATTATGTACTGAGAGTGATATACTTGTGTACTTGTGACTGGTTCATTGTTGCTTAGTAGATGTGAATAACTAAGATATTTGAATGGGTTAAGAATGAGAATTTAATTAACACTTGAGATAAGTAATTTAATGAATGTGAACATGGGTTATAAATATGGCTTATTTGGGTATTACGAGTAGATACTCTATATTAGAACGCGAAGGTAGGAGTGGTACAAACTAGTTAGATAGTGGCATAACTAGGATGGGTTAAAGGCATACGTTAAGCGTGCACATTAGTTGAGAGGTAAGAAACTCACGTGAGAGTATGCAAATAACGTGTTTATAATATGTGTTGTTTAATTGTAATTTAAACACTTGCTCAACTTTTAAACTGTTTTCACATCAGGCTCTGACCCGTTTTCCTCCAAATCTATTTTTGTTTTGTAAAAACATTTTAGGTGCCGAGCCACAGGGATGCCAAGCATAGGAGTTCCATTCTAACGACGTGCTATAGTTGTTGTGGAAGTTACAGGATCTTTGTAGTAGACGCTCATGTTCAATCCTTGATTCCTTCAGAGTCATTTGTATCAATTAGGGCATGTAGCCCATTCTTATTTAAAGGTTGTAGTTGTAGACTTTCATTATTTCAGTTTTTGGTTTATTATTTATTCAGACTCTTGTATTGGGACATTATTTACTCTGGCATCTTTATTATTGATGTGTTTACTCCAGACTTATTTGATTTCATCTCGTTGAGCATTTATATGAGATTTTTTATGCGATTGATGGTTTATAAATAAATTCTTGTTTATCTGTTAACGTAATTAATAAAATTTGACATCTCGCTTTTTAAATATTAGGTGGCTAGTAATTGATTAAATGTTTTTCGACAGTGATGCTAAGACTGAACCAACTTGATATTCTGTATTAATTTAATAAAGGAGTAGCTACCCGGTATTTGATTAGACGGGGTATTACACTAATTCGATATGAAAGATTTGGGAGAAACTAGTCACATCCTTGGGATCAAGCTTATGCGTGATCGTAACAATAAGATGTTAAATCTATCACAAACAACTTATATCGATTCCATTCTTAACAGGTTTAGCATGAAAGATTCTAAGAAAGGGTTCCTTCCTTTCAGATATGGAATATCTCTTTCCAAGGATCAATGTCCTATGACACCTGATGCGATAGAGAAGATGAAAGGCATACCTTATGCTTCGACAGTTGGGAGCCTTATATATGCTATGTTATGTACTAGACCTGAAATCTCCTTTGTTGTTGGCATGGTTAGTAGATATTAGTCTAACCCTGGATAAAAACACTGGAGTGCGATAAAGAATATACTTAAGTACCTAAAAAGAACACGAGATTATATGCTAGTTTACTAGGCAGAGATTCTAGTACCCATTGGGTACACTGAATCAAATTTTCAGTCTCATAAAGATTCTAGAAAGTCTACCTCTTGATATGTGTTTACCCTAGGAAGTGGAGCCATTAGTTGGAGGAGTATCAAGTAATCCTGCATTTTCGATTCCACTATGGAAGCTAATATATGTGAAGGCCTCTGAGGCAACCAAGAAAGCAGTATGGCTTAGAAACTTCTTAATGGATCTAAAAGTGGTACCATTAGTTCAATCGAATATTACACTTTATTATGACAATAGCGGTGTGGTTGCTAACTATGACACAATGTCCAATTATATACCGGGTGATCAGTCCTTTATTAAATTAAACAGGATTTTCATTTGGTTCATTCTTAGCATCACTGTCGAAAATGATTAATTACTAATCACCTATTAGTTAATTAAGTCGGTGTCAAATTTTAATCTTTCATTTAATAGGTAATAAAATAGAAATTAGAATAAACCATTTACATGGGAATATAATCTAAGCCATCACATGATATAAATAATAAAAGTCTTGTCGCATAAACTATTGGCTAGAAAATCCATATCCAAATAATAAAACCAACAGATAAATAAATAAATCCCAACACAAGTCTGTACTAAATACGAAATTAAAGTATTGTAGGGGTGACATGCCTAAAGATGAAATACTGAACTAATGCAAGCCTAATCTAAAATGAAAAATTAAGTCATCTAGTCCAAATCCTGCATGCATCCACATATGTTGCAGCTACGCATCCCTGGAATAGATAATCAAGTCTGGCATCACTGTGGCTGGACACCTAAAAGGTTTTGAAAATATTTATAGCAAGGGTTAGAACCCAAAACATTTAAAAAACATTTAGCAAGTATTTATCACAGTTTAAAAATCAATTATTAGATACACATGTTAGGTTCACGTACATTCTCTTGAGTTTCCTCACCTCTCACATATAGTGCACGCCTAACATTTTCTACTCAGCCCACCTAGCCATACTACCCAAGCTAACTTGACATAAGTACTTATCCAAATTATCGACATGTCTAAGTTCCCGTACTTCCCATGCAGTACGCTATTCGAATTAACATTTTTCATATGTTATTAATATTGTAGGTAACATTTCTCATATGTTATCATTTCACTATTTAATTAAGTTTCTCTACTTAATCTGCTTTTTAGGTATACACTATCTAACTACCTACTGTCACACATAAGTAAAATATCCATAAAAGTATATATTTTACACACTAATATATACAACTACGGTGTACCTTAGGATAACCATCGTTAATACATGCATAATCTGCTATCAAGTCCATGTATCACACATACTACAATAAGGACTATTGGTTCGGCATGTCTCCTCGAATATAAAATCAAATAACACGTAATGGAGGCGAACGTAGTTCTAAGCCTTTGGGTTACGCACATACCTAACGTGCCCAAATGGCCTTTCAGTCCCACTAATGCACGACACATAGTGAGCCGCCCTATGTTATATGTTCTAGGGCACAAATTCAAATCTCACTGGAATTTTCAAGGTAGGATCACCCACTACGCGAAAATCTCCGTGATAGCAAGCAGTGTAGGTATGTTAACATTTAACACCAGTCATATAATAGGTATTCACACAACCTATATATATATATATATATATATATATATATATAATTATATAAAGTAGCTTATGGATGGTGAAAATATATG
Organism: Sambucus nigra; assembly: GCA_949130495.1. Classification (NCBI taxonomy): domain Eukaryota; kingdom Viridiplantae; phylum Streptophyta; class Magnoliopsida; order Dipsacales; family Adoxaceae; genus Sambucus; species Sambucus nigra. The sequence goes on along the minus strand of OX422213.1, from coordinate 255,199,072 downwards.
CATGATATTTTTACTTTTTATGCATGAAATTTTATGTCCTTTATGCTATATAACATACATACTCATACATGCATACATATACATACATACATAATTTAATATATTTTTTTAAAAAATAATTTTTAATTTTTTTTTGCCCGAGTGCTACTTTAGCACCGTGCCATCGACATACATAATTTAATATATATATATATATATATATAAATCAGTTGGTATACACACAACCCAAATATTATCTTTCGTACGTAGTGTATATCAGTCGAATACTTACCGTACTTATTATTTTATGATTATGCTCACTATTGTATTAATTTGAGTACTATTCTCTACTCTAAGGGTCCTAGTTACCCATTAAATCACTTCAATAGTTAACTCATTCATACCATACTGGCCTATATAATAATTTCATTTGAAATTCCCGTAACTCATTCTCGTTCTCTCGAATAAATTACATTACGAATTAATCCCAATTAATCCTCACCTTAATTCTCTCAATAAGACTGAGTCACAACCCTATCATAGTCATACTATAATCCAATAAATATCTTATTGTGTTTAAATGATGCTCCAAAAGTTTCTCAAACAATAATTCACAAGTTAGGGGGATAAAAGGGAAATTTTTCCTAGTTTGGGCTAACCGAATCGATTCGCCCTAGGGCCGAATCGATTCGAAGTGCAGCAGATCGTCTCCTTCGTTGGGTTTTAGCGTTTTCCCTATTTTTCTTTTACATAACTCTCATGATCCTTCACCAAACTTATATATGTATTAATATTATTTCCAACGTGATTGTAACATCAAAACACTATGGTTTTCATTCAAGAACAGATCAACTCATTTATTCATTAAAAACCTAGGTTTTTCATATTCTTCATGCATACTCACATTCAAGAACAGATCAAATCATTTATTCATTAAAAACATTTGATTTTGTTTACTCTACGTGTGTGGATCAACTCTACACTTCAAATCCTACCCAGATTATGTGTTCTAATCATCTATACTTTAAGAACATCATTTAAATCATATTTTAACACCCTATTCTACATGGGTGTCATAACTTCAAAAGAAATTGCAAATAAACACTTGCCTCTTTATGATTGATGATCTGAATTCGTTAATTGATGATGAATTGGTTTGTCTTCCCTTCCAATCCACTCTCTAATGATAATGGTGGTGCAAAATCAAACTTGAATCCTTCAAGAATTCTCTTTTAAGCTTCAAAAATGGCTTCTCCTTCTTCTCGAATGGCCTCTCTTTGTTTTCTATATTTCTAACCCCACCCTCTCCCAACTATATGCTGATAAAGGCTTTGGAAATTTGTAGTTCTCTTAGCCCTAGGTTACTTAATGACTAAAATGCCCTCATATGGTGCCGGTTTTGTCTTAAAATGCCCCGGGACCGAAACAATACCCCCCGAGCATACTATTCCGACTATTTCGACCCTTTCGGAATCATCCGTGAGCTCGAAATCATTATTAGTGTCATTCTAAATAAATCTCCTATCTCAACCTCATTTTAGTCTATCCCCGAATATATCTCAAAATCTCGTCACTTAAAAGTATCGTAATAGCCAGGTATTATTTACTACACACTTAGTTAATATTATTATATTTATGTTAATAATTATCTCTCCCGATTAATATTTAAATAGACAAATAACAATTAATTCGATTAAATTCTAATACAGTTGTAATTTAAATTTAGCCGAATTAATTAAATATTTAATGCTAAGAAATATGGGGTGTTACACTAACTTAAAGGCACCCAGGTTCCATAAGAGAGGTAAACACATCAAGCGTAAGTATTATCTCACTCGAGAATTTGTGCAATGGGGTGATGTCACAGGTATAAAGATTGCATCAGTGAAAAACCTGGCAGGCCCCTTCACGAAGAGCTTACTAGCCAATATTTTCTATAGTCACGTAGAGGGGATAGGAGTGAGATGCATTGCATCATGACTTTGAGTCTAAGTGGGAGATTGTTAGATAAGTAGATTAAAACCATGCTTTATGTAATAGTTTTAGTTATGGATATATTGTTAAAATAAAATTACTTTTTCATGTTTTAATGATAATCATGTATGGACATAATGTTTGCATTATTTTATATATTATCGATGTCTTTTATTCTGCTCTGTAGGTGTTTTGGTGTGTGGAGTACGACTTACACATAGAGGATGAGATCACCAGTTCTTATGGAATATAAGTTTTATAGTTCATAGTCTTAGATGAAACTGGACATACCATCAGTAGGGCTATAGCACAATATGTTAGTAGGTTTATCTTGATTGCGAGAAACCATATGGTTTCAACTTATTGTGCTAGTACACTTTTATGTGTACTGAACGGGACCACTTTGAAATCATTGTCCTTCTATTGATTTTATAAGACAATGTACACCTTGTGATTATTAAGCTTACTTAAGGCTCTTAATCTGGATATGATTGACGGCTACATGCACTAGTTATTTATTCCTTTGACCTATCAGGTGAGATTCATTAATGGATCAATAATCTTGATAAATTGGGTAATGGTGATTAATATATGGAGGAATTCTTTTAAGAATGGAATTCACGTCTCGGTATAGAGACTAGTGATACCCCCTTCAGATGCTTATCAGTTTTGTATGTGCCAAACCCTGCAGGTGGATTATGTTAATCTGACACTACAAATAAGTTAAGTTGGACCGCTCAAGGACTTAAAGAAGTTAATCAAAAAAATAATCAGTAATTTATTTTATTAACGGATATTTGTAACCTTAACATGGGGAAAATTAAATAATTAATAATGAGGAGCTTGAAATATAATTTTGAGTTGATGAGTAGAGTTGCAATTATAATTATTTAGTGGTATTACTTATAATTAAGGGACTGAGATTAGAATTCGAGAAAGATTAGGTTTTCTCAAGCCCATTATGAGCCACGTCTTTATCTTCCTTAGGGATCCTACTGTAGCCTATATATATGCACCTAAGGTTCATTTTTTCTCAAGTCAACCATCGCTCTTTGATACTTAAAACCCTAATTCGGATTTTTTTAAAAAGAGAGGCAGGAGAGAGGAAAGAGGAGAAGAGAATGTGGTCACGAAGAAAGAGACCACACTCTGCTCATGATGGTTGATATTAGGAATACAGTAGAAAACTGTAAGGTGCATTGGGCCTGCATTTCTTGATCAACTGTCATCACATACGATTTGTGCTAAGACGAGATCAAATCAAAGAGATCTCGAAGGTAAATCCTTATTCCGCCTTGTAGGATTTTACGCACGTGTAGTGTTTTTTTTTGTAGTTTGATCTATATGCGTATTCAATAGATCCTTGGACTACTTCTCTAACACGATCAACCATCCTAGATCTATTCTTCTTCCTAGTTACGGGATTTGAACCCCTAGACCTCCATTAAAGTGTTCCAAGCTCCTCAAATGAGAATGAAAACTTAATTTCCTTTATATATATATATATATATATATATATATAATATTATTTCTTACTACGGAGTCCGAAAGGGGGTTGTGGATACTATTGTATGAACCTCAGATGCTGGATATCTCACGCGCAGACTTATTAACGACTCAAATCTGTATTTTTTATTTTATATAAAAAATATAAGAATTGTTGTGAAACAATTCCATATTAAAGAAAGAATCGAATATGCATTAATCAAATCATTCACTCCATAGTCTGATAGATCTTTTGAAGAACTGATTGATCGAACAAAACTCTTAAAACTTTTAAATCCTTCTTTTTCACTTTTCCAATTTTTTTCTAGTTTCTTTAAAATGGTCTTAAAAAGGAGGGTCTTCAATGAAGTTCTAATTTTTTTTTCATTTGGATGATATGGTTTTTTCACCCGGAGAACTAATTGGATTGTTACGAGCGGAACGAATGGGGCGCACTTAGGAAGAAGCGATCTGTTACCGAACTCTCTCTCTCTCTCTCTCTCTCTCTAACTTAGATTTGCAATTAACCCTCTAATCATGTTATAAGTGTATAACATTGATATATATATATATATATATATATATATATATATATATCAATGTTATACACTTATAACATGATTAGAGGGTTAATTGCAAATCTAAGTTTAAAACCCTAGTTTTATGTAATCAATCCAATTTGATTCAATTATACATAGATTTGACCTATTATCATGGAGATTGTTTTATGGCTAAATAGTATATGATCAATTCCTAACCAACCTGGAACGATTCCAATTCGAATTCAAGAATAAATTCTCAATTTTCAGATTATGTAATTAACCTTGTTTCTTTATCTTAATTAAGCAAATTATAATTTCAACTAATCACACCTCCAAATCTGATTATAATTATACTAGATTTAGATTTCAATGAAAAGGATATTATAACACAAAAGTAATTGAAATCCAACTCTAATTAATTTGCCTCGATCAAACTTGAGAATAATTTTGCCCAAACGCCTCCCAATTACGCTTCTCATCTTGAAGTTCCTTCTTTCTAACCTTAGGAATCCTCTCCAATTGTAAAATATGAATTATGGAAACCCTA